>OY776122.1:91207137-92435471 GCA_963675135.1 Galeopsis tetrahit
TACAAGAACAACCCAACTCAATGGCAATTCCAGAACTAGGGCTACTACTGACCAAGCTCAAATGACAAATTCTACAATCTCTCTCTACATTTTCCAAATTGACAGATTTCTTTTCACTTTCACCGCTTTCTAAATCGACAAAATCAGCTGCAGATGAAGCCCTTCTAGATGATTCCAAAATCTCATCTTCCAAAATCTCAGAGCCGCAGGCAAAGCTGTAATCATCATAAGACCCGTCGCCGTCAGCCGTCGAGTAGAACTGAGAACCCTCGGAGAAACAAACGCTGCCCTCTTCCTCCGCTTCGCTGGTGGCGCCGGAGCTCCGGCAGCCGCATTCTAAATCCATGTGGGACATTTGCAAATTTGCCATTTTGAAGACCCAGATAGGAAATAAAGGTTTTTAGGCACTGATTTCTGAAAATGTGCCTTCAAAATTGAATCTTTAAAGAAGCCATTGGCGATTAAGAAAGCATTAATTAGAGCAATAATGAATCTTGAAAGATCCCATATGTTAAAAACTCTGTCTTTGTCTATTTATCAACTCTCAGAGTACAATGTGGGAGTGTGAGTACTGGATTAGTTGATTCTTACAACTCTCCATAGTTTTTCTGCAACTGAAAGTGACTTGTGTGTTACTTTCTCTCACCAAAATACGGAGAGAGAGAGAGAGAGAGCAAGGAAAATGATGATGATGAGTGTTGCAGTTATACGAATGGAAATGGTGAGAAAGGAGGGAGGTGTATATAACAAGGAAAACAACAATAATTTACAACACTTTAGTTTGGGGTGTTTTGGAAACTTGAGATTTAATCGGACATTATTATAACAAGACTATCTACATTAGTGGAAATAAATCTTCACTAGTATTTTTGCCTAGTCTTTGTGCACAGTCTGTTTCTGTTATTATTCTTGTTTCGATCATAATTATTAGAAGTATGTGTATTAATGATATTATTTATATTCCAAGTGAAATAAATGTTAATTTTAATTGAACAACCAACCGAATTTTAACCGATAAGTCCATATATTTTAAATAATTTGGTTTTGCTTAAAGAAAAGGGAATAATATGTGTATTACTCTCTTCTTCGTTGTCCCACTTTTTTTTACAAGATATTTCACAATAATTTTTATATTTTTCAAATAATTTTTTTTTATAAATTCATTGACTCTCACCATACTTATAATTTTATATAAAATGTCATTACATTTATATTATAAAATTACCCTTGAAATATCTATTAATTGTTACACTTTTTAAATATTTGTAATTACAAAAGTTAGTATAATGAAATGAGGGGGAGGAAAAGATGAAAACATCTTAAAATTAAAGAATTCGGACAGAATCTTTAAAAAGGAAAGGAGACCCACAAGAACTTAAATTATTTTAAGAATGTCCGAGGGTAGAAAAAGGACAATATTATGAGTATTGGAATTATTATACTGCAGTATACAACGTATGATAATAACACAATTCCCTCAAAAAAAAATATTTACTTTTAAAAGAAGACGTTTGATAACAAAAAGTGAAAGAAGTATATATATATAATATCATATACTAAAACAACTAAGCAAAACAACAAATGCCCTTTAATACTTCTTCAGTTCATTTTTTTTTCATTTAAGTTGAATACAAATTTTTCAGAAAAAAGTTGAATACAAAATTTTCAGAAAAATTAATTACTTATGTAAAAAGTGAGAGTTTAAGAGTGAAGCTAAAATAGTACTAGGTAAAATATATATATATATATATATATATATATTTTAATTAAATAAAAATTATAAAATTGGATAAACATAAAAAATAAATATAAATTAAATGGACGAAGAAAATATCATTTAATAAAATAACCAAAACCATTAAAAATATGCACAAAATGAATCAGTTTCAATCACGGCCTCAAGACAAATACAATTAAGGGAAATATGAATGTCTTTATTCTGTGTGACTGATCTATATTTAATTTACATAAAATCCAAATCAATTCAACTAGTTTTTTTTAATAATATTGAATAAATTGTGCTTTATTTTACGATTGATTCAGTTTTATAAACACGTACTGTGTTGTGGATACATGCTACCATTTCAAAAGAAATGAAATAACATATATTGACAAATATTTAGGAATATTGTGTGATAGAGAAGTATATTATACAAAAGAAGGATAAGTTAACCAATGTTGGATGCTTGAATGAATCTTTGCCTTTTACTTTTTGCAGGTGGGGGAGAATGCTTATATTGTGATTAGCTATAATTATGACTAATTATTCATTATAAGCATCTTTTAATGTGTGCTTCCTTCTGTCACCTTTACGCACATTACACGCCAACTCCCAAGTTCTACCTCTGTTTTTTTTTTTTTTAAAGCATATATGTAATTGTTAGTAGAATCGTCGTAATGAATCAAATTTAACCGAACACTACACTAATATAGAAATTCTATTGAATTATATAATAAAATAAGAAATGTCGATCATCGATCAAATTAGATTTGAACTAGTGAAATTTATAAATTGTTGAATGCCACTGAATAACTCTTATCCCCATCCCTCATCCCGTGTAATAGTTTGCATATTATATGGTATGTAAGTCACTTTGTCAAATTCTATGTGACGATCTCGATAATAAAATACAAGGAGAAAAATTAGAAATGATTTTGATCGAGTCAAACATAGTACTATATATTATTAGAGGAAGCGTTGTCTCATTTTTTCCATCACATAATTTAATTCATATCTCCATGTTAACTTATCATGTTAGAATCCAAAGAAATATATTGAGTTACTTAGATTGATTATTAGTACTATGTTTTTATTTGATTGAACCTTCACGATTATTTGGAGTTAAATATTGCCGAATTAATGTTTTGATGTGACACGCTGATAATTGTTGGTAAAACTACCACGAGTAACTAACTCCTGCAATCAATATTATATCAAATTTCACCTACTATTTGATTGCTACTTTAATTAGATATATATTGTCAAATTACCAGTTATATACTAGAAAAAATTTAATAATATACCTAATAAATTATTGCAGTTTTTTATTGGGGGGTATTGTACGTATTTCGAGTAGGCAGTAGGTAAATTATTGATAGAGGCACATGTGAATCTGAGTGATGATGTAACTTTGTGCGTGCATTTTGGTCCACTTCTATAATAATAATTGATATACCCAATTATTTTTCTTGGTAGATGAAGATCAAGTAACTTTCTTTTTACCTTTTTTTGTGATTTTTGTACAAGGAAAATGATAGACTCGATAAAAAAAAAAAGTAAATAAAAATATCTTTAAAAAAAATCATCGATTCGAGTATTGACAATTGGCAGATCCTCAATAAGAAAACGTAAATAAAAATACTGCAATTATTTTTTAATCATCGAGTGCATTTATTCCTCCACAACTCACTCTTTTTTAATTCCTAAGATTTTTTTATCAATTTGATTATAAGTGAACCAAATGATCAAAATTTCAATTAACTATAAAATATTCCCTAATCACTTGTAGTGGCGCATGTGCCTAATTTTTGCAGTCAGAAGATATTTAGAGGGGTGTTGAAAATGGGACAATATATAATATAATAATAATAAATAAATAATAATAATAATATTGAAATAGTGGAGTGGACCACAGGACTACGAAGAAACCCGGGCCTGAAGTGATGATCCAAGTCCATTGACCACCCACTGGACCACCTCGTTTCTTCCTTTCACGTAAAAAAAAAAAAAAATCATTTAAAAAAATTATATAAAGCTTGGAATGTAAATAAATTATAAAAAGAGGTAGCTGCATTTTTTTTTTCTTTTTAAAAAAAAATTATAACCAGTTTTAAATACTGTAAAAAAGAAAACGGCCGACAATTAATGGAGTAGTTTAATTTGGCATGCTCACTTTTCTGAACAACTTATAGAAAAAAGACAATACTACTCCAAGATATACAGAATTTAACAGTCCATTTTATGATTATAAATAATAAACAATAGAAAAGGTCGGTTGAAAATTTAATATATCCAAATAAGCTAAACTTGGTGTAGCAAGTGTGACTGAATTCAAAATTACCCAGAAAGTTACAAAACTAAATTGAAGAAATTATAAAGTAGTACTATATTAGAAAAAATGATGTTTCCAATTGTAACCACTCCATCAACCTATCCAGGCACTATTTTTTTGGGTTGAACAAAAGAAAGTGAATAAGCACATGAGAAGACTGAAAAGTAACAACCCCCAAAACATGGGGTTGGAACAAAATAGTTTCCAATTTACACGTCAAAAGTTCAAATTAAAGAAATAAAAGATTGGTGAAGAAGACTGCTATATATTCTACTCTATTATTGAATACGGAGTATTTCTTAATTTTATTATATAAGAGTGAAATTTATCAAATACAAGTACTTAATTAACTAAAAGACTGCACATTTATATATTTATATATATATATATTAATGACTAGTATATACATCATGAATGCAAATGTAGTAAAATTTATGGATGCAACCTGATGTGAATAAATATGTCGCTCTCGGAGGAGTCGACACGTGGAAATGAGATAAAATATGATAGCCTTAATTAGGTCAATAGGCCTGAAGAATTGGATTAATACACCCCTGGGCTCTTGAGGAGAAATTAAAGTAATTGGGCCTTCAGCCCACAAAGGGGAATTAATAGCCTTTAGGCCCAGGGATTTGGCCCAAAGGGGAACGCATGGTATGGATTAGTCTTCTCTAACTAAGTCAAAGGAATGGGTCAGTCTTCGAGAAGGAGGGCCGAGTCTTCAGGGAGTTGGGCCGATTTTGGAGGGAAGTGCAGCGAATATAGGGAGAAAGAGTCTCCTTCTCTCCCGAAAGAGGGGGCCAGGTATATAAACACCTCATTTTTTCATTATCAGGTACGTTTTTCATATATCAATACACTTTTTACGGAATACACAAGGAATTAAGAAGAAACGTCGTATTATTCACCGGAATTTCCCTAAATACACAGGGGAATTCCACTTTGATTCTCCAAAAGATCGATTCTGACTTGAGCGTCGGAGCTTCTACGCCGGAGCCCCCCTCCGGTGTACTTTTGCAGGTCATTTTCGGATTCTCGAGGAGATTTACGTGAAGATTGTCGAAGACGAACGAGTGATTCGGTTCGTGATTAATAGTGCTTATAGAGGAACGACTGATATCTAAAGGCGTTCTTTTTCGACGCATCAACTGGCGCCGTCTGTGGGAACATTTCTAGCTAAGGCGTGAGAAACATTCCATATTAAATGGGTGGAGAGCAGGATCCAACGAAGCAGACTAAGGAGAAGGGAGATTCCACTCCCCTTCCCTTTCCTCCGCCCCCACCAGGTTTTCCCGTGAATAAAAATCTAGGGAAACAACCTGTAAATCCTACAGTGGAAGATATCCCTCCCGTCCAGGAGGGGAACACGGCGGGTACCTTGGAAGCTTCGGGAAGTGGTACGGATAAGGACACTCCACAACCCAATGCTCAACCGGAACTCTTTATTGTCTCTCAAGACCAATTGGATGTGATGATAAAGCAGGCAGTGGAAAGAATAATTACATCTCGTGGACTTCGCCCTCCTGGACCTACTCCACCAGTTAATGAAAGAACGAAGCAGAATCCCCCGGAACATGTCATCGATTCGGCTCCAGTCCCTTCTAAGAATGAAGGTTTCCCCCAGAATCAAGAAGAAAGAGTGCCTTCTCAAGCCGAGAGAAGTGTCCTTGATCGCCCTCCCAGAAGAAATATAGAGAGGATCCCTGGGGATACCACTCTGAACGCAGGGATAGGGGAGAGTACGGATGACACTTACCACGGAGCTGTTAGTGACCAAATACAGGCTCTACGGAGAGAGATGAAAGACATGCAGAAGCATATGAGTGACAACGTAAGTAAACCTTCTTACGTTACTGGTTATCAATTTTCATCCAATATTTTACAAGATGAACTGTCTCCTAATTTTAAATCTTTAAATTTCGAATATGATGGCACCACGGACCCGTACGAGCATTTGATGAGGTTCGAGAATGCCGCCCTATTGCACCGATACGGAGAGGGCGTCAAGTGCCGGGTATTTCTGACTACCTTATCTAAAGCGGTACAACAATGGTTCACCCAGCTAGGGCCAGATACTGTCCATTCATGGTTGGAGTTCAGTGAACTATTCTTGCACCAATTTGTCAGCGCTAGGAGGCAACCTAGGGCCACCCTCACCTTGTTTAACATGCGACAAGGGGATAATGAGAGTCTTCAGGCTTTCTTGAAAATGTTCAACCAAGCGGCCTTAGAGGTACCAACAGCCTCTTCGGAGGTCAAAATCAATGCTCTCACTAATGGGCTAAGGGACGGAGACCTGTTTACGTCTCTAGCCAAGAAGCCAGTACGAACCTTTGACGAATTACTAAGAAGAGCAGAGAAATACCTCACCCTGGAAGAGGTGAGGAAGGCCAAGCGATCGGAGACCAAGGCAATAGTGAGTAATGGAGAACGAAGAAGGGAGATAGTGCCGAGGAGGCCCAGTCCAAAAAGACACCGGAATGCAAGGGGGCTGGGAAATATAAAAGGAGAGGAAGCTGCGCCCTGGAACTCCAGGGGAAGGATGAGAAGATATATCCCTCTAAAGATCGAGCCGGCAGAGGTCTTAGAAGTGGCAGGGGACCATCCCGATATGAAGTTCCCCTATTCACGAAATAGGGGCCCTCAGAATCCCAAGTCAGACAGATTCTGTAGATTCCATAATGACTATGGTCACGACACGAACCAATGTTGGCACCTGAAAGACGAAATAGAAAGAATGATTCAAGCAGGCCACCTAAAGGAATTTATTTTCAGGGATCGACAAGGTCCCAGAGGGCAGAAGAGAAAAGACCCTGAAGGCAAACCAGAGGAAAATAGAAGAGAACAGAGAAAGAGCACGGAAGATCAACCACCCCCTCCCCAAAAGAGGGGAACTATTCACATGATTATGGGTGGCCCCGCTGACGGGGATTCCTTTAGACAAAGGAAGCAGAGCGTCAGGTCATTGAAGAGTGGAAGGAACATGGAATGTCGTGAAATAGGAAAGATGACAACAGCTCCCGATATCCATTTCGGACCAGAAGACATTGGAGAACCCAGAGAGATACATAATGATGCCCTATTCATTACCACGGATATAGCAGGATATGATGTGGCTAGGATCTTTGTAGACACGGGAAGTTCCGCTGATATCATGTTCCTAGAGTGTTTTAAGAAGATGGAATTAAACATAAAACTCAGGCCAGTGGAGACAACCCTCTATGGATTTTCAGGGGGTGCCATTCAACCCATTGGTTCAGCGTTATTACAGGTAGGGTTAGGAACCGCTCCTAACCGACGCGTGCAAGTGATAGAGTTTTTGATAGTGGATGTCCCATCATCATATAATGTGGTGATGGGAAGACCAAGTTTGAATATCTTTCAGGCCGTGATTTCCACCTTCCACATGAAGATGAAATTCCCTGCCTCGGGAGGTGTGGGAGAGATATGTGGAGACCAGTACCAGGCAAGGAAGTGTTACGTAAAATCGATCAAGATAGCAGACAGGGCAGTATTCCGAGGGATGGAGAGATTTAAGGGTGAAGACCCTGAGTTGAAAAAATAGAAAGTAGGTGAACTAGTGCAAGAACAACCCAAAGCCAAAGCAGATGAGGAATTAATGAACATCGAGCTCTACCCAGGAAAAGAGAGATTCACAACCAGGATAGGTACACACATGAACCCTGAGCTCCAGGGAAAGATGATACTCGCCCTCCAGGAGAATGTGTATATCTTTTCTTTCACGGCGACGGATATGACAGGTATCCCTCCAGAGATAGCAATGCATTACCTTAATGTGGATCCCAAAGCTAGGCCAGTGAAACAGAAGTTAAGGAACTTTGGTAAGGAGAAAAATCTCATTGTGAAAGAGGAGATCGATAAGCTGTTAGGTGCAGGACATGTGAAGAGGGTGCAGTTCCCTGAATGGCTGTCAAATTCAGTGCTAGTATCTAAAGGAGCTGGCAAGTGGAGAATGTGTATCGACTTTAGAGATTTGAATAAAGCGTGTCCAAAGGATCACTATCCCTTGCCTCGAATCGACCAGTTGGTAGATGCCACGTCTGGGTTTGAATTACTCAGCATGATGGATGCGTACCAAGGGTACCACCAAATCCAGTTGAACCTCCTTGATATACCAAAGGTATGCTTTATAGCGACATGTGGTACTTTCGGTTATGTACGTATGCCTTTTGGACTAATAAATGCAGGAGCCACCTATCAAAGAATGGTAGACTCGGTGTTCCGAGGGCAGATAGGCAGGAACATGGAGGTTTACGTGGATGATATGCTGGCTAAAAGTGTCAAGGCAGAGGGACATATTGGCGACCTGAAGGAGATATTTCAGGTAATCCGAGAGAATGGTATTAAATTAAATCCGGCTAAATGTTCTTTTGGAGTAGGGTCAGGGAAATTCCTGGGATATATGGTGACTTAAAGAGGGATAGAAGTTAACCCTGCGAAGGTGAAGGCGGTGCTCGACATGCAGCCCCCTCGGAATTTGAAGGAATTGCAAACCCTGAATGGTAGGATCGCAGCTCTCAGTAGGTTCATATCAAGGTCAGCAGAAAAGAGCCACCACTTTTTCAGAACATTAAGGAAGGGGTCGAGGTTCGAGTGGGATGACCAGTGTCAAAAAGCTTTCGAGGAACTCAAGCTTCACCTTGAACAACTTCCGAAGCTGACGAAGCCCTCTCAGGGAGATGTATTGCTCTTATATCTTTCAGTAGGGGAACACTCCCTGAGCACTGCCCTGATGAAAGAGGAAGGTTCCACACAGCAACCTATATATTACGTGAGCAAGGTCATCCAAGGGGCAGAGATCAGGTACTCAGAGGTGGAGAAGGCAGCCCTGGCGGTGGTGGTAACGGCTAGGCGATTACGCCCCTACTTCATGTCCTATAAAGTTATGGTGCGAACTAATTTCCCTTTGAAGCAGACATTAGGGAGAGCAGATTTATCAGGGAGAATGGTCAGATGGGCAGTGGAATTACAGGAATACGATATTGATTATGAACCAAGAAGGGCCATTAAAGCCCAAGCTTTAGCAGACTTTATTCAAGAATCTACCAGAATGGAAGAGGAACAAGGTTGGAAGGTGTATGTTGATGGTTCAGCCTCGGCTGTAGGATGTGGAGCAGGGATAGTGTTGTTTGACCCTGATGGCCAAGAAGTACAGGTAGCCATCAAGTTCCGGTTCTCAACCTCAAACAACGGTGCAGAGTATGAAACCCTAATTAGAGGGGCTAACATAGCAGCAGAGTTAGGGGCACAAAAAGTCACCCTGTACTCCGACTCACAGTTGATAGTACAACAGGTCAAGGGGGAGTATCTCGCCAAGGATGAAAGGATGATCGCCTACCTAGAATAGGTAAAGAAGTTAAAGAATAAATTCCAGACCTTTGAAGTAATACAGGTACCAAGAGAAGAGAATGAAAAAGCAGATGGGCTATCTAAGTTGGCTAGTTCCACTGAATTTGAGGGACACGGAAAAATAACCTTGTTAGTGGCGGACCAATTAGCCACTGAAGCCCTGATCGGAGAAATAACAGCAGGAGATGATTGGAGGAGAGAAATATGGGAAGAGCTGAAGAGAGGACAGGTAACTCCAATGTCCAGAGAAGCCAAAGCTTGGAGAAGGAAATATTGTATCTTGGGGGACCAATTATACAAGAGGTCCTTCGCTCAACCTTATTTAAAATGCCTTTCGAAAAGAGAAACAGAGCTAGTGATTAAGGATATTCATGAAGGTTGTGCATCTAGCCATGAAGGCTATCAGACTATGGTGAAGAAGGTATTTAGAGCGGGTTTTTACTGGCCCAATATAATCAGAGACGCTAGGGAATATGTGAAGAAATGCGAGAAGTGTCAGAAGAATGGACCCTTAATACGAGTACCTTTAGAGGAGATGGGGGCCATGTACTCGCCCTGTCCCTTCGCCAAATGGGGAATAGATCTAGTCGGACCCTTCTCCCTGGCACCTGGGGGAAGGAAATTTTTGATTGTGGCCGTGGATTACTTTAGTAAGTGGGTAGAGGCTGTACCCTTGGCCAAGATAGAGGAAGATAATGTAATTCTATTTCTGGCTAGACATATTTGTTGCAGGTTTGGAGTGCCCAGAATCTTGGTCTCTGACAACGGGACACAATTCAATGGGGAGAAGGTGAGAAAGTGGTGCGAAAGATGGAATATCATACAGAGATTCACTTCGGTGGCCCATCCACAAGCCAATGGACAAGTGGAAGTTACAAATAGAATCCTAGTAGACGGCATCCGAACGCGATTGCAAAAAGTAGGAGGAGGATGGGTGAAGGAGCTAGATAATGTTCTCTGGTCTTATAGGACCAGTCCTAAAACAGCCACAGGGGAATCTCCCTTTTATTTGGTGTATGGAGCAGCGGCGGTGATACCTGTAGGTCCCTAAGTTGAGTTTAATAACGAGTAAGCTAGTGAAAATGTCTAGAAGGGGGTGAATAGACTTTTCAAAAATCTTTCGATATATCAGAATTACAATGTGCGGAATACGAAATTAACATTGAGCCCAATTAAAGTTTATACTCAACTTATTTCGAGAACTCTATTTCAGTGTTTACCCAACTTGTCTTGTTCAGTTATGTATGTTTAACAAGTAAAAGATTAATCAATTAAACAGCAAACAAAACCGTAAAGTAAATCAAACACGAGATTTATAGTGGTTCGACAACTTGTCTACATCCACTCTCACAAACCCAGTTGTGAAATTCTTATTAACTCGTCCAATGGAGTAATATGTTCTTGTAGCTTTAAGTCCCAAGAAATAAGACTTAGATCTTCTCGACAACACTTCCAAGTGCCTCTTCGATCTTACTAGCGATTTACAAGTATCTAGCAACTTGAAACAGTAAACTAAAAATAAAACTTCTCTTCGTTCAGTAGTAGCCTTCTTTGATCTTCACTTGTCTTGTGTAGCTTCACTTTCTGAACTTCAATCTCTGAGAGTAATTTCCTTATTTGAATCTTCAATAATGCTTCAATAATTTTTCAGTAGTATCAGTCAGTCTCTAATGAATGAATACCTTGGGGTATATATAGACTTCCAATTCCAAGAACTTTCAGTTGTGTAACAACCTTTTCTTGAAAACTAACTTGTAACTGATTCTCTTTTATCCTTTCACGCGTTTCTTCAGTTAATTAGTTATTCCTTAACTAACTCTTCAATCTTCATCTTTAACACGCTTTTGTAACTAACTTCAAGTTGACCTGTCTTGTTGAGTCGCGCACCTGTCTTGTCCTTCAGTAGTAGACTGCGTCTTCTACTTGTCTTGTGCAGTAGACTTCTTCAGATTACAACATAGAACTAATCTAGTCCTATTATCTAATCCGAACAAAACTATTACATTACATTAAGCTTTTGTTATAAAGATTAGTCAACTTATAAAACTATACATCAATATATCTATTACATTTAAAAATCATGAGCTCTATACAACAATTATTCATAGCTCAATAACAATCTAAACAGTAAATATAAACACATATGAAGTAATAATACGATATCAATTATAAGTACTTGTCTTTCCATATGTTAACTCATGTGAACTCTACTGGTCTTGTACAAGATGACTTCTCTTAACTAGACTAGATCAGTCAACACTTAGAAAATATTCAAGTCTACTTTTGGCTTATCAAAACTTCATCTTTTATCTTTTATCATCATTTAGGACTTGTTCTAGGATTCATATCCCAACAATTTCCCCCTTTTTGATGAAGCCAAAACTACTTGAATCTTTTCACAATAATAGACTAGTTAAGTAGTTATCTTGTCTTTAACATCAAATAGTACTTATCTTTTCATTCATTTCAAAATAAGATCAGTAGATATTACACATACTTAACATCAAAATAAGACTAAGTATCAGAGCAAAAAAAATTTAATCTGATAAAGTACTTCCTTCTGGATTCGGAACACAGAATGCATCAAGAAGTCTTCTATGAATTACTGACATATGCTCTTCAGTCTCGATCTTCTCTTTATCCAGCAGGTCTTCTTCAAATTTCTTGATATGGTTGAAATCGATTCTCTTTCCAGAGCCTAACATAGGAGTGATCCATTTTGGAAAAATAGGAACTAGAATATTACAATTCACAGCAGCAGCTATCTTCATGATCAGATTCCATAGCTTCCTATCTTGAGCTTCCATGAACTTGTCAAATATAACATAAAGTTCCTCAGAACTATCAACTTCACCAAACTTACGAACAATCCAGTGATCTAACTCCCATTGCAACTTGACTTTGAACCATTCTTTACGATGTTCATCATCAATGAAGTTGTCAATGAACGCATCTTCAACTTGATCTGGATTTGCTTTCAGCTTCAGCATTCTTCTAATATGCTTACCCAGCTTCTTCTTGCAAGCATAATTAGATTCATCATCATCATCATCATCATCAACCTTCTGCTTCTTCACAATTGCAGTTTCTTCTTCTTGTTGATCTTCAATCACAAGCTTTCTTTTTGCAACTTGTCTGGTTTGAACTTCAACTTCAGGATCTGCAATATTCTTGCCTTTCTCCAATCTTTTCAACTCAGATTGTCTTGCTTCTTCAAGATCTGCCTTCTTCACCAACTTGCCTCTCTTCGGCCTTTTGAGATCTTGTATAGCAGTAGCAGCTTTCTTCATTTTCGGCTCGGCACTTGACTTCTCTTCAACTCTACTTGTCTCTTCCCCCCTTTTGGCTTCATCACTTGCCTTAAGAGTGAATAGACTAGTGAATCGAGTCATTTCTTCTTTTATAGCTTCCTTCATCGCTTCTGAAGCTATCTCAATCTGTCTTTGATGTGTCTTGTCTTGACTCATCTTGTCTAGTTTAGTAGCAACCAACTCTAGCTTTTGAGTAGACAGATCTAACTCAGTCTTGAAATGAGTAGCAGTTAACCTAAGCAATCTGTTTTCCTCAGTCATATCTCTTAAAAGCTTCTTGGCTTGCACCAACTGATCTTGTGCTTCACGCCTTTGCTCGTCTGCTATCTCAATCTTAACACGATAAAGACGTTCCATCTTGCCAGATTCTTCAGCCAACGATCTAGCAAATGATATAGATCTCTTCTCAGAAAAATCAACTTGCTTCTGAAGGAAACTTTCAACTTCCGCATACAACTCTGCTCGGAAAGTTGAGTCCATTTTGTTGACCTCACCTACAATCAATTCTCTTGAGGAGTCAACAAGCGATTGGTTCTGTTCAACTAGCATGTCCTTGACTTTAGAATTCAAGAACTCTTCAATAGCAGAATGAACAACATCTTTCAAGTCCGTCTTGAGTTCTACAAGATATCCTTCAGGAAAAACCTGAGTAGACAACTGAGCTTCGGGAGGAACTCCTTCTTGAACTTTCTCAACAAGTTCATCTTCTTTAAACATCACAGCATCCATAAACTCATCATCTTCTACTCCAAATTCGAAAGAATCAGCATCATCAGAGGTTTCAGACTCATCCTCTGACTGATTTGAAGTTTGAATACCAGTATCAACAAGTTTTCCTGTCAACCCTTCTTCCAGTAGGTCAGTTTGAGTTCCAATATCAAACATGTGCGACGCAGGCAACACATCATCTGGCACATTTAGCATCCGCTTCACCAGGGCTGTAAGAACATGAGGTGGGAGAAGTTCTGAATAATTTTGAACTCCACTATTCTCCCTTTGCTCCATCTCCCAATCCATAAAATTGGAGATTCCACCCATGCCTTGTATGACTTCAAAAAGATCATCTGTGGAAGATTTCTTCAATGCAACCCATGTGCATATTCTAAGGAGTTTCTCAAACTGTTCTGATGAGGTGTCTATCTCGATAGACGAGAGCCTCTTCTTCAGATTGTTGCTGACTTTAGCACGAACCCTCTTCTCCCTTAAGCACATCGGATAATAGACGAGGGAATCGAATCTAATTTCAGAAGGGGTCTGAGCAGGTAGGGTCCCTGTCTCAGTTATTGCAGTGGCAACTAGTGGGGTTTCTAAAATAGACGAGTTGATGGGTTCAACATTGTTGGGATATGAATCCTAGAACAAGTCCTAAATAATGATAAAAGATAAAGATGAAGTTTTGATAAGCCAAAAGTAGACTTGAATATTTTCTAAGTGTTGACTGATCTAGTCTAGTTAAGTTGAAGTCATCTTGTACAAGACCAGTAGAGTTCACAAGACAAGTACTAGTTTTAAAAGACAAGTATTATTGAAAGATAAGTACGATTTATAAGTACTTCATATTTTGTTATTCGTATATGTTAGATTGTTATTGAGCTATGATTTAATTGTTGTATAGAGCTCATGATTTTAAATGTAATAGATAGATTCTTTGTATAGTTTTCTAAGTTGACTAAGCTTTGTAACAAGAGCTTAAAGTAATGTAATAGTCTTGTTAGGATTAGATAATAGGACTAGATTAGTTCTATGTTGTAATCTGAAGAAGTCTACTGCACAAGACAAGTAGAAGACACAGTCTACTACTACTGGACAAGACAGGTGCATGACTGAAACAAGACAGGTTAATTTGAAGTTAGTTACAAAAGCGTGTTGAAGATAAAGATTGAAGAATTAGTTAAGGAATAACTAATTAACTTAAGAAACGCGTTAAAGGATATAAGGAATCAGTTACAAAGTTAGTTTTCAAGAAAGGTTGTTACACAACTGAAATTTCTTGGAATTAGAAGTCTATAAATACCTCAAGGTATTTATTGGTTAAAGACTACTGAAATATTGAGAATTACTACTTACGAAAGTTTATTGAAGATTACTCTCAGAGGTTGAAGTTCAGAAAGTGAAGCTACGCAAGACAAGTGAAGATCGAAGAAGGCTACTACTGAACGAAGATAAGTTTTATTTTCGTTTATTGTTTCAAGTTGCTAGTTACTTGTAAAATAGCTAGTAAGATCGAAGATATATCTGGAGATATAATCGAGAAGATCTAAGTCTTATTTCTTGGGACTTAAAGCTACAAGAACATATTACTCGATTGGAAGAGTTAATAAGAATTTCACGACTGGAGTTGTGAGAGTGGATGTAGACAAGTTGTCGAACCACTATAAATCTCGTGTTTGATTTACTTTACTATTTTGTTTGTTGTTTAATTGATTAACTGATTGATTGAATTACATATCTGAACAAGACTAGTTGAGTATACATAAAACAGAGTTCTCAAAATAAGTTGAGTATAAACTTTAATTGGGCTCATTGTTAATTTCGTATTCCGCACATTGTAATTCTGATATATCGAAAGATTTTAGAAAAGTCTATTCATCCCCCTCTAGACATTTTCTTTAGCTTCCCTCGATATTAACTCAACTTAGGGACCTACAAACATTTTCTGTTGAGGTGAGAGGAATTTGGATGGTGGTTTCTTGGGGCTTTAATGTGGCTTGGTTTGGTTCGACAGTTGTAGAAGTATCAACTGTATCAAATATAGTAGTATGTTGGGTTATGTTGGCTCTTAGTGGTTGCACTGCCAACACTGACGAGGATTTGGGAATAGGTTTGGCACGAGATCGAAGTGATCTGGCCTTGGTTTTGACGGGGAGAGAGAGAGGAATTGACAAAGTTCGAGAAGAAGTACCAACCTTTTCTTCAGTCAACTTGTCTGGTGAAGGACTCGACTCGACTCTCACCAGTCGATACACTTGCAATTCTTCCTCTTCCGTCTCAGGCTCCTTGTCTGAGTGAGTTTCTTCAGAATCTTCTGCAGCCTCAATCATCGCCTCCTCTTCCACATACTGTATTAGTCTACCACTAGTTCCAGCCTCAACTTCCTCAGAATTTTTGCTCTCCGACTCGTCTTCCTCAGAACTAGACGAGGCGGCTTCAATCATGGCGTCATCAGGATTGATATGAACTTGTCTTGGAGCAGCAGCTCTTCTAGCAGCTTGCTTTGCTAGCGCCTCCTTCTTCAGATAATGCTTGAGAGGATGAAATGGCTTGCCCTTACTCCAACTAGTCTTGTTGGGCAACAAGAGGGGTAGAATGACACTTAGCTTATTTCCGAAGCTTACATTCGCAGACACAACCCAGTTGACTGTACTGGTGTCAACTTGAACATACTTCTTGTAGTACATCAACCTATCCAAAAAGAATTTAGACCAATTTCCTTCTGTGATTCCATCATGAATCACGGCCATTATCCTTGCTTTCTGAAGCGTCACAGAGTCAAAACTCCCGGTGACTCCTAGCAACATCTTTGATGCGATGTCAAGAAGAGTCTTGAATTTGTCGAGTAATTCCTTCTTCTTGACAGCAGGAATTTTACCATCACGATTCAACTTCAACTGCTTTCCACAGAAAATACTTAGATATCTCAACTCTCTGCCTTCAGCATATCTCTCGATATCTATCGATCCGGACGGTAAATTCAACGATTCAGTCAAAAATTCACGAGGGATTTCCACTCTCCTTCTTCCAACAAAGGCTTTAATTGAGTCGCCTTGTCGAATGGCAGAAGCATAAAACTCTAACACTTCTTCTTCCAGCACAACTTCAGGAAATGCCTCCAAATAGGGTCTTAATCCGCATCTGAAGCATTTTATAAGAATTTCTTTGTTGTCTTCAGTGTGGTTTCCTTTGAAAAACACTGATCCCTCCACATGCACTCTTCCTTCGGTGATGTACTTTCCTAGATTGAACGTGATTTAGTATCGTAGAATTTGAAATCCGCCTCTTCTATTGGTAGGATAGAGGAGTGTACTCATCTGACCTAGCACAGTAGAGTTTTGGCGCGAACTGGTTATATACACCTCATTAAATGGAGTGTATAAATCCAATTCTAGGTTTTTTTTTTTTTTTCAAAATTTCATTTAACAACTTACATTCATATCCTTAATTTGTATTGATTCAACACCTAAAGTATGCAAATCATAAGAATACTTATCTTGTCTGTTCGAGTCTATCCAGAACAGACGAGTAGACTCAGGTGCACAAGACGAGTTCCCCCTTCGACTGTGCTTGTCTACTTTGAACATCAAACGATTATTTGTACCTGTCTTTTCTTGCACTACAGATTAGACGTTATACAGGTAGTCGAGTAAAATAAATAAGATGAATATCAATTTAGCTTAATGGTCAAGGATCAAACAAGATGACTATTAACAAACTTAAGAGTCAACATAAGGTTCTTTAAGAAATCAAAGATTCCCCCTTAAATGTTTATTCCCTTAGTATTACCCTCAGCTTTACCAGCTTCCTCATCGGGTTGTTTGGTCAACTTGTCTGACCTTGTATACCTGTCTGTTGAGTTAGTAGACGAGTGCTCTGTTATTTTGTGGTAACTAGTCTGTTTCTCCGTTCTTCTTAGGAATGTACCTGTCTGGTTAGTACATTGCTACATACTAGTAGGATCAAGATCAATTAGTCCTAGACTAATGCATAATTCACGAAAACGAGCTTCAGCTAATGGTTTTGTGAAAATATCAGCTCTTTGAAAATCAGTGTGAATCTTTTCCATGCGAATATCCTTCTTTTCTACATGATCACGTATAAAATGATGTTTCACATCAACATGCTTACATCGTGTGTGCAGAACAGGATTTTGTGTAATGGCAATAGCACTATTACTATCACAGAATATGGGAACATTTGATTCACAGATATTATAATCTCTAAGCTGTTGAATAAGCCACAATAATTGACTACAACAACTACCAGCAGCCATGTACTCGGCTTCAGTAGTAGAGGTAGCAACACTTGTCTGCTTTTTCGAAAACCATGAAATGAGTTTTGTGCCTAAGAATTGACAAGAACCAGATGTAGATTTCCTATCTATTCTACAACCACCAAAATCAGAATCAGAGTAGCCACTTAGGGATAAATCATCATTTGAAGGATACCATATACCACGATTGATGGTTCCTTTCAAATATTTCAGAATCCTTTTAGTGGTTTCCATATGACTCTCTTTTGGATTAGCTTGAAATCGAGCACATACACCAACAGAAAATGCAATATCAGGTCTACTAGCAGTCAAGTAGAGTAATGAACCAATAAGACCACAGTAATGAGTTTGATCAGCACACTTACCATTCTCGTCTGGATCCATCCTGTAGGTAGGTTGCATAGGTACTCCAGAAGATTTACATGTCTTAATACCATACTTGTCTAGTAGATTACGAGTATACTTTGCTTGATTTATGAAAATCCCTTCTGGGGTCTGTTTTACTTGAAGTCCAAGAAAGTAATTCATTTCACCCATCATAGACATCTCAAATTTACTGTGCATGAGTGTTGAGAAACTTTCACTCAGCTTTTTGTTAGGTGAACCAAAAATGATGTCATCTACGTAAATTTGAACGAGTAAAATGTCTTTCCCTTCTTGTCTTCTGAACAAGGTTCTATCGACCTTGCCCTTAGTAAAACCATTTTCCAATAGAAATTGAGAAAGAGTATCGTACCAGGCTCTTGGAGCTTGTTTTAGTCCATATAAGCCCTTCTTTAATCTGTATACCTGGTTACCTTTGACTTCGAAACCTGGGGGTTGTTCAACATACACTTCTTCCGCAAGAATACCATTAAGAAATGCACTTTTAACATCCATTTGATATACGGTAAATTTCATGTAAGCAGCATATGCAAGGAACAATCGAATGGCTTCTAGTCTAGCAACAGGTGCATATGTTTCATCATAATCTATGCCTTCAGCTTGTGAATAGCCTTGGGCTACTAGTCTAGCCTTATTTCTAACGACTAAATCATTCTCATCTTTCTTATTCTTAAAAATCCATCGAGTGCCAACTACATTATGATGTTTAGGTCTATCGACAAGTTCCCAGACGTCATTTCGAACAAACTGATTCAACTCGTCTTGCATAGCAATGATCCAATTACTATCAGCCAATGCCTCATTAACGGTCTTAGGCTCGATAGATGAGAGGAAACAACACCAGCAAAACAAAGATGGACTAGGTTGTTCTTGTGACTCAAAGAGTTGTCGTCTAGTCTTCACACCAACAGTAGAGTCACCGATAATATTTTCAGTATTATGAGCAGATTTCCATGTTTTTCTAGTCTTAGTAAGCATATTATCATCATCTAGATCAGTAATAGCATCATGCATTTCAATATCATTTACATCAGAAGATTTAATAGGAGTAGACGAGTCGACTAGTTCAGGCATGTCAACTGGTCTAGTAGATTTACCTTGAGCACTTACCTTCTCCTGATCATCTGACTCGAGAGCTTTCATGAATGGGTTATAGGCTTGAACAGATTCATACACTTCTGATTCTTGGTCAGTTTGGATCGATAGATCAGTTACCTTCTTACTGATCTGGTCGGCAGACGAGTCCTGTAGTGATTCATCGAAAACTACATGTGGTGTTTCTTCCACACAAAGAGTTGAGTAGTTGAATACTATAAATGCTTTGCTAGTCGAGGAGTATCCTAAGAATATCCCCTCGTCTGCTTTAGCATCGAATGCATTCAACTTACTTTTCCCATTGTTATGGATAAAACATTTACAACCAAATATATGGAAATATGAAACTCTGGGTTTTCGACCTTTCCATACCTCATAGGGTGTCTTACCTAGTGCTTTATTGATAGCACTTCTGTTTTGGAAATGACATGCAGTATTGATCGCTTCTGCCCAAAACTTCTGAGGAGTATTATACTCTGTCAGCATGGTCCTGCAGGCCTCCTTAAGAGTTCTGTTCCTTCGCTCTGCTACTCCATTTTGTTGTGGTGTCCTTGCTGCACTAGTAAGGTGCTGGATGCCACGCTTAGAACAAAATTCTTTAATATAGCAGTTAATGAATTCAGTACCCTTGTCACTACGGATCTTGACAATGGACTGATTCTTCTCAACTTGTATCTTCTTCAACAGATCAGGTAGGAGTGTTTGTGTATCACTCTTCTTGTGTAAGAAGACTACCCAAGTGAACTTAGAATAGTTGTCTACCACAACAAGTGTGTACCTTCTACCGTTCAAAGTTGGAGGAGTTATTGGACCATGTAAGTCCATATGTAGAAGTTCAAGAACTCTACTTGTTGAGAGGGTTGAAATAGATTTAAAGGAACCTTTTACCTGTTAACTTTCTGACAGGCATCGCATACATGTGATTTGAAATAGATTTCGTTGGGTATACCTTCAACAAGGTAATCTCTTGCAATCTTATTAATCACCTTAAAGTTCATGTGGCAAAGGCGTCTATACCAAAGCCAACTGACCTCTTTGGGTGTCTTAGTAAGAAGACAAGTGTCCCGTGGACAACTATTCCAATTCATAATGTACACACTACCTTGTCTTATGCCGACGAGTAGTACGGTGTGAGTCCTCTTGTCTATGATTTCGCACTTTTGACTTTTGAACTGCACTTTGTAACCTCGATCACAAAACTGTGAAACAGATAATAGATTATATTTCAAACCTTCTACGTATGATACATCTTGTATCTCTACGTCGCCATTTCGGATATAGCCAAAGCCTTTTGTGATGGCTGTAGAGCTGTCACCGAATATAACCTTTGGTCCTTCTTGCTCATGGTAGCTTGATAGAAGTGCCTTGGTACCAGTCATGTGGTGCGAACAGCCACTGTCTATGTACCAAGTTTCTCCTATTGAGCCACCCTTCTTGTATAGATCGAGTCGACCCTGCATTAGATGATATTTCATAATTTAGGTACCCTCCTTGTTTATTGGGGTCCTGGGGGGTTAGTCGAGTTCAATGGAATCCAAATGTACATTGGAGTCCTGAACAAGTTTGATCTTCTAAGCTTTCGACCATATTTGTTGCAAAATAAGACCTTGTTGTCCTCATCTGGCCTATCAGTCGAGTTCGGGTCTACTCTTTGGAGATAGCCTTTCGACTTAATCTCTACTTGAGCAGGCACTTGTCTATGATAGTCAGAGTAGGGTTTATATGCATTAGGTCCATATGGTTTATAGACTCGTTTAGGTCTTTCTTCTCCTTCGATGTCATATGATTCAGGCGGAGGATATAAGACGGGTTGAATACGATATTTTGAAGTCACTTTCCTAGGCCTAGACGAGTAGAGCTGAGACTGCCTTATGAAAGGAGGTCTAGGCTCTTTCCATCTAGTTTGTACTTGTCTAGTACTAGTCTCCTCAGGATACCAGTCCTCGTATCTGACCTGATTTGGTCGTCCACGATTTCTCGTCCTTTGTTGACTTGTCTTAAACGGAACAGGCTTGTTGTTAACTTTCTTTTTACCTCCCTTGGTAATTGGAATGTTAACTTGAGTCTGTTTGGGTACAGTGCCTTCGGATGGAGTTCCAATATCGTATATCATTGGTCCTTTTCCTTTATCATTAGTCAAAGAGCTTGAGATGAAAATAGTAGGGTTCTTAGGAACTTGAGTAGACGAGCTGGGTGTCTCAGCACCTATGTCTGTCTTGTCAGCAGGAGCCCTATACTTATCTGACAGTTCAAGGTTAACCTTAGAAGAGTTAACCAGGTCAGTAAGTTTAAGGTCTAGAGTGACAACCTCAGTTTCTAAGAACTTATTACGTTCTTCAAGCTTTTTGCACTTACTTTTTAAAACATTGAATTCATGTTTCTCAGTAGCATGTGTCTTAAGTAGGTCTTGATACAACTTGTCTGTTAATGCACACTTGTCTTTGAGTTGTCTCAACTCTTCTTGCAAGCGTTCATTTAGGACTGTTATATTAGGATCTACTTTAGACTGAGCTTCCTTAAGATCAATGATTTCTTGTTTTAAAATGATGTTTTCATCGCTGACTTCAATGAATGCCTGATTGGCAAGTAGGAGGTCGTCTTCAACTGCACTAGTAGAGTGCTGAAGGCTACTCCCTACTTTGCTACTGGCACTATCACTTTCATCAGATTCTGATTCATCACAAGATTGAAAAGATGTAGCAGATGATACCTCTTGGTCGATTTTAGCCATGCAGCATAGACCATCATCTACTATGAAGGCTTCATCGTGATCTGGATCAGACGGGTAGCTAGATGAGGATGATGGCAACTCGTCTGAATCAGAATCAGAGTCATCATTGGCCATCATTGCCTTCTTGCCACGATTGTATCTTCTTTCCCTTCGTGCTTTGCGTTCTTCTCGATCATCAGTACTCAGGTCTGGACATTCATATATGTAGTGACCTGGTTTCTCACAGTTATAGCACAAGAGATCATTGGTAGCCTTTTTAATAGGAGAGTTATTCCTTCGTTTATCACGTCTATCAGAACGAGTAATCTTCCTACCATCAGACTCTCTATCTTTTCTGTTACCTTTCGAGACTTCGTCTCTCCTTTCGGACGAGTTTCGGTCTCGTCTGGTCTCAGACGAGTTCTTAGAAGCAGTCCCTCTATGATCTCTATAGAACTTCTTATATCTTCCGAAACGTTTATTCAGCCTATCAAACTTTCTAACCATGAGGCTTACCTGATCCTTCAGACTAAGATCAGTATCTAACTCGTCTTTCACAGAAGTAGACCTAGTCTTAGACTTCGACCTGTCTACCTTAGATGAACTAGCCTTAAAAGCAACGTTCTTAGATACAACATGTTCTCTGTCACTACTTGCTATGGGTTCATCTTCGTCTAAATCAAACTCATGGGCCTTTAGAGTTTGAAACATGGTCTCTGTTGTCCACACGTCTATATCTTGGGTATTCTTAACAAGCATTTTTACCATTTTCCATCTACTATCAAGGCTTTTGAGAATCCTAAGATTGATTTCACGTGGAGTATAAGATTTACCAAGGACTTCCAAGTCATTCATGATTTTGGTAAAACGAGTATCCAACTGGTCTATTGTTTCACCAGTTTTCATATGAAATGATTCAAATCTTTGGACTGCTGTAGAAAGCTTGCTTTCTTTGATTAGGGATGTCCCTTCACAAATGATAGCTAAGCGATCCCACATTTCTTTGGCAGTTTTACATTTTAACACTTTTCCCAGATACTCGTTAGGAAGAGTGTGTAAGATGTAATTCTTGGCCAAGCTATCCAAATTATTCTGTCTCATCTCTTCTGAGGTTAGTTCTGACCTTGGTTTCTTGACGAGAGTACCCACGGGTTGGTCTTTGTCGAGAGCAGCAGTATTGGGGATCATGGTCACAATTGGACCTTCAGTGATGACTGAGATCATTAAGTCGTGAGTGGAACTGAAGATGGCTTCCATCCCTAGCTTCCAATAGTCATAATCTTGAACCTGGAACTTAGGTAACTTGTTAGCACTAATTTCGAGCGACATGATTCAAGAAGATGCATATAACACGGTATTGTATCAAGAAACAGATATTTCCAAGTACAGTGATAAAGAACACGTAAGAGCACGTATAATCTTGGACCAAGACTTTCACCCAAATCTTGAGTTGGTTATCAAGAAACAACAGTTCGTGAACTACTGCTCTGATACCACTTGTAGGTCCCTAAGTTGAGTTTAATAACGATTAAGCTAGTGAAAATGTCTAGAGGGGGGTGAATAGACTTTTCAAAAATCTTTCGATATATCAGAATTACAATGTGCGGAATACGAAATTAACAATGAGCCCAATTAAAGTTTATACTCAACTTATTTCGAGAACTCTGTTTCAGTGTTTACCCAACTTGTCTTGTTCAGTTATGTATGTTTAACAAGTAAAAGATTAATCAATTAAACAGCAAACAAAACAGTAAAGTAAATCAAACACGAGATTTATAGTGGTTCGACAACTTGTCTACATCCACTCTCACAAACCCAGTTGTGAAATTCTTATTAACTCGTCCAATGGAGTAATATGTTCTTGTAGCTTTAAGTCCCAAGAAATAAGACTTAGATCTTCTCGACAACAATTCCAAGTGCCTCTTCGATCTTACTAGCGATTTACAAGTATCTAGCAACTTGAAACAGTAAACTAAAAATAAAACTTCTCTTCATTCAGTAGTAGCCTTCTTTGATCTTCACTTGTCTTGTGTAGCTTCACTTTCTGAACTTCAATCTCTGAGAGTAATTTCCTTATTTGAATCTTCAATAATGCTTCAATAATTTTTCAATAGTATCAGTCAGTCTCTAATGAATGAATACATTGGGGTATATATAGACTTCCAATTCCAAGAACTTTCAGTTGTGTAACAACCTTTTCTTGAAAACTAACTTGTAACTGATTCTCTTTTATCCTTTCACGCGTTTCTTCATTTAATTAGTTATTCCTTAACTAACTCTTCAATCTTCATCTTTAACACGCTTTTGTAACTAACTTCAAGTTGACCTGTCTTGTTGAGTCGCGCACCTGTCTTGTCCTTCAGTGGTAGACTGCGTCTTCTACTTGTCTTGTGCAGTAGACTTCTTCAGATTACAACATAGAACTAATCTAGTCCTATTATCTAATCCTAACAAGACTATTACATTACATTAAGCTTTTGTTATAAAGCTTAGTCAACTTATAAAACTATACATCAATATATCTATTACATTTAAAAATCATGAGCTCTATACAACAATTATTCATAGCTCAATAACAATCTAAACAGTAAATATAAACACATATGAAGTAATAATACGATATCAATTATAAGTACTTGTCTTTCCATATGTTAACTCATGTGAACTCTACTGGTCTTGTACAAGATGACTTCTCTTAACTAGACTAGATCAGTCAACACTTAGAAAATATTCAAGTCTACTTTTGGCGTATCAAAACTTCATCTTTTATCTTTTATCATCATTTAGGACTTGTTCTAGGATTCATATCCCAACAATACCTCCCGAGGCTAGGCTTGGGTCACACAGAATTACATATTTTGAAGAGAAGAAGAATGAAGAGCTGATGAGGGAGGCCCTGGACCTGGTAGAGGAAGAAAGAGAGATGGCAAGACTGAAAGCAGAGAGATATAAAAGCAGGATCAAGGCAGCTTATGATCGCAGGGTGATGCCTCGTTCCTTTAAAGCTGGAGACTTAGTGCTTCGAAGAGCAGATGCTTTGAAAAATACAGGAAAAATGGAAGCTAATTGGGAAGGTCCCTACAAGGTGGTACATGTACTAAAAGGAGGAGCATACAAACTCCAGGACATGACAGGAAAAGAGATATTGAGGCTATAGAACGTGTGCCACTTGAAGAGATTTTATGTTTGAGGAAGGTGTTATTCCTTTACCATCTTTCCCTTTATGAACAATTTTTATGGTTACTTTTCATTCGAATAATTGCTTCACCGGCACTCTTTTTCCCTCTACGTGGGTTTCCCCTTGGGGTTTTACCACGGAGAGGTTTTTAATGAGGCCGGCATAGGTTCCCCTTATTTGCCTATGTTGATAAACATTTTGAATCAATGGAGCATAGTTTTTGGAAAATTTCAACAATTTCGTTTAATGCATGATTAATGTGGTGATGAGATGATTTTTATATTCTGATTCTACGATGAGATGACCCTTATGCATGTTGATTTTATGATGAAATATTTCTCATATATTGAATATTGTGCTGAGATAACTGCCAAATGTCCATGTAATGAGTGTGGAGATAATAAATGCGTTCAACATAGGATGATAGATATATTGCAAGATAGAGAAACATACACTGATTCATAAATATTTTACCTAAGGATAATTCCCAAAGTTTCTATACGCGACAGCCTCTAAAGCTAGGGGGAGTAGGGGGTATGGTAGCGGAAGATGTGATTAACCTGCCAATAATCCCTAAGAACTCTTATGAGGATAAACAACTTCAGGGAGAGTATAATCCCTAAGAACTCTTACGAGTATAAACAACTTAAGGGAGAGTATAATCCCTAAGAACTCTTACGAGTATAAACAACTTCAGGGAGAGTATAATCCCTAAGAACTCTTACGAGTATAAACAACTTCAGGGAGAGTATAATCCCTAAGAACTCTTACGAGTATAAACAACTTCAGGGAGAGTATAATCCCTAAGAACTCTTACGAGTATAAACAACTTCAGGGAGAGTATAATCCCTAAGAACTCTTACAAACAACTTCAGGGAAAGTATAATCCGTAAGAACTCTTACGAGTATAAACAACTTCAGGGAGAGTATAATCCCTAAGAACTCTTACGAGTATAAACAACTTAAGGGAGAGTATAATCCCTACGAATCTTAACTTAAGGGAGAGTATAATCCCTACGAATCTTAACTTAAGGGAGAGTATAATCCCTACGAATCCTAACTTAAGGGAGAGTATAATCCCTACGAATCTTAACTTAAGGGAGAGTATAATCCCTACGAATTCTAACTTTTGGGAGAGTATAATCCCTAAACATTCTAACTTTTGGGAGAGTATAATCCCTAAACATTTTAACTTTGGGGAGAGTATAATCCCTAAGAACTCTAACTCCAGAAAGAAACTAGAAGCAGTATCAAGACATCAAGTAAGTACAGAAATAAGGAAATATTATACTTTCATGTTAAGACTTCTCTATGAACTTTAGAGCCTTTACGCGTCAAGAAAATGCTAGAGACATGCCAAATTCATAGTAAAGGAAAAACAGAACAGGTATCACATCATATATATGACAGAGATATATATATGCATGCCAAATGATAATGTGCAGGTACAATATGAAGCAGCAGATAAAATAGAAATATCCCAGACCAGGGGCATCATACCCTAGCCCTCCACAGAAAAACGCAGGAGTGTGGAGTCTCCTGAAAATACCAAAAGGGGTCTTAAAGGCCTTAACAAAAATAAAAGTGTCTTAAAAGTACCGGAATGTTATCAGAGAAATAGAGTTATGAAGAGAGGGGAACATCGTTCTTTCCCTCGAAACCTTCTCCTGCTTCCTCAACCTGCTCACTGGAACCACCTCCCTCCGTCTTCTCCTCTAGAGCGTCGGCTGCCACAGTTGCCACAGGATCTGGGTTGGCCACATGGATAGGGAAAGTCACATCCTTCGCCGGAACAAGGTCGTCCAACTTCAGGGCAGTCTGCTTCAACTCCAAGATCGCCTTCCTCATCCCAGGCAGCCACCAAGGAGTGTCAATGTCCTCCTTAGGATCTCCAGGGAACTTAGGGGGAGTGGCTAATTCCTCCAATCGAAGGGCACGAGTATACTGACCATTGAACCCAGGAGTAGAATGTTCAGCTACAGCGTTGGAAAACCCATGAGCTATGAAGTGGGGGATATATGCGCCCATCGCCCCCAGGAAACTGGTACTCTTCAAGAAGGCTTCTAACCATTCTCGGTGAAGGGTACCCAAGAACTTCTGACCCATGGCGGAGGTAAAAAGAGAGTCGATACACAGTTTCATCCCAGCCAAAGGGAGAGTAGTTTCTAAGCGTTCAACCCGCTCACCAAACTGAGTCTTCAACGAAGAAACCTCCTCCGACAACCTTGTCTTCTCCGCTTGAAGTGCCTTACACTTCTGGTTAGCCTCCCGTAGCTCTGCTTCGAGTATCTCCTTCTTTACTTTCTCCAACTCTACCTGGCTTTGGAGATCGTCCACTAGTTGAAGGGATTGAAGGGCTCGTTCGGATACATCAGAAAACAGGAGGCCAAACTACACAAGAAACAACATTAAGAAGTAAGGTGTCTATATTTTCTCCTATTAATCATTCAAAGAAATATCTACATTGAGAATCTACCTGTATAAAACTATGAGCGGAGTGCACAACTCGGTCCTCTGAGGACAGAGCATTAAGAGCTTCAGCAGCAGGGATAGGAGTATGTCGATCTATGAAGGCCATAAGGTGATCAACACTAATATCCCTAGGGGCATCAGGAGTAGCATTAGCCGAGGAAGGTAAAGAGGACTTGACCTTGAACTTCTTCTTTTTAGAAGCATCGGAGGCAGGGGGCAATGAGGAGATTATGGCTTTTTCTGTGGAAGACCTAGTACGCTTTGCAACTGACCCAGTAGAAGGTTTCACTGGGGAAGGAAGAACAGGGGCCTTTGAGGAGCTTTCAGGGGCTGGAGACTTAGCAACCATCGAGAGAGGGGTAGCATCACGGGAAATTTGAGTTAACCAACTCATAGCTGCAAAAGAAAGTATGGAAATATGTTAATAAATCACAGCAGTTCAAATCTTGAAGACGATACCAAGGGAAAAGAAATGGTATTACCATCATCGGGACCTAAAGGATAATCAGGGCGACCGAAGCCGAAATGAGAGAGGGCTCTAGGGTTCTTACAAATACTCATCACATCAAAAAAGCCATGGGCGGAAACGTTATCGTTTAAATGGTTCATCACATCCAAATTCAGAGAAGAACAAATGGAAAGAGGAGGACGGGGCACCCCAGGATTCTCATAAATCCACTCCTCGTGAGGAAATCCCCAATGATATGGATTGGTGACGAAAAAGTAGTAGTCCTTCCAGTCCTGGACCCCTTCATGGAGTTTTTCCATGAACTTTCCGGTCCTGGAAGTACGGCCACATGCATAAAAGAACCCATCGACAAACTTGCACATATATTGGGTTAGGAAGAGTTGGGCTGAGGGTTCACCACCGTTCCCCTTCATCAAAATGTAAAAACCTAACATTGCACGAATAGCGTTGTGAGTAAATTGATTCAAAGGTATGCGAAGGTAAGTGGAAATTTCAGAGAAGTAAGGATGGATTGGAAAACAAAGGCCCGCTTTTAGTTGAGCCTCCAAGAAGGCCAGAGTGTTAGGACCTGGGAAATTTGGGCGTTCCTTCCGGTGGGCTGCCCTAACAACGTAATCAGGGGGAAAGATGCCCGAACGGAGGAAGGCGGTAACACGCTCAGGAGGAAGTAGAGAAGAACCAGAGATTTTATTTTTCAAGGCGGGATCGGTTATGGGAAATACGGAGAGTGAGTTGGAAGTGGAACTTTCCATGGATATTGAGTCTGACGAGTTTTGAGTAGAAGACGACATGGGGTACAGTAAAAGAAAAGACGAGAAAGGAGAAGAGATACCTGAAGCGAAGTCGATTTTCGGAGGTGATGGACCGATCGATAAACGTGTGCGAAGAAGTTAATAGCAGAAATGGGAGTGAGAGTAAAAAGGAGTGGATAAGTTCAAAAGGAAAGAAAAGAGGAGTTTTTTACGAAATGAATATAATTTTTTGAAATAATTGTGAAGAAGAGAGAGAGAGGAAAAAGTTGAGGAGAATTAAATGCCCCCAATGAAGGGGCGCGTGACTGGAAAGAGACGGCTTGATGTCTCTTCTCGGGCAGATGCATGGCTGTAGGATTCGAGGGCAAGCTGGCGTGTAGAAGTGGAAAAGACTTAAAGCTTTTTGGAGATAATTATTAAAAATCGAATCATCAATATTCGGAGGGAAACACAAGAAAGAAGTATTTAAAGGAATGGTTTGTTTCTGTATAATTTATCCTATTATTATTTTCCTACTCTCTTAAAAATTATTCTTTTTACGAGAGTAGGGGGGAGTGGTTGATGTGGATAAATATGTCGCTCTCGGAGGAGTCGACACGTGGAAATGGGATAAAATATGATAGCCTTAATTAGGTCAATAGGCCTGAAGAATTGGATTAATACACCCCTGGGCTCTTGAGGAGAAATTAAAGTAATTGTGCCTTCAGCCCACAAAGGGGAATTAATAGCCTTTAGGCCCAGGGATTTGGCCCAAAGGGGAACGCATGGTATGGATTAGTCTTCTCTAACTAAGTCAAAGGAATGGGTCAGTCTTCGAGAAGGAGGGCCGAGTCTTCAGGGAGTTGGGCCGATTTTGGAGGGAAGTGCAGCGAATATAGGGAGAAAGAGTCTCCTTCTCTCCCGAAAGAGGGGGCCAGGTATATAAACACCTCATTTTTACATTATCAGGTACGTTTTTCATATATCAATACACTTTTTATGGAATACACAAGGAATTAAGAAGAAACGCCGTATTATTCACCGGAATTTCCCTAAATACACAGGGGAATTCCACTTTGATTCTCCAAAAGATCGATTCTGACTTGAGCGTCGGAGCTTCTACGCCGGAGCCCCCCTCCGGTGTACTTTTGCAGGTCATTTTCGGATTCTCGAGGAGATTTACGTGAAGATTGCCGAAGACGAACGAGTGATTCGGTTCGTGATTAATAGTGCTTATAGAGGAACGGCTGATATCTAAAGACGTTATTTTTCGACGCATCACAACCATACTCCCATGCCCTCTTAATTAAATCCATCCATGTGCATAAATCATAATACAATAAATCACAGTATACAATTAAACTTGCATTTGAAATTTTGCATACACTTTTCTTCTTATCCTTCTAAAGCTCAATTAAATCTAGTTTTGATATTTTTGATGTAGACATGTAACATTCTCTTTCAAGAAAAAGACATTTATGTGAATTCACAACTAATGAATAATAGGTGTTTTGTGACACTTTATTTGAAAACAATATACAGTATCTACATCTACAAACCCCATAAAAGGTTCATGGTGTATTATATTGATTTGGAATATGAGATATTTATTTTAATTTAGTTATAAGATCACTGTGGACTCGAACTTTATATAAATATACTCAACACGATAGGTTAATTTTCACTCGATCGCTGATATAAAAATTAAAATAATTTTAAAAAATTCGAGGGACAAAGTCTGAATACGAGTCACCCAAAAAAATAGTGGATCACAAGCAGGTAGTTTACTACAATGCCAAAGTATTATCTCTATAAGACCAAAAGTGTACTACTATATGTCAAAAAATAATCTGAAAAATTTATTAAAAAAAATTAAATGTTCAGAATATTTTTGGATTTATAGTAATACATTTTTTTGTCTTATAGTGACAATAGTTTGATCATGTAAACTATGCAATAACATAGTTTAGTTTTGATATGTAGTAACAATACTTAAAAGCAAAAAAAAAAAAAATACTCCCTCCGTCCCATTATAAGTTTTCCCTTTCTTTTGGTTGTTTTGATTAAGGAATATGATAAAATAATAGATGTAATACAAGTGATGTGATGGTGAGAGAAAAAATAATAGATGGGTGTGAGATGAAGTATGATAAAATAATAGATTAAGTGTAAATGATGTGATTGGGAGAGAGAAAATCATATGCCAAAAATGGAAAAAAATGAAATGAGAAACTTATTGTAGGACATCCATAAAAAGAAAGTGGGAAACTTATAAAGGGACTGAGGGAGTATATTTTAATCAAGTTTGACCCACAAATTAATGCCCCCCAAATTTACTTTAATTGTCCATATTACATATATGAAATATTTCATATAAATTTTTGTGTTACAAAATATGCTTCTTTTTTCTTAAAAAAAATTACAAAAAAATTAGGGAGGTGAGAATCTCGAATCCCGACGGCAAAATCCAGATTATGAATCGGGGGACAAGCGGAGTCCGAGTATCCACACTCTGACACCTGGCTGGATATTATAAAGAAAAATAGTAAGTACGGAGTATAAAATTGATTCAAGAGGAAATAGTAATTGATTTTTTAGAATCACACTAAAATGAATGAAATTGGATTATTGAAGGTGCCAAACAGGTCACAAACCAATTTGTTATCACATGGGGTGTCATTTTGGAAACGGCAACCACAAAATACAAGTAGGTCCGCATGAATGAATCCCCCCCTTCCCTAGTCGAACATGACTTGTTTGGAAACTGGGGGTTCCTTTTCTGTCACAATATTCCGTTTCTACATTTGATAGGCAGCCAAACAGAGCATAGAGATGTGACAATTCATTAAAACTAAAACTAATAACATCGCAATTTATCCATTTCCCTAATTTATTTCTTGTGTTTATGCTTCTATAATGATTACTGTTTTTCTGGGTGGCACTGTAATGTGGTGGGTGAGGAGTGAGGACCACGCTTATTCACGGGTGTCAATTTTATAACCTTAATAAAACTCAACTTTGTTTCGTTGTTGATTATTACTCCTATGTTTCAGTTGCATTTAATTCAATTATTATTAATCAATTTATTTCACTTTATGTTTCCCTTTGATCATTATTTATTGCACCACATAAATTTCTTTCTACCTTGTGTGTCACAAATTATGTCCCAGATTTTTATTTTACTGAAAACATTAAATTTTCTTCAGATATTAAAACACACACTTAATTTTAACCAAATTTCAATGACCATTTAATTTCTGTGTCATCTTAGTGGTACAAAGAGAATAAGAGGGTTCTTCCCCTTGTTTGGTACCATCAGATTGGAAATGCTTGGTTCGAGGGCCAAAAACAAGTATGAAACGAGAAGAAAAACGATAATTTCTCCCTTTAGAGAAATTCATCATTTTTCAATATTACCATCCATAAAAATACAATACTCCTAGATAGGACATAGGAGTAATTGATACAAACACATCTAAAGCCTAATTGATACACTAGACCTAGTGCGTGATTTATGCTGCATCATGTGAATCTCCCCTCATGCATCTCTTCAATAATTTCCAATAATTAAAAAGCTGAATTGAATATACTCATACACAAATAAACGACAAAAGCAGTAAAGAAATACCAATGATTTCAAAGCGGAGTATAAGTATTCACCCTAACAATCAATAATTTCAAAGTGGGGTATTAAATAAACGAGAAACGCGGCAAATCAACCAATAATTTCAAAGCAAAGTATCACAAATAAATGACAAATGCAAATCAATCAATAATTTCAAAGTAAAGTATCCAAGTATTCACAAATAAACAACAACAAACGCAATTAAACCAACAAATGATTAAAAAAAAGCATCTAACCAATAATTTCAAATCTGAGGTTTTCACAAACAAACGACAACAGCAAGTAAACCAACCAATAACTTCAACGCAGTGTATCTAAGTATTTACATACAAATAAGAAACGCAGTTAAACCCACAAATAGTATTTAACCACTGTATCTAAAGTATTCACAAATAAACGACAATCGCAGTTAAACCAACCAAAAATCTCCCGCACCATAGCTTCGAATCCAAGCTAAACAACCAATAAAAAGAACTCAATTGTCAGCTTTTTCATATTTATTTGAGCTTTTCCGATCATTACCCTAATTAGGACTGAACCAACTTTATTAACTCGAATATGAATGAAGTTCAACTGCTGGAACTTACTCCACGACACACAGGAACACAGAGTAAACGATCAAGATCATTAGAAATTACTAAAACCACTCTATCAATGATCAACAAATACGTTCACAAATACTACACGACAGAATTCAATTGACCTATGTCACACCACCACGACCTAAGAGAAATAAATGGACCTTAACAGAAAAATAGATTTACATTACTGAATCCTCAGTTACCCTACTCTCTACCATTTTATGATCTAATACTAGCACAAGCAACCACCATTCAGTTTTTAATCTAGAACATTGACTAGACCATAAATTCAGCTACCTAGTCCTCATACCTTTGTCATTTTAGTCATCAAGAAATATATCGATCACAGGACTCTTATCCCACGATCAGCACAGATTTTAGAAGCTGAATGATCTCGATAGCTATAAACATCATCAAATGCCTCATTTATTGATTACTGCTGCTACATAACACTCCACATGCCATATTATCCATCACTTTAATGCTACTACCCTCCAACCCGCTTTTAGACCAAGCAACATTACTTATATCTGCTGCTAATGCAGCCAAATCATGGTTTGTGAAGGATGAAGATTCTGTATATTCCACAAACTCAGGGCCGAGCAATGAGTTCACCGATGTTATCCCATTGGAAATTTCGCAGCAACCATGGCCACATCGTTCAGGGACCAATAGACCACTATAGGCTCCATCAAGCAACTTACACGTTCCTACATCAGGATTTGACATTTGGACAAAGGGCTCTTGGGAGGAAGTTGCCCCATTTTCTGCTCCATCTACTGTATTATAAACAGTAAATGCGCTAATGCGTGCAACAGGCCGGAACAGGGTTGGGAGGGTCATTGATTTGTCGATGAGTTGAACTTCTGAGTGTGCATTATCTGCTTTGTGGCTATCGTCTAATGGATCCATCGAGCTGACGTCTTTCCCGTCACTGGACTTGAAAGAGTGTGCATCTCCACAAGATGGTGTTTCTTCTGAAGACGACTTTGATTTCTCAACACTTGTATCTTCCACCATGTTGCTCAACTCCAACATAGACTTCCCAAGGTCCATGAAGCGACGCTTCAGGGTGGAGTTCCAGTGATTCTTGATAGCGTTGTCCGTTCTCCCTGGCAATAGCCTTGCTATTGAAGCCCACTTATTTCCATGAACGGCATGAGCCCGAAGTATGAGGCGATCTTCTTCATCTGAAAGAAGTTGGATCCCCATAAGCCATTAAAAAATGCAACCTCTATTTTTAAAATGAACATTAAACTGGTGACTGGTGAGCATTGAGAACGTCATAACAAACTGACATTCAGTAGCATTAGTTGCTTTAATGCTCATTTAGTTACCATTAATCTGTTTATACACTAATTTTCAAAGGGTTTAGCAACATAGACTGTTGCTAGTTCTACTTGGGCAAGTGTTGATTAGCATGAAATTGTTCAAAGACAATGGATATAAAAATACTCCAAACTACATTAATCGAGTTCAGTTGCCTGCAATTTTTCATAATTGAATTTGAATTCACCAGTAGTTTGATCGAATTGAAGTTTCTATTCCAATTTCAAGGCTTCAATTTAATCGATAGCCACAAACCTCATTGGCGAACTATGGAGCTAAAGAAACAATTCACAGAGAAGAGAATCATTCACAAACAGTGACAAAGAGAAGAACATTTTTTCCGCATTATAAACTTTATCAATCCTCACACAATGGATTAAAAAAAAAAACACACCTAAATTCAGCAAATTAAACAAAACACTTAAAAAGCAGATTCTCGACCAAAAAAAAGCCATAGTTACCAGTAAAAGGCTTGCGTTTAACGGCAGGATCGAGCTGATTACACCAACGGAGGCGGCACGACTTTCCCGATCGACCGGGAATTCCTCGTGCAATTAGACTCCAATTCCTCGCCCCAAAGTTACTCACGAGTTGACTAAGCATCGCGTCCTCATCCGGAGACCACGGTCCTTTAACTCGGTCGAGAAATTTCCTGCTGTCTCGAGCGCCGCCGACTGCAAGCATTACCAGGTTTTCTTCTTCAACACCGCTACCGGCAGCCCCATTGCCATCGTTGCGCATTTCTGCGGCGGCTTGAGTATCGATTTCCATTAAACTATTCGAAATTCTCGTTTTTTATTTATTATTAGCTCGCCGTCAGTGAAATAATTCAGACCCCCGAATTCCCCTTGAAAATGAAACTAGACTTTTCATACTGTTTGACTGAAGCTGGCACGATTCGAATATATTGATTCATAGCCATAGGGCATTCCGGGGGAATGGAGAAATAGTAATTCTCTACGGTTATCGCACACTTGACTCGCCTTTAATCTATTAAGTTGGGCCGGTTATATTAAAATTAAGGGAGCGGCTAATGCACACACGGATCCTATGAGGACACCCACCAAAACTTTTTTTTATCCCAAGGGGTATGCGAAATGTCGTTTGTACCCTTCCTGTAAATTTTTTACAAAATGGACGGATGAGTACACCCATCCATTCCATTTCACACTCGATTCATCATTTCACATCGGAATCCCCACCATCACTACCAAAACAACCACCATAAGTTTGATAAAAAAAAAATCCTAATATGTTCGAAAATTTCAACAACAAAAATAAAATCTTAATATGTTCGAAAATTTCAACAACAAAAATAAAATCTTAATATGTTCGAAAATTTTACCCAAACAAAGTTAAGATGTCCGAAATTTTTTAATGAACAAACTCAATATGTTCGAAAAAAAAATTCAAAACAACTTAAATTTATCCGAAAAAAAAGATCGAACATCTTGTTCGAAATTTTTTCCAAAACAAACACAAATTGTTCGAAAAACTTACCTGAAGCGGCGCGGCGGCGGCGGCGAGAGGCACAAACGGAGGGAGGCCAGCCGCGAACGGCTGCGAAGGGGAGAGGGAGAGGGTGCGGCCGCGAAGGGGAGGGGCTGCGGCCGTGAAGGGGAGGGGAGAGGGTGCGGCCGCGAAGGAGAGAGGGAGGGGCTGCGGCCGTCGGCGGAGTAGGAGAGGTGGCGAGGTAGGCGGCGTTGCTGCGCCGCGTCGATGTGAAGAGAGGGTCGCGTCAGAGGTGGCGAAAATGGAGGTGGGAGGTGGATGTCCTGAATCTGAGAAGAGAAGAATGAATTAGGGTTTTAAATTTTAATTGAGAGGAGGGTAATTTTGGGTTTTCCACGTGGTGTCCTCATTCCTTTTGTGTGTGTCCTCATCGCGTGTGTGTCCTCATAGGATCCGTGTGTGCATTTAGCCGCAACCTAAAATTAATGTGTTACACTTTGGTCTATAGATAAGCCCAATTTTTTTTATTTATCTGAAAAGGCCCAGATAGATATGAACACGCAAAGTGAATCTCTTGATGCTTTTCTGCTTTGCACGTGCCTTTCATGGAATGACAAATAAAATCCATATTGGTTTAACATTCCTTTATGGAGTTTAAATTTGACGTGAGTCAAAATGTGGTTAAGTTTGATGATGTGTTTTATAGAGAATAATTGTATTACATGTGTCATTATTAGTATTAGGTTGAGTTAACTTTTTTAAAACTTTAATGTGTATATTTACCATTGGTTAGAAAAATATGAGTCATTGATATTAAAATGGAAAGTTGTATCCAAAATTAAATTAAAATGAATTAATATGTCATTTTAACTATCCTTCTTTATATTATTTTTTTACCTAAAAATATATATCTAAACATTTTGTAAAGTATATTAATTATAACTATTTTTTTTAAAATTATTTATAGAACTACCTAATTTATATAAAAAACACTCTAATGAATAAAATCATTTTGTATATAATTTTTATCAATAATTATAATTTAATAAATTATTTAAAATAATTAATTATATAATAAAATTCAAAATTATATGAGCACTATTATTTAAATTATTAAATAATAATATACTTTATGAGTATTGACTTTTATGAATATTACACGTAATACGCGGGAATTCAATCTAGTATGGATATATTTATAAGAATAATATGCATATATCTTTATCAATATAGAGCTTCTAATATAATTACGATTTTTTTTTCAAACTCGAGGCTTAGAGTGAATAATGTAACGGTGGAATGTATCAAAGATAGAAACTTATGTGAAAAAGAAGGGACGCGAACAAAACAAAGAATTGTGCAATAGAAGAAAATAGAGAAAGAGAGGAGATTAACACCAATCCACATCGTATAATAGGTTAATAGAAACACGAGAGAAAAAATGAACAACAACATATATATTATAAAACAATAAAAAGTTATTTAAAAAAAAATTCAAAACAATACTGTCCATTAATTCATGTATTATTACAAGAACGAAAGAGTGTTACGTTATGAACTAGTAAAACACTTTTATTTATATAATAGTAATATTTTTTGTTTATATTGTATCATAACTTTTAATTTAAAAAAAAAATTAGATAAAAAACCGCTGTCTCAAAACAAAAATGAAAATAGAAGAATTCAAACACGGTAAAAACAATGGAAAGAAAAATAAATAAAAGGAAAGTGAAAGTGTGAGCAGAACAGACAAATTGCAGAGATATAAGTTTTTCTCATATTAGAACAAAAAATGTGGACTAAATCAAAGCAAATGGTAGGTTTGTTTTGAGATTTTCATGATTTTGAAATCTGAATTTTAAAATGAATATATGAATTTTGAAATTCTAATGACTGTTTTATGTTTATTTTGAAATTTAAATAAAATATATTTTTATCTTATTTATAAAATTTATAAGTGTTTATATATGATTTATACTCCTATAAATTTTATTTTTGTATTATAGGATAAAATTTTTAATCTAAATTCCAAAATAGAATATTGGTAGATTTCAAAATCTGAAATTTCAAAACTAACATAACCTTAGTAATTATTTGTACTTACAAGTAAAGTCAACAGTCACGGTCCAATACATTTAATATTAAAACATAAATAATCACGAGAGATAAGATTTATTAAGTGAAGAAGTCCACAGAAATTTTGTTGGCAATATTAAAAAGTTGTAACTTGATTGGTAGTCATTCATTGCGTGTGTGTGACTGACACATACGAATACAATATTTAAAAAAAAAAAAAAAAAAAAAGATCGCAAAAATACAATATAATTTACTGAATGCTCATCTTACTTTAATTTTGACTAGAAAAATAATCTATGCAACAAACAAAATCAACGAAGCCATCATTTGAGTTGATTTAGTTGTCTATTACGGGGTGTTTGAATTTATATTTTTAAGTTTAGATGGAGTGATTTAATTTAGTGATTGTGAAAAAGAATTATTCAATAGTGAAATGATTAGTACGTGTCTAAAAAAAATGCATAAGGTAGATATTGTTGAGTGATTGATAATAGATTTGAATAATAGTAAAATATGCAATGAGAAATTATAATCAAGTAGAAACATATATTTACACAAGTTTTAATTACAAATTTTAAATGATTAACTTAAAACTTAAAAGTAAATATAGCATAAATTGGCAATTAAATCTCCAAAATATGTATTTGAAATCTTCCACGGAAACTAGTAAGACTATTACATCGATACGTGTGCATATTAGCATCATCCATCGATCGATATCCACGACCACAAATGCAATTGTAAATCAATAATTAATAAAGTCAGAATTATAATGTAGCTATTGTATTAAGATTACAAAATCATGTGCGTATATAATTATATATGGATGAAATCGCAAGCAATGTTCAATCTCTATCGGTTCCAAGGTCAGCCTGACAGGATAATGGGTATTGTTCATGTAGCAGACACGATAATGAATCGAAATTATTGAATATTTGTGTGCTTTAATTAATTTGATATTTTATTGTGATTTCTCGACTTGTTACTTTACTTCTATATATACTTTGATATTTTATTTTTTACTTAATTCTGGTATAATTAAAATATTTTGGAATTAGATTGAACGACTCAAGCAGGGGGCGGACCCAAGCAATAGCCAAGGGGCCTTGGCCCTAGAGCCGTCAAAACGGGCTGGGCCCGTTGGGCCAGACCGCCCCGCCACTAAAGATAGTGGGTTGGGCCAGGATTTTCCAAGCCCGCCAGGAGGCGGGCCCAGACGGGCCGGCCCGTTTGGGCTGCGGTTTTTGGCGGGTTGGTGCGGTCTTTGGCGGGCTGGCCCGCCATTTTTTGATTTTTTAAAAAAATATTATGTTTAATTAAAAAATAATGCCCTTTCTAGGAATCGAACTCAAGACCTTACTGTTTGACTAATAGTGCTCTAACCACTTAAGCTATCCAACTTTATTTAATAACAATATATAATAAACCTAACTAATATTAAAAACTCTAGCGCATAACAGATTATATAAGCAGTTTCATTTTTTTTCTTCTTTCTTCATGTACTCATAATAGGGTATATAAAATATAAGTATATTACTTTAATATATAGTATTACTGTATTTATAATATATTATACAAATAAATATATATAAGATAAATATAATAAATATTTTGTAAAAAAAAAAGTTGGCCCGCCAAAACCCGCGGCCCGCCTATTTTTGGGTTGGGTTGGGGTTTTGGTAGCCCGCCTTGCAAACGGGTTGGCCCGCCCCGCCCCGCCAAATGGCGGGCTTTTGCGGTTTTGGCCCGCCCCGCCCCGCCCCGCCGGCCCGTTTTGACAGGTCTAGGCCCCCAACCCTACCCCACCCCACCCCACTCCACCCACACCTATATTTATATATTAAATTTTAATATTTTTTAAATTAAATAAAATTGATAATATATTAATTTAATAAATCATGTTAGTTGTAAATTTATTGTAAAAATTTTCTTAAAATTATTGCACTTTTGATATTTATATATATAAATAACTATTTTATATGTATTTTAATTGTAAAATTGATCTCAAATGAACTATATTTTACATATTTGATCCCTTTTTTTATATTATTTGAGTGATTTGATAAGGTGTAAGGAGGATTTAGTAGGATGTAAAATAGATTTAGTGAAATTTAGGATAAAATGTAGACCCAAAATGAGTGACGATTTTAAAATAAAATGATGTTCGAACATATATTAATTTTATGGATTGTTTTTATATCAGAAGTGTGCAAATAATTATAAAATAGAGTATTAATTTTAATATGTGTGAAATTACCAAAATACCCTTAACAAATTTACAAAATTAGTGGGGGCCCATGGGCCCTCTGGGCATCACGTAGGTCCGTTACTGTTTGCAATCAACTCATGTACAGAGTATTATATAAATAAAAAGGTCAGCCCTTTAAAAGAAAGGATGGATAATCGAAGAAATTATAATTCATAGTTTAATTTGTCACTTTTTTTAATTTTACATCACATTAACTAAAATAAATAAAGTATTCGTTCTTTTAATATTTTGAGTGTTCATTTTTTCAATTATCATGTAATACTAGACGACAAATTTTTTTTTCTTGTAACTACGTAATCATTTCTTACTAGACGACATATTGATGTATTTGAGAAGTCTGCTACTAGTGTCTTTTGACTTAATTTAAATATAATATACACAAATATTATAAATGCATATACATATGTTAGTGTTTCACTCTTTTAGATCATTAAATTTTATTTGGCCCCCTTAACCTCGAGTCCTGGTTCTGCCCCTAGACCCAAATGTAAAGATGCAAAGCACTCGCGGAAATCAACACGTTCACTTAATTATAATCTACCAACTTAAAAGGGCTCAATTTAGAGTTTTTTTTTTTTCTTTTTCCAGCATGCATGTATATACGATATTTTTATTTTTCTTGTTTTATAAATCTAAGTGGTTGTGATGATTGGGGAAGGGAGCTATATGGCTTAGTGAGATCCGTTGGGTGATCTACTGGGTTCTTGATTAATACACATGTATTCCAACTTCGACCCTCAAACTTTGAATAAAAATGGAAAATAAAATATCACCTACTATAATAATACAAACAACCCGTATTCTTATGTGTAATAAGGGTTTTTTTTTTTTTTTTAAATAAATAAATAAATTAGTAAGTTACGTTGAATTTGGTTCTATTAAAAAAATCAATCTAGGCTATCTAGCTATAACGAACTCAAAAGGGTTGGTAAAGAAGTTTCAACCAATAACCGGCCTAATTTTCAATTCCTTCTAGTATTATATATATTAATATATACACGCCAAATGAAAACTATTAAAAAATATATATATCTTCATATTCTTTCATTCTTCGTATCAATGGCGCGTGCTTTCTTCTTTCTAGCGTGGGCTTCAACGCTTTTGATTTTGGGTTGCCTCCGCGGCAATCGACAAAATTAATTTAATGTTATCTTCTTGGTTTTTTTTTTTTTTAAATATAAAAAAGGGGAAATTTTAGTTTTAGTCCTATAAGTTTGATACATTCTAAAATAAATTCTTTAAGTTTCAACTTTACAAAATACGTCCTTTACCTTTCAATTTAATCCCTTTTTACATCAATTTTAATCTTTATCTTTCTAATGAATTAAATGCTGCCGGATTCGGTGGGATGGACTGACTTGGTACCACATTTATTTAAAAAAATGCCATGTTGCCACATAATTATCCCTCATTTATATATACTTAAAAATCTACGTAATTAATTGAATATCTATCAAATTTTCCTGTAAACTCTCAAGTTCAATTAAAAACAAAATTGAAATATGCACCATTGATAAAACAATTCTATAATTAAAAATATTTTTTTTTTGATAGGATAATTAAAAATAAAATTTACAACTACATTAAAACATAACAATTTAAAGTATATGAAGTTGTTCATATCAATTGATTGATGCTTACAATATAATAAAGTTGTATTTCAATCTTTCCAAAAACTAACATTCCACCTAAAAGATTGAGAATACAATTTTCAGCAAAAAAACAAAAAAAAAAGAACACCAAGTTCATCTAGCCAAAGTTATTCACTAAAACAACCCAATTACCTTGAACAAGTAAAATAAACGACCAAAGACAAAAACCATCCATGTTTAAAAGGCAAAAACCAAAGTTCATAATTTTTTCGTTTCTCTTCTTCGTGATATTACTCTCTCTTGTTGAGATAAGTCCATGAAAAATGGTAATTAAACTCGAATATTGCTCAGAACTGTATTATTTATACACATTATTAAAATAAAATTATATGTAAATTTTATTGAGAACTTTTTAAAATATTGAAAACTAGAACGTGCTTTTTAAAATATTGAAAACTTTTTAGAACTTCTTAAAATATACCTCTAGTCAATTGATTTAAATAGACATGTAAAAATATATATCATAACAAAACTAGACAGTGGTCATATTATTAATAAAAGAAAAATTTAAATAGACATGAGAAAAAATTAAAGATAGGATGATGGGTTTTTTAAATAAATGTTCGTACCAAGTCGTCAGCACATTCCACCGGAATTCTCAGGATTAAAATTGATGTAAAAAATGATTAAATTGAAAGGTAAATGACGTATTTTGTAAGGTTAAAACTTAAAGGATTTATTTTGAAATGTATCAAACTTATAGGACTAAAACTAGAATTTTCCCTATAAAAAACAATATTTTGAGTTCAAATATTTAGGTGACGTTTACTTTCTATTTTAAAGGTTTTTATATTTTAATGTTCTACACCAATTTTACTTTAAATTTTTTAAATGATTTTAAAAAACCACCCCTATTAAACCTAATCATTGAATTAACATAAAATTAAATCATCTCATACACAAATATCCAAATGATACATACATATTAAATACAAACGTGCTTAAAAAATATTAAAATAAAAGTGATATTTAGGTGGAATTGATTATATTTATGTAATTGAAATTTAATTCCTATAAATTGGGTCAAATATTGTACTGTTATCATCTTTTACTAAATTTTAAATCTGAAACGGTGTAATGCCATATAGATACTGATAAAAAAAAAATATAGATAGTGAAATTGACCAATTAAAATTAATATACTCCTTTCGTCTCATTATTAATTGAACATTTTACAAAAAAAAAGATATAGATAGTGAAATTGACCAATTAAAATTAATATACTCCTTCCTTTCGTCTCATTATTAATTGAACATTTGACAAAAACGTCTGTTACATTATTAATTGAACATTTTCTTATTTGAAAAAAAAGTAGTAACTTTTTACTCATTTAAAAAAAACTCTCTCAAATATCTTTTATTTACATCACATGCCATTACTTTTTACACATTAACTAAATAATTTTTAAATTAAAATTTGTGCAAACAATAAATTAATGTTCAGATAATACCGGGGACGGAGGGAGTATATATCATGCCCACTAATTACTTTTGCTAACCCAGTTTCATTTTGTTTTGATAAAGCTTGGATGTGCACTGGCCGACGCAGTCAATTAACAACGCTGTCTCCAACTCTAAATGCTAATCGTGTTGGGAATACATATTATGATATTTTGGGGAATATTTTTTCATAATCTTTGTGTGTGTGTTTTTTATTTGTTTTGGCCTTGATTAGATTGTGGATTGCTTTTTTGTTTAAACACGTTTAATAGTATGTATCATAATAAAGCCAGTCGACATAGCTAGTAAACTTATCATTAACTTCCTTTCTCCCCAAATAAGATGAATTCTATCAATACTGTATTCCTCTGTCTGCGTTTTAAGACAAATTCTTGAGATGTTTTGTGGGACGAATCGCGTACTACCTATATTAAAAATATAAAAATTGTAGGAGTAATAATTTCTTTTAAAAAAACATTGAAAATGTAGTGTTTATTTTTTATATAATGTGTTTTTCCAAGCAATAACCCACAATGTCATAATTAATTGTGTATACAAAAAAAAAAAATATATATATATATATATATTTTGTATACAACACACAGAGTATATATGAATGCAAAAGAAAAAGAAAAAAACTCCAATAATTTATGTTTATATCTTATATGAATTGTTGGAGATGTTTGATTAAACAATTAATTATAAACTTGATTATTAATTAGTTCACCCCTTCAATAATTCAACTATATAAAGACTCCGGCCCTGCTGCATATATATCATATTCGGAGTGTTAGGAATTAATATACAAGAATTAATTCCCCACCTGACTACAAGTTCGAACTTTTAGATGAGACAGAATTTTTTCATGGTATCAGAGCAAATCGGACAAAACTATCTGGGTTCGATCACTACAAGTTCTGACTTTTAGATGAGACGAAATTCTTTCACAGAGTATGTGATAATACGGTAGTAAGAGAACTACTTATAATACTAAAATTCATTTTTTTTTATGAAATCATCAAACTCAAACTCAAAAAAAAAAAAAAAAATTATGAAAATTTTGTGTGTAAACTCTATAAAAAAATTACTCCCTCCATCTAAATTCATTATGTCAATTTTTTCGGAGATGAATTTTAATTAATATTGATTAATTTATGTACAAAGTTCATATGTTGAAATGAGATGTTGTGAATCCTTTTGTAAATAAAATGATTATTTATTAATAATGTAATAACAATACACAAGTGATGATGATTGGAGGTGAAGATATGTAAATTAATGTAAAGAAATGCAACAATTAAAAAAAGAAGTTGAAAATAATGAAAATGAAAGGATGAAAGTATTTATTATGATTAATATCATCATTCTTTATATAGCAATACTTAAAAAGCGGCTCAACGTCCCATTTTTAGCTAAACAAAGAGGGATGAGTAGATGCAGAAGACAGCCATTTTTAGTTTGGGAAATGAAATCAAAAAAGGAAAAACGTTATAAGATCGAACTGGGATTACGGTAGGAGTGGCAAAGCTGAATACTACAATATGTTTGACAAACAGTTTATACACAGCAATCAAGAAAGAGAAAACACAGAGAATGAGAATTTAAAAATTGATTGAGAAACAACCATTCTACGACTTTTACTTGTTTGTTGTTAAACACTAAATTTTATTCGTAATTATTTGTCTTTTTTATCATTTCACTCATTTTCTTCCAACTTTACCCCATGTAAATCTCTTAGTATTTTCTAATTAATTAAGTACATTTTTTTATTCCCCCATCATCCCAAACTTTTAATTTTGCAATTATTTCTCTTATCTTTCGCATAGCATAATATTTTTTTCTTCAATTGATTAAGGATAAAAATATTTAATAATATGTTTAGGGTTGATAATTAATTAATTGTAGGCCTGGTCCGCAACTTTTAAACTCACAATTTTAGGCCTAATACAACTGTGATGAACAATAAATTTGCCAAATTAAAATTCGTGGTGTTTTGATATATGAAAGACAAGCTCCTCAAATGGTTGAAAGTAAGGAATTGCGACAATAAAATTAAATTGAATTGGGAATGAGATGAACGAGACACAAAAATACAAATTCAAGGGGTTGTGGTTACGTAATTCACAATTGATAGTACCAAACTGTCGGGCTCGAACAGATGAAGCGAATAATATATGACTCAGACTCTTGAATCGCCGGAAAATTAAACAACATAAATTTGGGTGGAAGGAGACCGTGGCCCTAGTAAGATTGATATTTTAGCTAGCTGCATTTGGGGTTTTCATGACAATTCAACCTAAATGTGCGAAAAAAATAAAATAAATGTGTCAAATTAGAATTTAGTTGCAAAAACATAATGGTATAATAAAAACCTAGTAGTAGTAGTATTATATATTACTCATCGTTACCGGCCTTAGAAAATATTGTTCCCGTTTGAATAGATATGTGCAGATTCATTGATGGCCAACTCAAACGGTTAGATAACGAAGTTTCTCCTAATCCTAATTTTCAATTCCTTGTAAGATATCAACTAATCAAGAATCAGAGTAATTCGTTCACGCAATCCTGGGAAATACACTAATTATTAAGTCCTTTTCAATTAAAAAAAAATCATTATTAATTTATTTTAAATTAAGCTTGTATATGCACGGCATTTGGAAGCACGTCTATATATATGTTCACACAAGGCCATATGAAAGACGTACTTAATTAATAAATTTACCGACTTTCGAGTTCATCGAGCTAAGTGTTATATATAAATAGGAGGATTATCTTCGATATATATATCTTCACAATTGATAGTGCAAAAATCTGTTGATCGATATATTCTTTCAAATGGCGCCTTCGTCTTTGGTGTTTATTGCATGGGCTTTGGCTCTTTTGGGTTATTCTTCAGCTGCAATCGTAGAGCATTCATTTCACGTAATTGCAGCTTTCACTTCTTCTTGTTTTTTCGTAAATAGTTTTTTTTGCCTCTATAGCTAGGTTCTCATATATTAATCATCCATATTTAATTATAAACTTAATTTTATAAGGTACGTTTTTATGGATTAGTGGATATTTGGATGATTGCAGAGCCGAATAATATAGTATATTGTTTTTCATATTATATGTTTTTTTTCACTATATATACAGGGCTTCCTTTGAGACTTAGGCCATTATCGTTATATAGTACTCCATTGCATTCTTTCTTTCATCTCATAATATGATAGTATTATTTATCAATAATATTGATGTAAATAAATCATCGATATATGTTATAATTGTCGAATCGTTACTTAATGTGATAATTAGCTAGGGGTGCAAGTGAATCAAGTCAGCTCACGAGCTATTTGTGCTCAACTCAAAAATGTAACTGCTCAATTTTAATTGAGCCGAGATCAAGTTCCTTGAGTAGTTCTCGAGCTCGAGTTTCATGAGCTCAACAATAGTAGATCCGCGAGCTTAATCGTGCTCACGCAATTTTACAATTTTATCTATAACTAATATGCTAATTAATTATATATAAACATACTTTAAATATAAATAATATGATTTAATTAATTAATGTTATGTATGATATCGAGTCACGCTCGACTATCTCGATTTTTGAAATATGCATGTAAACAGTAGTACTTCTTCATGGTTTCATTTCACTAGTAGTTATTATTCATACGCGCGTGTTGTTAATGAATTAAAAGTCTAATTTCCAAGTTGTTGGGTTTTATATTCATAATTTCACCAACCCCTACGACACTATCCAACCAAAACAGAAGAGTATACGTGTATGATACATTCAATATTTATTCGTAGATAAACATTGTGAATTCAGTAATGTTATTATTGAATATATAATTATTTTTTAAAACACAACAACTTATATCTTTTTGGCTTAATGCATAATCAATTTTCATGATTTTAATTATGTGTTAATTAATTGCAGGTACAAAATCTTACTGTAAATCGACTATGCAGAAATCAAGTAATTACTGCAGTGAACGGTAGTCTTCCGGGCCCAACCCTTCGAGTACACGAGGGCGATACCCTTGTCGTCCATGTTTTTAACGAGTCTCCATATAACATGAGCATTCACTGGTACGTACATACACAATTGAAATATAAGTCACACTTGTGTGCACTCAATTGTATGGTGCAATTGAATTTCAATTTTAACTTGATTTGTTCTTACGTAATATAACATGTTAAAAATTAACAATTGATGATATATTCAAATTACTAAAAATTCAATTGAATGTTATGCATTATAAATTGCATAGACGAATTTACCTTGAATTATATAAAGTAATTATTAATTAAGTACTTTTATGTAGGCTATTGTACCAAAATTGTCAAACCCTGTTTTTTTGGGTTTGTTGACGAATATGTTAAAATGCAATAAATATACGCATGCATGTGTGTGAAAGAGACGTGGCTAAGAGGTGCAACTCAAAGTCTTTATTTTTTTACTGAACAAATCAAAGTTTTAATAATTAATTGGTTTAAATAGAAATCATGTGGGCTTTAACTAGAGACTAAATAAATTGATATCTGAAGTCACAAAAAGCTAGGGACTTAGTCTAGTCGCAGCTGGCTAATTAATAATTAATGTAATCAAACTATCGTTATCTATATCCCAATCTCAACTGTTATTTCATTAATCAATTATAATTCAGAATATTATTTTAGATATTAACAAGGGACTTAATTTCAAAGTGCTGCCTAGCTAAATTTTGAATAATCAATATATTTTATATTGTGGTGCAGGCATGGGATTTTCCAGTTCCTGAGTGGGTGGGCTGATGGACCAGAGTATGTAACGCAGTGCCCGATCCGACCCGGTCAGAATTACACCTACAGATTTAACATAACTGGACAGGAGGGAACTCTTTGGTGGCATGCACATGTTCAATGGCTTCGGGCCACAGTATATGGAGCCTTGGTGATCCGACCCAGATCCGGTCAATCCTACCCGTTCCCAAAACCACATAGGGAATTCCCTATTCTTCTTGGTAATTAAATTTCACTTAATCAAAATCTATTAATTAATAGTATATAATATTTGATTTAATATATTCTGCTTGCAGGCGAGTGGTGGAATGCTAATGTTGTTGATGTGGAGAATGAAGCTTTAGCTAGTGGGGGTGCACCTAATATATCTGATGCTTATACTATTAATGGTCGCCCTGGAGATCTCTACCCATGCTCATCAAATGGTAATTATGGAGTACACTATTAAATTAATTCATAATCAAATTAGATTTATTAATTAAATGTGTGTTGTTGTTACAGATACATTCAAATTAAATGTGGTACAAGGAGAGACATATCTCCTACGCATAATCAATGCTGCACTCAATAATCAGCTATTTTTCAAGATAGCCAACCATAATTTAACGGTGGTAGCGGTTGATGCTGCATACACGAACCCCTACGTCACAGACGTGGTGCTCGTGGCTCCCGGCCAAACCACCGACGTCCTCCTCACCGCCAACCAAACCCCCTCCCGATACTACATGGCCGCAGCTGCCTACGCTAGTCTAGCAGGTGTGCAGTTTGACAACACCACAACTACTGGAATCTTAGTCTACAACGGAACAACGACGTCGTCTACGCCAATAATGCCCGTCCTTCCCGCTTTCAACGACACCCCAACTGCTCACAAGTTTAACACTAACTTAACGGCGCTTGTCACCAGCCGCTTCTGGACACCGGTCCCTCGTGTAATCGACGAGCACATGTTTGTCACTGTCGGATTGGGTCTTTCGCCTTGCGATGCTCCTGGAAACACCACTTGCCAGGGCCCACTTGGCTTAAAACTGGCTGCCAGTATGAACAATGCATCATTCCAATTTCCAACAAACAGCTTGTCAATGCTGGAAGCGTTTTTCAGAAACGTGAGTGGGGTTTACACTACTGATTTCCCTGATAATCCGCCTGTGCAATTTGACTACACGAACACGACGACTAACGCCTTTAATACGGCACTGTTAAATACGACAAAATCGACGAAAGTGAAGAAAGTCAAGTTCAATACCACACTTGAAATCGTGTTGCAGAATACCGCTCAACTTGGAATAGAAAATCATCCTATACACTTGCACGGTTTCAATTTCTATGTGTTGGCTCAAGGTTTTGGCAACTATAATCCTGCAAACGATACCACCAAGTTCAATTTGGTAAACCCACAAGAACGCAACACCATTGGTGTCCCAGTCGGAGGGTGGGCCGTTATTAGATTCCGTGCAAATAATCCAGGTATTTTAATTTGATGATACATTTTTTTTAAAATAATTGTCACACCTACTCAATTAGCACAAATGATCTCAATTTATAAAGTTTATGAAATGCAGCCTCTAAATGAAATTAACATTATGATTGTTTGGTAATATTTTAGGTGTATGGTTGATGCATTGTCATTTGGATGTGCATTTGCCGTTGGGTCTAACTACAGCTTTCGTCGTGGAAAACGGGCCGACACCATCAACCACGCTGCCTCCACCACCTCCAGATTTTCCCAAGTGTAACTAATGTGTGCGCAAGATATTTACTACTCTCTTATGTTTTTTATTTTTTTTTAAATCTTAGATTTTTTTTTTCTTACTTCTCCCAATATGTTTGATATTAGTTTTAGCTTGATTTGATTGTATTTGATTGTTTTTTTTTTCTTTAAATTTGTTTTATATGTATCATAATAAAGGTGTATTTGGGCCTACATGCAGTTCTTATATTTGGGCCTTGATTATCTGTATTATTAAGCTTTTTGAATTTTTATTACACTTATTATACATCGAGGTCTTCTAAATTATTTACTCTTGAGGCGTATTAATTTCGAATATTCTTTGGGCTTAACAATGCTAATTATATTTGGGCCAATTATATTCACAGCAATAAATAAACTTGTCATCATAAATAAATAAATAAATTAGATCCCAATTTCAATTTGATTCAAATGTGATGGTGTTAAATTTTAAATGAACAATTGAAAATATATATATCAAAATCATGTAAATTTCAATGATATAATATACATCTATAAATTTGCAATATTAATCGTGCACAAGTTGCACAGTCAACTTGATCCGTTGAAATGCCACCTTCTTGGCACATAATCTGACTAGGGCGTCTCATTCGTATTACAACCACGAACCATTGTGGATAATCTCTCAATCTTGTTAGCTCTTGTGGCTAATAAATTTGTTTTGGCTTTAAAATAATATAATACTCGTGCACTACAAAATACTTTGAAAATGGCATCGGGGAAGGCATCAGATCTGCCGTCCCCAAAGATGAAGGCAACGGCAAAGGGGACGGCAGTGTGTCGATGCCAATATGGTCGATGCCATTTAAATGACATCGGATTTGGGGAAAACCGTTGCCTTTTGGCATCGGCAGGTCGCCGTTACCAAATGGCATCGGGGCCCACTGCCGATGCCATTTTGCATCGGGGCAGCCGATGCCATTTTGCCGATGCCTTTTTATTAAAATTTAAAAAAGACGAATCTGGGTTTCGAACCCAGGTCGATAGGCCACCAACACCCACCCCCATCGCTGGGCCACCCCATTCGCGGTCTCGAAGGCTTTTGAGCGCCCCATGTGTGCCATTTAGGCTAGGAGCTTTTAGTCGACATGTTGTGAATACAATTAATATATATTCAATTTAATTTGAGTTTTTAATTCTTTAATTAATTCAATTCATTCTAACTTTAATGGTTGCTTATTAAATTATTTATCAAAGCATATCATAATTATTTCTAAATTATGTTTTTCAAATTAACTAAATTATGTTTTTCAAATTAAATAATTTATTTACGGTATCTATTCACACTATTTAAATTTATTCTAATCCTCAATTTACAACATTTAAATTCAATCCATTCTAACTTTAATTGTTGCTTATTAAATTATTTATCAAAGCATATCATAATTATTTCTAAATTATGTTTTTCAAATTAACTAAATTATGTTTTTCAAATTAAATAATTTATTTACGGTATCTATTCACACTATTTAAATTTATTCTAATCCTCAATTTACAACATTTAAATTCATTCTAATTTTTTATTTCACAACATTATAATTACATACAACATTGAATATAATTATTTTCACTTATACATTTAAATTTAATTATTCTAATCACATCATTTAAATTCATTCTAGTTTTCAATTCACAACATTAAATATATATAATTATTTTCACTTATCCATTTAAAAATATGAATTCACTTATCCATATAATTAAAAATATTTTCATCTATTATAAAATTATTCTCTAGTTCATTTTCAATTAAAATAACATCATATCACAAACAACATTAATTATAATCATAATTAGCATGTTCACGTCAATTAAAATAAAAATTAATCCTCAACGTCAATGTAATATAATAACATCACACGTAACAAAGTAATATAAAAATGTATCACTCCTCATCACCACCACCATCATCCTCAGTATCATCCCGATCCTGAACGTTGTGCGACGCCCCCGACGGCCTCGGCGGCCTCGGCTCCCCACCCATCTGTCCCATCATCAATGCAAGCTGGTCCTGAAACTCCTTGCGTAAGCGCTCCTCCTGCTGCCGCATTTGTTCCAGTAAGCGCTGCTCTCGTTCTTCATTGACTCTCCGTTCTTCAGCAATAGCATTGTTTATGTCTTCCTGGGTGAATCGTCCATAAGTCGTACCACTTGACGTCTCGCCAGGACCGGAGGAGACCCGTCTGTTCTTGCCTACTTGTCCAAGGCCCCTAACACGTCCATGAGACCTGCCGACCTTCTTCACGTACAGTTCAGACATATCGGGTATAGGTGGGGCCTGGGAACCATCCTCTGAACTAGGTTCATCTGACAGATCTCTTGTAGTATTATTGGTGAACTCGTCATGTATCTGGTCCTATACGTGCACATTTAAAAGTGGGTTAATACATTTTCAAGTACAATTAAATATATATTTGTTATATAATGTAATGTATATATATATATATGTACACACTTACAAGTATATCACCCATATAGCCACAAGTGTATGTCCCGTTTTCGTAACGGTGGTAATATTCAACTATCTCCCAGTCGTATGCAGAGCGTCCCATCCTCTCCTCCTGTATTTTGAATCGAAGACATATACGAATAAATAAACTAAATAATTAACTAAAATTAATTATATATAATTGACCACAAATACTTACAATGCGCCGTGCGACCTCTGCTGCTCCACGAGCTCTGCCTTTATGAGTACCATGGCCAGTACCCGGACCTCCAGGCTCGGATAAGCGGTTCTTACGAGCCTGCTCGCTCTTCTTAATTGTTTCGGGATTGTTCCAGTGACGAACTAAGGAGTTCCAAACATTCACATCCCACAACGGCCTCTTGTTATCCCTTACCCACGCTTTCTTGATTTTTGATAACATGTTAGTGTACCGAGTTGCAGCTCTTTGAAGAAAGAGTCTGTACACCTCTGTAGAAGATGTGGCTTCAGGGTCCCACCTGACCTCGGTCTGCAAAAAAAAATTAATTAACGAAGTAATATAACAAAATAACAAAATGTAAAGTTATTTTATACCTGGAATGTATCCCACCACCGCTGTACCGTGCCGGGTGATACCATAGCCCAGGCGTGTGCACCAAGCTCCATATTCCGGTACATTATCGATCTGATCGTCCTCGAAATTAAATTTGAAGGCATCAACCTGTTACACGTATTTTATAATAAATAAAAAATTATTAATAAACATGTTATACATACGTCTAATGAAATTTAAATATAATATACTTACGTATCCCGGTAGATAAACAGTCGGATGCGACTGTCGGGTGCATCAGTCGATATGCTGGCCTGTGTCCCGACAGACGGATGTCTAATTGGCGAATGTATCGGTGGAGGGGATTGTTCCTGAGGATGTGGAACCATATGAGGCAACTGAGGCACCTGAGTGTAATAGGAATTAGGGTTCATTCTGGGCATCTGGGGCAACATTATCCCAGTTATATCGGGCATATACAAACCCTGTGGTATCTGCACAGTCGGTGTCTCATCCACCGGCTCTCCTCTACCTCTACCTCTACCTCTACCTCGCCCATGTCCAGAAGAACCCTGACCAGAGCCATATCCAGAACCATGTCGACGACCACTCATCTGTCAAAATGAACATTAAAACATTATTAACATTGAACATTGTAACAATTAAAAAACATTATATATGAACATCACTGTAACGATTATTGGTGAACTCTAAATAAGGAATATAATTAAGGAATTAATATTTAGATAACATTGTCTAACAATTAATATTTAGATAACATAGTCTAACAACTAACAACATCATTCATCTTCATCATCTTCATCTTCAGCTTCATCTTCGTCGTCTTCTTCTCCGTCTTCTTCATACTCTGCCATTTCCATCATTGTACCGGTGTCATCAGTTAACATGACAGGATCATCATCTACTTGCACAATCATTTGAGTCTCTATGTTATCCTCTTGCCACGCGGGAACTTCATCTTTAGTAGTATCTTTTGCATCCACCAAGTATCTCGGTTTGACTTTGCAGACAAATATCCAATCAGTACGGGATCCGGGGTATGGACAATAGTAGACTTGTGTGGCTTGACTTGCTAGTACGAATGGATCGTATCGGCCGTAAGATCGCCTCTGATTAAGCTCCACGAGCTTGTAGTTAGGATGAACTTTTGTCCCATTGTTTGAGGGATCAAACCACTGACACTTGAACAAAACCACTTTCTTCTCGTGGTACCCCTGATAGTCCAATTCGACTACTTCCTCGAGTTTCCCATAGAAATCTTCCTCATCCGCGTCATAGTTTTTTCCCTTGATACAAACCCCACTGTTTGATGTTGCTCTAGATGCACCATAAGCCATGGTGTGGAATTTGTACCCGTTCACGTAATACCCTACGTACGTAAGAACTTGACCAGACGGACCGGCCGAAAGATCGTATAAAAATCTGTTCTCGACGCGATTTATCTTCACCTATATATATATAAGCCGAATGAATGTGAGAATTTCTAACCAATGATGGGACCACGGCGCAATTTATCGTTATTTTAAGATAACTTACAATGTCTGCAAACCACGACGCAAATCCATCTTGTAGTCTTAAATCTGATTCAGCGGCCGAGAGATTTGGTTGAAGAACTTGAAGTTGTTGCATGAATAGCCTACGTACGATCGATATAAGATTAATAAGACATGTCAACACTAAGTATTTGATTGACAAACATTTTAGTCGGATTGACTTACTGAACATATGGCTGCACCTCATCACAATTCAACAACACGTACGTATGAGCAACTTTTTTCTCCTCGTCTAAAATCCATCTTTTCTTAGGCTTTCCTAATCGTTTGCCAGACGCCTTAAATATGGAAAAAGTGCCCTCGACATACTCGTGTACTTCGTCCCGACCATCGTAATTACGAGGTACATTGTGTATCCTTGTCGTAACATGGTCCTCGAAATAGTGAGAACAAAACATTGACGCCTCTCTGGTTAAATATGCATTTGCAATCGAAGCTTCAACACATGCTTTGTTACCCACGCTTAATTTCAAGGTGCGAAGATACCTGATTAAATTTTAAGAATCGTAAGTTCATATAATTTGAAGAATCATATGAGAAATTAATTAAATTACCTCTCGTATGGATACATCCATCTGTATTGAACTGGACCACACACTTTTGCTTCATATGCAAGGTGCACAGGTAGATGTTCCATAGAGTTGAAGAAGTTGGGTGGAAAGATACGTTCCAACTTGCACAAGATGATTGGGATATCTGTTTCCAGTCGAGTCATGTTGTCAACTGTGATGGTTGTAGAAGTCAACTCCTTAAAAAATAGACTAAGCTCAGTGATTGCTTTCCACACAGTGAGCGGCAGAATTTTGTAAAAAGCAATCGGTAGTAGTCTCTGCATAAACACGTGACAATCATGACTCTTCATCCCATACAATTTCAATTTCGACCAGTCAATGCAACGGGACATGTTAGACACATATCCATCTGGAAACTTCAACTCACTTATCCACTTACAAACAACATCCTTCTGCTTCTTATCAAGCGAAAAAGAAGCCTTAGGATACTTTGATGTACGTGGAGATTTCTTCAGAGAGGGACGACGACAATAATCATTCAGCTCATCTCTTGATTTAGACGTGTCCTTTGTTTTCCCCTCCACATTCATCACCGTGTTGAAAACGTTATCAAACACATTTTTCTCAATATGCATCACGTCTAAATTGTGTCGTATCAACAAGGTACTCCAATACGGCAACTCCCAGAAAATGCTTTTCCACTTCCACCCTCCAGAAAGTTTTTTTTGTGAGCCTCAGCACCATCCTCTGTAACCTTTCTATATCCCAAATGATCAATTTCGTATAGGAGACTTGCACCCGTTCGAATAGGCGGTAGATCATCTGTGACTACTACTCCGGCCTTGAATGCAGTTTTATTCGTTCGCCACGTGTGATTCGGTGGTAAGAACTTTCGGTGGTTGTCGAACCACGACTGCTTTCGACTTTTATTCAAATAGAATGCATCGGTGTACTCTCCACAATATGGACAAGCAAGCCTTCCGGCTGTACTCCAACCAGACAACATTGAGTATGCTGGAAAGTCACTAATGGTCCAGATAAGTGCAGCTCGCATCAAAAAGTTTTGCTTTCTAGCAACATCGTAAGTTTGCACCCCATTTTCCCATAAAAATCTCAAATCTGCTATCAGTGGTTGCAAAAACACATCAAGTTTGTCCTTCGGACTTTTAGGCCCGGGCACGAGAATCGAAAGAAACATGAATTGATCCTTCATGCATAACCACGGGGGTAGATTGTACCGAGTAAGTATAACTGGCCATGACGAATATTGTTTTCCCGTCATTCCAAACGGTGCAAAACCGTCTGTGCTCAAGCCCAACCTCACATTCCTAATTTCAGATGCAAAAGCAGGATACGAACGGTCCAAATGCTTCCAAGCCAGCGAGTCTGCCGGGTGACGCATAACACCAGAGTCATCAAAAGCGCACGAGGCATGCCATGTCATATCCTTCGCAGTGGCCTTGGACATGTACAATCTTTGCAAACGAGGAATTATCGGAAAGTAGAACATCTCCTTAACCGAGCGTTTCTTTTTCAACTGACCATCTACATCAACCCTATTCGGCTTATACCGTGATCGACCACAAATCTTACAAAAATCTAGTTCGTTGTCTGCACCCCAAAATAACATGCAATTCTGTGCACAACAATCAATCCTTTCTACCGGAAGACCCATCCCACTCATCAAATGTTTGGTGTCGTTAAATTTCTTGGGAACCTTATTTTCGGGAGGACAAATCTCACGAATCAACTCAACAACCTGATTGTATCCCCTTTCAGACAATCTGTTTTCCGTTTTAATGTTCAACAATCTGGAATTGAATGACAACTGCGAATGAGATTCACAACCAGGATACAAGTCTTGGTCCGCTACACGAAGCATGCCGTAAAATTGTGCCGCATTCTCGTTAGGGGGTTCTTCATTAAGTGCCTCCTCTTCCACGTCGATTCCAAAATCAATGTTTGGGCCACCCATTAACTCTTCTACCATAGTGTGGTACGAACTAGGTCCCGCTGGGTCAACGTCATTTGAAGTTGACGCATATTCATTAGTGTTTTGATGCGGACGTGGACCCCAACTCTCTTCCCCGTGATAAATCCAATTATAATAATTCAATGTAAAACCATTTCGATATAAATGAGATTTCACTTCATTAGGATCTCTATAAGTTTGATTTCGACATCTAGCTTTCGAACAAGGACACCTAATTTTTCCTTCCCAAATCGAATTCGGATTACTAGTAGCAAATTCAATAAATCCATTTATTCCACTAACAAAACCGGGGTTCATAATCCCATTCACTAATCTTGGACTATACATCCAACTACGAATTGAATAATTCATGTCAATCGACGTCTACAAACACACAAACAACCAACGTCTCATTTCCCAACTCTATTAAAATCAATTAATATAATTCTAATTATATTCTAATAATTATTCTAACACCCTAATTAACAAATAAATTCATATATAGACATATAACACAAATATAATTCTAATTAACACCCTAATTAACAAATAAATTCATATAACTTAATTATTAAAACATACATATAAATACATGCCTAACACAACATAATTAATTAACAATTTATAAATTCTAACAATTAACACATGCATAAATAAAAATTAACAATTCTTCTAACAATTTTATATATACATACAACATATATGCATATATATACTAAAACTATATATACACATATAACTTCAAATTTAACCAATGAAAACGAAAAAAATTACTGTAGAAATGCTCCCGTCGAAGTGTAGAACACAAATGGCCAAAAACCGAGTTCGATCCACAAACGAAGGTGATTTTTGAGTGTGGAGGTGAAAAAATCGCAAAAATGGAGGTTTGGGAGAGGGGGGTTGCGGCTGTTACGTTCTGGAAGAGAGGGGTGGTCGATTTATACTCAGTTAGGGCATCGGGGAAGGCATCGGGCCCACTCCCGATGCCATTTTGCATCGGGGGGGCCGTTACCAAATGGCATCGGGGTCCACTGCCGATGCCATTTTGCATCGGCCATTAAATGCCGATGCCATTTCGCATCGGGGCCCACTGCCGATGCCATTTTGCATCAGGCATTAAATGTCGTCCCCTTTTCGCATCGGCCGGCCTGCCGTTGCCATTTGCCGATGCCTTTTCAGTAATATTTTGTAGTGGTGCAACAATTCTACCTTTTAATTTTATATAATTATTTGGAGAAGAATATTTGTCCAACACATCTATTTTTCCATTTTATTTCACATGCCCCAAAATTATTTTCCTTAACTATCATATGTTACGAGACTAAACAAACATTAATCTTGGTGTATGTGTAATGGAGGCAATCATTTTTTCTTTTATGGATGGGAAGCCACCTTCAAATATATATCAAAAGTCTAATTGCAGAACTTTTTCTTTTATTTAACTTTTTCTTTTTCCTATTTTTCTCCTTTACAGAACTTATATTTTTGGGCTTTTTTTTCATTACTTTTCCTTCTTCCACCCTTCTTTTTCTCCTTTTTCTCCTTTATTTCCTGATTTTTTTTGGCCTTTTGTACTCTTTTCTTATGTTTCTTTGCATAATTTTTAAAAAAAGATTTTCACCTTTTTATCTCCTTTTTTTCTAGGCCTTGTTTTTGTCATTTTACTCTCTCTTTAATTTTGTCATTACTTTTCCTTCTTTCACCCTATTGAACAACATGTTCCAGTGAACATGCTATGCCTATGAGCTGGGGGTTAATAAATTAATTAACATTTAGAAAGTTATTTTTAGATTAGTATTTAATTAATCAAAGTGATGCTATTTAATTTCTTATAAAGTGAAATATTAATGGATTAATTTACAAGCATAATAAAACAATGTTACTCAAGATTCATAAATAAAATTTATTGAAAGATAGCAGAGGACTAGCCGGCCCATACATGACTTATAACTTAGATAATGAATCAAAGTTGAGATAGAAGATGAGCCGCTTGAGGCCGGACAGTGCACACAGCCTCTAGAGGCTTGGCCTTATGCAATGTGATTTGCACTTTAACATTAAAATCCACCTCCTCTTCGTCAACCGGTTTGTGCCACTCAAAACACTGAATAAGAGCACCCAATGCCAACGAAATCACCCGCATAGCCATTGCAGCTCCGGGGCAAGCCCTCCGTCCTATTCCAAATGGCAAGAACTTGGGGCCTTCTTTTTCAAGATCAGCGCTCTGAAATCTCTCCGGCGTGAACTTATCGGGCTCGTCCCACACTTTAGGATCCCTATGCGCCGCCCATGCATTCACCAACAGGATTGTACCTTTGGGAATGTTGTACCCACTCACAACACAATCTTCTGATGAGTAGTGAGGAAAAAGGAGTGGGGCAACAGGATTCAACCTTAGAGTTTCGTTCACAACGCAAACAAGATACGGAAGCTTCACAAGATCCGAATCGTTTATCAAATGATCATGCCCTACATTTTCATCAATCTCTTGTCTCAGTTTTTGCATTTCGTGTGGATGTGATAACAGAAGCGACATGGCCCATTCGATTGTCAATGCAGACGTATCCGTCCCACCTAAAATTAGTATCTGAAATAGACAAAATAATATTATACCTATATCACTACATTTAATTGAAATAGTTGAGAATTTACCAGCACACAACTTTTGATGATGTCATCGGTGTAAAATTCAGGATCATCAGCTTGACGAGACAATAGAGTAGCAATCAAATTTTTATCTTCATTGTTTTTCGTCTTTCGGATCTCATCAACCAAACTCTGCATTAACTCATCTCTCTTCTTAAACAAACTGATTAAATTCTTTTCAATTCCTTTGTACCCAATCCACCTCAAAACTGGAAAATAATCACAAGCCCCCAATTCCATGGACGGAACAAATATTTCCTTCATTATTTTTATAGTCTCACTTCCCACTTCACTTCCGATATCTTCCTCGCCCACGCACGGTTTTCCAGCCAGAGATCTGAATATGATATTAAAACTGTAAGTCGAGATTAAATTATTCAAGTTTACTTTCTGCCCATCATTTCGACAAACTCTGTTTAGTACACGGGCTATTTTAAGTATCTCCTGTTGGCGAATTTGGACGAGTTTTTGTAGGCTGTTGGAAGATAAGAGCTCGACAACAGAAAATCGCCTGATGGTCCGCCAGAGATGGCCGTAAGGCGACGACAAAAACTGGGCGTAGTTGTAGGTGAGGATGTCCCCTGCCATGGAAGTGGGGCGGTTGGCGAAAACGATGTCGTTTTTGTTGAAGCATTCTCCAATGGCGGACGGAGAAGAAACCACCACGAATGATTTGCAGCCTAATCGGAGAGAAAAAATGGGGCCATAACGGGTTGATAGAGAGGCTAGTGATAGATGGAGAGCGTTCTTGATGAGATGGAAATGGCCTATTATGGGAATGGACGGCGGAGATGGTGGTGAGCGATGAGATGAGTGGCGTTTGAGTATGATGTAGCAAAGCAAGGGTAGGATGATGAGTAGGAGAAAATAACTCAAACTGATCTCCATTTTAGTGCATGATTTGACAAAAGGGGCAGGGGTGATTTATAAGTATCATGACATGGTAATTAACGAAAATGTGGTGTATTTTTATTTGTGACGTGTCAATTTGATTATTACACGTGTATTAGCTTGATAATCCACTTGTACTACAAAATGAAATTATAGGTAAAGTGTTTGTTCTCACTTGAGAAAGTTGCACCTAACCCACTTTAAGTGTTTTAATTAGAAAGATATAATAAAATTGTACAAATTGATGTGTTTGAGAAAAATAATAAATAAATATAAAATAAAGTATAATAAAATAATTAATGTAACACAAATAATGCAATTGTAAGAAATTAGTAATGTGTCAAAAATAAATGGAGACAGTAGTACTATAATTTCGATAATCAAGCCTATGAATTTTCTTAATTCCTCTACAAGATCTTTAACGCTGGGGTGGTTTTGGTTTTAAAAATTAAGTTTTGAATTTTAAGATCATACTTCAATTTTATTTTAAAATTTTAAAATTGATTTTCAAATGAATTTGTTATTAGTATTTTTTAAATCCTTTGCATAATATGGATATGATATAAGTTCAGGATATTGTTTTCTATTTATACATAGAATATAATAATTTTGTTTCTTGTTTATATTGTTTTCATTTTAAATTTTATTTCCTATTTATGTGGTATATACAGATAAGGGTATTTTTGTCCATTTTTTGTTTAAGTTGTGCTAGAATGACTAATATACCCTTCATTCAAATATATTGTTTAACTATTATTTTTGAATAAAATATTAAAGTCTGACGCCCTTTTCTCTCTCTTCTTTTTTATTCAAGGCAGGTAATAATTACACATAATTACACAAAACAACCCTTTTCTCTCTCTCCATTTGTTACCGTTTCATCCTCTCTTTTCTTCCTCTCTTTCTTCTTCTTTCTTATTCTTTCTTCTAACAGAGCTTCATCTTGTATATTGAAAAAAATATATATATTAGAGTATTTCTTTTCTTTTTGCCACTATTTTTTTTTTAACAAATTTTAATAGAGCATACATATTATTACAAAACTATTAAACGTTTCATTTATTTTTATGTAATTTTTTTAATAGCAAAAAAATGAAACTAAATATAAATAAAAAAAATCTATATACATTTTAACATAAAATACTAATTGTTATACACATTACAAAAAAATGAAAATAGCTTCCAAAAAAAAAAAAATTTAATACAGCATATAAAAAAACTGCTATATGCATTTTAATATAGAATAATTGTTATATGCATTTTTTAGAGTAATTATTTTTGCACAGGTTTTAATAAAACAGATTACTACATTAATTGTTGAAAAACTAATTATATACTACTAGTAAAAAATAATTAATTAATTAAAAAAAAACGTAAACAGGAAAATTAAAATAAACAAATTATACGTTTAATCTTTTAATAGTTTTGTACTAATATGTAATATGCTTTATTAAAATTTGTTTAAAAAAATTAACGATAAAAAGAAAAAAAATGGTATATTTAATTTCCTAATTTTGTGGAGAGAGGGTGAGAACGTGAGATATGCATATTGTAATATATTTTTTATATATTTAGTTTAATTTTCATAAATATGTATTAATTAATTAAATATAATATAATTATTTGAATAATGTCAAATCATCATTTGGCTCACATTATGGGTTTAATATCATTTTTGTAACACTATATTATTAATAAACACTTATGTCATTAGTAAATAAACTTCAAATGTGTATTATGAATTTATGTTCAATATGGTACATTTATCTCCGATTACTCGTTTCTCAACATATATTGTTTAGCGTTTAGGGTAAAGTGTTTGATTACTCATTTCAACGTGCACACTCAATATTCATTAATAAATAAATTTCAAATGTGTATTATGAATTTATGTTCAATATGGTACAGTTATCTCCGATTACTCGTTTCTCGGCATATAGTGTGTAGGGTTTAGGTTTCAAGATTTAGGGTTTAGGGATCAGGGTTTAGGGTAAAGTGTTTGATTACTCATTTCAACGTGCACACTCAATATTCATTAATAAATAAATTTCAAATGTGTATTATGAATTTATGTTCAATATGGTACAGTTATCTCCGATTACTCGTTTCTCAGCATATAGTGTTTAGGGTTCAAGGTTTAGGGTTCAAGGTTCAGGGTTTAGGATTTAGGGATCAGGATTTAGGGTAAAGTGTCTGATTACTCATTTCAACGTGGACACTCAAGATTCATTAATAAATAAATTTCAAATGTGTATTATGAATTTAAGTTCAATATGATACACTTATCTCCAATTACTCGTTTCTCAGCATATAGTGTTCAGGGTTCATGGTTTAGGGTTTAGGGTAAAGTGTACACTTATACATACTTAAGTCTCACTCAATTTAATTTTTTAAAGTGTACACTTATACATACTAAGGTCTCACTCACTAATTTAATTTTTCAAAGTGTAAACTTCTAAATACTTAGTCTCACTCACTAATTTAATTTTTCAAAGTGTAAACTTATACTTAGGTATCACTCACTAATTTTTTTTTAAAGTTTCTGATTAAAATTAAAATTAATTGTCAACCGTGTTAATTTAATCAATTAATTATCAATAGTGTACAAATTTAATTAATTTACAAAACATTAGTTAATTACCAAATTTAATTAATTAACCAGAGTCAGTTAATTACCAAATTTAATTAATTAACAAAAACTTGGAACAATAATGAATTAAATTGATGGGTTCATTAAATTAATTTTTAATGTGTTATTAAACTAATTTTTAATAATGTACCCTTAGACTTAGAGTTAATTAAATTAATTTATGTATAATAATGAAATTACTTTATTTAAATTAATTTTTTAGTGTTAAAATTAAATTAATCAATGCCTTGATTAAATTATCACTTTTATATTCACTTAGTCTTAACAATATTTTCTTCGCCGTTGGAATCATCTTAAAAAAGTGATTGGAATAATTCACGATTAGCTATTGTTGATAATAAAACGTTTTAGATTTTGTGTTTGTTGGAGAAGGAAAAAAACGAAAATTTAAGTTATTGTTGCAGCACACATTAATGGTGATAATGGTGAGATAATTTTTTAATGAAGGTTTGCACCACAAATAGGCAAATACTATTTCAAATTAGATGTAATGATGGTGTGCTATAATTATGCGTGTTGAAAGATTAGTGGCGTGTTTTGATCAACGAGAAAGGAGGAGAGATAAACATGCACGTCATTAATTATCCTATTAATTAATATATTGTCATTATCTCCAATTAAGGGTACAACAGTAATTAAATAATTAATAAAACATTAATTAAATAAAAAAAAAATGTATGTACAGATTCTGTATACACATCATTAACGTATATATATATATATAAAAAAAAATATATAAAAAAATATATTAATTGTTACAACACCTAAAAGTAAATATCGGAGTAATTTTTTTTTTTTTATCTTCAATGGTGTTGAAGCTAATTCTAACAAAACTGTCTTTGTTGAAGATAATCCAAACAAAAAAATTTACTTTCAAATTTAAAAGATGATTAGATATAAAAACTAATTAAATACAAATGGTAAAGTTTAGTATGCACTCGAGTGCATGTTGTGCACCCTAGTCCTGAGTCCATGTTGCACGTTGCACTTTTAGTTTTACTGACTTACATTTTTTGGTAAATGGTGTTGCACTTTTCAATTATTACTAAAAATATTATTATACAATTTAATAATTGAAAATTGCAACACCATTTAACATAAGTCAGTAAAACTGAAAAGTGCATGGACTAGGGTGCACAACATACTGAAAAGTGTATGGACTAGGGTGCACAACATGTGAGTGCATAGCAGACCAACCCAATACAAATTATATCTAATCATCTAGCGTAATTATAGAAACTAAATACAAAAGAATTTGAAGGTGGAATTTGTTAAAATGAAGTATGGAGTATAAATTATAGAAAACTTAAGCCTCCATTTGAATGAAGGGATTTGATCTATAAATTTTAAATCCACAATCTAAATTCACTCTATTTTGTTTGAATTAAAAAGTAAATGAATTGATTTCAAATACTTAGACTTTTACTCGCACACTTTTTAATTAAAATTGACAGAATTGTAAATTCTCCCTAAAAATCCATCTATTTTAAAATTCTTTGATTTAAAATACCTATTCAAATTAAATCGCGTCATTCAAATACAACCTAAATTTAATTAAATGTAATAATTTATTAAGGAAAATTGAATTTCTATAAAAGAGAAAACCGCGGCTGAAATTTTAAAGAGTATATATATTTTAAAATATTATTAAACTAGTACAAGACCCGCGAAATTCGCGAGATGATAAAATAAATAATATTTAGTAAATAAAAAAAAACGATGAAAATAAAAATTAAAAATACTTTAAAAAATGCATAATTAAAAATTATCATTATAATTAGAAAACTTAAATAGGAAGAGGAAAATAGAAAAAAAAAATTAGAAATTCTATAAAATTAGGCTGAAAAGTAAATTCTAAAAAAAAAAATCTATAAAATTAGGAAAACAGAAGAGTAGAAGAATTGAGATGAGACGTAGGAAAAAAAAGATTTGGAAGAATTTAGTATATAAGGGTAGATATAAATAAGTCATTAAAAATATTATTTAGTATTTTAACTAATATTCATAATTTTTTAAAATTAAAAAAAAAAATTTAAAGAGGAAAACGCGCTGCTTTTTTTTTTATATATACATGGATGCATACATAATTTATTTTCTGAAATTAAAAATAACTATAAATATATATATTTTTTTAAAATATTATTTAAATATAAATAAGTCATAAACAATTAAACATATTACTATTTTGAAATTTTATTAGTATTTTAACTAATATTTATATTTTACTAAATTAATAAATATAAATAAGTCATAAATTATAACATGTGCGTTGACGTCTGAAGTAAAATGATCATTTTAAAACTTTAAGTACACATGGATCAAAATCTATAATCTCTAAATAATTTATAAATTTATGAAGCTCCTACTCAATATCATAAATAAATAAACCATAATCATTCTTTTTTACTGTTCATTCTAAATTCAAGTTTAAAGTTCATCTCTTAAACATAAATTATAAAATTCCTGTGGGCTCATTCACGGGTTTTTGACACCTTAACATATATTATAAAATTCCTGTGGGCTCATTCACGGGTTTTTGACACCTTAACATAAATTATAAAATTCCTGTGGGCTCATTCACGGGTTTTTAAGACCTTATTTTATTTAAGCGGCTGCTGTATTAGCAGAGAGAGAGAGGTAATTGAATTTGTGATTTCTTTTGTGGAGTTTTTATTTGTGCTAAATCTTTCTTTTTGTTTCTTTAGATGCCTTCATGGACATATTTGGGGACCTTCTTCAACAACGATTGCGAATCAAATGTCACTTTGAAACTGTGTGAGCTTAATGAATCAAAATGGTTCGATTCCGATGTGCTGCGAGCCATTGCTCTGTTAATGGAGAATCGGAAGCAACCAAGGTAGCTTGTAAACGAACAAGGGAGCTGTAGGTGGCCAAAAGCAAGGCTTAATTATATTCGCCGGCCTTATGAGGGGCCGTCCTCGTGTTGCTAGGGCGGATCTCTGTTTTGTCTGCTGTTGCGGCCTTATTTACTTTATGTAACTCAAAATGAATGAAATTAAGTGTTGAATAAAATGGGTAAGAATTAATGAAAATGCAACTGATCGCTTTGGGAAATTCTTATGTTCCTTTTATGGTTTGTTTTTCAATCATAGTTCCAATTTTTGTTTTCTTTGCGAAAAACACCAAATGCCCTACTTCATTCCTCAATTTTTCTCTCCATTCTTATTAAACAACTCACCTCACTCTCTTCTCTCATACGCCTCATCTTCTCCTCTCTACTTCTTCTTAAAAATCCCAGCCCCCAACCGCCCATTGTAATGCTCTCCTCCCTCAACTCTGTACGATGCTGCCGTTGCCCACCGCTGTAAGAAAAATGGTAGGGGTGAGCTCCGTGGTCGATCTGCCACCACATGCTTCTCCACTGTCGCGGCCGCCGCTGACTGGGCCCCGTCATAGCTTGGCCATGACCTCCTCCATTGGCACTGCAAGACGAAGAAACCACCCCCTTCGTGCACCGTCGCCGCCCATTAACAGTGACACACCTCTCAATTTTTTCGAAGACGAAGATGAATCTGTGGTGGTGGTTGATGGCGGCGCCGCCGTCCGGATCTGAAGACGAAGATGGATCTGTGGTGGTGGCGAAGAAGTTGAAGCAGCGATTCAAGCCCTCCGACGATCCGTTACAGATCGGCTCCTAAATGGCACCCATTTTCACAATATCGGTGTTTTAGATATCTTCTCTGCGACTCCAGGTTCGTGGTGTGTTAGATTTGTTCTTGAATGACCGATGTACCATTTTGATTTTTTAGATTTGTTCTTGAATGACCGATCTACCATTTTGATTTTTTAGATTTGTTCTTGAATGGGTGTTTTGGAGGTGAGAGATGTAGATTTTGGACTGTAATTTTTTAGAATTGTTTGTCCAAAAACTGAAATTTGTGAAAAATTGTGATTTGGAGATGGAAAGAAATTTGTATGGAAAGAAACAAGGAGCAGACATGGATGAGATGAAACGAAGCCGCATTGTTGAAGGAGATGAAGTAAATCTATTTTTTTTCTTACTAGAACTGTGTAAGACTCAATTTTTATTTGTGATTGAGAAAAGTGTTATGAATATTCTTGAAGAAGGCAGATATGTAATTTCATTTTTTTTTTAACCATACATGATTTTTAAGGTAGGTTTTCATTTTTTGAATTTTGAAACTTGATTGTAACAATAAAATTGGTGGAATTTGGGCTTGGCCATTTCCATTTTTTCATGGAACTCAATGTATGATTTCTGGTTATTATTGTAGAAATTATTTCTTAGTTGATGCAAATAGGTTCTTCATTGATGCATATTTTTAATTCGTCGATGCTAATATTTTTTCTGATTTTTAATTGGTTCAATTTTTTTTGAAGGTTGGGGGTGCAGATTTTTGTAATGGAGGTTTTGTAATGGTGGTATTGAGTTTTAAATTTTTTTGTGTTGAAAAAGATGAAGATGTAGATTTTGAGTTTTAATATTTTTGTGTTGAAGATGAAGATTTCATCCTACGGGAAGCTTTTGTAATGGAGGTTTTGAGTTTTAAATTTTATGTTGAAGAAGATGAAGATCTTGTCTCTTTTTTTTTTTTTTAAAGGAACTGTTGTGTTGTTGTAAAGTTGTGTGATGCAAATAGCTTGTGTCCTTGATGCAAATTTATTTTTTGGGTTTATTGATGCAAATCTTTTCTTAGGTGATGCAAGTTATTTTTCTCATTTCTAATCAAATTCTTTTCTTTTAATCCTAAAAATTAAAATACAGTGAAAATTGTGTGACAATTAAATTATTGAAGAGTGGGTATAATGTAAAAAAATAATTAAAATATACAATGGGAAACGTTACTTTCACACAAAAAAAACACAAAAAAAAATATAGACAGAGTAGTTTTCCAATCTGTTAAATTTCCCTCAAAACTGTAAATTTGTAATTTTACTTTCAAATATTAGTTTTCCAACCTGTTAAATTTCCCTCAAAACTGTAAATTTGTAATTTTACTTTCAAATATTGACTTTCAAATTTTGCTTAAGAATTTAAGCTATAAAACTTTTTTAATGTGTAATTTTGGGTTGTACCTTATATCCAATATGCTAGTGAATGTTTTTCAAGATTTCAGTTAATATATTTAGGGTTGGTCTAGGTGATCTTTTAGAACGTTTTGACTCATATGGTATGGAGATGTTAATGTTGACTCATAGAAGATGTTAATTTTATGTGCACTGTACAAAGGGTTGCAATATTATCTGCTAAAATATGAATGTTTTTAGGGTTGCAAGAACTGGAAGGATGCTAGTGTCACATACATACAGTAAGAATAGTGTGGCAATTAAATTATTGAAGAGTGAGCATAGTGTACAAGGGAGATGGGAAACACACAAGCAACTTCTAACTGGTTGTTGATAGGGTTGTAAACGAATCGAATAATTTTGTTCGATTCGGTATTCGTATTCGAATATTGATATTCGAAATTTTATGATTCGAATTCGAATACAAATATATTTTTTGATTCGACTAATAAACGAATACAAATACAAAATTATAATATTCGATTCGATATTCGTATTATATTTATAATATATATACATAAATATATTTTTAAATGTATATTTGTCTCATGTCCTATAATATTATTTAAATTATTATTTTAAAAAAATTCTCCATAAATTATCAAATCGAATAGTTTCAAGTCAAATAGAATAGTATCGAATATGAATCAATTTCTAATCGAATACTTGAAAAATAATTTTTAAAATATGTATTAAAAAATTCGAATCGAATACTCGACTCGAATCGAATAGTATCGAATAATCAATCGAATCGAATATCGAATCAAATTTCTTATTCGAAAATTAAACGAATACGAATATTCGAATATTTTCACGAATCGAATCGAATACTGCAGTATTCGCTTCGCTTCGATTCGTTTACAACCCTACTTGCTGATGAATACATGTCTAAGTTTGAGTTGAACCCAAATTGAATTGTACAAGAGTTGAAAGATGACGTCATGGTAATTACTTATGCACTAGATGTGTGGGTATGAACAAGTGTTTAGAGCAAAACACAAAACTAAGAGGTACAGTAGGTGAACACTATGCACAATTGAGATCATATTGTGCTGAGTTACTAAGGGTTGATAGAGTGGACAAGTTTGAATTTTTATTGGATGATCATGGTTAACTTCAGGATTTTTTCATTGGATTTAGTGGATAGAGTGATGGTGCCCGATAGTTCAATGAGGGGTAGAATAGAAAGTGGAAGGGGTGGTAGTGATGGTGTTGTTAGTACTGTTTTTGTATCATTAAACAAGTTGATGATTTTTTTATGATCTTTCGATTTATGTTAAGGATGATACTAAACATCCAGATTCTGAATATCCAAAAAATGATATTTTAGTCATTTTATTATTTAAGTTGTATCAAAATGATTAATATACCCCTTTTAAAAAATTAGTGATTAAAATTTAATTTATTTAATCTTAATTTATAATTTGTTTTAGATTGAGATAATCATCTCCTTCATATATTTGTCTCTTCCCCAACACACCATTCCCTGTAGGTCTGTCACAGCGCCGCCATCTCGCTCTTTCAAAATCCGGCCACCATCTGTTCCAATATTTGGCCACCATTCTCAAACAAATCGCATTTCATCGGGAAACAAACTCCTCAATCAATTTTTTTTTATTTTGATAACTCATTCATCATGAAATGTGATTTAATTTGACAAATAAAAAGAAAATTATTCATCTTCCTCCCCCTGAGCATGGGGAAGAAAAATGAATCAACACAAAAACACATAGCATGGAAAAATTCTAGTCGATTCAGGAAAATCAACCGAGGCAAAAAATTATACTCAAGTAATTAAAACAACAAACATCAAGACAAAATTTCATCCGGGAAGCAAATCCAAAAATATCTAAACCCATACATTTCAAAATTGAAAATCTAATGTCAAATTGAAAATCTAATGTCAAGATCGTGATGAAGTGTAAAATAGATTGAGGGCTTCTAATACTGATAAAAAAGCGAAGCTATAACTGGTAGATTGGATGAAGAAGGCAATCGGAAAAGCTTAAATCTGAAAAAATGGTCAAGCCAGAATTCTCGAAAAAGATATTGCGACCACGGAGTAGAACAACTCTGGAGTAGAACAACTCTGATAACGAGGTAGAATTGTAGAAGCCATGGACGTGCTCGACCGAGGATGAACGACATTTCTTGTCGGCTCATTGTCGGAGATGTTGGCCGGAAAAAATCATTTCACCTGCAATCTGAGTTCTTCATTATTTTTTTAAGGGAGTTCTGCCTCTAATTTAATTTTTTTTATAATGACTCGATACAACGATATTGCAAATCAATTAAATTCATAATTTTATAATATTTTAATTTATAATTAATATTAAAATTTAATTTTGATATACTATATATGAATTAGATGAAGTTGTGTCATCATTCTTGAGAAGACCTATTTGTAAAATATATATTAAAAATAAAATTAATAAATGTCGAATCTTTTTTAATTCGTAAATAAAATCCATAAATTTCATACAAATTTTATATAAATGACAAATGAGATTTGAGAATACTGTGTTAATGTGATTTTCAGAAGAAAAAAAAAGAGTATTAAAGAAACATAGAAAAAAATCAAAAGTTCAAAGGAATGTTCAATATCACGTAAAAAGAATTAGTAACAGATTATCAACAATTTGAGAATACTTCTTTTTAACGTACTAATAACAAACTGTTCCCAGTTTTGTGATCTCGGATAATTTCCTCAATGTGCAAGTAAATTAGGCAATGAGAAACGGTTGAAACACAATATAAATGAAAAGATAAAATTAAACAGTGTGATGAGCATTAGTGGACTCCGCCGTTCTTACCATTTGTACACCTCCAAAGATTATGATTGGGCAGTGAAAAATAAATGTAAAAGCTAGTAGAAAATTTTAATGTCAAATTAATATCTTGAATACTGAATTTCGAAACATAAATTTGTATAAAAAATTCAATTAAATTAATAATTTAACATAAAATTAAATTCATTCAAATATCTATCTTAAACCCTAGATTTACCAAAACTAATTTGAGTAGAAAATATAGAATTGTTCATACCTGTAACTTTTTTTCAATGGAATTTTCGAATACCTAGATTTACCAAAACTAATTTGAGTAGAAAATATAGAATTGTTCATACCTGGAGCTCTTCTTCAATAGAATTTTCAAATAAAAGAAGAAAACAAGAGAACAGTATGTGCCGCCTAAATACTGAATTCGAAACAGAAATTTGTATAAAAAATTCAACTAAATTAATAATTTAACCAAGAATTCAATTCATTCAAACAAAAAAAATAATTTATTGTTTATTATGATTATTAATGATACGAGAATTAAAATAAAGATTATATATTATCAATTATTTTTTTTATTAATCATGTGAGGATAAATTTGTAATTTTAGAATTATATATATATATAATTATTAAATTTAATTTAAAAGTGTGATAGGACGACAAAAAACGATAATAAGTGCAATGCAAGGCGATGAATTCTGCGACGTCAAATGCAACGGGTAGCAAGTCATCAAATATAAGTCATTAGATTTCAGATCTATGGTTCAAATTACTGGACTGTTGATAGTCCAGACACCTAGACTGTCCTTAGAACTTAGAAGACCCCAAAAATTATATTTATATAGTATTATCACAATCACTATAATTTTCTTTAACAATAATATAATAATTACATAATAAACTAATCATTATAAGTTCACCCAATAAAAATATAATAATACAATTTTATTCAATCTTACTCATTAATTTAATATAAAGTTAAATTTTCTAATATTCCAAAATTAAAAAGAAAGCACACATATTATTATTTATTATTATAGTAAAAAATTGATGTCTTTGGAAAAAAAAATGAAAATCATATATTTTCCAATAAATAATTTTGTAGATCGTTTTAACAACTAAATTATTTTGTATATAATTAAATTTTAATTTGAACGGCCTCTTATTAAGATTTAGTTATCTATTTTATTAAAATGTTGAAATATTTGTGACTCGTATTTATTATTATTATTGTGAATTACCTATACTAATATACAATTACTAGACGAACACGCGGTATGTCAATAATTTTCTTATAATATATTGTATATTTAAAAAAAATAAAACTCGAGAATTAGAATAAAATGTGAGTATGAAAATTTTCTTAATATTACCACCTTTAGTAAATATGAAAACAATTATAAATAAAAAAAATAATAAAAGTTAGGAAATAAAAAATTTAATGTAATATTAAAAATGATATTTAATACTCAATAATAATAAAAAAAAATTAAGTCTTTTTAATAAATGATACTCCGTACTAGTTAACTATTCATTTTATACCGTATGTCACCTCTATTCTATTCTTTAATCAATAAACTTATTATATTTCACTTTATTTTAAATATTTCAACTATTTAAATCGTTATATTCCAGTCCCTCTGTTCCGAAATTACTTGTATAGTTTAATCGAGACGTTGTTAAAAAAAGTGAATTTAGTGGTTGTTGATGTAAGATAAATGAGGGGTATTTTAGATAATTTGATTATGTGTAAAGTGGATTTGATAATGTGTAAAGTGAAATGTATGAAAAAAATGAGTGACAAATTTAAAAATAAAATAATGTTGTGAGATTATTAATTTTAGAGTTTAATCACTAGGAAGGACAATCCTATAGACCAATATTCAAATAAAGGAAACAAACTAAATCAATACAATTAAGGTCAAATTAACTTGTTAATACCCAATTATGCCCCTTGATCTTATAAAACAATATTAATTAATTAATATAATTAAATTTGAAATTGATATTATTCAAATTCAAATTAAACTACATTCCCATAACTTCCGAAAATTACTCAACATTTACTAAAATACAAAAACTACCAAAATTTCCTAAATAGCATTTCCTAAACTACATTCCCCTAGCTTTCGTATGCCCATTGACACAATTCCAAAAATAAGAATTTAATTTGCAGAACAATCGCAGTTTATTTGGTCTTTTGAATTCTGCAATTCATCGTTCAAGAATTAGAGATTCTGCAATTCATCGTTCAAGAATTAGAGATTCTGCAATTCATCGTTCAAGAATTAGGGATTCTGCAATTCATCGTTCAAGAATTAGGGATTCTGCCCTTCAATGTATATTGGCGCATCAAACGTCGTCGACGATCTGCCTCCCTACAAACGTCGTCGACGAAGACGATCGAAACCCCCCCAAACGGAAGACGAAGCGTCATCGTAGATGGCAGATCTGCTTAGCCGCCGTCGTCCACGATCGAACCCCATCTCCTTCGCGGAGACGTGACAACACAGACGCGGCGCACCTGGTTTGATTTTTTAGATCTTTTTTCCTTTTATGTGGCTGAAATTCGAAGCGTATAATGCATCTGGATACACAAAATTAAAACCATGTGATAATAGAGTTTGCCTCTATTAGTTTGTTTAATCTGATCCTGATTTTCTACGGTGGAAAACAGAGTATACTATTGAAATCTCCATACAATTATCTCCATACAATAATTTTCTCTACTAATTTTGGTGTCATGATATGTGAGTATTTGTATTGTCAAAGTGTTACTAATCATGGTCTTGCAATCATAATTCTACGTTCTGAGTGGATGTAGATTGAAAAGTACTAACTTTGTATACATATATAGTCTGAGTCTGGGGTGGGTTGTTCTCAATTATGTATACATATGACCAAACTTCGAAACATGACTGAATTTTTTGCCGACTTTTGAAAATGGAAAAGGCTCAACTGTTGTGGATGAGAAATTAATCTGTGGTTATGTTTATTGATTGATTGCTTCTTGTTTTGGAATTTTAATGTGGTTAGATGAAACTGGGAAGCAGGTTAGAAGCGCCGTAAGGCTTTAGAATTTCAGCAATTGCGTTCAAGGTACAGTACTCTCTCTCCGGTTGGATTCCTTTGTTGTAAATTGCATTTTTATGGCGTATTCTGGAAATAGGATAGCTTCATAGCTTCTGGTAATCCCTTTGTTGATATGGACAATCTCAGTAGATAGCTTTTTGACATTATAGAGGAGGAACCTGGTCAACCTCTTTAGGCTGTTTTCAACAAAATTTCATCGGAGGCAATTGCAGCTGCAAGCTTGGGACAAGTTTATCAAGCCACTCTCCGATCATCTAAAGAAGATGTTGCAATTAATTATGGTTTCAAGTTCTATGTTCAATTGATTTTCCTTTCTCTACTTTGATTTTAAAGCTTTTGTAGCTCTTGCATATATTCTTTATATTTTTTGAATCTTATGGAATAATACATTAACTATATGCAACATAATATTTGAATATCTTATTGACTATATGCCTGGTTTTTTTACATATATGCTTATATATTTGCATATTTTATATAGATGATATATATTGTTAAATATATATATATATATTATCTAAAATGTAATTACACAACAATTGAATATATAGTTTATTTTTTTAAAAATAAAATTCATAGATTTTATAATATAAATAAAGTGAAGTAATATTATATTATTAAATTGACCCGTTCAAACCCAAAGAATCATATCTATATTATTTTTTAAAAATAAAATTAATATTTTAGAACATTTTATTACAAATATATTGTTCTATTGCATATTGTCACGTATTTTAAGTTATATGCAACATATTTTTGCATATGTCAACAAGAATATGTAACAATTTATTGCATATATGTTTTTAAATCTGCATATAAAGGAATGATATATAACCAACCACCATCTATTTTTTTACCGAACATATTAGTAAGTTGTCACCAAATCATTATCCACATAATCAATTAATATAATTTAAAATAAATAATTGAAATTTATTAATATATTTTAAATTTCAAATATGCATATATAAGTTATATACAACATATATTTGCATATATATTTTCAAATATGCATATACAAATTTATTAATACATAACCAATTAATATAATTTAAAATAAATAATTGAAATTTATTAATATATTTTAAAATTAAATGTTTCACCTTCAAATAATTTTTTTTAATATATTGTCTCTAATTTTCATTAATTTTTCAAATTTGAAAAAAAATCAATTAACGCAATATCCACATAATCAATTGTTATAATTTAAAATAAATAATTGAAATTTATTAATATATTTTAAAAATAAATAAAAATCTTTATATTCAAATAAAATTTTCTAATATCTTATCTCTAATTTTCATTAAATTTTCAAATTTGGAAAGAAACTAATTAACGCAACGATTCCGTGTACATAGTTAATTTTATTAATCTTTGACTAATTAATTAAAATATAATTTCGTTAATTAAGTAATAAAGAGGGTAGTTTTGTACATTTATCCTCCAATTTGTCCTTCTTTTTAACTTTTAAATTGTTTGTTTCTATTTGTAGTTTATATAGGTGAAATGTATTTTATGGGGTATTTCCATATTAAAAGTGATTACTTTGAGACTATGTCAATAAGGAAAGCAAAATGTGTAAAGTGAAATGTATGAAAAAAATGAGTGACAAATTTAAAAATAAAATAATGTTGTGAGATTATTAATTTTATGGGTATTTCCATATTAAAAGTGATTACTTTGAGACTATGTCAATAAGGAAAGCAAGTAATTACCGGATGGATCAGAGGGAGTATTAATTTTATAATTAACATCATATGCTATTAATTTTATAATTAACATATACAAAACTCTTCATTTTTTTATTTTTATGGAAAGTTAAATATTCATCATTTTTTTCCCCTCTTCATGACTCGAACCAGGACCTAAGGCTAGGTAGTGGTGCTCTAATCACTTGAGCTATCCCACTTTGTCACAAAACTCTTCATTAGTATATAAGATAATTAAGAAGAAAAAATAGTTTACGTTATTTAAATATTTTTATAAAACACAAAATTAAAAGTTAGATGGTAAACTTATATATTATTTTAGTTTTCCGATCTTTTAAAAATTAAAGAAATTATATTAATTAGGCAATACTACATTGGGAAAGTAATAAATTCCTAATAAAAATTTATGATTATCAATTTATAAGGAATGTTTTTTATTAGGCAATTATATTTATGACAATCAAAAATATTTTAAAAGTGAAAAATTCAATATATAATAGAAAATTCTATGTAGAGGGATTTATTCGAATCCAGTGTTAATAGATTAGAGATTGCAAGCACAATTTAAATTCGATAATCAAGAGAAATCACACCATTCTTCTCGCTGATTGTCACGCCCCAAATTTAAATATATTGACCTTTCAAAAAGTAGTTAAAATAACTAATTTTAACGTGCCAAAAATTAAATCTTAAATTTGTAACGTTAAAATAAAGGGACGCAATGACTATAAAAATTACTTAAAAGTATTGCAGCGGAAACAATTATAATAAAATCAAGAAGTTCGCGATTAACTTGTTAATAAAACATCCATAATAAAAACCATAACTTAATTTTAATAGACATGTGTGCAAATAGTCTTTTATTCTTAAATAGATCGTCTCCCATCACCACTCCTCGCCATCCAACACTTCAACCTGAAATTGTAAATTGTTGGGGGTGAGCATGCAAGCACACTCAGTGGGATTAAGTCATTCAATAGTTAATGCTAAAAATAAATAATCAAGTAATTGCAACTTAGTAAATAGCATTCACATTGCCACATATACTTTGCCATTGATACCTTTCCAACTTTGCCATTGTAACCCTGCAAATAGATAATAAACTTTGCCACAAACTTTGCCAATATATACAAACTTTGCCAATATACAAACTTTGCCAATATATACTTTGCCACAAACTTTGCCAATATATACTTTGCCACAAACTTTGCCAATATACAAACTTTGCCAATATATACTTTGCCACAAACTTTGCCAATATGCAAACTTTGCCAATATATACTTTGCCACAAACTTTGCCAATATGCAAACTTTGCCAATATATACTTTGCCACAAACTTTGCCAATATACAAACTTTGCCAATATATACTTTGCCACAAACTTTGCCAATATACAAACCTTGCCAATATATACAATCTTTGCCACAAATTTTGCCAATATATACTTTGCCAATATAATGTACTTTGCCATAAACTTTGCCAATAGAATAACAATAGAAATGAATTCACATAGTAAACAATTAACTCAAACATTTATCTAAAACATTAAATAGAGAATAACATTGCAATAGAGCTCTACAAACCACCGTAGAGATTAAAGCAATTAAAAACCCACCTCGATAGACGATAATAGCCACTAATGATACGTGAAAGTCTCGAATAACTTAGTCCTCGTAGTTGTCATAGCGATAACATAAAATAACAAAGAGTCTAGCTATACTCAATTCTTAAACTATCCTTAATATAACAAGTAAAAGAAATAAAAAGGCAATTGCATGCAAGAGTTGCCACATAACATGTATATATAGCAAATATTTGCGTGGTGGAAGTTAAAGAAATAGGGAAATTGTGTAAGTTACAAATATTACTTAAGTTTCTTTTAATTCTCATAACAAAAACGCATGGGAGGTGGCCAAGAAGTTGGATTGAAACAATGCAACCATTAATTTCTTTAATTTTAATAATGAATAAACGCATACACATAAATTGAGTCATATGAAACGGTTAAAGGAGTTCATGAAAATCATTTGATATAATTATATTAAATACACAAACACTTACGCATATATCCATATATTATATATTATAATTTTCACATAATAAATTATACATTTATTTTGTATTATTATTATTAAATTCTAGGGTATTACACTGATTCTTTTCAGATTTTAAATAAATCCGACGGTAAGATCTCTAACACTGAGAAAAACTGAAAAGATTTTTTTACTTCCTCTTTTTTCTTTTATTTTTCCCCTCTGCTTCAAATAAAATTTTCGAGTTTCTTCTCCCATGTAGAAATTGAGACGTTCCCATCAAGTTTTGATGGGTTTGAAGCGTGTTAATCTTGGTCCCGAGTCACAACCAGAAAAGGTGAGTTGTCCGAAAAAGAGTTGTAGTTTTTTCTGTGGATTAAAATTCATTATTGTGTTGTTTACAAGTGTAGATAATTTAAATCTCATCTTTTATACTAGTTTATTTGATAATTTAGATTTCTTGATCATAAGGAGTATGTCTGATTAGAGTATAAACCCTAATTATCTTGTTTATTAGTATGATTTTTACAAAGCCATGATAGTTTTTCTCTTCAATTTCAATTTGGTACATTAAATTAACGCTGCTACTCCGAATTTGTTAATAATTTGTGGCAGCGTGGTAAGGCATACCACAATAATGATGATCGTTTAAGTGGAGTGCCTAATGATGTTTTGATTGTTATACTGTCTTCCCTTCCTCTGAGGGAAGCTGCACGTACTAGTGTCCTTTCGTCTCGTTGGACAAACTTGTGGAGACATTCCTTGTGTCTCAACTTTGTTTCTGACGATGCAGTGCACAAGTTTGCAAAATACAATAAGTTACTCAATGTGGAGAGGCGTAAGTATGTAAATTGGGTGAACTCGGTCCTCCGATCACACAAGGCTCCCGTGTTGGATGAATTCACTATATGTTTTGATTTTGACAAATCATCCCACAAGGCAATCAGAATGTGGCTTGAATTTGCTTTTGCAAGAAGAGTTCAGAGGTTGGAGTTGATCCGTGTAGGATACACACACACGCGGTCATACGACTTCCCTGCAGATTTTTGGGGGCCAAGAACTCGTAAATCATCCTCTGCTACACTTTTTAAGTCTCTCAAAGCTTTGTGCTTGAGAGATATTAATGTGACAGGTGAAGATATTGACTTCTTTTTGCGTAATTGCCCGTTACTTGAACAATTAATTGTCCAAGGTTCACATAAAATATCAAAGGTTGAAGTTTGTGGCTCATCAGTCGCGTTAAAACGCCTGGAGATCTTTGACTGCTACCTCTTTCAGCCATCCATTAGAATTTCAGCTCCAAATCTGACTTCACTTAAAGTAAAGACATTACTGGGACTTTTTCTTGAGAATGTTCCAATGCTGGTTGAGCTAAATCTGATGCGTGGCTATCATGATCTTTATAAGTGCAAATTAGTTCACATACAGCAATTGGAAATTATTTCTGTGAACCTCACCTTGTTTAAGGTTAGATATATCAGAGTTGCAGCAAATGTTTTTTTTAGATTGATTTGTATGTTCGATTAATTACTCCTTGGTTATGATGGTTTCGCAGCAAGGTGAGCTTTGCGATCTTCCTCAAATGCCTAAATTGAAGAAGTTTAAAGTGGAATATGTGTCATTGAGTTATGAAGTTTATATTATGATATTAACATCTTTTATCCGGGCATCTCCACACCTACAAGAACTTGACATTAAGGTTGGCAATTTCTAATGGCTTTATAATGTTGGTGCCAAATGTTTTTTCATATTTTATAAGTTAATAGCAAATTGTTTTTTCTATGTAGACGATGGGGAGAATTTTATGGAGGCACAAAGGAGTTGGAGATTGTATTATGCATTTTACACACCAACACCTCAAAGTGTTGAAGCTTTCGGGGTATTGTTTGGACTTTGGTGATATTGAAATCGCGAGAAACATTTGGATGAATTGTGTGGGGCTCAAGAAAATCATCTTTGATCCCCATTTTCAACAATCACATTCTTATTCACGGCCAACACATGAAGATATAGTTAAGGAACAATCCGCAAGGAGTCGAGCGAAACAACATCTTGAGCCACATGTACCTAACCACATTGAGTTACTTATTCTTTAACACACTTTATACACCACATGCCATACCTTTTTTTATAGTATAATATAGTAGTGGGTTGTGAATGCCTCTATATAGTATGTAATTGTGTTGATCTCATGTAACTAGTCATGAAAAATCAAACGATCATACTAAATTCATGTTTTAATGCCATATATATATACTCTTCCTTTCCACCAATTTTGTTTTTGGAAGTCTGTTTTGATCTATATCTCGAGAGAGAGAAGCAAACAAAATACAAGTTTTTTGCAATATAATTAAAGGATGAAGATGTGTTAATTACAGCTTAACTAACTTCTCAATATGTTTATGTAGTAATTCCTAGAGAAATGACAAATTAAACCTGCCATTCCTCTGAATAAGAAAAGAAGTGTCGTTCCTATCCATGCAAAATAAACCTAACATCATCTTCAAACTTATATGCTCGACCGAAAACAAAATAAACACAAGAATAAAAGCATTGAGTTGAGTACCTACTAACAACACTGACAAGTACCTTCATTTTCAGCAAATACACCTGTTATACCTAGTCAAAGAGGTCAATCTTTGACAAGTCTATCCTAATCACCGGCTTATGTGGCGACGACCAGTCAACAAAGTCAAGCGACGACTGGTCAACAAGAAGAAAATGTGAGATAATTATTGTATTTAATATAGTTGAGTGTTCGCCTAAATATGTTGGCGAGCACATTCTAGTAAACTGCTCGCCCAAAGATGTTGGCGAGCAGATATATATCTAAGCCAGAGAAGGCAAGAGTTGAAGCTTTGGGAGATAAGAAGACGTGGCGACCAGGTTCTCCGGCGACCACAACGGCGAGTGACGAGTGGGTTTTTCCAGTTGCTCGGCATCTCGCCGAGGACGACCACCAGAGGCGGTTTTGCATTAAATGCGCCATCCCATCACCTTTTCGGGCAGAATGAAGGTCCAATTCGGAGGCTCCACGTGTAAAGGACGGGCAGCCCTTAGAAAACAGTATATAATGCCCAGATGGGCTCATTTGTAAGACAAGTTGAACATTCCACCAAATCTCCCTACCCAAAGCAATAAACTCTCCCAAGCTTCTAAAGCTTTAGCTTCTCCAAGAAGCTATATCTTGTGTTCTTGTGTGTTCTTCATCAAGTTCATCATAAATCATCTCTTTAATCCATATAAACGCGTAATAACCCCCGTATAATTTATATGTTTGTATCGTGCTAAGCACAGTCCACATCCAAGTCAAACCCGAATTTAGTGCATACAACATTTGGCGCTAGAAGGAGGGGATCTTTTACGTGTTCTATCATCAAAGTTTCGTCCGATCAACGAGCGATCGGTTAGCAAACTCCCTGTTTCAAGCTTTAATCGGTATATCTACCGTTTAGAGCATCATCTACGATCTTTACTGTTCTTCGTGTTCTTGAACATTTTCAGTTTTTCGTAGCATATTTTGGAGTTTGATCTCCTTGTATTTGTGTTTTCAAGCTTCTTTTGTTGTTGCTTTACTAAGACTAGTAGTTGTAATAGCACGTTCTTCTGCGTAAGAACTTTGATCTTTCATTTTTTAGATTATTTCTTTGTAATCTAAGAAGAGACACTCTTTAAACGATGTCTCAACATACTCCACAAGATAGGATCTCGCCATCCGGAGGGAACGAGCACCCTCCGGCTCCGGCAAATCCTTTTGCAAACTTGAACATGGGGGATATCCTTAATGACCCCCAACACTTGAAAGACCTGTCGGACTACCTCCTGATGAGGAGGAATCAGAACGAGAAGGAAGAGCTCGAGAAGGCCAAAGATAGGGCTTTCGTCGAGGCTCGCAAAAACAGGGGGAACGAGGATAACCATTCCTATCACTCACATCCCGTTCACCCCCAAGATAAGGGCAAGAACAAAGTCGGCGAGCACTCCCACAATAGCCAGACGGGAGACTCGCACAGAAATTCGGTGTTCAACCGAATGAAAGACAATGACGGAAGGGCTCCTCGCCGAGTACCTTTCAACGTAGATGGCCGACCACATAAGGCCGACCACCACCATCGCACTGATAGAAGAGGGCAGGGCGACAGGGTCTCAGTTCTAGATCGAGTGGGACCAGGAAAGGGTTCGCGAACTCCGGCCAAGAGTTATCGCAGCCACCACTCCGACAGGCACTCGCCCAGGCGATCACATCATGATGATCGCCCAGTCATTTCCCATGGGAGTCGACGTGACGAGAACGTCGTCCCACGAGCTCAAACTGCCGAGGAGGGGCAAATCGCCCAGTTCCTCGAAACTCAAAAATTAATGAAACAAGAGATGGACGCTCTGCGAGCAGAGGTGGTCGCCTCGAAGCAAGGGACCACACTGCCGATCAGTCTGCCCGCACCTCCACTGAGTGTTGCAATCCTCACTGCCCCCATTCAAAGGAAGATCCAAATGCCCTCCATGGCGGCATATGATGGGATGTCCGACCCCAGAGTACACTTGTCCAAGTACTCCAACTACATGGCCTCAATCGGGGCAACGGACGCAACACAATGCAGAAACTTCTCCCTAACATTGGGAGACCGGGCTCATCGATGGTATACAACTTTGAGTCCCGGATCTATCACTTCTTTCCTTGAGCTGGGACACCACTTTCTGACCTACTATGGGTCTATTGCTGCTCGCCCAGCCTCAAAGCAACGTTTGGCGAACGTCCGCCAATCCCTGACTGAATCAGGCAAAGACTTCATCGAGCGCTTCGATAGGCTGGTGATCGATGGGGAGGCCGTGAACGATGAGACGAAGCTGATCTCAGCGGTTTCCGGTCTCAGGATAGGTACCAAGCTTTGGGAATCTATCCATCTTACTTTCCCCAGTTCTTATGCGGATTTCCGCACGAGGGCTGGAAACTTCATTCAGATGGAGGAGATAATGGACGCTGCCAAGGCTAACGAGCAGCCTGACACGTCCAAGAGAGTGTGGCCTAAGAAAAACACTAACACTGGGGAATCTTCCCAGCCCAAGAAGGCGACCACTCAAGCTGGCAGTGCTCGCCCAGCGAACTTCAGGCCATTCGAGGAGGCACCTGAGATCATTCGATTCAGGGAGGCCCTCACCGTGGATCCTAGGGGCATCTACGACGCAATAAGGGGGAAAAATCTGCTCCCCCAAGCAAAGCCCATGCATACGAGCGATGCAAATCTTGATTGTGGTAAATTTTGCAACTACCACAACTCCGTCGGCCACCACACCAATGGGTGCCGAGACTTGGTGAGAAATCTCTTCAAACTTTACAATGAGGGTAAGCTCACCCAATTCATCAAGTCCGGAGGTGGCAACGGCGACAACAGGGGCAAGAAGCGTCGCGACGACAGCGGCGGCGACCTGCGCCAACAATTGAACCGCCCCAAGTTAACTCCTCCCATGCCAAAAAATGCTATTGGCGACATCGACAATCTGGGCCAAGACTGCCTTGTGATAGAGGGGCCTTTGGGGGGAACTCAATCTGGAGTCGCTCTGTCTGTTCGCCGGGCTCTGGGCGAACAGCGAGCACTCAACAATGTGCACCAGGTGTGCGTCGCTCCTACTGCCGAGAAGCCTCCTTCTCATCAAATCCGTTTCACGGACGACGACCTGAACGGCGTGGTGCAGCCAAACAATGATGCGTTGGTCATCACGGGGAAGATAATGGGAACCATCGTCCATCGGATGATGGTCGACACTGGATCATACACCAACATCCTTTTCAAGCATACTTTGGATGCTCTTGGTGGATATGCAGATTACATCGAGCCTTGCGACGATATAATCGTAGGGTTCGGGGACACGCGCAACCTTCCCATAGGGAAAATCAGACTGACTTTGGACTTGGCATCGTCAAAAGAGCCTGAAATGCATCATGCTAGGCAGCTCGACTTCTTGATCATCGACATGCCATCATCCTACAACGCGTTCCTAGGCCGACCTTTCTTCAGCGAGTTCAAGGCGGCCGCTTCAACTTATTATTACTGTATTAAGTTTCCATCCCCGGCGGGAGCTATAACCGTTAAGGGCGATCAGACACGGGCGAGGGAGTGTCTCGTCCGTTTTGCCAAACGTCATTCTAAGGAAAGCGCCATGGTTGGAAAGTATATTATGTGTCAAACTCAAACAGAACAAATGAACTACTTGGAGGGTCTTCCTAGCAAGTACAGAAAAATTGAAGTTGGGGAGTGCAGTCATCGTTCCGACGACCACCAAGTGGAGGCGAACGAGCACGCCTCCATGGAAGTGGACGACCACACCCCAATGGAAATCGACGAGCAGACAGATCCGGGCGACCAGATCCCCGGCGACCAGTCTCCAGAAAACTTCCCAGATTTGGAGCCTAGGTTAGGCTTTGAGCCAGAATGCGGAATTGAGGACCCTCGTTGGAAGGAGCCTAAAGAGCGGGCGACTTCAGCGGAGGACCTTGAAACCATCCAATTGAACGAAGCTCGTCCCGAACTCGAAGTATTCATAGGTTCAAATTTACCAGGACATCTGCGATCGGACATGATCGCATTTTTGAAAAAGAACATCGGAGCATTCGCCTGGTCGCACGAAGATATGGTGGGCATTCCCACGAATCATGCCTGCCACAGACTAAATATTGATCCAACAAAAAGACCCATCACCCAAAAGCGAAGAAAATTTGGGCCGGATAAAAGTGCGGCTTTGGCAGTCGAAATCAAGAAATTGATCGACAACAAGTTAATAGAGAAAACTGGAACTGATCCTGAGTGGTTGGCAAATCCAGTGCTCGTCAAGAAAACGACCGGGTCGTGGAGATTATGCATAGACTTCACAGATTTAAACGACGCCTGTCCAAAAGATCATTTTCCGATGCCCCACATTGATCACCTAGTGGATAATACAGCGGGGCACGAGATTTTAAACCTTCATGGATGCCTTCGCAGGGTACCATCAGATTGCAATGCATCCCGACGACCAGCGACATACGGCCTTCATGACGGCGCGTGACATGTATAGCTGGAAAAGAATGCCTTTCGGTTTGAAAAACGCGGGGGCAACGTACCAAAGACTGGTAAATAAGATGTTTGAAAAGCACATCGGTGAGATGGTAGAGGTCTATATCGACGACATCGTTGTCAAAAGCTTACGAAAAGAAGATCACCTACACCACCTTGCCATGACATTCGATATCCTAAGAGAGTACAACATGAAGTTAAATCCAAAGAAATGCAGTTTTGGAGTTAGCTCAGGAAAATTTCTGGGGCACTTGGTTAGCCAGCGGGGCATCGAGGCGAATCCAAGTAAAATTCAAGCAGTAATCAATATGCAAAGCCCAAGGAACGTGAAAGAAGTTCAGAGGTTGACAGGATGCCTTGCATCGCTGAATAGATTTATTGCACGAACGGGCGACCGTTGCAAACCTTTTTTCGACGCTCTGAAAAAAGGAAAGTTCGAGTGGACCGACGAGTGCGAGAAAGCTTTCGAGAAGCTGAAAGAATATTTATCGGATCCGAAGGTCCTATCCAAGCCAGTCCCCGGCGAAATTTTATATCTATACTTGGCGGCCACTGACTGTGCGATCAGTTCAGTGCTCGTCCGAGCTGAGGGGAGCACACATCTGCCTATCTACTACGTAAGTCAAACACTGCGAGATGCGGAGTTGAGATACACTCCGATGGAAAAATTGGCGTACGCACTAGTGATGAGTGTTAGAAAATTAAGGCAATACCTGTTCGACCACGAGGTGGTCGTCCTCACCACCTTTCCTCTCCGACGAGCACTGCATCGTCCGGATACCGCTGGAAGACTTCTAAAATGGTCAATAGAGATCGGACAATTCGGTCTCACCTACGCACCCAGAACGGCAATCAAGGGACAAGTGCTGGCAGAATTTATCGTAGAGCTCACTTTCCCGGAGAAATTGGCCGAGGGAATCGAGCTTCCTTGGTCACTGTTCGTCGATGGCTCGTCGACGAGCACCAAAGCAGGGGCAGGAGTTGTCCTCATCAGCCCAACCAGACAGGCGTTTGCTTCGGCGATCGAGTTCGAGTATCGGGCGACCAACAACGAAGCAGAGTACGAGGCTCTGGTTGCAGGAATCAAGATGGCTATGGCCGTGGGTGCTAGAAAACTGAAAATTTTTTCTGACTCTCAGCTGGTTGTATGTCAAATCACGGGCGAATACGAGGCTCGCGGCGATCAAATGATAAAGTATCAAGACCTTGTGAAAGGATTACTCGAGCAATTTGATCAATTCCACATCGAGAAAATCCCTAGGGAGGAAAATACGCAAGCAGATGCGTTGGCTCGGCTGGCCACTTCAGAGGGGGAGGCAATATTTTCAGAAGCAACCATCACCAAAATTTCTTCCCCGTCGGTGAACAGATGTCAAATCTTGCAGGTTGAAGCGACCAGCGACGAGGACTGGAGGACGCCGATCACCAAGTACATCAAGACCGGCGAGCTCCCGGACGACAAGGTGAAGGCGACCAGGTTGCAGCTCAGGTCCGCAAGGTACACTATTATTGGCGACCAGCTGTACAAACGGGGTTTTTCAATGCCTTTATTGAAATGCCTCGGAGAAGACGAAGCGAAGATCGTCATGCATGAAATCCACGACGGAGTGTGTGGAAATCATACAGGGGGGCAAGCGCTCGCTCTAAAGATCATAAGGCAAGGCTATTTTTGGCTAACACTGAAGAAAGATGCAATCCATTACGCGCAGACGTGCAAGAGATGTCAAGCCTTCGCTCCCGCCATTCACTCACCACCAGACGAGCTCATCTCGGTGTATAGTTCGTGGCCTTTCGCGAAGTGGGGGATCGACATCATCGGACCTTTCCCACCAGCTGCTGGGGGGGTAACTTTCGTCGTCGTAGCAGTCGATTACTTCACCAAGTGGACAGAGGCAAAGGCATTGAAGACCATCACAACGGGCCAAATGACAAGCTTCATTTGGAAGAATATAATTTGCAGATTCGGCCTACCGCGAGCGATAGTGACCGACAACGGACGTCAATTTACAAGTCAAGACATGATGGATTTCTGCTCAAGATGGAACATCAAGAAAAATTTTTCAACACCCTACCATCCACAATCAAACGGTCAGGTAGAGGCGATCAACAAAATCATCAAGCACACCTTGAAAGCTAAGCTGGATGGATTGAAGGGCAAATGGGCCGAAGAGCTGCACATGGTTCTGTGGGCATATCGGACGACCACGAGAAATTCTACTGGTGAAACTCCGTTCGCACTCGCGTTCGGAACCGAAGCTGTCATACCAGCAGAGGGGCAAGTCCAAACTTTTCGAGTAGCAAATTATGACGAGCAGCTGAATAACGATGCACAGCTCTCCGACTTAGACTTCCTAGAAGAACGAAGGCTATCAGCGGACGAGAAGAATGTGGTCTACAAGCAAAGGTCAGAGCGCTACTACAACACCAAAGTACGTGCTCGCCAGTTCACTATCGGCCAGCTCGTACTTCGGAGGGCGACGGAGCAGTCCATTGGCATACTTGGCCCGACCTGGGAGGGTCCGTACCGAATAACGCACACACTCCTAAACGGATCATACGAGCTTGAAGATCTCGAGGGCAAGCCAAGCAAGTACCCGTGGAACGCGGTCAAGCTGAAGAAGTATTACCAGTAAGTTTTTAAATTATTTCATATTTGTATAGTTTGTATTTAATCGTCATTTCAATTCAAGCAAAGTTTTAAATTTCCAGTAAGTGTTAGATAATTTTGAAAGTTTAAGACAAGGCTCTGCGTAGCCATCTAGGATACAAAAGACGAGCACTCTTTCTTAAAAGATGCTCGCAAGGTAGTGGCAAAGGCGATCACTACCTGTCAAACAAGGAGTTCAACCGACGAGTGGTTAACTCTAAAAAGACGAGCACTCTTTCTTAGAGTCTCGCAAAGGCAAGACGAGCACTCTTTCTTAGAGTCTCGCAAAGGAAAGACGAGCACTCTTTCTTAGAGTCTCGCAAAGGAAAGACGAGCACTCTTTCTTAGAGTCTCGCAAAGGAAAGACGAGCACTCTTTCTTAGAGTCTCGCAAAGGAAAGACAAGCACTCTTTCTTAGAGTGCTCGCAAAGGAAAGACGAGCACTCTTTCTTAGAGTGCTCGCAAAGGAAAGACGAGCACTCTTTTTTAGATGCTCGCAATGGAAGACGAGCATTCTTTTTTAAAAGATGCTCGCAAGATAGCAACGACGATCACTATCTAAAGCATACGAACGAAAACAAATAAAAGGCAATTTAAAAAAGAGAAGTATCATAACATAAATCGAGAAACAGTGACGAGGACGATCACTCAATATAAAGAAAATAAGCAAACACATCATAAGCAAAAGATTCTCATTCATCAAAAAGCCTTAGAAGGCTGTAATTACAAAAAAGGCCTTAATGGCCGAACAGTCCTAAGAAAAATAAAACAAAGTACAAGAAAACTAAACCACAGGAGCATTCTCCTCGGCAGGAGCATCTTGCTCACCAGCTACCCCCTCCTCGTCCAGAACCTCCACTACAGCAGGGGCACTCTGCTCGTCCTGTTGGGTTGGGGAGTCTTCAGGCGGGTTGCCAAAGAACACTGGAACACCCAAGAGCCGAGGAAACTGGAGTCCCATTTTCATAAGAGGCAATAGGGGCAAACTTGACTCAGCTTTAGGACTTTCATCCATGAGGAGGTCGTCTATGACGCCTCCGAGCACAGTAACATCCGTTTCTGGTTGAGCCTCATTGAGTTGATGAACAATCTCATGGGCGGTGAGGGCGACTGATAGAATAGCCGCACTTGCGGCGACATCATTGCTTTCATCCCTCTCCTCGGAAACGGCGACCAGCTCTTGCCGAAGTTTGGCCAAATTTTCCTCAGTAGTCATGGCATTATTTTGAAGAATACCCACCTCAGCAGTCTTCTGTTTAAGCTCATTCTCGGCAGCATGGAGGCGAGCACGGAGATCTTCAATTACTTGAAGATCATCCTGATCTTTCTTCCGGACGACCTCAAGCTGGGCCTCAGATTCGGCCAGTTTGGTCTCAAGGTCGACCACCTTTTCCTCCGAGGCAACCAACTGCCTGTCCACGCCCGCTTTATCCCTCGCCAGGCGAGCGAGCTTCACGCTTCTCTCCTCGCTGATCTTGCGATTATCGTAAATTTGCATGCACAGCTTCTCGACAGCAAAGGAGGCGCGGCTAATCTCAATGGCGACCTGCCTGGCATTCTCCAACGAGTTTTGATTGTCGACCTCCTCGACAAAGTTCGTGGTCAACGAACGGGGGATGTTCTTCATGGCCCTGACCAAGGGCTGCGGATACACCTCCTCGACGAGCGGATCCCGCGAGCAGTAGAAGCCGAGGAGTTCCTCGTTGAACGGTTCGATAACCGGGTGCTCGACAAGCCTGTTTTTTGAAGAAGAGTTTTAGAAAAGATACTTAGAATTTATTCACATTTTTCTCGAGAGAAACTTACTTGGCAACCCGGGCGGCGTCCCAGCCAAGAAGAGTTTTATCGCCGGGGGCTCTCTGTCCGGAGGACGAGCTCCCAGCAACATCTTGCGCCCTCGTATTTCGGCGAGGGGGAGATGGTCTTGGTGGTGGTACGGCCAGTGTGGGGGGCGAACTACCCCTCGGCGGGGATCTCCGCGGCGAAGTGTTCCCCTCGATATCGGGCCCTAGCCACCGCTCGGCAGCGTTTGGGCGAGCAGTTCCCCCTCGCGTTTGTTTGGCAGCTTTTTTCGGAGGCGCCGCCGCGGACTCCGGTTTCTTCCTCTTGCCCGAGCCGTCAACGATCTGACGCTCCCGGAGAGCTCTCGCCGCTCGAAGCATCTTGCTCGACATGATTCGGTCAAGATCGAGGGTCGGAGGGAGGTAAGTGATAACCTTGTCAGGAACCACTACTAAAAGAGCAAAAGTTCAGTTTTCGAAGAGAAGGATTATTTAAAAAGAAAAAAAGAAAAACTTGATGATATTTCTAATACCTGGAGGAAACTCTCGAGTAATGTGGTGGGGAGGTACTCTAAGGCCTGCCTGCTCGCGCATACACTCTCGGTTCAAAAACCGGCAAGACCTCTCCAAGTAGCGACGATTAAGCACGCAGCAAATATGATAGTGGAAGAGGGTAGTAAGACGGTGCTCGTCAGTCCTCGTGCGAGCAAGTTCACCTGCAAGAGCGAGGAGTTATTCAGTATAGACAAGAACGAGCAGAATTAAAAAACTTACCACGAATTCTCTGGTATTCAGTGGCGATAGGAATGCGTTCAGGTGATCCGTCTGGCCTGGCCGCACTTTTCCAGTCACCAGCCACCCACCACCAGTTGGTCTTCCAATCCCGGATCTTATTGGGGACCCCCTCGACCAGTTTAATATTATCACGGCTTTTTACATAGTAAAAACCATAGCCCACAGTTTTTCCGACCTCGGCCGCTTGAAGTAGGTAATTGATCTCCTTCGGGCTCAGCCAAGTGTTTCGACAACCATTCTCGGCCGCGATCAGGCCGAACAGGGTGAGGATGCCGATCAGGTTCGACCAACCATTAGGCAATATCTGAGAAGGGGCCACCCCCAAAAAGCGCAAAAAGTTTGTAATACTAGGGTGCAGGGGGAACCTTAGCCCTGCCTCCATCATGCCTATGTTGACGGCGACCATCCCCTCTGGCGGCTGGTCGGCCCTCTCGTCGGCACGGGGAACGAAGAAACAGACATCGGCGGGCAGCTGGTACCTCTTGCGAGAGTTTTCCAAGTGGGCCAAGGAGACACTGCTCGCATACTCACATGCCGCGTACATCGATTCAGAGGCTGTTCGGTACGGGCGAGGAACCTCTCTCGGTGGGTAATTTCGGTAATATTCGAAAAAGGCTTCCCTGGAGAGTTCGTCGCCGTCCAACCCCTCTCGACCACTCAATATATCCTTTATGCTCGCTGCATAGCGAACAACCTCGTCATGGTCCTCGCGGAGGCTGCTCGATAGAGTCTCTTCGATCCGAGCAAGGTCGATCTGTTCGCCCACCCCTCTATCTAGGCTCTGATCGCGCAGATCAGAGTCGGTCTCATCATCGTCCTCGGCATCGTTGCCGGCATCTTCCCTATCACTTTCAGAGGACCTTTCTAGGTCGATGACCGCCTCCGATACATTTTTGGGAGCTCTCGCGCTGAAGGGTTCGGGGGAGTAAATCCTAGTGTCCGAGGAGGATGCCCTATCCATTAAGACTAAGGCTAAGTCTTCGGCACCACCGGATCTGGTGGCGCCACCGTCCAACGGCGGAGAACCGCCACCGGAGCCACCACCAACCTCCATGTTTTCTCGAGAAATGGGGGAGAAAGAAGTTTTCAGAGAAAGAAATGAGTTTGTTACCTTGATTGATGATCGGAAACCACCACAGACACGCCGGAAAAGTTCAAGGATTGAAGCTTGGACGAAAACTTGAAGAAATCCAAAAAATTGCAGGAAAGGAAAGTGAATTTATGAGGAAGAAGGCCATATTTATAGGCAAATATTTACAGGGGCTAATGTGCAAAAAGCGGGGTCATTTCCGCAAATTTCCAAAAATTTTGGGGTCATTTCCGAATTCGAGGTCGGAAGGTGACCCCACGCGCGACCTTTGAGGTCGATACGCGCCCCACGCGCTCAAATTTGAAATTTTAGGCGCCAATCACGCGTCTGACACAGGTCAAATCATACGTCACCAAAAGTGCTTCGGAAAGCGTGCTCGGCGTTGGAAACGAGGCGACCGCCTCCGTTTTACGTCATCAAGATTCCAAAATTGATTCGCTTGTCAAAAACAAATTTGAAGAGACGAGTACACTGCTCGCCTTACCATTCTACGAATGCGAAGAAAGGCGACCAGGGGGCAAATGTTATACCTAGTCAAAGAGGTCAATCTTTGACAAGTCTATCCTAATCACCGGCTTATGTGGCGACGACCAGTCAACAAAGTCAAGCGACGACTGGTCAACAAGAAGAAAATGTGAGATAATTATTGTATTTAATATAGTTGAGTGTTCGCCTAAATATGTTGGCGAGCACATTCTAGTAAACTGCTCGCCCAAAGATGTTGGCGAGCAGATATATATCTAAGCCAGAGAAGGCAAGAGTTGAAGCTTTGGGAGATAAGAAGACGTGGCGACCAGGTTCTCCGGCGACCACAACGGCGAGTGACGAGTGGGTTTTTCCAGTTGCTCGGCATCTCGCCGAGGACGACCACCAGAGGCGGTTTTGCATTAAATGCGCCATCCCATCACCTTTTCGGGCAGAATGAAGGTCCAATTCGGAGGCTCCACGTGTAAAGGACGGGCAGCCCTTAGAAAACAGTATATAATGCCCAGATGGGCTCATTTGTAAGACAAGTTGAACATTCCACCAAATCTCCCTACCCAAAGCAATAAACTCTCCCAAGCTTCTAAAGCTTTAGCTTCTCCAAGAAGCTATATCTTGTGTTCTTGTGTGTTCTTCATCAAGTTCATCATAAATCATCTCTTTAATCCATATAAACGCGTAATAACCCCCGTATAATTTATATGTTTGTATCGTGCTAAGCACAGTCCACATCCAAGTCAAACCCGAATTTAGTGCATACAACAACACCCACAAAATATAACTCACAATTATTTATATTTTGTCATTTTATAACAACTCTGTTTAATTCTCTGACAATTATTTTTTCTCAAACTCCATTCTCTATTTTGTAGATAGTCAGAAGGGGATGAGAAACTTGCATAATTCTTGTTATGGACATATGTTAAATATTTTTTTATTACTTCCTCATAGCGTGGGAAGGCAGACCAGAGTGAGGATGGATTAAGTGGGTTGTCTGATGATGTTCTGGTGGTTATCCTATCTTTCTTACATGTGAGGGAAGCTGCACGAACTAGTTTTCTTTCGTCTCGCTGGGCCAACTTGTGGAGACATTCATCGTGTCTCGATTTTAATGATGATGACATGTTGCACAAGATTGCAGCAAACCACAAGCCACGCACTGTGGAGAGGCGCAAGTATATAAATTGGGTGGACTCCGTAGTCCAATCACACAAGGCTCCCCAAGTTGGATGAATTTAGAATCTGTTTTTATTTTAACAAATCGTCCCGCAGGGCTTGAATTTGCCTTTGCAAAAAGAGTTGAGAGGTTGGAGTTGAGCTTCACAAGCTCCCTGAAATGCCTAAATTGGAGAAGTTGAAAGCGGAATATTCATCACCTGGTTATTTAAGTCATATTTTGGAATTATCTTTTTTTCTCGAGGCAGCCCCTCACCTGCAAGAACTTGAAGTAAAGGTTGGCATTTTTTATGTTACTCCCTCCGTCCCATACTTGAAGACACATTTTACCATTTTGGGCGTCCCATACTTGAAGGCACATTATCTAAAATAGTAAAAACACTTTTAAACACTCCCCTTAAAACATCACAATATTATAACAAATGTCACTACTTTATTACACTAAAAAGTAACTTTATTACTATTTATAAAGTTGAAAAGTCTTTACTATCCCACCTTTATCTTACACAATATTAATAAACAATCAATTCATTAAAACCCGTGCTCAATTGGTTTGAGCCTTCAAGTATGGGACGGAGGGAGTATCTAATACTAGTATTGTTTGTCTTGGCTCCGTGATGTCCCACACATTAGTGAAACAAATCTCATGCAAAATGTTTTTTTTTTTCATCCGCTATGCAGTTGATCAGGAGACTTTCATGTAGAAACGAAGTAGTATATGGTTTTATGGATTTTCAACACTACCACCTCAAAGTGTTGAAGCTTGGATGTGGTCTGGGGGCGAGTGAATTTGAATTCGTGAGAGATCTTTGGGAGATTTGTACGGCGCTAGAGAAAATCATCATCAATCCCTGTTATCAACAGTCACATCCTTATGAGCCGCAAGTACTCGAGGATATAGTTAGGGAACGAACCACAAGGAGTTATGCGAAGCAAGAGTAAATGGGAGTTTTGGTCCCACCAACTACGCACCCTCGATTTTTTGGTCCCATGACTTTCACATTTAGTTCCAATAGTCTAAATTTTGTCAATTTTGGTTCCACCGATAATCAGCCGTGAGTCAACTGTTAGCGATTTTAGTCCCGTTAATTCTTCTTTCTTTTTGGAGCGAAAATTGACACTTCTACTTAAATAATCTTCATTACATCCCAAAAATCTATAATTAAAAAAATAATTAAACATAAATTTATAGTAAAATAATAGAATCAATGTCTGGCCGGAGAGTCGCCGGAGAGTGGAAACCTCTTATCGCGAAAGTGTAAATAACAAATAAATTAATATGCAGATCTAGCATCATCTGCTTTTCAAAACACCAAAAATACAATCCTAGTAAGACCCAAAACCCCACAAGAAACAGAGAAGAAAAACAAGGTCACAAAATCCCTACCAGGGCCGGTCCTAGGAATATCAGGGCCTGAATCAAACTTTTAAAAAATGCCCCGTTCCTTCGTATTTTTCATTCTATAAGAACTTATTGAACATAATGTAAAACAATTTTTTAAGATTTTAAGTTATTTAATTTTAAGAGATTTTTAATGTAATTATTATAATTTTTCAAAATTTAATGAGATTTTTAGAATGTTTTATTTAGACAATTTTAGATTTTTAGATTTTTTTTATATTTTTTTAGGGTTAATTGCAAAAAAATTTACGATCTTCTCAGTTTTTATCAATTACAACATATTCTTTTTTTCTTTGCAATTTAATACACTACCTTTTAAAATTTTACTATTTTAAAATTTAACTATTCAATACATATGTCAATTTTATGGCAATAATTAAATCATGATATAATTATTAGAGTTGTCGAGGTGTCACATAGATATCATGAATGATAAATAATTTATTTTTTTAATTTTAAAACATTTTTAACAAAAAAGAATACTAAAAAATCCTTTTAAACTAAAAACAATACTAAAAAATATTTTTACAAATAAATCATAAACTAATTTAATTGTTATCATTTCCCCACAAAATTCAAAAGAATAGAATCGCGTCCTCCAAATCACAAGTCCACAAAAAATAATGTGAAATTTTGCATATTGTTTTTATTTAAAAACGTTTTTAAAATAAAAAAAAATTAAAAAATATATTTTGTTGATGAGTCGTGACATTTACGTGGACATTTGTGTAGAACCTTAATGCGGCTTCGGTATATTCATCATTCATGTGTTGCCGAAAAATAAACACATGCATCGAATTGCAAAACTTAAAAAGGTGGTGTATCAAATTGCAAAGAAAAAAAAACATGTTGTAATTGATAAAAACTGTAAAGGTCGTGATTTTTTTTGCAATTAACCCTATTTTTTATACGAGTAATTTTTAATTTTAATGATATTTTTAGAAATTTTTAAAAGTTGAGACTTTGTTGAGATTTTTTAAAAAGATATAAACTGAATTATACAAAGACTTTTTTCTTCCCTTCTTATTCACTAATTCTTTTTTACTTTTTTTAGCACTTCTCTTTATGAGCTATAGTTATATTAGTATTTTATATTAATATATATATATATATATAAAAAGATATCTTAAAAAATGGGCCCCTAAAAAATTAAAATATTTCTGGGCCTGAATTGATCGCCTCGTTGGCTTTACATTAGGACCGGGCCTGATACCTACCCGACCATTTCCTCCCAATTTGAAGACCCTCCACCTCTGTAAATAGAAAAAGAAACGACGTCGTTTGAAGACCCTCCAATTCCTCCCAATTTCGCAATTTCACACGACGGCACGATCACAACCCCCACCACGGCGACGGTCTACGGAAGGCTGATAGCGGCGCGCTGACTCGACGAGGAGAAGGATCTGAGCCCGTTGAGCCACAAAATTGTACAGACGGCAACCTCCTTCTCTTTGTGTCCATTTACAGACGTCGAGTCGCAAAACTGTACCCGACCATTTACAGAGGTGGAGGGTCTGCAAACAGAGAAGAAAAACAGGGTCACAAAATCCCTACCCAAAACCCCATATGAAGCCGATCGAGCAGAGAAGAGAGCAGAGCGATGGGAGCCATGTTCTGTTACAGAGGTGGGGTCGAGGAGGCGGCGAAGAGCAGGAGGAGGGCGGTGGATTAGAAGAGGAAGAAGAGGCAGTAGAGGTGAGTGATTTGCTGTCTGGTGGAGTTGATCTGAGCTCCGGCCGTTTCATCGGAGTTGAAAGCTGCAAGAAGAATTGGGCTGGTGGTTTTGTGAAGGAGGACCACCGACTCCGCCGTGTCGTAGAATGGGACCGTCGGAACACGCTCGTTGCGTCTGGCTAAAGGATTGGCGAAGTGTATGTGGCGGTCGCAAGTGACGCAAAGCACGGCGGCGTCGGCCTTGCAGGTGAAGGCGGCGGGGGCTTGTTCACAAACAGGGATTTGCTTCAACGACGACTACAATTTGGGGATTTTGGCAGCCATCCTAGGGTTTTGAAATGATTTGGGATTTTTGTTAAGGGTGAACTTTGATTTGGGGTGAAAGTTAATAATTGACGGCCACGTGATGGGCACGTGAGTCTGTCCGTTAAAACTTAACGGGGTTGGGACGAAATTACAAAATTTGTACCATATGGGGACCAAATGTGATAAAATTTAACATATTGGGACTAAATGTGAAAGTCATGGGACCAAAAAAACGAGGGTGCGGTAGTTGGTGGGACCAAAACGACAATTTTCTCTGCGAAGCAACAACTTAATTGAGTCCCGTGTACCTGACCACATTCAATTACTTATTCTTTAATTCTCTCCCCACCATCTGCCGTTCATTCTTACGAATAGATCCGAAGATGAAGAAGGAAATTAAGAAGAGTGGCGTTGAAGGCAGAAACATTTTCTACTTGGTTGGAGGTTTTGGAGTAAAGACAGAAAGGCTCAATTTGAATGGAGGGAAATCCTCACTAAAAAAGTATGTCATTTGAAATTCATCAATTCTTAAATCCTCTAATTTGAAATACCTCCTCAAATCAAATTCCCATATCCAAACACAACCAAATAGTATTCGATGGCAGGGAGAGATTCCGTCGTTGGACGAAAGCTTTTATATCGTCTGTTTTTTCCTTTTCAAATACTGCTGATTTTATGAGTATTATTGTTGGAGCTAGGATTATACTTGGTGTTTGATAATTTTGGGTGGACTAATCCGTATTTTTATTTTATTGAAAAAGAATACCAGTTCAGCAGGCAGTGTGATGATAAATATGCATACAGGGGCGGACCCAGGATGAAACATTGAGGGGGACCACGGTAAAATTTAAAGCAATTAAATTTAATGTATACACTAACAGCGTATGTATAATATAATATTAATTATCATAAATTTTTAAAATATAACATTAAACTTACAACCAGATAAAATTTAGAACGTCTTTCTTTCATGCCACGAAAATCATCATAAGCAAATCTATGTTTAACCTATTTGTAATCTCCTTTTCAATAAAAAAATCATCTTCCATCGGAGCGTACAGGGGCGGACCCAGGTTTGAACAGTGAGGGGGGCCAAAAATCAAGTAATGATTAATTTAATATTTAGTACTCTCTCCTTTCTATAATTATTTGTACACTTATTTTATATGTTTGATTTGTCGTGAGATTGATCGAATTTGTTGATGAATTGTGCTCTAAATATCAAGTTATTCCTGCAAGAATCGTGTGATCGTTGGTTAATTCTTGAAATTTTGATACACGAACATTCTTGTTTGATTTCTAGGTAATACGATAAGTTTCGAAGCAAACCACAAAAAATCCAGCCGTTGGATCATTCCAAAGATGCAACCACATGAAAGGCATCGAAGAGAGGATCGTAATGAGACAAGAATCGAGCCGATCGGACCTCCGGATCAAAAGTTATGTCCAAAGCAAAAGTAAGGACAGAGTGTCACTCGGCCGAGTGAGCCCAACTCGGCCGAGTCGGGCCAAAAACTGAAATTTTCGATTTTTGAACACTCGGTCGAGTGCTCAGACTCGGCCGAATCTGAGAGTTTCAAAATTTCTGCACACTCGGCCGAGTGAGCTAACTCGGCCGAGTTACGGGTGGACAAAAGTGTAAACACGCTTTTTAACAAGACCACTCGGCCGAGTTAGCTCACTCGGCCGAGTCACTGCTCATTTTTTGCCCTCTTCCAAATTAGACCTAGGGACACGTGCCAAGCTCAAGGGGGAGGGTATAAAAGGCCACAAAATTCGTTTTTCTTGAGGAGGCAGCCATTAGAAGAGTACTGAAGCTCCCCAAATCCAAATTTCACCATCATTTGCTTGTTTTCCTTAGTTTTAGCCATAGAACTTAGTGAATTTCCATAGATAGGTTATCTTTGAAGTTGTAATTTCATTTCCAAGGTAGAGATTGAAGATTGTGTTGAAGTTTTGAAGGTTTATTTCATATTTGCAAGACAAGAGGTGATATCTTATTTTAATTTGAGTAATTTGTTATTATTAAGCATGGGTATGATTGTTTTCTCACTTATCTTCCTCAATTTCCCTAAATTAGCCATGAGCTAAGCATATTGGTGTTTGGGTGTTGTAGAATTGTGATGGAATTAATGTTTTAGGTTGATTTCAATTGTGGAATTCATTGGTAGGATTATTGGTTAGGTTTATGGGTTTTGTTAGATTATTTGCAAGAACTCAACTATTAGGTTGTATTAGAAACTCAATTAATGCAACGAGAGTTGGTTAATCGGGGGTAGATAGTATAATCGAGGGTTGGGAGTCGAGTGAATGAGTTAATATTGGTTTATCGCAACGAGAGTTGGGTAAATTTCATTAGAACCCCATTTATCTACATTAATTGCTTTAATTAACATTTAAGTGATTAATGAGAAGACCATAGGAGCTTGGTTGTTAGTATTCAAGTGGAAAAGCATATCTAGGGATTAGTTTAGTATAATTTAGGTAGAGTCGAACCCCCTAGTCGTGTGATTACCCGAGTAAGAAACCTTCTATTCATCCTCTCGATCCTAGGTGCTTTGCTCGATAAATGCTTTAGTGATTGCTTCTACCAAATTCCATCCCATGAATTACACATAAACTTTGACTTTTAACATCGATTCCACACAAGGACGAACACCCGAACACTACCCCTCTCACTTGATTTTTATCATCATATCTTAGTTATAGCTCATCATTGATTGTTATTTGATAGTTTAATTTACATTTTCTTGCACAAAACATGATTTCTCATTATATTCAAAGAACAACATACACACTAAGGCTACTTTCACAATCTAGTCCCACGGATCGATAATTTAACCGGGCCTTGCTTTTATTACACACGAACCTCTTATTATTTGTACACTTATTTTATATGTTCATCCCATAATTTGCATATCCTAGAAAAGGAAACTCCTCCATAAACTGTACATTCATAATATTCATATATTTACACAAAATTCTTACTTTTACATTCAACTCAACTAATTTATTTGTTTTATTGACAAAGGTTTATAAAATTACATATTTACTTTATCAAAATTTTCACTAATTTCTACTCTTAATGATTTTGTAGGTCGAATTTCAGAATTTGGAGAATCGTTTTCAATTAGTAAGTTTTACTGAGATGTTTAGCCTTTAAAATTCTTTTTTTAATAAATGAATCAATTATTTTTATCTCCAAAAATAGAGCATTAAACACAATTTAATATTTTAATTTATAAATATTACAACAACATTACTAGTTCATAAGTTAAATAATTTGTACCTCGAATTAATATTATACTAAGTGGAGAACTATGATGGAATTTTGCTCAAATTCTAAAACTTAAATTAAAATGATCTGAAATTCAAATAAAAAACAAAAACATAATGATTAATATAAAAAAACCATTGGTATTTTAGGGAAAAATAAATAAAAGAAAATTATTAGTGTTGATCAAATATTCAAAGTGAATGGAATAATTATTATTAAATGAGTCTATTTTTTAATGGCCTACAATTAAAACAAAATAATAGAGTGGGCAGGTGTGCGTACATAGTTATTAAACTACATTTATACTCGACACAAATATAAAAGTAAAAAAATAAAAAAAATCAGGGGTGGCCAATATTAAAATAAAAAAAATCAAAAAAATCAGGGGGGGCAAGGCCACCCCCAGTGACACCGTAGTTCCGCCCGTGGGAGCGTATTCTTGACTATATTCATAGCTAAAAAAGGTCACTCAGTAGTTGCAGTGAAAATTGAAAGTGTGACAATCCTGGATCATGTTCTAATGATTTAATATTAAATATCTCATTGATTTTAACCCTAAAAAATGGATTTGACTGAGATGCTATAGTATTTTTATTCTTTCTTTTAAAGAAAAAATATATTGTAGGTGACTTTTTTACATACAAAAGAGTTAAATACTCCGTACAAATTAATTAGTTAATTAATTAGAAGACTACATCAAATTTTAAATTATCTTACCTAACAATTAGTTATATAATTCTTATTAATATTTATTCTAATACAATAATTAATAATTAAATATTTAATTTTAACCCTCAGTTATAGATTAAATATTTTTTAAAAAAACAAACAAATAATATATTAACATAAATTAAAAAGATGTATGTAATTATTAGCGGCTAGAAAGATGTCAATTGTCAAGAATTGCAGTGCCGCCGATGTACATGTGTAGATTTTATTAATTAATTAACTAAATAGAATGAAAGTTTATACTCTTTCCGTCTATAAATTTTCCATTTTACCATTTTAATCCGTCCGTCTATAAGTTTCCTATACCCTTTTTGGTAAGTACTTTTTCTTACACATCACTTTATATCTTAATTTTTCTCTCTATTTCTCTCCTTCTTTCAATCACATCACTTGTACTATATCTATTATTTAATCACTTTTCTTAATCTTTGTGCCAAAAAGTAACGGGAAGCTTATAGACGGACGGAGGGAGTATGAGTTTTAGTGTGGGCTAGGCAGTAGGCCGCATGTATCTAATAAAGGCCTAATTACATAAAGCCCATTTCATTTGAGGGGGCCCAAACTAAAAAATAAATAAAAATATAATACTAATATGGGATGGGGTATATACCCCTCCATCTTTGTTTAATACACTCTCCTAATTTTTATTAATTCAAAATACATATATGAAATACCAATCTTACCCTTTTATTAAATCATGTTAGATACATACACTCCCCACTAAAACCCTAACCCTAATGCATTAACCCTAACTTTGCAACCCAGCCGCCGCTGCTCCTCCGGCAACCACCATCACCTCCGACGGTCACAACCACCTTCTCTTACATCCATAAAAATTTTAAAAAAAAAAAATCAAACAAAACTTAAAAATAAACTTCCACTAATCCACAAAACTTAACAAAACTCAACAACAATCCCTAAACTCTAAACTAAAAACTTAAAAATTCAACCAAAACAAAAAATTATTTTCGACAAACCAGAGTTGACCAAAAATAATCCGGTCGACAATGGATTGTCGACCAAAAATAATCCGGTCGACTCTTGTTTATCGACCAAATTTAGAAATAAAATTTAAAAAAAAAATGAATTTTCGATCATTATTGGTTGCTCAAAAACACTCTCGAAAAACACTCTCGTCGACACTAGGGCGTCGATGAGAGTGTTCTTGAACGACCAATAATGGTCGGAAAAAAAAAAAAAAAAAAAAGCAAACCTGTTCTCAGGTGGAGGAAGGCGAGGCAAGATGAAGCGGCGGCGAGCAATAAGGGCGAGCGGGCCGCGACGGCCGATGGAGAGCCGGAGCGGCGACGAGCGCTGGGGATGGGCCGCCACGGCCGAGGGAGAGCCGGAGCGGCGGCGAGTGCCGGGAGTGGAGCGGCGGCCGAGGGCGAGTAGAAGAATTACAATAAAAAAAAAAAAATGGGCGGCGGCGGAGGTGAGAGGAGGCGAGAAACGAGGAAGGAAGAGAGAAGGGCGTTGGCGAATGCAGGCGGCGGTGGATGGGTGGCGGCGGCGGATGAGAAGAAGGAGGAAAAATGTGGGAGGAAAAGAGAAAATGAGGAAGAAGATGAGAAAATTATGTATCTATACTATTTTACTAAGGGCAAAATTGGTATTTCATATATATATTGAATTAATAAAAATGGAGGGGGAATTAATAAAAATGAAGGGGGAGTGTATTAAACAAAGCTGGAGGGGTATATACCCCAACCCTACTAATATATACTACTTGGCCCGTGAAGTTTGAGGGGGCCATGGCCCTCCTTAGAATATGTCTACGTCCGCCCTGTATGCATGTAGAAGTTACTTTGTCATCTCTTTCCGTCAGTTTCAATGTTTATGTTGGAAAAAAAGAAAATTGTATAGTTTACTATACCCCGTGTCTTCCTTTGTGTAATTAATTAATGAGGAATAGATAACATAATGGGGGTGGGGGCTATTAACACCCACCAACATAATTTATACATATTCCATTATTTTAAACACAAAAATAGATATAGATAAAATCTTTATAAATAAAGAGTAAAATAATTAAAAATATATAATTAAAAATAATCTGAAAAAATATATTTAAAATGATAAATCAATTAATTTTAAAAAAGAAAACTGAAAAGATTTAATAAAATCTGAAAATATTCAGAAATAAATAGATAAAAATAATCAAATAAAAAATTTAAAAAATCAATAAAATAAATAAAACCGTAAAAATATTTTATAAATTTGATAAATTGTAAAAAATATTTAAATTAAAAATTAGAATTAATATAAAAAGATAAATAAATTTAAAAAATATATTTAAAAAATTATCTAAATCTTCAAAAATTAATTAATTAAATAAGTTTTGAAGATTTAGTTGAGTTTTTAATATTTTTAATTTTTTTGTAGGTTTAATTTATTTTTGAAGATTTTTATTTTATTTTTATTTTTTTAATTTAGTATTTTTTTTTTAAGATTGAATTGATTTTTCTTTCTCTTATTTATTTAGTTTATCAAAATTCTGGATTCTTAAATTGATTTTTTTTTATTTACTTATTTTTAAATTTTATTTAATTTTATTCAGATTTAATTAAAAAAACTACTCCCTCCGTCCCACTATAAGTTTTCCATTTCTGAATGTCCAACTATAAGTTTCCCATTCCATTTTTTGCATATTATTTTCTCTCTCTCAATCACATTGCTTCTACTTTATCTATTATTTTATCATACTTCATCTCTACGGAGTATTATTTTCTCTCTCACCATCGCATCACTTATACTTTATCTATTATTTTATCATATTTCTTAATCAAAACACCCAAAAGAAATGAGAAGTTTATAGCAGGACGGAGGGAGTATTTAATTATTTTGAAATTTTAGTTTATTTTCATAACGTTTTAAATTTTTTAATTGATTTTTTAAAATATTTTTCAACTTTTATTTAATTTTTTTTGAATGATATATTTTTTTTAATTAAATATTTTTAAGATTTAATTAATTTTAATAATGTTATTTTGATTTTTATTTAATTTGTATTTTATTTTAAATGTTAAATGGCAAATAAAAAAGAATTGGAGTATATTTTGTAATAAAAATTGAATTTTAAATTTTAATGGAGTGTTTTAACATTTGGGGGTGTGTATAACATTTTATGGGGATTAATAGCTCCACCTAACATTAATTATCCTACCAGATTTAATTGTGGAGAAGTGTTTAGATAATTCAATTATAATTTTAATTTGTTAATAATATTATTTATTAACATTAAATAAGAAATAAAGATATAACAATTGCTGACACTGATGGTGTGAAGCGTGTTAATTCACGCATAAACCTAATAATTATTCAGTGAACTTCATTTTTTATTTCATTTTTTTACTGAATTTGAAATAAAAGCAAGTGAAAGTGATTAGAGTGTTATGGTGTAGTTTATGGTTTATAATTATTGTATTGTTGAAAATTATTTGGACTATTTCAATTATTGATGATTTTCATATTCAATTTGTATGATGATTGTGAATAGAAACTTATTTTAAAGTAGTTAATTATTAGAATTTTTTTCTTCATTTATAATTATTCGGGGCATGATCATCTACTAACATTTGTGGTGAAAATTAATGATAGGGAACTCTCTAAAATTATCAATTCATATTATGAATATTTTAAAAACTTCTTTTTCTATTTTTTTTTCTATTCTAGATATTTTTATTAGATTCTTCGTACATACTCAAATCATTATGGATTTTGTATTTCTTAATCACATACCATAATATTAATTGTAGATAAATTTTGTAAAAACTGAAAAAAGAATTGGATTGAGGGTTTAGGAATTAAAATAGAGGAAAATAATATTAAAAAAAAAAGCTGACACAAAAAAGAATAATTGAGTGACCAATTGATAGTGATTAAATGTGGGTGATCAGGTAAAGTTCAATGACCAAAAAGTGATATTTTTCTAATTGTTCAAAGTCAGATATTAGTGTTTTTTTTTTTTTTTTCTTCAATTTCAAATTAAGTTCCATGGCAATATATTGTTGATGTTGATTAAATATTTTTAATTTGATGGTAGCGTGGTAAGGCATACCACAATGATGATTGTTTAATTGGGCTGCATGAGGATGTTGTGGTTTCTATCCTGTCTTCCATACCTTTGAGAGAAGCTGCACGAACTAGTGTTCTTTCCTCTCGCTGGACAAACTTGTGTCTCGACTTTAATGCTGATGACGCCTTGCAAAACATTGCAGCACAAAACATGTCGCAACGCAATGTAAAGCGGGGTAAGTTTATAAATTGGGTGAACTCGGTTCTCCAATCACACAAAGCTCACACATTGGATCAACTCTTTTGATTCAGACAAATCATCCTGGGATGCTGTCACAACATGGCTTCAATTTGCTTTTTCAAGACAACGAATTCAGAGCTTGGAATTGAGCCTTCAATTTTATGCTCAATATATCGAAGCAGATTGCACCTACGACTTCCCAACACAGTTTTTGAAAGAACCTTCATTCACAGTACCCTTATAGGCCACCCATTAAAATTTCAGCTACAAATCTAACTTCACTTAAAGTAGAGACATTAGTGGGACTCTTGCTTGAGAATGTTCCGAAGCTTGTTGAGTTTAATCTTATCCGTGGCTGTCCTGATCTTGTACTGCAGTGCTGCACTTCTCAATTGGAAATTCTTATCCTGGAACTGAACTGGTTTAAGGTTAGATTTATATCTGATGCATTTTTAAGATTGATTTGTATATTGGATTAATCGATCCTTGTTTTTGTTCGTTTTTTCAGTCATTTGGGCTTTTGTTTGTTCCTAAATTGAACAAGTTGAATGCACGATTTACTCAGGGCATCTCCTCGCCTACAAGAACTTGAAGTAAAGGTTGGCAATTTATTCGTCTTTTGGTTATGTGATGTACCACACATTTTCCAATCAATGTTTTTCGTATTTTGAAACCTCCTAAGTTTGTGCAGATAATTGGGGGACTCTTATGTAGAAGCAGACGACGACGACAAGTAGATGATGGTGTTATGTACTATTTTCCACACCAACACCTCAAAGTGTTGAAGGTTTCAGGGTATTTTAGGCACTCTGGTGATATTGGATTTGTGAAGAGCATTTTGGTGAATTGTGTTAAGCTTCAGAAAATCATTATTGATCCCCGTTATCAACAAGCACATCTTGATCGACTGCGAACACCTGAGTTGATGCAACAATACACAAGGAGTTTTGCGATTGTGAAGCAACGTCTCGTGCCACACGTACCTCACCACATTCTATTACTTATTCTTTAACTCTCTACTCTTGATTATTTGCATAAGTGTAATATTATTGGGTTACGATTGCTTCTTATATAGTGTGTGCAACTGTGTTGATCTTCAAAAGCATAGTCAGTTCATGTACTGCATTGTTTCTTGTGGTATAGCTTAGATTGAAAACAAAAACATTGTTCAAATACTTTGCACTTTCAATGGCAAGATAAGAAATAAATTTTAATTTCAAACAAAATTTGATTTCGGCATGATTTTATACTTGAACCCAGTCAATCTCCAGCGACCGGAGACTCCAAAATTTGATTTCGACATGATTTTATGGTCAAATATATTCCATTGATAATGAATTGGTTTCACTTTAACCAAAATTCACTCTTAATCATTTAAAAAAATAGTCAAATATATTCCATTTATAATCAACTCCAGAATTTAATCGTAACCTCACAGTTGTAATAAATAAAAATAATATGATATATTAATGCCAGAAAGAAGTCGAATAGAATCCAATTAAATTTACAACGAAAAGAACCGTTTCCTTCTCCAACTCATCATCCACCAATTCAATAAAATTTAAACTCATAGTATAATTTAGAGAGGTGCAGGGGCAGAAGCAGGAACATCAGCAACCAAGTCGGCAACCATCGGACCAGGGGCGGCGCCGTCGCTTCCTCCGCTGCTCAAAAGCTCCAACATCGCCCGGTGGGGATTCACCCTCAACTTCTCACATAGAGCTGGCAAATACACCCCTGTATATCCATTTCCAAATATAAAAAATTTAGGAAATTGATTGGCAATAAAATCGAAAATAAATTAATAAATAAATAGATAGATAAATTTACCTTCGCCAGCAGCGAGGTTGAAATAGAGGTCGACGATGTTAGGGCAATTTTGGTAGCAGGCGTCGGAACAGAGACGGGAGGTGAAGTTGTCGGTGAAGAACTCGTCGGATGAAATTCCAACGAATTCACGGTCAACGCCGCACGCTTTGACGCATTGATCGGTCTCGATATATCCATTCAATCTCTCCACAACAACCTCGGATGTCTTACACGTGTATTCCAGCCTTCCATTGTTGTTCTTGAACTTCTCCAACACGCACCTTTTCCCCGACGATGCAATCGCAAATGCACACAGGTTCTTTGGTAAATTGTCACATATCAATTCCGCTGTATAAATAAATAAACAAATTTGAATTAGAAATGATTTTATATCAAAGATTGAAATAATATATGTGGGTGATGTAATTAAATTAATACTAATATTGCATGGCCGGGAATATATACATACCTAGAATTCCTTGGAGAAAGAGAGAGGAAGCAAAGAGAATGAATGATAATTTCGTTGAAGAAACCATTCTTTCCTTTAGATGTTGTTGGTTTTAATTCTTTCTTCTTTCTTCTTGGCTTTTTTGGTTTGGTAGAGAATCGATCGGAAACTCGTTTATATATATAGGGTAGGGAGGGAAGAGAGGATATTTGGGAAATTTTGAAAATTACAAGTAAATTTAGGAAATAATGTCCGTACATGTAAATTGGAAAAATCTAGATGAAAGTTTGACAAGTTCTTTACTTGTGGAATTTTGGGGGTCATCATGTTAGTCGTTAGACTACTTATTTATTTATTTATTCTATTTTTGGTTATTTAGAATATTAATTATAGTTGATTTTTATTCGATGAGGTGTTTCATGAATGTTTGGCATCCATTGACGCCCAACAATTGTAAAATCGCGTTCGTACATGTTGGAAATTTCCGACAGCGTTTTCATATTGACGTGCGTGGTCTTCTTTATTTTTTCTATTTTTAAGAAGCTTCTTTATTTTATTTTTCTAGAGTAAATGGGTACACCACCCTTTTTCTTTTTCTTTTTTTAGCTGCAGGTAAGTAGTATGTATACAGTTTTAACTTTATATAAGAAATTAGTTACTCCGTAAATATATAAATTTGCTCGATTGAAGAAGTACGTATAAGTTAAGAGATTTGAACTCACAATCCTTTATTGGAAAACAATGATCATAGTTTTTGTATGCTTATATACGAGTTAATATTAAACGGCTTAATTAAATTAACTGGAAAATAATTACTATCAACTATTATGACCTCGTGTATTACACAGGATTTCCAATATATATATAAGTTTGATGGTAAATTTGATGTATTATTTAATGCATAATTAGAAAAATAGTATGTAAATTGATATCACCTATGCAATTAATTATATTGAATAAATAATTACTCTGTATATAATAATGTTAAAATGTAGAGTATAGATTAAAGTTTAAACTGTATTTTACAATTTTTAGGCGATTGGAATTATGATAGTTAAACTTTCATTTCTAATCAACAACTTTATTTAAAGTGAAATAATTTTATTAATATTAATGACTTTTGTAATAAGAAATTTGTGGCATCGAGTAAATAATTAGTACAGTACATCTATAATAAAAGTTTAAATCTATCGAAAATAATATAGTCAAATTGGAAATTAAGAATGAAAATGAAATTTTGCATGGAAAGAAAAATCCCAGTAAAGCTGTATTTTACAATTATTAGGCAATTAAAATTATGATAATTAAACTTTAATTTTTAATCAAATTCAATATTAGCTCGTAATATGCGATTAATAATTTTGAATAAATAATTAGTAATAATAAAGTTTAAATCTATCAAAACTCAAATTGGAAATTAAAGAAAATGAAAATGAAATTTTGCATTTTATGACAGACAAACTTTTGTTTCTAATCAACAACCTAATTTAAAGTGAAAATTATATTTTTTAATTAAAGAAGCATGTTTGTAAATCCATTAAATCTTAATGAAATTTTAAATGACTAACATCACAAATCCAAATCCAAATTCAATCTTCCAATTTGAAAAGAACTCATCAAATCAATAATTTTGTCAAAAATTAAAGAAAGCATTAATAGATCTGACGTGCAATTTATATATAAAAAAAAAAAAATTATCAATTATATTGGCAGGTTACGTACCGTATTTGATTTTGTTAATGACAAATCAATTTAAAATTGATCGAAAAATATATCAGCACATCAAATTACAAAAAACGTAAAAAAACGATGTATTAAATTATAAAAAAAATTAAAAAACAATTATACTGTAAATTTGTAATTAATACACTAAAGTGGTAAAAAAATCATTTAACCCTACAAAATAATATAGGTAATACGTGATACTAGGATTACGTAATCGCAATCCGCCGAAGACTTTGAAATTGGAATTTCGTCAACGTGCATAAGATCTTCATTTCTCATTACCAAAGTCCAACATGTATAGTTTTAGCATAATTAATTAGTTATCTTTCATTTAAAAATAAATGCTGCTGAAACTATTTGGGTGATTTTATAATCAATGGGGCATAGAGCAGCAATTATTTTATCTTCCTAAATAATAAATAAAAATATTCCCAATTTAAAAATTAATTAAAGAAATATTGACGGTTTCAATTCCATATTAAATTATTAACTTTTTCATGTATGGTACAGTCCCAAAAAAATGTTTAATTTTCCACACGTAAACTTGAATAACATAAATGCATTGAATTAATTAACGAGTGAATATCTACGTTCAACTCTCTACAACCCAACTACTAGATGGGGCCCAATTATCACTTCATAAAAATGTAATCTCCTACTATCAAATAAGTAGGGTTTTTCTATCATGAGACAGGGGGTTCGCCCTGTCTTATAAAAGGCGTCCAATGAAGTGTCGACACGTTATTTTTCTTCGTCATGGGCGATCGCTCTTCGCAATAATATAAAAATATTTAATTTTTATAAATAAAATTATAAAATTACTGAAATTAATACCCTTATAATATTATTTTTAAAATATGTTAAAATTTACAAATTAACCTTATTTTATTTTCAATAATCTCAATCAAAAGCTTCTTGTATTTTCATCACCATCATATTTTCAATTTCTCCACGCTTATTCCTTCCAGCAATTCTACATCTATCTTGCACTTCTCAAATTCAAAATTTCAAACACGGTAAATCGATAAATTTAGGGCTCCTAAAATATAGTATCTTGTATACTCCATCGATTAGCTTTTCAATTTCAAAATATTCTCTTCACGATATGTAGCGACATATTGCTCAGGCATCATCGTCGTCAACCGTGCGAATTTCAAAGCTATAGTTGCAGGAAAGTTCGAATAATTCACGGCGTTTTGCTTACGGTTCTAAGGGCTCCAATGCCTTTGCCTTTCCCCAAAACCTCATATTATCACTAATATCCACAGAAAATTATTCAAGGGAGAGAAGAATCAATTTAATGAGGCTGTAATTAAAACACAATTTAAAGATAAAAATGAAAAAGGAAATTTATTGGGAAGGGGTGGAACGACATTCTGCGTTCTAAACTGTTGGGATGGGGAAGATGAACATTAGGGTTATGGATTAATTTGATTTAAAAGATTTTAATTTAATTAATTTTGTAATACAGTAGTAATTGATTTAGATGATGTATTATTTAATGGTATTTATTTTAATAATAATGATGTATATGGATATTTATGTAATTTATAATTAAATATTTTTTTATTTAATTTAAATTAAAAGGGTATTTTTGTCATTTTATATATATTAATTTAATTTATTAGTAGGACGATGGTAGATAACTCAATTATAAAATTCGGTGAATCTACCCATATACAAGGGCTAGTTAAACGACGGGACTTACTTGCAAAAGAATGTGTCCCCTTTTAAACTGTCTCTTTTTTAAAACAATATTAAATTGCATTCTTAAATAAAATTGAATCGATTGTCATAGCATGATAATTATTTTTATATTCAATGTTATTAGTGAATGTTAAATCATTCATGTGTATATAATGTATGAAAGGCATTTCTTCCTTGAAGCATTTCTATACAACCAACACATTAAAAAAAAAAAAAAAAAAAAACGGTATTTAATAAGAAAAACCGGGCCTCCTTTTGTTGGGCCAGATATCTGCAATTAACCTATGGGTTTGACTATATGCACCTTCATTCCAAGAGATGAACTTTCCCATTCAGTATATTAATAAAATAATAGGACAAAAAATTAAAAATACACTTTATTAAAATACAGCATACTAGATGCACCCTCCTTATTGAACGCACCCCTCTACTGTCATTTCTTTCACCTTACACCTAAACCACTACCGACACCATTTCCGGCGACTATCAAACCAAAAAAAAACCATAAATTCCAAAATATACTTTAAAAAATCACAATTTTTTTTATAAATTTCGACCAACCAGTGTCGACCATATTCACTCCCGTCGACACATCGTTGTCGACGGGAGTGTATATGGTCGAAAAGTTCGGTCGAAAAAAATAATTTTTTTTTAAATTCGACCATGCAATGTCGACCAAATACACCTTTGTCGACAATAATTTGTCGACGAGAGTATATTTGGTCGACATTACATAGTCGGGAAAAAAAGTTTTCTATAGAAGCAAAAAACCCTAGTTAACCCAAAAAAAAAAACCTAATTAATGTCGACCAACCTTAAATCGGGATCGGGGTGGATGGGGGCGGCCGGGGGAGGGGAACAGCCGGAATCCGTAACAAGGGAGAGGGGGAGCAAAAGGAAGGGAGCAAAAATACATAAAAAAAAGAGGGAGGGGCCGCGGCGGCTGTGGCGGGAGCCACGGTAGAGGCCGGACGGGGGAGGCGGGGTGGCCGCAACGGGGAGAGGGAGAGGGAAAGAAGAAAAAAAAAAAAAAAGGGGGGGGAGAGGGAGGAGCTGCGACGGGTGAGGACGGCTGGTGGTGGGGGAGGGAGGAGCGCGACGGCTGCAAAGGAATTTTCTTCCCTTTTTTTTTTTTGCGGTCGGTGGTGGGCTGGCACGGCATCAGGCGGCGGCCGGCTGGTGTGGGTGGGGGAAAGTGGAGAGGATGAAGATGAAATTAAGTTTTAAGAGGGGGTGTGGGTAATAATAGAAATTTTATGAAGACAAGGGCAATTAAGACAATTGAGGGGGTGCATCTATCTTAAACTGATTTTAGGAGGGGTGCATCAATCGGGGGAGTGCATCTCTTCGAAATGGAGATGCATATAGTCAAACCCTTAACTTATTGAATGTAGCGATTGATTATGGGCATGGTTATATGCACTCCCTGATTTTACCAGCACACCCACTCATTTAGTACACCCCACAAATAATTAGTTCATACCCGAGAAAGATCTAAAATACCCTTCTCCTTTCAAACGATCTAATTTTCTTCCTTTGTCTCCCACCCTCATTTTTACTGTTCACTCACACTCGTTCATTTATTTTTTAGTCGTTTGTCGCTCTTTTTCTCTCTTGCATAGCCATCGGGACTTTCTTTCTCCCTAGCATCGTCGCGATCCCTTCTCTCCCTAGCATTGTGTCCGTCTCTGCCGCCCATCCCCGTTGCGCCGTGTCTCTGCGGCCCTTTCTTGTGAGCCTTCTCCTTACATTGTATTTACAACAATCTAAAAGCCAACTTTTTTTTTATGTACCCTTTTCAATTATTGGCACTGCGTACGTAGTTTTGATTTGTAAACATGGTTTAAATTGTTGTGAGGATTTTGAGGATCTATAATTTTTCTGTAATCGAATATTTTTTCTAAATTATTTTCCTTTTCTGGTTTTTATTTAATTATTTTTTTAGCATTTTTAAATTTATTTTTAAAGATTTAGATTTTTTTTTCATTTTTTTTTTTTATAATGGTTGATCAAAGAAAAAAATTGAGAAGAGGAGTAGAATGAGACTTTTTTTTTTTTAAAAAAATCATTTTAGATTACATGATGGGGCGATGATTAGAATTCTGGCATGAAATTGGGTGGATGTATTTTTCACGAGATTTTTTTAAATTTTGTCCAAGGATAGAATTGACATTTCACACGTCGCTAATTTGTAAAAAAAATCTCAATGGGCGTCCTAATTAAATCGGTGTGTGCATATAACTGTGCCCATTTATTATTGCCCTCGTCCTCTTGGCCCCAAATATTATGGCCCATTCATCCTTTCCGGTTGTAAGAATATCCGAATTTCAATGATTCGAGAGGAGGATAAGTGGGACCCAAATTAACAGACAGAAACCGTTACTAGCCTCTCAATTTCTTCACAATAATCTTAGAATTCAAACAAATAAATAAAATAACTCAAGAAAATGGTAGGTTGAGCAAAATATCGAGAGCTCCAATCCAAAAAAATCAGATAGAAAAGGAAAATACCGAAACTAAGAAAAGAAAAGAGCAGATAATTAGCCATGGTTGCAGCGACGACAACAGCCTCCCATGTCCTGTTTTCCAGCTCCCAATCCATCTCCCGTTTCTATCCAAGCAAACAAACAGCGGCGGCATGCTCGTCATCCTCCTCCGCCTGGAGAAGGCGGCAAGTGGCAGGGAGCGGCGGAGGAGTACGGTGCATGGCGGTGGCGGAGGGAGCAGAGACTAAGAAGAAAAAGAAGAGTGGGTACGAAATTGAGACACTCACAAACTGGCTGTTGAAGCAGGAACAGGCGGGGACCATCGACGCTGAGTTAACCATAGTTCTTTCGAGCATTTCGATGGCGTGTAAGCAAATAGCTTCGTTGGTTCAGAGGGCTAGCATTTCTAACCTTACTGGAGTTCAGGGTGCCGTTAATATACAGGGAGAGGATCAGAAGAAACTTGATGTTGTCTCCAACGAGGTTTGCATTATTATTATTATCATATGTTTCAATTGATGATAAATGGGGTAATTTTCCTAAACAACTCATTTTCTCATCATTTAATAGTGTGTGATAACTCAAATCCGGTACACATCTTCTAAATTTGTTGCCTTTTAGATTGTTGTAAATTATTGTGGTCTAAATTTGTGTCTATGAATTGTTAAGCTAAATGAAGTAGTGAAGAATTGTATTAGGGAATTAATGTAAATAAATTTGGACTTTTAGATAAACTGAAATTATTTTAAAAGGGATTGAATGATGAAATGAGTTTGTGAATGTAGGTGTTCTCGAATTGCTTGAGGTCAAGTGGAAGGACAGGGATCATAGCTTCAGAGGAGGAGGATGTTCCAGTGGCAGTGGAGGAAAGTTATTCGGGCAACTACATTGTCGTATTCGACCCTCTTGATGGATCCTCCAACATTGATGCAGCCGTCTCAACTGGCTCCATCTTCGGAATATACAGCCCCAACGACGAGTGTCTTGCTGATATTGAAGCAGATACCACTGTATGAATATACAACCTTTTTTTCCATTTTTTATGGCTAATATTGAAATGAAATTTTAAATTTGTTCTTGTTCTTGTTTTGCAGCTTGACAACGCTATGCAAAAGTGTATTGTGAACGTTTGTCAGCCAGGTAACAACCTCCTAGCCGCGGGTTACTGCATGTACTCAAGTTCAGTGATATTTGTGATCACAATAGGCAAAGGTGTATATGCCTTCACCTTAGATCCCATGTTCGGGGAATTTGTGCTTACACAAGAACAAGTCCAGATACCTAAGTCCGGGAAGATCTACTCCTTCAACGAGGGCAACTACCAATTGTGGGACGACAATCTAAAGAAGTACATCGATGATCTTAAGGATCCCGGCCCTAGTGGGAAGCCTTACTCTTCTCGTTATATCGGAAGTTTGGTTGGCGATTTTCATAGAACTTTGTTGTATGGTGGGATATATGGTTATCCTAGGGACAAAAAGAGTAAGAATGGGAAGTTGAGGTTGTTGTATGAATGTGCTCCAATGAGCTTTATAGTTGAACAAGCTGGTGGGAAAGGGTCTGATGGGAAAAACAGGGTTCTTGATATTCAGCCAACTGAGGTGAGTTAATTATGATTATGGCAATAGTTTTTTTTTTTTATGAAATTGGATTGATTATGATTTTGATGTTTTATTTGGTGTTTTGTTGTGTTTGTGGGCAGATACATCAGCGAGTTCCATTGTACATTGGAAGTGTGGATGAGGTGGACAAATTGGAGAAATATTTAGCTTAGAAGAAGTTTATAAATGTGCATAACTTTTATGAACAATCTTGTTGTTAATTTATTTTTCAACAAGTAACTTTGTGCTAGCAACTGGCGAATTCTGTAAAATTTTGAAAAATGAATGACGAATTACAGTTTTTTCAATCTCGTGTTTTATGATATCAAAAAGATTAAGAGGGAATTATATAAACCCATCCTTCTATAATTATACGGAGGATCCTTCAATTTTCTTGTTCAAGTCAAGTGTAAATAAAAAAATGTGCAAAAGTTTTTTTTTTTTCATACTCCCTCCGTCCCCCTATAAGTTTCTCACTTTCCTTTATGGATGTCCCACAATAAGTTTCCCATTTCACATTTTTCCATTTTTGGCATATGATTTTCTCTCTCCCAATCACATCACTTACACTTTATCTATTATTTTATCATACTTCATCTCACACTCATCTATTATTTTTTCTCTCACCATCACATCACTTGTACTACATCTATTATTTAATCATATTTCTTAATCAAAACAACCAAAAGAAAGGGCCGGGACGGAGGGAGTATTTTTTTAGACGAATTGAACCTTACTCTCAATAGAATAAGTCAAAAAATGTACAAATGACATTTTTTCATGCTTTTTAAACGAATTGAACCCTACACTCAATAGAATAGGTTTATTTTTATTTCTTTTTTCAATCTATTGTTCCTATCCATAATAAAATACAAACACCGGAAATAATTATGAAAAATGTCAAAAAAAAATAAAAAGAATTTCCTCTCTCTCAATCACATCACTTACACTTTATCTATTATTTTATCATACTTCATCTCACACTCATCTATTATTTTCTCTTTCACCATCACATCACTTGTACTACATCTATTATTTAATCATATTTCTTAATCAAAACAACCAAAAGAAAGGGTCGGGACGGAGGGAGTATTTTTTTAGACGAATTGAACCTTACTCTCGATAGAATAAGTCAAAAAATGTACAAATGACATTTTTTCATGCTTTTTAAACGAATTGAACCCTACACTCAATAGAATAGGTTTATTTTTATTTCTTTTTTCAATCTATTGTTCCTATCCATAATAAAATACAAACACCGGAAATAATTATAAAAAATGTCAAAAAAAAATAAAAAGAATTCCCTCTCTCCCAATCACATCACTTACACTTTATCTATTATTTTATCATACTTCATCTCACACTCATCTATTATTTTCTCTCTCACCATCACATCACTTGTACTACATCTATTATTTAATCATATTTCTTAATCAAAACAACCAAAAGAAAGGGCCGGAACGGAGGGAGTATTTTTTTAGACGAATTGAACCTTACTCTCAATAGAATAAGTCAAAAAATGTACAAATGACATTTTTTCATGCTTTTTAAACGAATTGAACCCTACACTCAATAGAATAGGTTTATTTTTATTTCTTTTTTCAATCTATTGTTCCTATCCATAATAAAATACAAACACAGGAAATAATTATAAAAAATGTCAAAAAAAAATAAAAAGAATTCCGACCTGCCGGATTCGAACCAGCGACCTAAGGATTTGCTGCAAGCCAACTACAGTCCTCCGCTCTACCAACTGAGCTAAGGTCGGTTTTGTTTAATTTCTTATATGTTATATATATAATATAAAGTTATTAAATTAAAAAGGAAAAAAAAGTTATTCCTAGTCCTACACGAGAGTAATTAAAGTAAAACCATTTGAAGAGAAAATTACTGCTACTTTGGACCAACTATCCTTCTTTGAATAGAAATTACTGCTTATCTTGTCAGTGCACTGACAATTGGATTTTCCCTGACGAACCATCTTCACACAATTGGCACACGGAGAAGATTAGATAACCAAGTCAAGAGAGAGAGAGAGCAGAGAGAATGGCTGCGGCAGTTCCCAAGTTACGGCGCAGCTTAGCCTCCCCCTGCATCCACCGCCTATCTCCCTCCCATCTCCACCGCCACCGCAGCTATCCGAATCCCACCGCCACATTCAGTCCCAAAATAAGTTGCAAAGCCGTCGGAATTGAAACCCCCGCCCCCGTAGCAGCAAAGAGCAAAATAAAAAGAAACAGATTCGACATCGAAAACTTAACAACATGGCTTTTGAAACAAGAACAAGCCGGTCATATAGATGCTGAACTCACCATTGTTCTCTCCAGCATTTCATTGGCCTGCAAACAGATTGCTTCGTTGCTTCAGAGATCAAGCATCATCAATCTCACAGGAGCTCATGGCACCATCAATATCCAAGGCGAACAACAGAAAAAACTCGATGTCATCGCCAATGAGGTCCGTTTCGAATTTTTGTCATTTTGATCGTCTCAAATGATTCCATTTTTATTTATTTAGACTTTTATTGGTATATTACAGATATTTAGCAGCTGTTTGAGGTCTACAGGGCGAACAGGGATAATTGCATCAGAAGAAGAGGATGTACCAGTTGCAGTTGAAGAGACTTATTCTGGAAATTACATTGTAGTATTTGATCCTATTGATGGCTCAGCTAATATTGACACTAGCATGACAACAGGATCCATATTTGGAATTTATGGCCCCGATAAGCAATGCCTCGTTGACATAGATGATGATTCTACGGTAACTTCTCCCAACACCATACTATTTAACTCATATATATAACTGCTCATCATATTATCAAGTGCTCGGGTTTTCTACATTTTTTGATTGATTTTGTCCTTGCTCAAAAAGCTTGATCAAGAAAACGAAAAGTGTATAATCAGCGTTTGCCAACCGGGGAGCAACCTACTGGCTGCAGGATACTGCTTGTACTCGAGTTCAGTGGTTTTCACACTCTCGATTGGGAGAGGAGTGTATGTTTTCACACTAGATCCTACTTATGGAGAATTTGTTCTAACACATGAAAACATCAAGATTCCTAGTTTGTCTAGAATCTACTCATTCAATGAAGGTAACTATGATTTGTTTGATGAGAAGCTGAAGAAGTACCTGGATGACTTGAGAAAACCGGGCCCCAATGGGAAGCCCTATTCAGCCCGTTACATAGGTTGTTTGGTTGGTGAGATACACAGAATGTTGCTAGTGGGTGGTATTTATGGAAATCCTGACAATAAAAATTGCAAGAATGGTAATCTGAGGCTGTTGTATGAATGTGCACCAATGAGCTATTTGGTTGAACAAGCTGGAGGAAAAGCAATTGATGGAAAGCAAAGAATACTAGATATCAAACCTGATCAGGTAAAATGTTTACAAGCTTTATAAAATAATTACACAAGTCTTGAAGCAGATAAATTGCAGATAAAGATGGTTTCTGTGTTTGCAGATTCATCAGCGTACACCAATATTCATCGGAAGCCCAGGTGAAATTGGGAAGCTACAGACATACTTGACCGAAAAGTAATGAGAGGTCAATCAAATCCGAAGAATAAATTTCATATTAATTAATGTTCTTGAATATTGTTATCCTATACATCCTTGTTAAGATCTAGTAGAATCAGATATCAGATCTACGAATAGTTCTAATGCATTTACAAAATGCAGTCTAATAATTTAGAACCGGATAAAATAGTGAAAATATCATTGGTAGTCCTCAAAAAACTGTTATTCAATGCCTATCAGTAAGTTCACCAACATGTCTTCTCAATCTCGGGTCTATCAGACATTCTTCTGTTTCATGTTGCTGGTCTTCTTTTAACTGTAAGAAAAATAAAAATTTATTTAAACCAAAGTGATCCATCTCAATAAGACATAGATGTATGAAATTAGGATTTGAACTTTACCAGGACTGACAATTGCAAATTTAGTGACAGAACGCATAGCTGCAACAGAATCTGTACCTGCTAAAAATGCGTAAAAACAAACTTCAGGATTTCGTGGTAGAAACATAAGACATCACAAACTGCAAAATATCAAGTTCTTACCAACTAAATTCGTGTCTCTTTCACCATGATATCCTGTCATGGTTGATTGGAACTCTGATGTAAATTGTGAAGCACTCATTTCAAAATTTCCTGTTTGAGGAGGTGACCTGAAATTCAACTCACAAAGGTTAGTTTATTCAAAAAAATAACATTTTAGATTGTGAAGAGTATTCCTAGAGAAGCCAGTATAATTACCCTGAACAACAATCTGGAGAAGAATCGAGCACTTGCGTTGAAGATAAAGCCATATCTTCACTTCCAATATCAAAGTCAAGTAAAAACTCCGAAAGGTTGAAGTCAAAACCTAATGAATCCAGATTGGGAAAATCCAAGCCAAGAATATCACATTCTTTCTCAGATTCAGAGGTCGAGTTACCATCAGTAGTTTGATTCTCTGTGATCATAGGCATTTCAGAAGCATCAAAATCTAGCCTTCCCCTAACATGGTCCTTGATGTTAGACCTATTCAAGTTTGTCTTAAGAGGCGAGCAAGTTGAGATGTGGTTTTTCTCTATTGAATAATAAGATATCTGCTTGTTAGGGCTGACTCGAATAGTCTCTGAAGAAATGATAGTGCGATTAGCTGACATAATTTGTTGAGGAGTATTGTCTTTGTTGGATGTAGCGGTTGAATAATTTCCAATTGGAGAAATAGATTTCTCAGCTTGGGAAGAAGATGCTCGTGGAGGTGTTTTAGGGACAGATGAGTTATTTCTTGGGCTTTCTTGGTTGAACAGACACTTAACAACGTTGGATGCTTGCACCGGTGTTCCATTGGGGACATTATCACAGCCAGATGATGCAGCCACAGAGTTCATCACAGATTTATCTTGGTTCCTTTCTGCATTGCTTGATTGTGTAACTAAGTTCACATCTGCAAAAAGAATAGAAGCATATTAGGAAGATTTCAAGGACAAGCAGTAAGCTAAGCTGTTTCCTAAAAATAATATACCTTTTGGTTGTGAGCATCTTCGCGGTCTCTTGGAAGGGCCATTGGAGACAGCTTTAAGTTCTTTTCTTTTTCCAGTTGGTTGATTTGTGATAGGAGTGGAGATATTTGTGTGATCCTTTTGTGTGGTTGTTGTCCTGGATGTGGACACCATGGCTGGAGTGTTGTACATAGGATAGTAGCCTGAATATCATGAATGCAGATGTTACAACAAACGAAGTTATCAATATCAAGAACACTAGTTCAAATTTCTGAAGCATTTCTCAGATAACACATTCATCTTTATTGAACTATAAATTAATACACATTGTATCAAATCTGGTAACTACATCACTTGTCGAATAACCTAATCTAATAAGTTGTTATTCAGTGATTAAGCTTGCCCTTCATGACATTTTCTCCTCAAAAAGATAAAGAAAGCAGCTCAAGACTTCATATTTCACTGGCAATACAGATCATGGTCTCTAGACTTTCTATGATCAGACTCAAATTGGATCTTAGTAATTATAAATAACTGCAGTAATTTTGAACGTCCGTGATTAATTAACCTCACATTCTTCCAAACAATTTCCGCAGCAAAAAGATAGGGTAAATAACCGACAAATCCAATTAATTTGTATGCAAAATGCAGAAATTGAAATAACTAGGGCAAATTAGTTACCTGCCAGCCGCCCAACCGAAACTTCAGTCTGAGAAGCAAGAGCCCCCGACGCAGCAGGAGGCGGAGGCAACGGCTGAGGAGGGGTAACACCGCCACTTCCGGTGGCGTTGTAAGCATTCATGACACCTTGCATACCGCTAAGTAAATTCTGCACACGCAGCTTCTCCTGTTCCAAACGGTGTCGTTCCTGATCCACCCACACTTTCTGCTCCTTCAACGTTATGTACTCGTCCAAAATCGCCGCCAAAGTCAACAAGCTCTTTGGAGCCTGAAAAATTAGCAAACATACATAAACATACAAAAAAAAACATCACAGATCTTCAGCTAAAAACAAGAAAGAAACTCGAAATCACCTCTTGAACTGGGGATTTGGCAATGAGATTGGACGCCTCAGATCGGAAATTGGAGCGTGTGTGGTTGTAGCCATTGTCGGAAAGGTATCTATCGACGATGAATGCAATCTGAACAGGGGTTACCTTCCCTTTGCCGACGAATTCTTGTTTCTTAGATTTGCTTTGCTTCGCCATTTTTCGTTAGAATTTTCGTGAATGGCGGAAATAGATCCAATGAGTAGAAATGGGAGGGGGGAGTGAGGATATTGAATAGTGGAACTGGAAGAGGGAAATGAAAAGGGAGGGGGGAGGAGAGAACGCGGGAGCATTTTAAAAAATTTGGAGGTAAGTGAGCAATTACAAGGTTTGTTTTAGCGGTCAAATTAAAATGAGTTTCCCTCCTTAGATCCACTTACCCGATTCGAAATTTATTAGTCAGCCTATCATTACTCCATTTTCATAAATATTAGTAATTCATTACATTACTAAATATCTGCACACCTAATATCTAATTTATTATTTTCAATATAGTAAGTATTTAATTAGTTATTACTATATTCATATATATTTTTAAATGGCTATAAAATAAAAAGGAGTATATTAATAAAAAACATTTCTTAATAAGTACCAACGATCTCATACATAAAATGGTTAAATATAATTATGATGTTAGCAAATAAAGTCGTTCACGAACTATTCAGGATTCAACTCGAAAGATATTTGTTCGAACTCATTTAATATAGTTCGTCAACAAAAATAAATAGATTCAAACCCAATGGTATTTAGTTAGTGAGCTTGTGAGTTAATTTATATTAATTATACTGAATTGTGAGTTTAATTTACTATAATTTTCAAACTTTAAAATATAGAAACCTGTAATTACATGTATTAATTGAATGAAATTATAGAAATTGGCATATATATATACAGTATGATTTTTAGAAAAATATTATTTTATTTTGTAATTAATTGATAAATAATTAAATGTTGGTCCCTAGTTGAGTGAATAATATTGAGTAAGCTAAGAAAATGTCTAGAGGGGGTTGAATAGACTTTTCAAAATCTTTCAATATACTATCATAATACACAATGTGGAATTATCAGTTTTATTAATGAGCCCAATAGCATTATACTCAACTAATCTTGAACTTTTTGCTTTGTAAACTTTTAATGTTCTTAGTTAAACAATTCAAACAAATATAAACAAAAAGTAAAGAATACAAAATTTATAGTGGTTCGACAAATGTGTACATCCACTCTAACAACTCCAGTTGTGAAGTTTTATTAACTCTTCATTGAGTTTCCTGTGGCTTAAAGTTTCAAGATTAAGACTTTGATCTTATCGATTACACTTTCAAGTGTATCTTCGATCGACTAGTAATTCTACAAGTAACTAGCACACTTGTTTACACAATACAAACTTTAAAATGAAAAGTAAAACGTATCTAGAACGTAGCATTTTAATCTTCAATTCAGTACGGTGGCTTCTTCTTGATTTGATCTTCTTAAACTCTGTGAGTTCTTGAATGCTTCGAATACTTTGATTGATCTTGAATGCTCTTAGATCAATAAATGTTCAGTAGTCTTAGCAGTAGAAGATCACACAGTATTTATAGACTTTAGTATGACAGTTAGCAGTTTGTGAACTAACTCTTAACCGTTCTTGCTGTAACTTCCTTTTGTAACCGACTTATCTTATCTTCAGGTCATCATATCTTCAAATAAATCTTTAGTTACGCCTTAAATAAGTTTTCCAAACTTATTCTTCAAACTTACCAACTCAGCAAAGTAACTTACAACTCTGACTTTTACTACTCTGAGTCAGTCAGCACAGTTCTCCAAAACTGTTCTAACTCCTTCAGAATACTTCTTTTGAACTTCTGAGCTTTTCGTAAACTCTTCAAAGTCTTCTTATTCTGAAGTAGTATTCTGAGTCTTCAATGGTCTACTGATCTTCTTCTAATCTATTACTAATCTACTGTTCTGAACTTTACAATGCTGAATACAATATAATACAATTTTATAAATATAAAACATATTTGTACATCAACTGAACTATATACAAATGAGTATATCTAAGTCCTATACTATAAGTTGTCTATACAATACAAACATCAGCTTAGTTCCTAACAGTTCATATATCAGATCAGTAACACATAAGATCGGTAAACATATATAAGATCAGTAACTCAGTTTATAAGCTTTCTTAAGATGACTTAGTTAAGATGACTTAGAACCACATATATCATTAACTTTAAGTTACTTTTGGCCATCAAAACATAACATTGTTTCAAGGATTCATATCCCAACATTAAATTTAAAATTAATATTAAAAAAATACTCGTAAATGTTTGATAATTAAACTCGTGCTCTATTCGATTATAAACAAGTTAAGCTCAAATACTTTAAAAGATGAAGGATTTATATCTCATCAAAGTTGTTTTAATTGGAAAGGGCGTGGGTTATACCCCTCCACGAATGTTAGATTCACTCCTCCAATACACGCACTCCCCCAAAAATAGATATACGATAGATGCACCCCCAAATTACCTTTTATACCATTTTCTCTCAAAATTCACTATGATAAATACACCTCCACAAAAACCCTAATTCTTTTCATTTTCTTCTTCCCCAATTTTTTTTTTTCTCATCTCTTCCACTCTTCTTCCTCCTCAGTTCATGGCCGCCCTCATCTTCTACCTCAACGCCGTCTCCTATCACTACCGCCCTCCCAGCGTCATCCTCTCTATGCTCAGCGCCGCCCTCGCCCCACTCCCCTTGGCCGCACCGCGCCCCATCCATCTCTCTTTCACTTCATTTTTTTTCTGCAACTACTCCTCTCACTCCTACTCGTCGCTGCTGCAGCTGCACCCCACTCCCATAGCCGCGCCGCCCATTTTCTCTCCTCTCATTCACATTTTTTTTCCTGCAAATACTCCCCCCAACACTTGCCGCTACACCCCACTGCCTTCCACCGTGCCCTAGTCCTTTTCACACACATTTTTTCTTTACAATAAAGAATCGACCAAAAACACTCTCGTCGACAAATTGTTGTCGACGAGAGTGTTTTGATCGATTCTTTATTGTCGAATTTTATTTAAAAAAAAGTTTGGTTGAAACTGGTGTGTCGATATGAATGTTTTTGGTCGACAAACCAGTGTCGACGAGAATGTGTTTGGTCGACAAACCAATGTCGAAGAGAATGTTTTTGGTCGACAAACTAGTGTCGACGAGAATGTTTTTTGGCGACTCCGATTTTTCGAAAATAAGTTTTTTTTATATTTATTCTAAGTCTTGTTTTTGAATTTTTATTTTATTTGGGGCTGTCGGAGGTGGACGGCGGCAACAACAACGACAGTTGGTGGTGGCAACTGCTTCTTCTCCAATTAGGGTTAGGGTCTAGAATGTCAGGGGAGTGCATTTGTCTTGTATTTTATTAAAAGGGCAAAATAGGTATTTTACATGAATGATTAATTTATAAAAGTGGAGGGTGAGTGTATCTAACATACCTGGAGGGGTATATAACCAACGCCATTGGAAAGGCATAAGTAATATAGATCCAGTCCAGTTGAAAGTGGGGCGGTAGATTCAAATATTATGGGCCGATCCAGAAGGAATTAATGGCCCAATAACAAGTAGTAACTGTCAATGGCAGCATTATCCACAACCAAAAACTACTACTCCACTAGAGAAAATCACAGAATCATCAGCTGCAAAAGACGAAGGCGAAGATGAAGCAAGGGATTCTCCCGTTGAGTAACTGCCCAATGCCATACACCACATTCCACCCATTCCCTTTCTCCACAACTCTCAAACCTAGATTTCCCAAACCTAATTTCTCGACAATCACAGTTACGCTCAATTCAGTAGAAGAAAGTCCGCTGACGGGCCGAGAGAGAAGGCAGATGAGGAACGCCAGGAGAGAGAGTCAGCCCGCTTCCAACTGGAGGGAAGAGGTTGAGATGAGGCTTATCAAGAAGCCAAAGAAACGCTACGCCTCTTGGACGGAAGAGCTGAATTTGGATACTCTCGCTACCCTCGGGCCCCAGTGGTGGGGCGTCCGAGTTTCTAGAGTCACGGGCCACGAAACTGCTGAAAGGATGGCCCGTGCACTGGCTCGAAGCTTCCCTAATATGGATTTCAAGGTAGCCTTAGCGTTGTTCGAAATTCCAATTGAACTGAAACTCAGAATGGTTGAAATTGATTGCTTCAGCTATGTCCGCATTGCTTCATTTTCATAGACTAAATAAGTGCCGAATTTCTTAATTAATGCAAAGGATTAAGTTTCTGCGAGTTTTATTTGTTACCGTGATTGATCCAGCTTGAGGATTAATCTTGAGTAGCATTGCTATTTCCAACCCCAGAAATTAATCTTGATCTTATCATTGGACATTTAATATTATCTAATTGGCCATCAGCTTACTAGGTGAAGAATTACTGTACTTTGTTTAGTCTTAAGAAATGATGTGCAACCGTTTAAACTTGTATGATTACAGTTATATAAGTAATTTGTATACAAAATTCAGGGCTACGATTAACTAAATGTAGAACAACTATTAAAAGATGTTTTGAGGCTACTCACGATTATTTGTCTATTGGAGTTCTATTATTTGTGGCTTAATAGAGGTAAATGATGTTTTGATCTACTTATATCTCGATTGATCAAAGCTTGATTTGGCCCTAATGTTGCAGCTAACTTGTTTCTAGTTAAAGGTTCACTCAGTTGCTAACTGGTTTCTAGTATTCGTTCAAATGGTGTATGTGCCAAATATGAGCAGTATAAATTTTGATTTTAATCTGTTCTTCTCATTACCCTATAATGGTGGTCTGCAGATTTATGCTCCATCAGTCCAAATCAAGAGAAAATTAAAGAATGGCACCCTGTCTATAAAACCAAAACCACTGTTTCCTGGATGTGTGTTTCTGAGGAGTCTAATGAACAAGGAGTTACATGACTTCATACGAGAATGTGATGGGGTTGGAGGCTTTATTGGATCCAAGGTTGGAAATACGTAAGAGTCCTCAGTTGTTTATGCTTGTTCACTGGTTTTATTATTTGCATTATTAAATGAATTTGGCATCTTTTTTTGTTAGCACGTAATATTCAAAATTCTGCAACCAGCTTAAAATGAAATGCCGTGTGCTAGCCACCAATTGAATTTTAACCGCAACTAAATTTTTGTGTATTTGGAGCTATTATGCATCCAATGAATGTAGGATTTTTTTTTATGTTAAGATTCTCTGCTATCTATGAAAAATTGGAATTTTAATGCAAACTCTTTCAAGTATCATGCTTGTAAATTGACCGCCAATATGGAGTTCCTTTAATGTATTAGTTATCAGAAGTTTTACATTACCTTACCGACCATGGATTTCCCTATCAAAAAACCATCTAGAAAGCTCTATCATCACTTGTTATTTATGATAAGTCTTTTTACTCGTTCAGAAAGAAGCAGATTAATAAACCTAGGCCAGTAGATGAAGCTGACATTGAAGCAATGTATAAGCAAGCAAAGGATGAGCAGGAGAAAGCTGATCAAGAATTTGAAGAAGAGCAACAAAAGAATGAAGCTTTGAATTCTAAGAAAGTAGGTGTAGATGCACTTCTGGTTGCAAAGACAAGCGCCTTGAAAAATCCTGGAGGTCGAGGAAGAAAAGCTGGAAAGGCCACATCCTTGAAACTTGGCTCAACTGTACAAGTTGCATCTGGGGCATTTGCTGGATTTTCGGGGACTCTGAAGAAGCTTGATAGCAAAACTGGGCTGGTATACACTCTTGATCTGATCCTGTGTTTTGTACATGAAGATAGGTGTCGTTTGGAATGTAGAATCCTTCCATGTATCCCACTTAATAGAATCAAGATTTAAAAAATATTAAATGTAGAGAAAAAACAAAACCAAAGGGGAATATGTTCATTGGTCTCTTAGAAAATGCTATATCCTCATTTTTATTACATTCCTTGCAGGCAGCTGTTGGATTTACACTGTTTGGGAAGGAAACTTTAGCAGATATCGATGCCAAGGAAATTATTACTGAGATGAATTAGCACATAACTGAAGCAGATAAGCTAGATATGATGGACAGGAACATGTATCTCTAAACATTACGTGAGATCCCTAAGGTCACTGGAAAATATTCAATGGACAAGAAACGTTCGCGTAGATGTTTTCTGCCTGGAGGATTAAAGCTTCTCCATCCGGTATGACACTAAAATACCTACCATGAACAGGTTTATGATGCACTGAATGGAGAGAGAGGTGATATTATTTAATTTTCCCTGGGAAATGTATGTTAGTGTGATTAATATCTATGTGATCCAATTTTTCTAAGATAATATAGGAAGGGGATTGGAGATAATTTGCATACTCTCTTAGATGTTGTAAATGAGGAGGCAATGGTAGATTTATAAATATTTATGAGTTGGAAATAATTCAGTATTTTATATGTTAAAACCATAGTTGTTGTGCAACACTTTGTGTCTCTCAGGCGATGACTTGTGTGGTTTAATATTATTAGTTATAATATAATACTATAAGCTATCCTCATAATAAGATTTAATTCTCTTTAATTTTTGTAGCTTGTATCTATCAGGTGATGCTTTGTGTAAGTAGTCTTCAGGACCCCTTTGCATTTTATGTGAACCTTATACTTTTAGTAGTAAATTGCAATTTTAATCAAACCTATGAAATATATATCACAGCTTTAACACTTGGATTGCAATTGGAGCTCTCCGGGCAAGTCCAAAACAACATCGTTTGACTGGCATATAGTCTTCAACTCTTCATCATCACTATGCTGCCATATCATCAAATTAATGCTAGAGATGTTAATTTATGATCTTGAAAAAATTAAAACGGTTGACATGCACTTGCAGACTGAAGTTTGTAAGTGAATGAAGGTTTGGGTACTACTTGAAGACCAATGCACCCGTTTTTTTTTTAAGGGATGCTTCAAGCTTTAATTATTGTCGAGACTTGATTTAGCAATCTTAATTAGGTGGTGTTTGCAAACCTAACAAACTGCTTCCGGAATCACTTATTTCCAAAACTCTCTCTCGTCACTTTTAAATAAAAAGTGATTTTGGAAGTTGTTGGTTGGATTTGAAAACACTAAATGTCATTGTAGCATTGTGTTATTTGAAAGTTGCATTGTTGTGGAAAAACAAAAAAAATGATTCAAGGACTAGGAGATGAGGATGAAATTGTAGAGAATGGACAGTACGACTATGAACAACCACCTGGTACTCATGCTTTCCTGCTATATTGGTCCTAGGATTAGGAAGTTGGAGATTGCCATCGAAATGTTAAAGTTGTGGTTTTTTATTTTTTACAATTAAGATGAAAGTTTTGATTTTACAAAGTAGGCAGTTTGGGTTGTTTGGCGGCCTATTGGGCTGGCCCAAATTGTTTTTGGATCAATATTTTTTTACCACGTTCTATTCATATCTCTAGAATTTAAATTTTATAACTATCCAGTTTGATTAAATCATGTAGTTGCTCGTGATGCTTGCGTTGGATGTGTATAGTATAGGGCATTGTTTCTTATGGGTAGGGTTCCAAAAAGTGTAGAAAGCTCATCCATTATATATAGCCGTACTACATTGTAGTAATGATTATGGGATATGATCACACTTATTACTCCATTTAATCTACTTTATTAAGATGATGAACATCCATCATTTTGTACAGTAGGTCGATGATCTATAAGTAGGTAGCTAGCTGGATACCTTTTAACGAGCATGATGACCAGCTCAACTTTCAATTAGATTGGGACATGTCAATGTGAATCATACCCCTACATCATAACACTTGGCTACATTCCAACTTAGACTCACTTCACCACAAAAATTTAATCTAAATTTGATAACTTACATAACATTAGTTAATTAGAAATTTGGAAATTTTATCTATAATTATGGTATACTATACTAGGTCATGACTCATGAGTTTACTATTCACTAAAACCTTTAATTGTCTTCTTGATTTGATTGTGAAATTTATCTTAAGTTTCACATGTACTACTAAATTAGTAAATGTTTGTGAATGTGAATGCGTGGTGGATATTTTAATCGATCTACTTCATCTACAAGATTGAATTCAGAATAATATTTTTTGTGGATGATAGAGTTTTCAATAGTATGACAAATTAAATTATATGCATAACTTAAGTGTGGGGGACCAAAATTACACATCTTTTTAATTACTTAGCATTAACTAGCGATCTCATAAATGGCATTTATTGGTGTGGATGATCGTATGAGATAGGACATTGGACAATTTGTACTCTGTTACCAAACATTGAAGAAGACTCAATTTGGGGTTTTGGTAGTAGGGGTTGGGTGGGTCTCATGAGTATGTGTGATATTTAATGCAATGCATATATACGACTTTACAATTTGAATAACGACATATTTAATTATACTTCTCTCACATGCTAGCATTCTTCATTCACAATATTTGAATAGAGAAATTCTGATGAATAGTTATATGTATGTTTGTTTTGGAATGATGAGTAGGATAAAATGTAACTTATATTCCATTCAGTGACGGAGTGTGTGATGCAGTGACGGATCCAAGATTTAAGATTTGGGGTACGAAAAATATTAGGTAAGACACTACTCATTCCATTTCGGCGAAAGTTGTTTGCCCATCTTTATCTTTAGTCGTTGTTGAGAGAGAAAAAAATGGAGTATTCAAATGTGAGAGAAAGTTGTTTGCCAAAAAAATGAGTGAATAGTTTTCGTTGGGACAAACAAAAAAGGAAAATTTGATTAGCTTTCACTAGAACGGATGAAGTATTTGATAATAAAAGTAATACGACTTGATGCAACTTAAATAAAAAAATTGTATAACGTCATTTAACCAGTGACGGCTGAGGAGTAATGTGTGTTACTTCTGAGGCTATAAGGTCATGTTTGTTTTGGGATTATGCAGGATGGGGGAGATGGGGAAATCCTAGATGGTGAAATCATGATAAATAGTGATTGTGTGTGTTTGTTTTGGAATGTTTAGTAGGATGATATGTAACTTTATGTCAAATCAATTATGTAAAAATGAGTGATGTTATATTATTATATTAATTATTTGAGAAGTATACTAATAATTGAATGATTTGAGTAATTATTAGATGATGAAATTATTATAAAATGATTTAAAATTATACGAGGGTGCAAATAAAATACTCCGTAATATAAATAAATTTACATTAAACATATAATTACGAAAAAATATCGAAATCGACTTGAGTCGAGTTTCGAGCTACTCGAGTAGCTACCGAGTTCGAACAATATTTACTATTTTTCCATTAATATATACTCCAATTTATATTTATATACAGATAATCGAGTCCGAGTCGAGCTTGAGTTTATTTAAAAAAAAATATATGCTTTATTATTAATTTTGAATATTATATATGTATCGAGTCGAGCTCAATCATGAAATTTTAGGCTCGGTTGAATCGAGTTTAAAATTTATTTGATTGAGTGTGAGTTTGAAATTTATTATGAGGTAAGAGAAAAATAGAAAATAGTGTTAGGTGTAATTTTCAAGAAAGTAATATATTGATAAGATGTATTAGTAGGATATATATATATTTAGGGGTGAACGTGGTTGGATGGTGAAATTCGGATGTTAAATTCCGAATTAGAACAAGACGAGGGACGTTACGTCCCACGTCCAGACGAGTGAGCCCCAAAACAAACATGTCCTAAGAGAATTTAAGCAGATCTAAAAGGTTGGACCTGAATCTTACATTAGTGGGAGCAAAAGTTTGTTACTGTCCTTTTTAATTTGAGTTGAGAAACCTGAATCTTACATTTTTAGTGGGAGCAAAAGTTTGTTACTGTCCTTTTTAATTTGAGTTGAGAAATGAAATGGGACGCACTTAACAAAATTTGGGCAACAACTAACTAATATATATATATATTTTTTTACCTAAGATTAACAAAAAAAATATACATTTTGGGGTACAGTTGTACCTCATGTTCTACATTACAAAATTTGGGCAACAACTAACTAATATATATATATTTTTTTTTACCTAAGATTAACAAAAAAAAAATACATTTTGGGATGTTCTACATTAGATCCGCCTCTGGCGTGAATGCGTGATGTTGTATTAATATAATATACGAAGTATTATAATATATTGTATTTTAAGGGGTGAATGGAATTGGATGGTGTAGTCCAAAACAAACATCCCCTATACTCTTTTTTTTTTTTTTTTTTGTTGGAAGTTAAATACTCATTCCTTTTTTCCCCTCCTCATGACTCGAATCCAAGATCAAAGACCTAGATAGTGGTGCTCTAACCATTAGAGCTATCCCACTTTGTCATCCCCTATACTCTTTATATATAAGTGTTTGTAAGGTGAATTGTGCATGTTACAATTAATGTAGTACACCGAGTATAATCTGTGATACTCCACAATGAATTGAATTCAATTCGTCTGATTTAAAACTTAAGGGAAATTCTCAAATGCACCATGTGCACCAAATCAGGTTTTGGTGCACATGCTTTTGTCCTTATCCTCCTATTATAACTTATTATCCTTTTTTCTCTACTTATGGTTATAATTCTATTTTTTTCTATTAATTAATTAATTTATAATCTATTACTTTATTAATTAATTAATAAATTACAGTCCTTTCAAACTTTTTTTTTTTAGTTTTTTTTTTCGTTTTTTTTTTAGGTTTTTTTTTTTCGTTTTTTTTTTCATTTTTTTTTTTATTTTTTTTTTTCGTTACTCACCCCCACTTTTCAATAAATAATAGTTGCTACTTTTCATTAATAAAATTTCCACTTTTCACTAATAACAGTTACCACTATTCAGTAATAAAATTTCCACTTTTCACTAATAATAATTACCATTTTTAAGTAACAAAATTTTCACTTTTCAATAATAATAGTTACCACTTTTCAGTAACAAAATTCCCACTTTTCAATAATAAGAATTACACTTTTCAGTTAAAATATTTACCACTTTTCAGTAACAAAATCTCCATTTTTCAATAATAAGAATTACACTTTTCAGTTAAAGTGTAATCTTATTATTGAAAAGTGGTAGATATTTGAACTGAAAAGTGTAATTCTTATTATTGAAAATGGTAGATATTTTAACTTAAAAATGTAATTTTTATTATTGAAAAGTGATAAATATTTTAACTGAAAAGTGTAATTCTTATTATTGAAAAGTGGAAATTTTGTTACTGAAAAGTGGTAGATATTTTAACTGAAAAATGTAATTTTTATTATTGAAAAGTGGTAGATACTTTAACTGAAAAGTGTAATTCTTATTATTGAAAAGTGGTAACTATTATTATTGAAAAGTGAAAATTTTGTTACTGAAAAGTGGTAGCTATTATTAATGAAAAGTGGTAATTTTGTTATGAAAAGTGATAGTAATTATTATTAGTGAAAAGTGGAAATATTAATTAATTAAAATGAGTATATTTAATTATAAATTGTACAGTTAAAATTATTATTAAAATTGAAAAAATGTTATTCTTATTATTGAAAAGTGGTAGATATTTGAACTGAAAAGTGTAATTCTTATTATTGAAAAGTGGTAGATATTTTAACTGAAAAATGTAGTTTTTATTATTGAAAGTGGTAGATATTTGAACTGAAAAGTGTAATTCTTATTATTGAAAAGTGGTAGATATTTGAACTGAAAAGTGTAATTCTTATTATTGAAAAGTGGTAGATATTTTAACTTAAAAATGTAATTTTTATTATTGAAAAGTGATAAATATTTTAACTTGAAAAGTGTAATTCTTATTATTGAAAAGTGGAAATTTTGTTACTGAAAAGTGGTAGATATTTTAACTTGAAAAATGTAATTTTTATTATTGAAAAGTGGTTTAACTGAAAAGTGTAATTCTTATTATTGAAAAGTGGTACTATTATTATTGAAAAGTGGAAATTTTGTTACTGAAAAGTGGTAGCTATTATTAGTGAGTGGAAGTGAGTAACGAAAAAAAAAAAGGAAAAAAAACGACAAAAAAAAAACAGAAAAATAAAAGAAAAAAAAATCGAAAAAAAAACAGAAAAAAAACGAAAAAAAAAAAACAGAAAAAAAAAAGAAAAAATAAACAAGTTTGAAAAAAAAAATCGAAAAAAAAAACAGAAAAAAAAAACGAAAAAAAAAATTAAAAAAAAAAAAGGAAAAAAAAAACAGAAAAAAAAAAAAAACAAGTTTGAAAGGATTTGAACCTTTTAAACTTTTAAAAAGGTATTTATAACCACTAGAACATTCATTACTTAATTATTTATGTTTATCTTTATAAATAGATATATGATTGGTCTGTGCATTAGTGTGCACGTGCACGCTGTGCACAGGAGACCAACTCAAAACTTAAATATGAAATCGGAAATTCCCAATGGAATAATAACATGAATTTCAAGTGTATGGTTTATAGACTTGTAAAATAGACAGTGTCTTGGAGGGCTATTAGATTAATTATAGGTGTCATTTAAAAAAGTAATTCTTTATGAATATTTAGATATACTAAAATTATGGATTTTATATGATACTTAACTGGCACTCATAAAAGTATTGTTTTTTAAATGAACAAAACATGAGCAAATCTCCTGGCTGTGACGTCCGCTTGATTTAATTACGTACAACTAATAAGTTTTTTTATTAATATATAAAAAATATGATAAATATATAATGATGCATAAAAAACGACACACAATGATAATCAATCTTTTACCTAGAACCAAGAACCTCGATTGGATTGTTCCCAAATTCTCCTTTTTCAATCACTTCAACACCTACAAAAGCACATTAAAGAGATTTCCGCATATGGAGACTCTGACGCACAAATCAGAATCGGATGTTTCAAGAAAACGAAGAGGACTATCACAATCTAAAAAAAGTCCTCCCGATCAGTGTATTTTAGTATAACTCATGTATTAAAGGATCGCCGAAAAATAAGACCAAGTATATTTTTTGGTCAATATATATATGTTAATTCGTTCTTCTATGTGTTAAGTATGTGTTTGTTGATAAGATATCTGATAATGATCACTATAAATGCTATAAATTTGTACCTCGATGGGAAGGGTTATCCACTTTCCCTTTTTTTTTAACTGTCGAAGTGCCTAGCTTGGATCATGGGCTTATTCAACCTTATCTTTTCATTTTCAGCACCGAGAATTTATGGGTCAACCCTAAATCCTAGTCTGTCTTCTATCCAACCCAATCCTCTCACCTGCATAAATATCGGGATTCAAACCTCTGGGGTCTGGCGAGACTCGGGCTCATTCAGCTCACAGCTCCGAAAAGTTAGCACCCGAAGCCCAACAATTCTTATAGAATCATGGATGAGCACACTACTAGCTTTCCCAAGTCTTTTTCTACCTTTATCCTGCCTAAATCGTTCATTTTCATTATATTCGACTTGATTCATGGCACAATACATCGATATATGAGCTACTTGTGAGTCTATCAACACAATAATAAGATAAATAATTAAATACATATAAAACTCTTACGAAATAATCGATGACTAGTAAAATATACAACTCATCCCATTTTGTTGTGTCACCTTCTTATAGGATGATATATTTTATCCACGTATGACACATTCTCATATGAGGACCACGTCAACTAGTTGATACAAAAGAAAAAGTATTAATTGTAATCTAAACAATATTAGTATTTTTTTAATATACAATTAATTCTTAATTATTTTTCATCATATGAACTGATATTTTTTATAATATGAATTAATACATTTTGAACAATTTAATTAAAATTGAACCATTCACACATATTTATCGTAAACTATTATGTTTTTTTTTTTTTTTTAAATCTCGTAAACTATTATGTTGAGAATGAATTAAAAGGGTATGGAAAATGAAATTTGAAAATAGAATGGGGGAAAACCGTAAATACAGAGCAGTGCATTGATATTGACTGAATATACAGGATGTTGGGAGGCAAATGAAAAGGAGTGTGCAAGAGCAAGACAGAGAAAGTTCGTTAAACAAATCAGTGAGATGTCCTCTTCCAGTTCAGGGCCCACTTGTCAAGCTGTCATCACTGTATAAAGTGTATGTGTGTGAATTCTTCTCTTAATTAATACACAAGTCTCACAACCTTGGAGATATACATAGATATTGTTTGTATGGAGAGCCGTTGTATAATTCAAGAAGACAAAAGAGCACGCGGTTATTATATCATTTTTATTTTATTTTTTCTGAAAAGATTAACTAATAATTAAAGGAAAAGTAATTCTGATGATTAGAGTAATCACAAAGACGCAGCACTGCACATGTTTGTTTCCTGTCGGATGGATGAACCACTTCGAAGTGGGTGTAAATCTACGGTCACGAGGAATCTTCTTCTTTTTTATTTTTGGAAGAAGTTGATACTACTACTTTGAATGTATATATATACACTATTTTTTGTGCATTAAGTTGGGTCTTTTAATTATTGCATTTAGTGTTTAATTTGTTTATTACTATAAATCCTTAGACTAGAGTATCAACAAAATGTCATCTCTTATTCCTTTTCATGGCTTAATCAAGTAAAATTGACCAATGATGTTAAAGTTAACATTAAGAGAGTATAATGGTGTGGAAAGCTTTAAAACGATACCAAAAATAAAGGACAACTTAAGAAAGAGGAGTGCAAATATATTACAAGAGGACATCAAGTGTAAATTATGTGGAGAGGTTGAGGAGAGTAATATGCATCTATTGTTAGAATGTGAATTTGTAAAAGTTATTTGGTGAAAATGTTTTAATTGGTTAAAGGTTAATAAGGTTTTACTCAATACTATTTCAACTCGTTTCTTACAATATAACGAGATTCTCGGTAAAGGAAAACTTGGAAGGAAGATTGTGTCTACTCTTTGGGTAGGAATAATATGGGAGATATGGAATTGTAGAAATTTAAGATACCTTTAATTTTAAAAAAATTGTAAAAAATATTAAAATAAATATTTGGCTATGGCTGGAAGCCTCGTGAGAGTATTTCACAAAATGTATCAATATAAGAATGGTTAGGCGATCCTTATCTTTGTTTAAGAGAGAATTTGAAAATTTTATATTCGTGATCTTGACACATACTCTATATCTTGTAGTAATATGGGTTGAGGACCCTTGTACTATGAGTAATACAAGTCTCATTTTTCAATGTTTAGAAAAAATTATGATTCAATCATTTGTCTGAAGATGATAATTTTGGGACAAAATCATATTATACATTTTCAGATTTTCATGTATGATGATGAGTATGTTACTTGCTAAAAATCCTCTCAATTGGTCAATACTACTGTTTTGTAGAGATGTCACGTCATGGAGTATTGGCGTTTCAAATTATACTACTGTTTTTCTTTTTAGAGCATTCAAAAAAATACTATTTTTATGTAAATAGTTTTATTCCTTGTATTATCTGATAGAAATATACAAAATAAAGATAGAAAATACAAGCACTAAAGAGCAAAATATGCAGGGGAAGAGGACCACCATTGCAAATCCAGAAAGCTCAAGGGCGTAATCGTAAAGAATCTCTCAAACTATATTATATTCCCTCACTCAGCAACCACTGAGAAAGTAAAGCAAAATAGACAGTGTAGCAGAAACAAGTAAAACCGTATTTAATTTTCACAACCTCCGAGCTCCACCCATCCACCACCACCACCATCCCTTGCCCATTTCCCCAAGAATTCCCAACCTCTCAAACCCTAGAAAAATTCTTTTAAAATTGCACTCCAATTTAATTCACTCGATGGAGTTTTCCAAGAAACCCTTCTTGTAAATCCAGAATAAAAGACAAAAGAACCCCAAATTCTTGCCCAAAAACTCAGATCAAATATGGCGGCGCTTTCATCTTCCAGGTATTTCTTGGCATTCCTTCTGCTGAATCTTTACACCAAAGCTATGAATGCAAACCCAAACTTAACATTTTCTTTCAAGAATTTTGGTAAAGATTCAAACTTTGAGTCACAGTTTGCTCTGTTTGGTGACGCTAAGGCTGCTAGTGATAACACATCTGTTCAAATTTCTGGTTCTAGCGGTGGGAGGTTCATTTGTAAGAAACCCTTTAGTATTGTGGAGAGAGAGTCGAGAAAGATGGTGTCTTTTTCAAGTTATTTTGTGTTTTCCATGTCCAAGGAAATTGGGGATGGCTTCTGCTTTGTAATGCTCCCTTTTGGGTATCCCTTGAATGTTTTTGATAATGGCTCTATGGGATTGTTGGGAGAGAGAAAAATGAAGTTTCTTGCAGTTGAATTTGATACTTTCATTGATAAGAAGTATGGTGATGTGAATGATAATCATGTCGGCTTAGATATTGACAGCTTTGTCTCTGTTAAAGTGAGCAATGTTTCTTCTATCAATTTGGTGCTTAATAGTGGTGTGAAGTTACAAACTTGGATTGATTATGAAGCAAGTGGTAAAAGATTTGAGGTGAGGTTGAGTAAGTTTGGTGAAATTAGGCCACTTGATCCCTTGCTCTCTTACCCTATTGATTTGTCGAAAATGTGGGAAGACGAGAGTATTACCTTGGGATTGAGCTCTTATAGTCGGAACTCTTCTCAAAAGAGCAATGTTTATTCATGGAGTTTTAAGACAAGAACCATGCCTCATTGGATGCATTCGCAACCCATGAATCCAGAGGGCTTTGTTGCAAGGGGAGACGATGTGGAAGTTCATAAACGAAGCCATTGTGCCATAAGAATTCTCGTTGCGTTGATCTTTGGCACTTGTTGTGGAGCAATTGGGGCGTTCTTCGTACTGTTTCTATGGACTATGTTTGGGAATAGGCGCCCGATTGTGCCAGAGGAATTTGCAGTGCAACCTACGGAGATAGAGTACAAAAAGTTTGATGTGTCTGTAGAAAAAACCATCGAAGATGGTAAGAATTAGGTGGTTAAGTTTGCTGATTAGATGAAGGGGTGTGTGTCTTCTTTTGTATATCCTCTCGATTTTTAGTACTTGGATGTTCGTTCTTGTTTGGCATGGTGCTGTAATTTAGTGATCAGTCATTGCAATGTGGTTTTGTCATATCCTATATTCCATATGTTGTGATCATTAAACTACAGCTTCATTGTGAGATTATGAAGCTATGGTTGGTTCCTCATGTTTCATCTATTATGAAATTGTTTGATGAAGTTCTGTTAGATTAAGAAATTGATAGTATCTCTAAGTAGTTCCAAATCCTTTCATGTCTATTTTACTTGTCATAGTGCATTGGTACTGATGTACAACTGTATGTTGAATCCTAAGGTTGTTTCATTGTTTGTTTGAATGGTTTGGGAGAATAAATAGAGAATGATATAATGTATCTTGTCACGAGAAAAATATGATCTACATGATTGAAATTATTGCTGTCCAGAGATATAATATCTTTCACATGAAGTTCGTTCAATTTTTAACTCATTTACAAGAAAAACTTATATAGACCCATGTATCTATGATGTGTGGGGTAGGATCAATGGAGTTCATGAATTTTAGATTTGCTATCCAGGTTTATACAACCTTTTGTTTTAGTGATACATGCAAATTCATAAAAGTTAACTTAGTTGGTTTCACGACCACAATATCTATTTTGTAAATGAATTGAAAATAAATCATGTTAACTAAATTCAAGCAAGGGTTACTTATAGTTAAAACATGTACAATATATATTTGGATATTGTATGGGTACAAGTCACTACTACAAGGTCTTTTGGAAATCATATCCAAACATACCTTCTCTTCCTTTCATATAGTATTAAAGAAAAGAGAACTCCCAATTTCCTGTAACTTTCATTAATTTGAAATTTTCAAATGCGATTATTTTTTTCCAAATTTCTCCACAAATGTAAAATTTTACTCCTTTCGTTTAATTCTATTATTCATACTTTTTTTTTATTATTCAATTTCATTATTTTTATTCAATTTTTGTAAATAATATTATTCATACTACTTTATCAAGTATTTACTCAATTTTTTTCCACTATATTTATAAATAATTACTTTATTCACACATGAACTCCAAATACCCCACTATACTCCAAACTCATATACTTTACACTCTAACTTAATTATTACTTTTATTTTTTTTTTGATAAAAACACAATAACTTAAGGTTGTTTTTGGAATTGGGGATTTGATTTGAGAAGACATTTCAAATGACAGGAGTTAAAAATACATGGATTTTCAAATGACATGGTTTTAGTAAGGATTTGAAATCTCTCTCAATTTTAACTAAAAAGTGTGTGGATACAAATCTAAGTATTTTAAATCCATTCATAATCAAAACATGTAATGGATTTGTGCTATGATTTAAAATCCATAAGTCCAAATCCACCCAACAAAACCCAACCAAACGCAGCCTAATTCTTAATTGAGGATTCTAAAGTAGGGATGGCAATGGGCCGGGTACCTAGATACCCGGACCCAACCCGTTTCAATTTGGGCCCGGGTCGGGCCGACCCGTTCGGGTCACGAGGTGGGGCAAATCGGGGCGACCCATTATAATTTTTTTTTTATAAAAAAAATTAAAAAAAAATTATTATTTTTAAAAACATACTCCGTATAACATAAAATTTAGATTTGTATTGAAAAATAAATAAAATAGTGTTAGAAGCATGTTTATAAATTTATTTTCACATTTATGAAGGTGAATTATTGTTATATATATTAATAAACATCAAAATATTGAAGATATATTATATTTATATGTATAATATATATAAAAAATTAATATAAAAACGGGTCACGGGTCGAGGGTGATACCCGGACCCGCTCCATTTCAATACGGGTCCGGGGCGGGCAACCCAAATAGCACGGGTTGGGGCGGGCCGGGTTGAAATTGCCATCCCTAATTCTAAGACTACCCAAAACAAAAAAGTCCGGCCCAGCTGTATTGCATAACCCAAGCATTTTGTTAAAGGGTTGAGGTATATATCCCTCCAACTTTGTTAGATACACTCCTCTTTTCATTTTATTAATTAAATATGTATGTAAAATACCATATTTACCCTTTTAATAAAATTTGTAAAATGTTATAGATACATACACCTCCTTACTTAAAACACTAAATCTAATTTTATAAAAACTCTAACCCTAATTTTAGAGCCTGATAACCTCCACCTCCACTGCCGCCAGGCCCGCCACAACCTCCGCGTCATCCATTCAAAATACAGTCAAAAACTTAAAAAAAAAAAAAAATCGACCAACCAGTGTCGATCGACACTGGTTGATCGACCGTATAATATATCGTCGACGAAAAACTACCTCGTCGACAACATTGTATCGATAAAATTAAAAAAAATAATTTTGAACAAGAAATGTCGACCAAAAACATTATGATCGACAAATTGTTGTCGACCATAAATTTTTTGGTCGATATTTCTTGTCCAAAATTATTAAAAAAAAAAAAACCAGAAATAAAGTTGCAGAGGAAGAAAGAAATGGGGAAAAAAGGAGGAAGAAAGAAAAGGGGAAAAAAAGGGAAAAACATTACGCGAGGCTTACCTTGGGGAAGACCGTTGGGGGAGAGAAGAGGGCGGTGGGGAGGAGGCGGCGGCGCCGCTAGGCGAAGGGGGGGGCGGCGCCGCTTGCAGAAATGAAAAAAACAAAAAAAAAAGGGTACTTGTTTAGGGTTTAACGGCGACGGAGGGAGAAAGGAATGAGGGAGGAGGAGTCGGGGGAGGAGGCGGCGACGGCGCTGGGCGAGGGGGCGTCGGCGCCGCTGGTTGCAGAAACTAAAAAGAAAAAGAAAAGAGAGGCGGTGCGGCGCTGGAGGCGGTGGCTTGGGCGGCGGCGACGATTGGAGAAATGAGGGAGAAAGAGAGAAGAAATGAAGAGGGTCGGGAAAAATGAGAAAATTAGGGTTTTTATTAGGGGTGTGCATTTATCATATCAATTTTGAAGATAAAGGGGCATAATAGACAATTTGGGGGGAGTGCATCTATCTCAGATGTACTTTAATGGAAGTATATGTATCGGGAGAGTGTATCTAACAAAGCTGGAGGGGTATATACCCCAACCCTTTGTCAAAACATTTATAAAAGTAGGCCCATATATGCCCAACCCAATGGGCTGCAGGAAGCCTATAATAAATTCTCAAGGCGACGTCGTAGCACTATTGCGTGCTAGGGTTTTACATCGCCCCTTTTAATAGCCACTCTCAGGACTCTCAATTTATCTACCGGGTTTTAGCTGAAAGATCTACGCTTCGCGTCTTAAAAATCATTTCACTGATTCTTCATTTCTTTCTTCTCACTTGATCTTCTTCTGCTTTAGTTTTCCTTTCGAATTGGATCGATGATGCACTGTTGAAAAAACTGCGTTATCTATCTGATGCTTCCTATTTGGAACTGAAGATACTAATTTAATCCTGAGATCCCGATTTTATTTTTCGTCTTTTTTTTCTTTTTCTTTTGATGATACATATGTTTTTCAGACCAGTGGATGAGCACCAATGATGAGGTAAACTCAAAATTGTTATCCTTGCACTATGATTCATAATGAAGAAAACAAATGGGGAATTTTTACTCTGAGATGCTTCCAACTCATCCGTTCTATTTATTTTATCCTTGCGTAATTTGTATTTATTTATCAATTTATTTTATCCTTGCGTAATTTGTATTTATTTATCACTGTGTAGATGATATGCTATTTGTCGCTCAGTCTGTATGGGTTGATTTTCGTAGATTTGATGTCAATTGATTATTTCTGAAATTTAAATTTATACATTCTTCTAATAACAATTTTAATTGGTTACGTAAACACATTCATATTTCTTTAACCCTAAAACAATTTGTATTCCGATTTTTTAAAATGCTTTTTTAGCTCCACTAAGCAGATTGTTGGCGAAGTGACGATAAAATTCATGTCTATTGACAAAACTGATCATGTGATGTCAAAAGTGAATCCCGACAGGTTCTGATCGCCTTTTATTTATTTAAATTCCCTGTGTTTTTTAATTTATGGAAATCTAGTGTTTTTTAGTTTGGAATTATGAATTGTTTTGGGGTATATGATGAATTGTTATTTGTAATTGGGTAATTTGCATCTGAATTTAACCATGATGCTAACATCACCTTGGAGAACTGATGCCCTATTCCAATTTCTAATTTGTTTTCTGTTTAATTAACCATTTTGTTGATAGAGGATTTGAATAAAATGTATAATTCGAGTGATTATCTCTTTGTATTGCAGGATTTTGTTTTCATGATTCAAACTCTTTCGTTTTAGCAAAAGACATTTAATTTGATTCTTTTTTTTGTTTATCGCATAGTAAAATGATGAAAATCTTATAATCCGAATTCCAATGTGGAAACACATATTATTATGGTCTTCAAAGTTCTCTGATTACTTTGCTGCTAGTTCTTCCTCATTTGGTTTTTCAATTGTTTGTATGCTTAATTAGCTAAATTTATTTTTCTCAATTGTCGGTTACTTTTTTTTATTAAATTTTGTTTTTAGTTATTGATATTTGCTATAATTTCTTTAACATATTGCTTTCCACTCTTGAAAGATGTGAAGATGAGAATCGAAAAATGTCCTACATGTATGTTCAAATGAGCTGTTACGGTGTATCTATCTATTGAATTTCTATTGCGTGCTAGGGTTCTACATCGCCCCCTTTTAATAGCCACCCTGAGGTCTCTCAAATTATCAATCGGGTTTTAGCTGAAATATCTACGCTCGCTTCTTAAAAATCATTTCACTGATTCTTCAATTCTTTCTCTCATTTGATTTTCTTCTGCTTTAGTTTTTCTTTTGAATTGGATCGATGATGCATTGTTGAAAAAACTGCGTTATCTATCTGATGCTTCCGATTTGGAACTGAAGATATTAATTTAAACCTGAGATCCCGATTTTATTTTTCGTCCTTTTCTTTTTATTTTGATGATACATATGTTTTTCAGACCAGTGGATGATCACCAATGATTAGGTAAACTCAAAATTGTTATCCTTGCACTTTGCTCTAAAACAATTTGTATTCCGATTTTTTTAAATGCTTTTTGGCTCCACTAAGCAGATTGTTGGCGAAGTGACGATAAAATTCATGTCTATTGACAAAACTGATCATGTGATGTCAAAAGTGAATCCCGACAGGTTCTGATCGCCTTTAATTTAGTTAAATATATGAATATGTGGTAACCTAGTTATCAATGGTATTATAGTTAAATATATGGATTATTAATATGTGGTAATCTAGTATTTTTCAATTTGGAATTATGAATTGTTATGGGGTATATGATGATTTGTTATGTGTAAATGGGTAATTTGCATCTGAATTTAACCATGATGCTAATATCACCTTGGAGAACTGATGCCCTACTCCAATTTGTAATTTGTTTTCTGTTTAACTAACCATTTTGTCGATTAAAAATCTCGAAAAAACTGTATAATTCGAGTGATTATCTCTTGGTATATTTGGGATTTTGTTTTCATGATTCAATCTCTTCCGTTTTACTGAAAACATTTAATTTGATTTCCTTTATTTTCATTTGTAGCCAGAGCAAAATGATGAAAATTTATTATCCGAATTCCAATGTGGAAACACATATTATTATGGTCTTCAAAGTTCTCTGATTACTTTGCTGCCAATTCTTCTCATTTAGTTAAATTTATGTTTATCTTTGCTAATTTCTTTAACAAATTCCTTTCCACTTAAAAAAAAGAGCAGATGAGAATCCAAGAATGTGCTCAATTGAATTATAATTGTCAGCAACAGTCTATCAATTAAACTGGGTAGACGATGTTGATGGTCTAAATTCATGGAAAAAATACTGATTTTTTCACAAAGAATTTTGAGGAGGGTTTATCGAAAATTTCAGGGGTGTTTTTTAAGTGTGTTTGATATGGCTTGTTTTTCCCTGCTTTGGGTTGGGGAATAAAGATATTTATAAGAAAGAAAGAAAAGAAAAAAATATTGTCATAAGTTCATATGTATCAGTTGGGAGAAATTTGTTGACAAAATCCGGGTCAAGGGAACGAAAAAACTTTGTGGGGAGAAATTTGGTGATAAAACTCGGTTAAGGGAACGATAATACTTAGTGTTCATATCACAGTACAAAAATTGAGAGATAATATTCGGACAATGACCTCTCCAAGTGGTGGAGGTCATTCGAAGCTTCGCAAGTGAATCAACTCCCTGGTTCGCTTCCTTCAAGATATGGATGACCAAGTGGTGGAGGTGATTCGAAGCTTCGTAAGAGAATCAACTCCCTGGTTCGCTTCCTTCAAGATATGGACTCCCTGGTTCGCTTCCTTCAAGATATGGATGAAGTGGATTGTAGTTCTGGACTGCCAATTTCCAAAAATAGCTCCTAGAGAGGAGATACGACTATCCTCCACATTCACTTTGTATGTTTTGTATTTGTTCCACATTCATCTTGTATATTTTGTCTAGACGGCCAACTTCCAAAATTAGCTCCTAGAGAGGAGATACAACTATCATCCACATTCACCTTGTATGTTTTGTATTTGTTCCACATTCACCTTGTATATTTTGTATTTGTTCCATATTCATCTTGTATGTATTGTATTTGTTTTGAGATTTAAGTAGGTTAGAATTTAATTTATAGTATAGAATTTTAAAATTCTGAATCTAAATTCCAAATAAGAACATGGGTGAAATTTTGAAATTTCAATCTAAACCTGGAATGCAGCCCTTGTGGCTCGAACACTCTGAATTCGAGTCGTTACTTAGTGACCGAAAAACTGAGCTTGAAAATTTCTTTAAAGTATATAATAACACAAGTGAATGTTTAAAAACTTAGAATCCATAAGATAAGTAGTAAATGTTTTATGGAAAACATACATATAAATCATCGAGCAACTTTTTAGGAAAGTTTGTTACTCGGCATACGAATAAAACAGTCCTTATGTAAGCGGCATCATTTATTTTAATGAGCATAAATAGTATAAAGGTTCATAGAATTTTATTTATCGGGAAACTCCCTGTCATCCTCGGTATAGCTCCGACCCCTCAAAGTTGAAACGTGAATATGTTTAAGTTTGAGGGGTGTGAGATAGAAATCTCAGTAGATATCATGTACGCTGTTATACAGATTGGCAGTACGCCGAAGTAATTAATATTCGTATTTTATCGTAAATAATTCTTATTCTTTTGGATAGTGAATTTGTTTGTATATTCTTATTTAATCATCATATATCATACTTATCATAAATCATATGTCATACTTATCATATATCATGTGGGACACTGGTAGCGACTCTATCACATGCAATCCCCATAAACACTTCCCACCTCCACCGTAAAATTCATGTGGGACACTGGTAGCGACTCTACCACGTGCAATCCCCATACACATTTCCCACCTCCACCGTAAAATCGTAATTCGTGTATCATAATATTATAATATCATATAATAATTATTATTGTATTCTTGTGTTCTTAGTTTTATGTTCATGTTTGTTCGTATTTTTTAATGATCCTTTTTCATTCTCGATTATTTATAATTTTTTAAGGGTTGTCGTAATAATGCATGTAATCATTTGTGAAGCAAAACATTCTTTCTTTGATCTTGGAATAATATGTATAAATATATTTAATATTTGTTTGGTCACTTGAGAATTTAGCGAGGACGTTAAATCTCGTTCTTTAGGCTTTATAATAAAAAGAGGTGTTATTTTCCGCATTTTATCAATTCTGGTCCTAGACGTCCATGTGGAACGTCGTGATTTTTGTAACACATTGTCACAGGATGTTTGGTCGAAGAAATTACTGGTGAACGTACGACGATTAAACAGAAAGTGTATTTTATGCAAAATTTCGAAACTGGTCCTTGTTAGTTGGTAAAAGGGCATAGAATACTTGAATTTTCTCCTATGTTCGTGATTTTATTTCCGCCAAACGGATAACCCGAAAAATATTTTTCTTCGAGGTAATTAAACTACGTTACTTCTAGTTTAATGGCAATAAAAAATTTCGTGAAAATTGTGTCTCGAAGTCTGGTAAAAACGGCCCTAAAGTTTGGACCTGGAACACCACTGTCCTGTTTCTGATTTTTTTCAGATTGCTATCACGTTTTCAAAAACTAATATCTCCCAATTTACTTGATCAATTTGAGTCATTTTTTGTATATGGACTCTCCACTTTATGAAGATTGTTTTCCCTTTGGTTTTATGTCAAAATCATTTTTATCTTAAAAGATATAGGCTCCTAAAGTTGCTGTTTTCAACATCAAAATTTTAGTTTGTTTGCTGGGTTTCAAAACGTTTTATGTACATTAAGTTCGTGTTTCCAGCCAGTTAACATGCCGAACACATATCCTTATCACCATAACACATATATAACACAAATCCCACTGGATTCAAGCACCGAAAGTCATGATCGTAAATCGAAATTTCGCAATTAGCACATAAAAGGTTTGTATGTTATAACCTGTGTAGTTTCTGGCTTAAACTGTGGCCTTGGAGTTAGAAACATGTGGGAACTTGGAGGATTGATTGAGGATGGAGTCGAAAAGATCTCCTTCTTTATTATTGCAGGGAAAATGACGGAGAGTTAGAGGTGAACTTGAAAAAATGAAACAGGGGATGAAGTAAAAGAAATGTGTGGTGTTTTTTTCTTACTTTTGTCTAAGAGTATGAACTGGGTCTTGCGATTTCTTTACCCTGACCGCAACTGGAAGGGTGAGAGGTGCTGTTTTCCGGAGCTTGACGAGGACGGATGGAAGGTTGAGGAAGAATTAGACAAGGACGAAGAGTTGTTTCTTACGGTAATGGAGGCTTGATTCTGAATGTTGGAATTCCATTTTTGGTGCGTTTGGGCAAGCTTGGAGAGGAGTGTGTTAGTGAGTTATCTCTGATGGAGGGGTCTATTTATAGAACAGCTTTGGGGAGAGGATTGAAACAATAATTGGCGACGTGGGTATCCCCTGTCCATGCGTGTTTATGTGCCCTTTCAGAGATTGAAAAGGGATATTTTCCAAGTCCTCCTACATTAGTAAATTCTGGGTGTTTTACTTATACTTTTTGCATTATATTTGTATCTTAATACTATAGTTCTCATTAAATAAATTTATGGGATAATTATAATTAATTGTTTTAGAATTTCTAGGGATTTGACCCTCGCGTTTTGAGACAAAATTATTTATTATAATTAACTTGATTCCTCGTTTAAATGATATTCCAAATTCGTCGAAATATTCGATTTCTTTCTACGAATGGAATTTAAAATTTCCTCTAAACGTTTTATGATTAAAATATTATTTTAAAGTGCTAGAAGTGCGCTCGACTCAAAATGCTCGTCCGATTCCTGTAAAATTCAAAATCTCGAAGCATATATATCCAAAATTTGTCAAGTAAAATATGCTAAAAATAAAATTTTCTTTTATTTAATTTATTTAAGTGTTGTTCATTATTATATTTGGGGCAGAGTGTTACATTAGTGGTAAAGTATCTTGTCTAATTTATGTGGAAGTTGGTGATTTGAATCAGTAGATTGTAATTTTTTATAATATATATATAGAGTATATAATTTTTTTTTTTAAAATTAGACCCCTTAGTCCCTACAAAGATCCGCCCTGAGCATGTAAAATATAATATTTGTGTAATCCTGAGCATGTAAAATATAATATTTGTGTAATTAATTTATTTGAATAAGTGTAAACTTAGTTGAGATTAATCAATTGGTAAACAAAAAATGAGTAGGGTGAGAAAATAGTGTGTGTAAGACCCTCTTATGTTTCACACATAAACAATCAGTCGGGCTAATTATAACCGTTCAAGAATTCACTATGCAATAGAGAATACATATGAAAAAATACAATATTTTAATAAATTAATTCGGATAATTGTTTATTAAATAAAGTTCGATTTATAATACTCTTTTTTTTTTTTGTAATTCTCAATTACTTCCTCATCTACCCTTAATTACTATTTCTTGAATCTTTTTATCATAGTGTCTTCTTAGATTTCTGTCTTTCTATTTTTCTAATTTTCTTAGATTTTTTTTGTTCTCTCTCCTCTCTCTCTTCCCCTTTTCTCTCTATTTTTTACGTTTTCTCAATTCACTCTTTCTCTTTTTTTCTCGACAGTTTTTTTCTTTTTTTCTTTTAATTCTCTCATCCTCAATTTATTTTTTAAAATTTCCTTAAATTTTTCTCCCATCTTCAATTATTTTTTCAATTTTCTTTCCTCCCTCTCCCCTACAGTTATTTTTATTTACAGTTTTCTTAAATTTCTCTTTACTTAATTATATTTTTTCACACCAGGAATTATGGAGATTAAAAGTAACACCCCTTTTCTCTCTATTCTTTTACGTTTTCTCAACTCCCTCTTTCTCTTTTTTTCTCGACAATTTTTTTCTTTTTTTCTTTTAATTCTCTCATCTTCAATTTATTTTTTAAAATTTCCTTAAATTTTTCTCCCATCTTCAATTATTTTTTCAGTTTTCTTTCCTCCCTCTCCTACAGTTATTTTTATTTGAGTTGGTCTCTGGTGCATAGTGTGCACGTGCACACTATGCGACCAGTCAATAAATTATAAGATACAAACGCGAATTTTGACAAACAAAGTAACCGCTGGACTGGCGGTTACAATGTTTTGAAAGGAGTATAAGGTCACAGGTTTGAACCCTGTGTCCTTAAACATTTTTTATTTTTAATACGAATATACTTTTATAAAAAAAATATATATATATATTTACCAATTATAACAGTTACCACTAACCTCACTTTTCACTAATAGTTATTTCCACTTTTCAATAATTCACTTTTAATTATTTTAAATTAAAAAAATTTAGTATTACAAAACAACATTTTTCACTAATAATACACCTCACTTTTCACAAATAATAGACACCACTTTTCACAAATAAATTTTTCCACTTTTCAGTAATTAAAGTTACCACTTTTAATTATTTTGAATTAAAAAAAAAATTCAATAATAATAGACCTGACTTTTCACTAACTATAGACACCACTTTTCACTAATACTTATTTCCACTTTTCAGTAATTACAGTTACCTCTTTTGATTATTTTTAATTAAAAAAATTTAGTAACACTTTTAAATAATAATAAAAACCACTTTTCACTAATAATAGACCCCACTTTTCACTAATAATACACCCCACTTTTCACAAATAATAGACACCACTTTTCACTAATAACTTTTTCCACTTTTCAGTAATTAAAGTTACCACTTTTAATTATTTTGAATTAAAAAAATTTAGTATTACAAAACAACACTTTTCAATAATAATAGACCTGACTTTTCACTAACTATAGACACCACTTTTCACTAATAGTTATTTCCACTTTTCAGTAATTACAGTTACCACTTTTGATTATTTTGAATTAAAAAAATTTAGTAACACTTTTAAATAATAATAAAAACCACTTTTCACTAATAATAGACTCCACTTTTCAGTAATAATAAACAACACTTTTCGATAATAAATAGACCTCACTTTTCACTAATAATACACCCCACTTTTCACAAATAATATACACCACTTTTCACTAATAACTTTTTCCACTTTTCAGTAATTAAAGTTTCCACTTTTAATTATTTTGAATTAAAAAAATTTAATATTACAAAACACTTTTCAATAATAATAGACCTGACTTTTCACTAACTATAGACACCACTTTTCACTAATAGTTATTTCCACTTTTCAGTAATTACAGTTACCACTTTTGATTATTTTGAATTAAAAAAATTTAGTAACACTTTTAAATAATAATAAAAACCACTTTTCACTAATAATAAACTCCACTTTTCACTAATTATAGACACCACTTTTCACTAATAACTATTTTCACTTTTCACTAATAATAGACACTACTTTTCAGTAATAATAAACAACACTTTTCATACGAAAACATTAACATCAACACTTTTCACTAATAATGAAACTAAATAACAAATTGTCCAAAATCAACATAAAAAAACATCATAAAATAGGTATTCATCATAAAAGTATAGCACACTGAATAGTAAAATCTTCTTCAAAGCACACAAAATTCATCTCCAACATCATATCACCAACATCTCTTTTCTAAACTTTTCCTTTTCCTTTCATCAACTGAGGCTTCATCTCATAAAACACCTTCAAATTTTTAATGACATCAACTCTATAGTGATTCATGTCAGACAGTAGAATGCTAGAACATAATTCAGCCCTTAAACATCTTCTTAGACTTGCCTATATTTAAAGGACAAACAAAATATTATACACTAAAAATTGAAAGATGAACAGCAGATTTAAAATAATAAATTTTTTAAAAAAAAATACATTTTTCAAAGATGGTGAATAGTAAGGCACACCATTGAAAATTTTCAAATGGTCCATCAAGAACACTCCACAATCATTTTTCCCCTTTGAACCTTTCCATTCAAAATTAACTTCTTCAAACATATAATTCTTCATTTCATCTGCTTTGTAGTGATTCCTTAACTTTAAGAAGAAAGACATTTCATGAACCTGCATTAAAAAAAAATATATTAAACTTTAGATATAATGATATAATAATTTAAAACAAAAACAAAAAAATATTGATTTCATAACTTACAAGCAAATCAACACAATCAGTGAAAAGCTTCAGGATTGTTGCATCTTTATAGATAATATTGTCTAAAAACTGGATTTTTTGATCTGTGAAATTTATTACTACAGCAGCATAGTGGCTATTCAAACAAAATGGAATAAAAATCTACAGAAAAACAAAATGTTAGTATACATAAAATAAATCTACTATTTAATAAAATAATAATCTTTGCATACTAAAAAAAATAAAATATATACCATTTCAACAAGTTCAATATTAAGATCGAACAAACCAAGCCACTTATTCCAGAATCGGTGTATTTCAGAAATGAACACAGTCTTACTGATGTTGTTGTCAAAAAATCTTTGAATAGTAGACTGAAAAATAATAAAAGAATCGTTAATAGTTAGAAATAATATAAAATAGTACTCTAAAAAAAAGTAATTAAAAAAAAAAAAAACTTACAGAGTGCTGCAAATTAAAAATGAAGCGACTGCGGACACCATCAAAGCACTCATCTGCATTCAGAATTATGGCCCACGCATCTATAACAGGCTGCTTAACAAATTGACATGGGGAAAGAGATTGAATATCTTCTTTTTTAAGATAGTAATCATCAATAAATAAGAAGAAATTTTCCCTGAAAAAATAAAGTAAAAATATCAGTATATATTACAGTAATTAATAATAAAAAATAAAAAATAAACATATACTCACAATGAAAATGCTTTCCCATTTGAATTGCAGAAACACCAATCAACAATCTCCTTGTAAGACTTTCTCATATTAATAAGAGAAGATTGATGTCCAATCATGAAATCAGAAATATAACCATGATCTTCTTTCAAAAATGAAAACTCTTCATCATCGATTTCAGAAACAACACTTTTGTATTTTGAAGAAATGGAGATCAAAGTTTCATTTAAATCTTCATCGGAACATTCATCAGTCGAATCCCCGCTATCGTGAACATCCTCCACATTTGAGGTACCACAATCCTTCCTATTCTCATCTGCAAAAAGATCTTTCAAAACAGACTCGGTCCATCCATATTTTGAAATATCTTCAGGAGACGGTGTCAAGAGCCTAAAAGAAGGCATGTAATCTGCCAATTTTCTAGTCATTTCAAAGTTTGTGACCATTTCATCTACAACTTTAAAAAATTCTTCATCCATTGGAGGTGAAGAATTGTTTGAATCTGTTCCTTTCTTCTTCACTGGATTTTCCTTGCTAATTTCAATCAAACCATTCATGTATTTGGAAGTGAATTCATTTGCATCTTCCCTCAACGATGTAAAGAACTCATCAACATTCTACAAATAAAAATAATATATTAACATTCACTAAAAAAAGAACAATTTTTAATGTTAAGAATCAACACTTTTCAGTAATAAGAGGCAACACTTTTCAGTGTTAAAATTAACACTTTTCAGTGTTAAGAGTCAACACTTTTCAGTGATAAGAGTCAACACTTTTCAGTGTTAAGAATCAACAATTTTTATTGTTAAGAATCAACACTTTTTATTGTTAAGAATCAACACTTTTCAGTAATAAGAGGCAACACTTTTTCAGTGTTAAGAGTCAACACTTTTCAGTGTTAAGAGTCAACACTTTTCAGTGTTAAGAACTGGATGTTTAGAACTAGATGCAACAACAGGATTTTCTTCAATGCTGTATCTCCCAGCAGAATTTTTAGTCCTCATATCTAAAAAAAAAATACATTTCAAATACATTTTTATTTTTATTAAACATTACAGAACACAATTTTTACTGTCAAAAATAAATTCCTATAATTAAAAAAAAAAATCAGAAAAATATGATTATTGTGGATCGAACGAAAAAACAAACACAAAACACTTTATTAACCTAAATTGCATATATCTTTCCACGAATTATTAACATTTCGCAAAAAAAAAAAAAAACAAACCTCGTAAACAATCAGAAACATAAACTCAGAACTAAAATAAAACTTGACTGTTATTTGGATCAAAAAATAGAAAAGAACATTAACTGAAGAAATAGAAAAAGGAACTGTAAAATTTTTTAAAACAGAGAAATGAAGAAATAGTTTGAGAAAATAAATACTGACCTCAAAGAAGAAGATCGGAGATGAAAACTTGTAGATGAACTTGTGGAAATAGAATACTTGTAGAAGATCGGAGATGAAAATTGATTCGAAAATACAAGAAAACTCTAGAAACTGAATGATTCTTCAAAAGATAAGAAGGAACGAAAAACGAGGGAGATGATTTGAATATGAATCGTCCGGAAGATATTATTGTTATCAACTACCACCTTTCATTGTATTAAAGTAAAAACACGCTTTCATTATTTTAATAAAAAACGTCTCCATTATTGACACTTTAATAAAGAACTAAAACATGTTATTCTTATTTTATTTTTTAATAATTCAAAATTTAAAAAAAAGTTATTCTTATTACCATGTTTTAATTATTGCCACTTTTCAGTATTAAAGACTGCCACTTTTCATACAAATAGTTACCACTTTTCAATAATATTAATTTTCATTTTTTTATAAATACTAGTTACCACTTTCATTAACTTGAATAAAATTACTAAGAATACTAAAGTCAAAGCACTGTAACAAATGAAAAATATTTATCAGTTTATACGTTTAAAAAAGAACATACAAATATAAAAAATTAAAAATTAAAATAAATGTGGATTAGGAGTTTTAGATCCAAATTCTTGAAATTGAACAACAGAAATATTTTCTTTTTTCTGATCATTGTTCTTCTTCTTCTTCTTCTTCTTTTCTCCACTCTTCTTACTTGTCTCAAAGTGTCCTTTTATTCTTTTTCCTCTGCCTTTGGTCTTTATACGAGGTGGATCAAGTATTTTTGATGATGAACTTGCACCTTTTACAGTTCCTGTATAATTCACTGCATCAATAGCAGATGAATAACTTTTAAGACCTTCTCCAATTATCTTCATACTTTCCTCATTACCTTCTGCTCTCAAAGCAAGGTTATAGAATATCCTTGTAACTTCATGACTCCATGGTACAGACATAAAAAATTTACCACTAATCTGTCCTTCTTTTCCAAATTTTTCCCACACTTCTGATTTGGCCATCTTTGTCCATCTATTACTAATATAAAGATCTGGTATTCTTTGAACAGAATTTATAATAAGTATCCTCAAAGAATGGTAACACAAAATACCAAATCCTTCATACTTCAAACAGTCACAGGTTACTAAATTCATGCTGCTGTCAAAAATGACTTCATTTACTTTCTTCCCATGAGGTGATAACACTCTATATACTGTAGTAGTGTCCTGTAGTACTGAAACCACTGAACTAGTAGAAGAAACACCCTTCATGAATTCTTTCTGAAAATTTGTAAAAAGTGTAAGAGTGTATACCTCTGAAGCATGCTTCAACAGTCCAGCCATTGCAAAAAGACTATCAGGACGTGCTCTTGAACATGTGAACTCATCTTGCCTTTCAGCTCTTCTCCATCTATTAATTACATCCTTAAAGATTGAATAAAAGTCAGTCAAACTGGTGGTCAAACTTGCACTAAGACCAATAGAATGATTTGTACTTTCACTCCTTTGAGAAGATCGAATCCCAGCTGAAAAAAAATCTCTATTCAATGCAGTACACCACTTCAATTTCAAGCTGTATAGTCTATTAAACCAATCATTATTCTCCAAGTTATAGTTGGTAACCATAGACTTCCAGGAACTTTCAAACTCTTCTTCATTTTTACAACCCAACAAACACTTGTTGAAAATTTTCTTGAATTCCTCATCAGACTTCAAATCTCCAAACTGTGATACAACATTTTTTTGAATGTGCCAAATGCATAATCTGTGCCTTGTTCTTGGAAAAGTCTGAAACAAAATTGAAGAAATAACAACACTTTTCAGTATTATGAGACAACACTTTTCATTATTACAGACTACCACTTTTCAGTCTTATGAAACAAACACTTTCTAGAGTTAAAGACTACCACTTCATTATATTAAATTAAGCATAAGATGAATATATAAGGGGAGGTTTTACTCTGGCTATTAACTGACTAGCTACAGTAACAAAATATGAAAGAAAGCAATAACTGAAATTAAAGACGAAACCAGAATTCCAAACACACAACAAAAACTAGAAAAACAAAAAGCACAATAATATACCATTTTTCAGTATTGAATACTAACCCTTTACAGTATTAAAAACAAGAAATCATACCGTTTCAATAGCCTTTGACATTGCAAGATCCTGATCGCTAAAAATTGTAACAGGAGTTTTCCCAGACATAGATTTCTTGAATACATCAAATAGCCACTCAAACGTTTCAACCGTCTCATCGGAAATAAAGGCACAACCAAACATTACATTCTTCCAATGGTTATTTACTCCAACAAATGGAGCACATATCAGCTCATATCTATTAGTTCTGTATGTGGTATCAAATACCATGACATCTCCAAAAATATTGTAATCTTCCTTCATCATAGTGTCTCTCCAAAAAACATGTGCTAACCTACTTTCATTATCCATTCTAACCTTATAAAAGAAATCAGTCTCTTTTGAAGCTTGTTCTCTTAACATCTCAATCAGTTTTGCTGCATCACCACCCTCGATTATTTTGGCTTTCCATCGTGTTACAAAATTGATATGATCTTTTATAGTATGACCAATGTTATCTTCTCCACCAACAGTGTGTGCCATGTAGCGAAAAGACTCTGTAGCTTTCATTCCCGAAGATACCATGTCTTCTATTGCTTTAGCCTTATCATTGGTGATCTTACGCTCAGATCTGTGAAGATGACTCCATTCAGCTCTTGTCAATGGATGATTGTGCTCAACTACATGTTTAACAACCTCATAGAAACCATCACGATTCCAGTTTGCCCTCATCATTGCCTTACAACCTGTCCTAGTAATCAGTGAGTTTTTTTTCTTTTTTCCTAAACTATCAGTCTTTTCCAATTTTTTTCCTTGACAAGAACACACATACTGCTTCGACAACTGTATAGGACTGTTATCTCTAGAAAATCTACAACTAGACTTTCGAACACTAAAACCCAAAGCTCTTGAATGAATACGGTAAAGCTCATAAACCTCATCTAAAGTGTTTCTTCTCATACCAATTAAAGAACTACAAAAACTATTTGTTTCAGAGTTGATTTCTGTAATAAAAAATAGAAAAATAATTAACATAAAATAAATGATTTTATTATATAATTAAAAAGTGTTATAAGAAATACCTTGATCATTACTTAAATCAATATTTTCTTCATCATATGTATCATCTCTAATCATTGTCAAGTCGCATATATCTTCTTCATCGTAAGTTATCTGATACTGATCAGTCTGCTGATCAACAATTCTTTCTGATGAATCTATCATACTCTTTCCTGCAGCAAAATTAAATAAAAAAATTGAAATTACATCTGTTTATTACGAAAAGTGTAATTCAATATAGAAAAGTGTTGAATGTTATTACTGAAAAGTGTTGAATGTTATTACTGAAAAGTGTTGAATGTTATTACTGAAAAGTGTTGAATGTTATTTATGAAAAAACAATGATAAATTAAGAAAACATAAGAACAATCAAATACACTACAGTAAACTACTAATACGAATCAAAAAACACAAAAAAACAGAATATAAAAAACAGGGAATCAAACTAAAGTATATATCGATGAACTTCATCAACCTTGTACTCTTACAAAGTAATTCAAATAAGATAAATAGGTAAATAAAATAAATTATAATCAAAAAATCTGAAAAACAACAAAAAAACAGAGTATTTAATCAAAAACCGTAAAAAACAGTGAACGATACCTTTTTCAATTTCATCAAACATCCTGGATAAACTTCTGTATATGAAACAATCAGTCTATCACAGAAAACTACCCCGATCGTTGGTGAAAATTGAATCACTGTATACAATTGATATTCACAGAAAGGAGCGATCGTGTTGCGTGTAGAAAAAGAAAATTGAAAATCGCGCAGGTAATATGAATGACAACCTAAAAGCCTCAAAAGTAAAATAATGAGTATATTAAAGTGCGGGAAAATAAATATAAAAAAAAAGTCAACAATTAGACTCGAACTGTGTATCTATATGACAAAACATACTTAACTAATACCGACTACGCTACAACATAACAAGTTACAAAAAATCATTTATATTTTATAAAGTGGTCTAATACGAATTAAATGTAATTTAAATTTATAATATCTATACTTCCAAAAAGGAAATACACTTTTCTGTGACACGAAAAACCACTTTTGTATTACCACTTTAATAAAATTTTCTTTAATAAAATTTACCAATTTAAAATTTTCCAAATAGAGAAACTTTTCTTTAATAAAATTTACCAATTTAAAAAAAAAAAGTTTTTTTTAATAAATTACCACTTTTCAGTAATTAAAATTACCACTTTTCAAATAAATTACCACTTTTCAGATATTAAAAAATTTAACAAACAAAATATTACCACTTTTAATTAACAAAATGCTTTCAAAAGTATTTAAAACACAAAACTAATCTTTAGTATTCAACATTAAACTAACATTACCAACATACATAACTTCAAATCTATACTAAAACATCCCTACAACTAATATAGACTATTTATAAAAATTCTCCATAGTTCTTCTTCTTGGCATTATGCTTCCTTTCTGCAACACCCTTCCTCCTTTTTGCAGATATTGAATCTATCAAACGAGGTTTGTTTTCATAAAACTCCTTCAGCTTTAAAATTACATCACCTCTGCTCTGATTGTGACGGGAAAGTATAATGCTAACACAATACTCTGCACGCAGACGTCGTCTACCACAAGCCTACAATTTAAAATCAGTATTAAATAAATAAATAAAAAAATCATAACAAATGTTAAGAAAAAAAATAAATTAACATACCTTCAACAAATTTGGTGATTCATAAACAGTCCCATCGAAGTATTTCAAATGATTCATTAAAAAGATACCACAATCAAAACTCGTCTTTGAAGCTTTCCAGGTGAATTTAACTTGTTCATATTCAAATTTTGCAATAGCACTTGCAAATTTGCGATTCCTTTTCTTCAATAATTTAGACATTTCAACCACCTATAATAACAAAAACAAAAAACATTTCTGTTATTCCAAAATGAGTAAAATATAAAATAATAAAGAAATAGATTAAACATAAATTTACCATCATTTTTGAACAAGTTAAGAAAGGCTTTAAAGCTTCCTCTTCAGTATACTTCCTGTTATCTAAGAACTGGATCTTCTTATCAGGAAAGTTAATGCATATACATGAAAAGTGATCACTAATAACAAAGGGAATGAAAATCTGCATAACAACAATAAATTTATTAGTAAATAAACAATTAATCTTAAATTATACAAAATATTAAAATGAAAAGAAAAAAATTACCAATTCAACAGTATCAATATTTCTTCTTGTCACAGTAAGCCACTGATTCCAAGATTCATGAATATCCACAATCATTTGTTCTCTAGTAATCTTTTTCTCCATGTAGCTTTGCAAAGATCCCTACAAATTGAAAAATTAAAAGTAAAATAACAAAAGTTACAGATTGTAACACTCTTCAATAAAACATATTACTACTTTTGAGTAATATATATTACCACTTTTCAGTAATATATATTACCACTTTTCAGTAATATATATTACCACTTTTCAGTAATATATATTACCACTTTTAATTAGCAATACTCAACACTTCTATAAAAATATACAAGTTTATGAATAACAATACTCAACACTTTTCAGTAATATAGATTACCACTTTTCAGTAATATAGATTACCACTTTTAAATAGCAATACTCAACACTTCTATAAAAATATACAAGTTTATGAATAACAATACTCAACACTTTTCAGTAATATAGATTACCACTTTTCAGTAATATAGATTACCACTTTTCAGTAATATAGATTACCACTTTTCTGTAATATAAATTACCACTTTTCACTAATAGATAAAATAAAAACAGAATTAAAAGTAACTTACAGAGTGATCAAGATTAAAAACAAAACGACTCTTCTCGTTGCCTACAACACCATCTTCATTTAAAATGATTGCCCATGCATTAATAACACAATTCACAACCCACTGAGGCGGAATAAGTGTTACAACATCTTCCTTCAACACAAAGTTATTCAAATCAAAGAAAAAGTAATTTTCCCTGACAAAACATAAAAAAAAAAAACTCAAATTAGATTATAATAACAAAATTTAATATAATATCAATTCATAAAAACGTAAATATATACTTACAGCTGAACAGCCTTGTCATCTAATGAACAAAAACACAAATCCACCAACTCTTTTTCATATTGTTGCATTCCAGAAAGCTCTCGTTTGTGATTATTCATAAAATCAGAAACATATCCCACATCTTCAGTTATGAAAGAAAACTCAGGAGTAAGAACATCATAATCAGTGTCATTGTCTCTCACACAATCACCAACAAACTCATTATCCATATCTGCACATTCTTTCAGAACAGCACCTATTGCAACATTATCTTCTTCAAAACATTCTGCAATATTATCTTTTACACCAGCATCATCTTTTTCAGTAGCAGTATCTTTGTCATCAATTACTTCATTAAGACAACCAACTTCAACATTATCATTTTCACGAACTTCTTTATTCACACAACCAATTCCAACATTGTCCTTTTCAGGAACTTCTTCATTGACACACCCAACTCCAACACTGTTTTTTTCAGTAACTTTTTCACTTACATTACCAGCTCCAAAATCAGAAACAATGTCACCACCACAAAAATCGGCCTCATTCAAAAAATCATTAGCAACAACATCTTCAAGTGTGGACGAATCCCATCCATATCTTGAAGTGTCGAAAGAAAAATTAGATTCCTTGTTCAAACCCTCCATCTTTTCTGCCAATTCTTTGTTAGATAAGAAATTGGCAACTATTTGATCAACAGCTTTGAAAAAATCAGCATCCATGGGGGGTGAAGGAGTGTCAGGATTATCTTTTTTCACAGGATTCTCTTCACTAATATCAATAAAACCAGACAAGTACTTGTTACTGAATTCATTGGCATCTTTCTTAAAAGATGTCAAGAAATCATGTACATCCTACAAAACATACAAAAAAAATAAAATAAACAGTTACCACTTTTCAGTAATAATAGTTAAAAATAAACAAGAGTCACAAAATACTTTTCAGTAATAACAGTTACCACTTTTCAGTAATAACAGTTACCACTTTTCACTAATTATAGACACCACTTTTCACTAATAACTATTTCCACTTTTAATTATTTTGAATTAACAAAAATTTAGTAATACAAAACAACACTTTTCAATAATAATAGACACAACTTTTCAATAATAATAAACAACACTTTTCAATAATAATAAACAACACTATAAAAATAAACAAGTCACCAAATTTCAGAAGAAAAACATACCTTGAATTTTCCACCACTTACTTTAGCTGATTTCAAAATATGCTCAACAGATTCCTTATCTTTAGGATGATCTTCAGAAAAAAACTTACATTTATTGTCACTTGGTTCAGTATGAATAAAGAACATATTCCGAGAAAAACCATAATTGGTAAAAGGATACAGACCAACAATTAGTTCTCCTGAACCATACTTTCCAGATCGGGACTCTTCCTTACACCTCTTCTCTACTTCAAAAGTTAACCAATGCTGAATCAACGGAATTTTATAATTTGCTGCTCTCCCCTGCCATTTAACTCTATGAAAATATATAATCTTAAGAGCCATCAAACAACCATTTGTTACTGTGTTCCCACTCTTAAAGGATCTAACTCCTTCACAAATCTTTTCGAGTACAAGGGTACACCAATCGAACTTAGGGATACTCTCAATAACCTCAACAGCTTTCAAATACTTTGTACTAACCATCCGATTGGGGGTAGGAGTAAGAAAGCTTAACAAAGAATAGAGAATAAACACCCTAATGAAATCATCACCCCCATTCGGAAAATGATTACGCAACACTTTTTCCATAGATGGAAGAGAAGATCCAGGAAAGATATTGTATGAAGTTTTAAAGTGTTTTAAATAATCATTCTCATCATTCCTTTTAAAAAAAGGGACTGGACAACAAGGTATCCGGGGGATACAAAAGACATCATAGATGTCATCTGCAGTAATAGAAAAAGAACGGAAGTTGTCTAATTCAAACATTTGACTGACATCATTAAAATTATCAACTAGCCACTTCAAAATCCCCCTATCCATGCAAGAATTATACAGCTTCAACAACCCTCCAAATCCAACACTTTTTATATCATTCTTCTGTTTTTCATTAAAAGTTTCAATTAAAGAAATAAGTCCCTTTGGCCTACATGTAAAGTCAAACTGAGAACTGAAAAAAAAAAAAAAAAAAGGAATAAATGTTAGTTAAGAATAAACAAAAAAAAAAAAAAAACAAAAATTGAAAAATAAATTAAATAAATTTACCTGGGCTCCTTTTTAACATTCACATATACTTTCAAAGAATCCTTTGAAATAGATTTCTGTTTCTTAGAAACAGGATTCGGTTCAAGTAATGGAACAGAAGGTACAGGTAATGGATCATTCAGAACTTGATTACTCTTCTTTCTCCTAGAATAAAGTATATCTTGGCATTTCCTCTTAGCACTTGATTTAGAGGCAAACTCTTTTGTCCTCATTTCAGAAATTTGAACTGCAACAAATAGCATGACAACACTTGTTAATAAAAATTCATTAAGTATACAACACTTTTCATAGCAAACTAATAATAAACAAACAGTTTTCATAAAACTAACCAAAAATCTTACACTTTACAAAAATTTAACATAGCAAAAAACATAAAACAAAAATCAGTAGATGAAAGATCACTAATACTATAAAAAACAGATAAAATGAAAACAAAAACTGATAAAAAAATAGTAAGAATAACAACACTTTCAATATCCACAATTACACTTTTCAATAATATAACCACCACTTTTTAGTAATAAACAACACTTTTCAGTAACAAAACTACATAAAACATTAAATAACAAAAACATAAACTCATAAAAAAATAAATTAAGAATAATAAAAGTATTCAATATCCACATTTAAACTTTAAACAACATGAAACAAACAGTTTTAATAAAACAGTAACCAAAATCTTACACTTTACAAAATTTAACATATCAAACTACATAAAACAACAACAAAAACAAAATTTAGTAGATGAAAGATCACTAATACTATAAAAAACAGATAAAGTACAAAAAATATTGATAAAAAAATAGTAAGAATAACAACACTTTTCAATATCCACAATTACACTTTTCAGTAATATAACCACCACTTTTCAGTAATATAACCACCACTTTTCAGTAATATATCCACAAATATACAAAATTTAGAATACAAAATACACGTAACAAAGGAGAGCATGCAATTTCAGGCAGTTATCTACGAATTTCTTTCAGTAATAATACAATTTCAGACGGTTTTCTACGAATTTCATATCGTTATCTACGCTTTTCAGATGACATTATCTACAAATTTCAGGATATTATCTACGGTTTTCCGGCGGTTATCTACGAATTTCATTACTATATCTAACATTTAACAAAATTCAAAAATGAAAGAACACATGCTAACAACAAAAAATAGAAATAAACAAAGCAGAAATATAGAAGATGATATAAGCAACAACCAAAAGAGATATGAACTACAACACAACAGATATAAAGAACAGATGAAACATACTCACATTAAAAACCTGCAAAACAAAAATCTAAACCCTAAAAATAAAATAAAAATGAAATAGAGAATAAAAATAAGAATAAAACATAGTACCTAGTGTTAAAAGGAGAGGAACAGAGTGAAACCGATACAGACCTTAACAGTGGTGGCGCGGTGGTGGTGAACGAACAATATAACCGCCGGAAAACGATAACACGATAAGGAAAAACACTATAACCGTCGGAAATACGAGAATAACGAGAAAAAAGAGACCAAAATCGCCGGAAAACAGTAGATAACAAGCGAGAGGAATCGTACTAACTTATCGAAGAAGGAAGAAGATGATAGAGAGCGGGAATACAAAAGGGCGTGAACAATATAATAAAAAATACAAAAAATAAAATGTTGACTTTATATACTGACCCGAATATAAGTATACGGGCCGAAGCGGGTCATATGCGCAAATGGGTTAAAACCGTGTGCACAGGAATTTGATAGGTGCACCCTGTGCATTTAAGATTTTCCCTATTTATTTACAGTTTTCTTAAATTTCTCTTTACTTCATTATATTTTTTCAAACCTGGAATTATGGAGATTAAAAGTAAAAATTGTGTTGTATAAGAGAGTTGACGGTCATTGATGAAAATGTGAGCAACTCATTTACACGATTTTAAAAGTATATAAAATATTTTTTCATACCAGAAATTATGCGGAAAATTTATATTTTTTCTTAAATAATTGTTTCTGTTTTTCTCCTCTCTCACTCTCTCCCTTTTTGTTTCAGTTTTCTCCTCTCTCTCTCTCTCAATTTTTCTCTTTTTTTGTTCTTTACAGTTTTTTTTGTATTCTTTTAAACTTTTCTTCAATTATTTCTTCACTTTTCTCTCCTCCCTCTCCTTTTATTTTGACGGTTATTTTAATTTCCAGTTTTCTTAAATTTCTCTCTGGCTTAATTATATTTTTTCACATTAGAAATTATGGAGATTAAAAGTAAAAGTTGTGTTGTATATAGAGTTGGCGGTCATTAATGAAAATGTGAGCAATTCATTTACATGATTTTAAAAGAATAAATTTATCTCTGCTTAATTATATTTTTTCACACCAGAAAATATGAAGATTAAAAGTAAAAATAGTACGTAAACAGAGAGTTGACCGTCATTGATAAAAATGTGAGCAACTCATTTAAAGGATTTTAAAACTATGTACTCTTCATTTTGTAATAAATTTTTCAAATCACAATTTATTTACACAAAATTTATATTTTTTCTTAAATAATTGTTTCTATTTTCTCATCTCCCACCCTCTCCCTTTTTGTTTCAAGTTTTCTCTTTTTTTTATTCTTTACAAGTTTTTTTATATTCTTTTAAACGTTTCTTCAATTATTTCTTTAGTTTTCTCTCCTCCTTTTGTTTTGACGGTTATTTTAATTTCATTTTCTTAAATTTCTCTCTGGCTTAATTATATTTTTTCACACCAGGAATTATGGAGATTAAAAGTAACAGAGTTGACGATCATTGATGAAAAGGTGAGAAATTCATTTACAAGATTTTAAAAGTACGTACTTCGTCTGTAATAAATTTTTAAATCACAATTTATTTACACAATTTTTATTTTTTTTAAATAACTGTTTCTGTTTTCTCCTCTCTCTCTCCTTTTTTTTTCCGGTTCTCTACCGTTTTCTTTTGTGAGCAACTCATTTACAGGATTTTAAAAATATGTACTCCGTTCTGTGTACTGTGTACTCCGTTCTGTAATAAAATTTTCAAATCACAATTTATTTACACCTTATCTTTGGTATCGTCTTCTTTTATTAGGCATATGAGGGGATGACGTACACACTTTTATGAGGATGAGTGTGATTTGATAGTCATTGCTTGAACTACTTGAAGAATCAAGATTTGGAAAACATATTCTTGAGGCAAAAATCAGTTTTTACAGAACAGATTGAAAAACTGGCCCTTGATGACGAAGGCAAACCGTGCAAGTACATTACTAATGTTGTTTACAAGGAAGTATTTAGAAATTTATAATGTATATTACTTCTTTCACTTATTTACTAAATTTTAATACATTATGTTAGAGATGTTTATCCGGGCCGGGCTAACCGGGTTGGCCCGTTTAACCCTGAAAAATATAGGGTTAGGGTTGATGAATTATAGGCCCGTTTAAAACCGGGCTTTTTTGACCCGAACCGGTTAGCCCGTGGGCTAAACCGGGCCAGCCCGCTAGCCCGAGTTGTTACCTTTTTTTTCTTTTTTTTTTAATAAATAACCTAAGAACAAATTTTGGGTCATTTGATCAATAACCATAACTATAAGCAATAAGAAGCCCATTACCATCCATTAGTCATTATTACTATTTTTTATTAGATTATGATATTTGTTTAGCTTTATTTGGTCATATTAAGGACCAATGAGTTTTAGAATTGTGTTTAAATTATACTTTCTTTTTCTCATTTACTGATCATTAACTAATTATGTATCTTTAATTTTAAAAGAAAAAAAATTATTGTAGCCCGTTAGTGGCCCGTTTAGCCCGTGGCCCGCTAGGGTTAGGGTTAGGTCCTAACAATTGTAGGCCCGTTAAATATGAACCGGTTAAGGCCCTAACCCGTTTAGCCCGTAGCCCTGTAGGGCTGGCCCTATAGGGCTAGGGCCAGCCCGATAGACATCTCTAATTATGTAGATATATAGTAGTGAATTTAATAATTGTGTTACACTAGGCAGTTTTATTATATTCAGATACTTTTCGAGTCAATTTACCCTGTTGGGTTTCGGTGCCGCCGGCCGCCACTCGTACTCGCGGGTTATACGAACGGGCTCAGACTCGTGTGGGATTCTATCGGGATGTAGTGGAGATAACCTAACACTAAGATGGGTAGCACTTCACCCTTGTTCTCCACTCTCCAATCTCACGTCTACATTAAGCGTATCGTCTCGTTAATGGAGAGGGTGACCCAATATATAGGAAGGCTGCCAAGAACTAGGGCACCAATAAGTTGGGCCCTTGTGTGTAGGCCCAATGGCCAAAACCACACTTGGGCTAAATCCCAACATTTCTCCACCTTTTTGGCCATCCCCAACTACAATCCACAATCCACAAACAGTTTTGTCATCATCGCCCAACCCACTTCCACGTACCTGCAAAAGACAACAAACAAAGAGAACACAAAGATTGTCTACGTGCGTAGAAGTTAGTTCACAAAGAAAAACTCACAAAGACAATGCTCCACCTCACTTGGAGCATTCACAAAGACTCGCACAAAGACACAAAGGCACACAAAGACAAGCTCCACCTCACTCGGAGCATTCACAAAGGAAAACACAAAGGCACACAAAGACATGATATCATAACGTATACATAACTCACAAAGACGAAATCACTCCACCTTACTAGGAATGATCTCCAAACACCAAGAAACAATCAATCATTCATGATCACACAAGAGAAGAATGCATTGAAGAAGCACACAAAGATCAAGACACAAAGCTCAATAAACATGCTCAAGACACTAACATGCAACTAGATGAAAATGGGGTAGGGGGAAAACATGAAACCACAATGTATGAAGTCATGCATAACACACATACATATAAACATATACTCATAATTCCCACGAAACCAACAAGTATAATCATGCAACCATATAACACACATACATATATACATATACTCATAATTCCCACGAAACCAACAAGTATAATCATGCAACCATTCCCCCACCTTCCCACTGGCCCATCATCTACTCATGCATCACAAAGAAAAAACAAACACAAAGGACATATCACAGAGAACAAGCGGAAGCAATAATACACTTAAAAATCACCAAGAGACAGGACTCACAAAGATATCCTAAAACCTACCGCACACAAATCTCAATCACATAATAATCCCCTTCCAAGGGCTATGCTACAAAAGCAGTAAAAGATTGAGTTTAGCTGTCATACCAGAGCGAGACCCTAGGTAAGGATCTCAAATCACAACACCGAACACGAGTGCCACATAAAATAATTAAAACAGATTAATCTCTAATTAATTTCAATTAACCAGCAAAACCGACCAATTTGAATGCAACCCAAATCAATCAGGGAATAAACAATTTAGCCATGTTACCCTCCTGCAACCTTACTTTTTCCTCCTACATGCTTATCTCACAAAGATGGTCCTAGGGTTCCGCCCACAAAGACGGCGGCGGACGATGATCGGGTGGACAAATCCGGCGATAGATATGGTGGTAGGGCGGCCGACGACGAAACCAGGCTCTGATACCACTGTTGGGTTTCGGTGCCGCCGGCCGCCACTCGTACTCGCGGGTTATACGAACGGGCTCAGACTCGTGTGGGATTCTATCGGAATGTAGTGGAGATAACCTAACACTAAGATGGGTAGCACTTCACCCTTGTTCTCCACTCTCCAATCTCACGTCTACATTAAGCGTATCGTCTCGTTAATGGAGAGGGTGACCCAATATATAGGAAGGCTGCCAAGAACTAGGGCACCAATAAGTTGGGCCCTTGTGTGTAGGCCCAATGGCCAAAACCACACTTGGGCTAAATCCCAACATACCCATTTCATTTTCTTAAATATTATTGGAGTATAAAATTGGATAAATCAAAATAGTCAATTTACTCATTTCATTTTCTTAAATATTGCTAGAGTATTATTTTTTGAATTACTCACTTATAATATTTACTAATTTAATAATTGTAAAATAAACATTTCAATCAACTTAACCCATTCACGCTCTCATATTATCTATATAACACCCTACAAACTAATAAATAAATGACAACTCATTCTCTTATTCAAATACATTAATATCATCAAATATATTTTAAAATAATAAACTATATAAAATTTAGTTTATTATAATAATTTAATTTATTATAATTTTTTTCCAATCCCGCGAAATTAGCGGTCTTATACTAGTGTTAGAATAAATGTATATAAATTGCAAACAAGTAGAGTACTGAATAAGAACGTGATGCCCTGGTAGAATTAGAAAATCGTGGCGTAACCAGTTCCACAATCGTCGTATTGTTTCCTGGCCATTCGTTTTGTAAAATCAACGGTCAAACAATTTCCCGATTACTCCTTCCCCAAGCAAATTCTCACTTCTCAACCCCTGCAACTGAATTCTTTCTTATATACATGCTTTAAATCATTATTCTAAGAACAAGCAACCCATCTCCTTTCAATTAACCAATTATCCTCGATCAATTTTCAAAATGGGAATGGTGTTTGGTAAAATAGGTGTGGAAAGTCCGAAACACGAAGTAATCGCCTCCACCGATGACTACGAGGTCAGGAAATACCCACCCTCCGTTGTCGCCGAAATAACCTACCGCCCCTCCGATTTCAATTCCGACAAAGACGCCGGATTCAAAATCCTCGCCGGCTACATCGGCGCTTTCGGCAATCCGCAGAACAAAAGCCCTGAAAAAATTGCGATGACGGTTCCGGTGATTACCAAAACGGCGTCGTCTGAGAAAATTGCGATGACTGTGCCTGTGGTGACGAAAAACGGCGGAGAGGAGGTGACTATGGGGTTTATACTGCCGACGAAGTACGTGAAGGCGGAAGAGGTGCCGCAGCCGGTGGATGAGAGGGTGGTGATTAGGGAGGAGGGGGAGAAGAAATACGGAGTGGTGAGGTTTAGTGGAGTGGCGCGTGAGGATGTGGTGGCGAAGAAAGTGGAGGAGTTGGGGAAATGGTTGGAGAGAGATGGGTATAAGGTGGTGGGGGATTTTGTGTTGGCGAGGTATAATCCGCCGTGGACTCTACCGCCGTTTAGGATTAATGAGGTTATGATTCCGGTGGAGTGAATTTCCGGATTTGGGGAAGTTTTACAGTAAACAATCGTCCTTAAATAGTGTGATTTTCTTTGAGATTAAAATTGGAAAAAATGTATGTGATGATTATGTGAAATGTAATTTGTGGATGTTATAATTTATATTTTTGATTAATATATTCTGGATAGGAAATTTAATTTGATATGGATTTTTTGTCACATGAATTTAAGGAACAACCGAGCTGAATCGTGCTTCTCAGCCCATGCTAGTGTTCTACTTGATTCAATATAAATTAAGACAAATTCCTGTTTATTTTGCACCCGGTTGATCATTTTTAAAATTGTAGCCCTTGAAAAAGATTTGAGTTTTATTTAAAAGTAGGAAAATAAGGGGATGTTTGTTTTGGGATGGGAAATTCGGATTTGGGATTTTGAAACTTCACCCCGTTAAAGTTTGAGATTTTGATTTAGGATTTCAAAATCTCACCCTATAACCTTATAAAAGTCAACTCTATCTCTCAAAATCCCAAAACAAACATACCCTAAGGGGGTCTATAAAATTAAATTATATCCTACATAAATTCCAAAACAAACACAAAACATAAAAATCATTATAATTTTGAAATCGATTAAATTTTGAAATCCGAATTTCAAAATCCTCAAAATCCCAAAACAAACATACCCTAAGGGGGTGTTTACTTTGGGCTCAAAATCCCAAAACAAACATACCCTAAGGGTGTTTACTTTGGGCTTTGAGTGGTTTTAAAATAAGTTAGTTGTAAGATTGAATGAGTTTATATTATTATATTATTGTTTGGATAAATAGTACTCCCTCAGTCTCAGGGAAAGCTACCCAACTTTCCTTTTTCGTCTGTCCTATAGAAAGCTACCCATTCCTTTTTTGGTAACTATTCTCTCTCACATTTCATTATATTTTTCTCTCTCTCAATCACATCACCTCTAATACAATTACTCCCTCCGTCCCGGAGGAATTTGCACCCTTTGACCGGCACACATTTTAAGAAATGTGTAAGAAAAGGTGTAATGATTGATGTTTTGAGGGGTAGTTTTGTAAACTTTTATGAATAAAGTAAAGTAAAAAGTAGATTGAGTGTGGAAAAGTAATGGCATATGGGATACTCCAGTATATTTCAAGGGTGAGGGTTGTGAAGATATTTCCTTTTATGGAGTGTGCAAATTGGTATGGGACATCCATATATGGAAAGTGTGTAAATTCCCGTGGGACGGAGGGAGTACTTATTATATTGATATTTCTTAACCTCCGTGCCCGGAGCTCATGGGGAGCTTTCCCTGGGACGAAGGGAGTAATATGAGTGTTTCTTTTGGGTTTTGAAATAGTGGAGGATTTAACTTTATATCAAATCAAGTTGTTGTAAGATTGAATGAGTTTGTATTATTATATTATTGTTCGGTGAAATTATAATGATTAATTGATTGTGTAATAATTAAATGTAGAGTTGGTCTCTGGTGCATAGTGTGCACCGTGCACACTATGAGATCAGTTAACCCTTATTATTTACTAAAGAAAAAGTTTTAAATAAAGTACCAACTGGTAAAGTGGTTACCATGTCTAATCAAATGCTTGAGGGTGTTGGTTCGAATCGACTTTATACTTTTTTTTAATTAAAATTTTAAAATTACAATTATTACTATTTTTCATAATTTTTATTTAAAAAAAACACCACAAAATTTTTAAAGATTATACTTTTCAGTATTAAATATTATCACTTCTCATTAACCATAATTACCCTTTTCAATATTATAAAACAAGACTTTTTATTAACAATAATTACCACTTTTCAATATTATAAAACAACACTTTTCAGTAACTATACTTAGCACATTTCAGTATTAAAGATTACCACTTTTCACAAATAATAATTACCACTTTTCACAAATAATAATTACCACTTTTCAGTATTATGAAATATTCCCTCCATCCCACTATAAGTTTCTCACTTTCCTTTTTTGGATGTCCCACAATAAATTTCCCATTCCATTTTTTGTAAAATATTTTCTCTCTCCCAATCACATCACTTATACTTTATCTATTATTTTATTATACTTCATCTCATACTAATCTATTATTTTCTCTCTCACCATCACATCAATTGTACTACATCTATTATTATATCATATTCCTTAATCAAAACAACCAAAAGAAATGAGAAGTTTATTTCGGGACGGAGGGAGTAACACTTTTCAGTAACTATACTTACCACTTTTCAGTATTAAAGATTACCACTTTTCACAAATACTAATTACCACTTTTCAGTATTATGAAACAACACTTTTCAATATTATGAAACAACATTTTTCAGTAACTATACTTACCACTTTTCAGTATTAAAGATTACCACTTTTCACTAATAATAATTACCACTTTTCAGTATTATGAAACAACACTTTTCAATATTATGAAACAACACTTTTTAGTAACTATACTTACCACTTTTCAGTATTAAAGATTACCACTTTTCACTACCACTTTTCAATAATAATACTTACCACTTTTCAGTATTATGAAACAACAATTTTCAATAATAATAATTACCATTTTTCATTATTATGAAACAACACTTTTCAATGGTATGAAACAACACTTTTCAGTATTAAAGACTATCACTTTTCAGTAACAAAATTATCACTTTTTAATAACAAAGAACTACACTTTTCAATAATCATAGTAACCACTTTTCAGTAATAAAATTACTATTTTTCAATAATAATAGTTACCACTTTTCAATAACAAAATTACCACTTTTTAATAATAATAATATTCTGTAATAAAAGTTATTATTTTTCAATAAAAAAGAACAACACTTTTTAAAATACTTAAAAATCCAACTCAAACACACAACTAGGAAATTAAATTCAGAAAAAAGCAAATAGCTATAGCCATAGCCATAACCAAAGCCATAGCACAACACATACTCCAAAGTTTTTTGGCTTCTACTGTCATTCCGGTTACCACATTTCATATTCTCCAACCAACCCCTAAAATCAGCCCCCAGCACGCTTGAAGCCACCCACATTTTTTTATTCTAGATTTTAAATTTCTGTAAACAGGTGAAAATTGATCTTCAAATATTTAGAGTCCCAAATGCTTACTTGTGTAAACAGGTGAAAATTGCTCTTCAAATATTTAGAGTCCCAAATGCTTACTTGTGCGTAACTTGTGTCCCCTTCATTCACGTGGACGGAGCCGCTGCGCGCAGAGGGGTTCACCATTGCCGTCAAGACGCTGAGCGGCGCGCAGAGGAGGCGACGGTCTCCATATGCGGTCGGGGGAGGAACTTTGAGTGGAAGTAGGTGGCCAGAACTGAGGAAGGCGGCGGCAGGACCAGTGCAGGCGGCGGCTACTATGTGAAAAAAACACAGTGGAAGGTGTGAACATTTTTTAGGGTTTACATGTTCTCACAAATAAAGAAACAGAGAAGGAAGAAAGAAAGAGAAGGAAGAAAGAGAAAAAGAAAGGAAAAGAAAAATTTTGTAGAGAAAAACAGAAATAAAACGGTTAAAAAAAAGTGAGTGCATCACATTTTTGGTGTGTATGGTGCATATAAGACTTTCCCTTAAATGTAATATATTATTGTATTATTATATTATTATAGTATTATTATATTATTGTTGAGAAATAATATAATTATTGGAGTAATATTATATGGATATAACTTTATATCAAATCAATATATTTAATAAGGGTGGTTTTGAGTGGATTTTGAAAATCGGTTTTTAAATCCCGAAGTAAAACGGATTTTGGATCTTGAAATCCAAAACCTAGTTTTTAAAACTAAAAGTAAACATCCCCTAAGGCCCCGTCAAAAAAAGAAAGAAAAAACATCCCCTAAGGTTTACTAGGATTTCTATTGCATGATAAACAAGATGAAAATTAATTTTCGGATACTTCACGGATATATCAATTGTTTAGAGAGGTATCAATATGGAATTATGCATATCTATTGAAGTGATATTTGATGGAAATATAGGTGAAATATCGGTAATACTGATTTTTTTTTTTAAGAAATACTCCCATTATTTCATAATAAATTTCATAGGTAAATAAGCACTAAGAAATAAAAATATAGGTAATATCAATTTCTTCTTTTTAAAGAAATTCTTCATTTTTTTTTTTTTTTTTTTTTTTATGGAAGTTAAATACCATCCCTTTTTTTCCTTCCCCATGACTCGAACCCAGGACCTAAGGCCTAGGTAGTGGTGCTCTAACCACTTGAGCTATCCCACTTTGTCAAAGAAATTCTTCATAGTTTCATAATAAGTTTGATGGGACTTCCTACATGTATTCAGAGTGTCGTATGGTGTCGTATGACTACCGTAGTCAATTTAATCTGAACCATTAAAAATTAAATCTAAAGGCTTAAATTTGATGACCTGTTACCTTTTGTACTTTGTGTTGAAAATATGCAACGTATGTGTCGTATGGTGTCGTATGTATAATTAATTTAATTAATTAAAATATATAATTTAAAATTTACATTTATATCCTTAACTTAATTAAAATATTTATTATATTAATTAATTTAATTAAAATATATAATGGTAAAACTACCTATTTACCCTTATATTATTATTAAAATTAACAACAAAAAAACAAATTAAATTAAATCAAAAGAAGTTATATGAATCTAAACCTAAAACACAATACATAGGTTTTCTTCCCCTTACGAACACGCACTCCACTTCCGCCCCAAGCCGCTGCCTTTCCGCTGCCGACGAGCCGCTGCCCTTCCGCCGCCGACGCGCCGCTTCTCTGCTGCCGCCGCTGAGCCTCCCCCCTAGTTTTCTTAATTTGTAAGTTTAAAATTGTGGTTGAGTTGTTGAGTATTAATTGTTTTTGAAATTGCCTCAAATCAAATAGAAACATAACTGCTCAACAAGTGTTTGACAAAATGCTTCAAAGAAATTTTGAAACCGAATTTAGCAAAGAAAGTGGCTATTGAATGCACATTTCTAACAATATTCGTTGTTTAAATCCTCTAGTTAGAAGGACATAATATAGAGTTAAATCATCATGTAAAGTTTTGAAATTTATATTTGACATAGTGTTTAAATTGAATTTTATATTTATAAGCACATGGTATTCCTCGATTTTATGTTAGAAGCACATGCTATTAGTTGTTGTAAATGACATTAAAATAGGTGATTGAAGTATATAATATGAAGATGTTGCATAACATTGTAAAATGTAGTAAAATTGGAAGATGTTGCATAACATGTCTTTTAATGAACGTCTCACAATATTCCACTTGATTCATTTTTTCTGTGTTTCTCTTGCAGTTTGTATTTACAACAACGTTCCATAATGTTCTCAAACGTTGGATATGAAGATATCAAAGTGGATGATGAATCACACGAGGAGCACATGAGTTCAGAAGAGGGGTCGAATGAGGATTTTCGGTATGCCAATTTTAAAAATGCTCCCATAGACGACAATACAATTTTGGGCATGACTTTCGCTTCGACGGAAGAAGCATTAATGCATTTTAATACTCAGTAAATTAATAATATTTCTTTACCAGATATTCAGGACATAAAATTGGACAATGTCCAAATAAGAAGAGCAAAATTGATCGAGAGAATGATGAAGATCTCAACATACACGATGATTCTAAAAACGTTAATTAATGTTGATCCTACCAAAACAATTAGTGTTAAATTTTTTTTTATGAATATTGATCATATGTATTTCAGGAATTTTATTGAATTGCTGGTTTTTTATTTAAGGGTTAATTGCAAATTAAATCACAACCTTTCCCTAAATTGCAATTTAATCTAAACTTTTGAATAATTGCAAATAAAATCACCACCTTTAAATATTGTTGCAATTTAGACTTCAAGACAACTTCATTTGCACTCAAATTTGATGTTTTGAAATTAGATCGAAATAAAAAAACAATGTTGTTTCATTAAGGAGGTGTCACAAAAGCTAGTCGCGTCAAATTTGAGCACAAATGAAGTTGTCTTGAAGTCGAAATTGCAATAATTTTTAAAGATGGTGATTTTATTTGCAATTATTCAAAAGTTTAGATTAAATTGCAATTTAGGGAAAGGTGATGATTTAATTTGCAATTAACCCTTTATTTAAATATTAATTTAATATTTCTTGTGTTGTTTAATCCACGTCATAAGATACATTTATGCTAAAATTAAGTGTGAACAATAATCATATTGAATTCAGATGAAATATGCATTTTATACGAATATGAGAAAGATGTTTGTGTGTCGTGCATTACTACTCTATTTGTGGCTCGAGCACGTGAACAAGAAAAGAGTTTTTTCTCAAGGTTTACTGAACTTCGATATCGACCGTGCAACCAGGCATGGTTGTTGGACCGTGAAAGTGAGCACGTACAACACATATTTTGGATTGCGCGCACGGTTTACTGAGTATCGACCGTGAAACTGTTCACGGTTGTTGGACCGTGCAACTGAGTATGTCCAGTAAATATTTCTATTTACATGGGTGACTGAGTATCGACCGTGCAATTGTGCACGGCTCCTGGACCGTGCAAGTGAATATTTCCAGTACATGTTTCTATTTACACAGGTGACTGGGTATCGACCGTGCAACCGTGCACGACTGTTGGACCGTGCAATTGAATACTTCCATTACATGTTTCTATTTACATGGGTGACTGAGTACCGACCGTGCAATTGTGCACGACTTCTGGACCGTGCAAGTGAATACTTTCAGTACATGTTTATATTTACACGCGTGCTTGAGTATCGACCGTGTAACCGTGCACGGTTGTTGGACCGTGCAAGTGAATACTTTCAGTACATATTTCTATTTACATGGGTGACTGAGTATCGACCGTGCAATTGTGCACGACTCCTGGACCGCGCAAGTGAATACTTCCAATACATGTTTCTATTTACACGAGTGACTGAGTATCGACCGTGCAACCGTGCATGGCTGTTGGACCGTGCAAGTGAATACTTCCAGTACATATTTCTATTTACATGGGTGACTGAGTATCGACCGTGCAATTGTGCACGGCTCCTGGAGCGAGCAGTCGCCGAAAAGGTGATTGGTCGGAGAACGATCTGAAATTGAGCGAGCGTCGGATAAAAGTTACTTCTTGCTTCTTGATCGATCTGGGAGTGAGCGAGTCACTGTGGATTGGAGAAGCATAATGAGTGATAAAAACTTACTTCTTGCTTCGATTCATTTGGACAAGAAACCTTCTTGCTTTCGTTTTTCAATTAAGAATAAAAAAGACTTTCAATTAACAAAGAACCCTAACTTCTTCGATGGAATTGGGGGAAGAAAAACATAATTTCTAATTTAATTACTTTATTATTTAATTATTTTTGTATTGGTTAATTTAATTTTTATAATAATAATATTTGTATAAAAAAGGATAGAATGGTAATTTTGCTTAATATATATATATATATATTAAAATAATTTTAATAAAATAAGGATAATATAGTAAATAATAAAATACATTTTAAAAAATGATTTAATTAATTAAAATCTGTATAATAGATAGCAGGTTCATACGAAGCATATGACGTTACGTGGCGCGATTCGACGCGTTAACTATATAGTCACTTTGTAATATTTGACTACACCAAGAATTACCCAAGTTTAATAGATGGAAAAGTTAGAAAGTGTAAAGTTTATAAATTTATTATGTATAGGTCTATAAGGATGTGTGCTATTTTTTGATTCACTATACTTTTTTTTTTAATTTTAAGAAATATAATAAGAAAATCGCGGAATCATTAAGATGTTTTGTGTGAAAATGATCTTTGAACATTAATTATTTATCAAAAGGATATAAAAGCATAACAAGGGACCATGTAGTTTCTTTTTCGGTTCTATTAAATTATACTGTATTTAAATACCCTATTTTAATTAATTGTATTTGAGTATTTTGTTAATGAATTTTTTAGTTATTAAATTTTGGTGGGCTTTTATATTAATGGGCCAATGACAATGTGTACAGCTTGGGTTATAAACCTAGGGCGCGGTTAAAGACACCCACCCACCTATTGAGGACCCCGCCAAGAGTTTTTTTTTTTTTAAAAGGGTATGTAAATTGTCTATTTTACCTCTCCTTGAAAATTTAAAAAAATTGCGGATGAGTACACCCACCACTGTATCTATCGCGGGAAGAAGAAGGGTCGATCAAAATTCTCATTCCAAAACTTTCTAAAAATTGCAAAAACGATTTTCAGTGTGAAGAACTCGAAAATGGTCGATAGTGATGCAAAAGTGTCTCGTGGGGGTGCCAAATATTCATTTTTAAGTTTTTTAACATGTTTTTATGGTTTTTTTGTTTTGAAAATTAAAGTTTTTTTTTTTTATGTGTAGGGGGTTTTGTTGTGTTTTGTTAGTTTAATCTTGTTTCGTTTGGCATAATATGAGTTTATAATGGTATCTAGTTTAAATAGTATGCATTTAGGACATACATTTTGACAATATGAATGGCATTTGCTTGAATCGAAAAAAACTCTTATTCGCGTCTGGTTTCGCGAAGAAGATAATCATGTTCGTGTTTTTTTTTTTCGGACAACGATTCTTTTTCCGAAAAAAAAAACATGAACATATGCTCAATGTTCGAAAATTTGTTCCCAACATGATAGCAATGTTCGAAAAATTGTTCCCAACATGATAGCAATGTTCGAAAATTAGTTCCGCGTGTTTTACTTGGTCGAATTTCCAATCCAAAACCCTCTCTGTTGGGAACAAATTTTCGAACATATGCTCAATGTTCGAAAATTTGTTCCCAACATGATAGCATTGTTCGAAAATTTATCCCGTACATTGTGGGTGTCCTCATCCATATAACATAAAAAATTGTGGGTGTTCTCATCCGAAATTTATAAACAAGCCATGTTCGAAAATTAGTTCCGGACACCTCCTCGATGTTCGAAAAACCAGTAAAAAAACGTTTAATTTCTTCCTAAACCATGCCAATTAGATGCCCATTGATTTATTTTCATCCTAACACATCAAATATTGATACATTGTCACATAAACATGATTATAACACAAAAAACCAACCTTAATCAACACATTCATGAATTAACACAAAATTCAAAAAACAAAACATAAATCATGAAACCCTACAACAATAAAATCAATGTTTCAATCAACAAAAACCTAAATTAAACACGCGTCCTGCTCTTCTTCTCAAATATAAGCAAGAAAAATTAACTTTTAACCATTTTTGTAAAAAAGAAAAAAAAATGTGTCCTCCTCTTCTTCTCAAAAAAACAACGAGCCCGTGTTCTCTCTCTCTCTCTTGTTCGACGTCGCTGTTTTAAGAATGGAAATGGAGGTTGAAATGGAGTGCGGGTGAGAGTGGAGTGGGGAAGATGGGAGGGGTGGGTGTACTGAAAATAAGGGAGGGAAAGGAGGGAATGAAATTTTAAGGGCACTCTCGAGTTTTCCACATGAGTGTCCTCATCGGCAGTGTGGGTGTCCTCAATAGGTCGGTGGGTGTCTTTAACCGCGCCCATAAACCTACCATCTGACCCATGTATGAAGTGGGCTATATATATCTTGAAAGTTGAAACCAAGAACCACCACATGGCCCACACACATAAAATGGATAAACCCCAAAATTTGTCTTGTGATTGATTTGTGGGTGCCAATTATTCAGTAATCCGGAGTAAATAAATTTAGAACTCAAGTCGAACTTAATTCAATCAACTTAGTTCATATTTAAGATTAAGAGTAAATTAATTCTCATCTCTTATATTTAATAATTAAAGATAGATTATACTTTAAAATTTGTAAAATTTAGATATAATTCTACTCTCACATAATCAGTTTTAGTTATAAACAAGGGCTAAAAATAATTTATCTCCTACAGTACGTCATACGTGATATTTTTTTTTGTTTGACAAAGTTTATATAAATTTAGAGTCAACTCGAGTTTAATCCAATCAACTTAGATAATTTTTCGTGAGAAAAATTAGACAGAATTTTGTATGCATCAAATACACCATTCAATTAAATTGCATTTTTAAATTATAATAATTTATTTATTAAATTGTACTCGTTAATCAAAATTAAATATTTTCACATAAACATATTAATTAGTTGTTTTTATTAAAAAAAATTATTACAAGGTACTATTGATTCCATAAAAGAATCATTTAAATGGTAGAGTAGGTAATATTAACAACATAATCATGCTTTTTTAAGCAAATCATGTTTTTCTAAATTGATAAATATATTATAGTTATGGGTACGTCTCAAATTGGCCAAACTTATTAAAAATCCTACCTTACATGTACTAATGGTTAGGTATTAGCTTGAATAGAATATATAGATATTTTGATTATTTAAAAAAAAAAAAATCAAAATCCCTCCCAATAACTCAAACTATGACCTTAACTCGAACTATGATTAGAGGTATGCACACACATGTCTCATTTTCTTATTTCAATATTGTCAAATACACACAATAAAAAATAGTAATATATATGTGTGTTTTAAAATACAAAGTAAAATAAGAAAAGAAACCCATTCTCATACCAAAGCAACATAGTTTTTATTATAATCATGATGATATACAAGGAAACAAGATAACATCCTCCATATGGCGGTGGAAACTATACCAACGGTCTAATCTATATTCTTTTATATTACTATAGCATTATTTTTTTTTTTTTTTTTTTATGGAAGTTAAATACCCATCTCTTTTTCCCCCTTTCCAGACCTAAGACCTAGGTAGTGGTGCTCTAACCACTTGAGCTATCCCACTTTGTCGAGAAAAAAAAAACTATAGCATGAGATGTATATTTCAATATATATATATATATAATAATAATAATAATATAATATAAAAAAAAAACGATTGAGTATCAATTCTCCTGATAAAAGTTATGTTAAAGCACAATATTTATGCTAAAGAAAATTGCAATTTAGCATCAGATTAAAAAAAGCAAACTAATTATATCAAAGTAAGCATCATTTTGTGTAACATGATTGCCGATTATGCATTGTTTACACCATAAAGTTGCCTATTTAGCAAACTCCTAAAAATGTTTCTATCTTTATTTCCCAAAATTCCTCGTTGGTTGTACGGCAATTTAGCTTTTAGTGATTACAAAATGCGTTTAGTTAGGCTTTTTCTATCTTATGTTGGCCTTTTAACATCCACCTGTCATTCTCTTCTTTTTCTCGTGATACAATTATTGATAATAATTTCATCACTATCAAATATGTCACTCTCTCTCCTATTTCGCCTCTATTTCCATCTTTCTAGCCTTAAATTAGAATTTAAAAAATATTGCTAACTAAAATAGAGAAAATATACGATAAAGAACAAGTAAGAGTAGAAAAAATAAACCATAAAGTTTCTCTTTAGGTGGTTGTCTGTATCCAAATTTATATATATAAAAAGATGATGAATTGAATATAATACGCGTTTTGGGGGCTCTCTCTTTCCCTTGCCTATTTACACGTTAATATTAGGCCAGCATTTAATTATATTATATATGTAGGATTTTAAAAGGAGTAAGACCCGTAACGAAATCATATGATATGAACTACTTAGTATTATTATGATTTGAGTATGAAACAACCTTCTGTACATTAGTTGCATTACGTGATTTGAGCAACAAGGGTGAAACCTAACATCAGTTTTGACTGAAACACGACACTAATTTTAACGTATAAGCTAATGTATCAGAATAATATATCACAAATTATTTTTTTGTTATCTTCTTGATCATAATGAGACGGGAACACTAATGTATACTTGAAGTGTATAAAGGATACATATGGAGTATGTGCACGAATTTTAGGTGCATATAAGATTTGGCGTCTGAGAATTTATTCTACTAGATCGACTTTTACTTTAGGAGTTGAGTCTTATGTATAATTTAAGGTAATTTATAAACACAACAAACTATCTAACGAGTAGATCAATTCATTTGTTTCACTTTTTATTTCATCTTATTAAATCTTTAACATGTGATACTCGATGTTATAATAATTATTACTAGGCCTTGATCTAAAAAAAATTGAAAATACTAAAATTACAAATTACCTTATGCTCTTAATAGCCGACCCTCAATAAAAAAATGTACCGATTCAATCTGATCAAATTATATTCTCCGAGAACAATCGATCAGAAAACAACAATAACAAATGCTAAAAACCATATAGTATGTAAAAGATTATATTTCAGAATATTTTCTCTAATAGTTACATTCTGTAATAATTAAACAATAAATTAAATACATTCGCATCTCACGCCGTATATCTGCACAGTGTTTATCTCCAGTACCGTGTTGTGTCATCAGGGAAAAACATACCCTCCTCTCCCAACGGCTGGCTGGGTTCTTGAACAAATTGTATGAACATGGCAAAACATAACTGCACAGAAACACACATTTCTAACGTATAATCTTCTTTTCCTGCTATACTCTTGGAAGGGTGAAAATCTGGTCTTCAAACACCCCTGTATCCTGCCAATTCCTCCAATGGCTTCCTTAGTGTGCTATACAGTTTTTACTTTCCGACATTTTCATCTATATTATCCAAAACAAGAACCTATCATTGAGAAGCAACTTTAACTTCGTCCCTCCTCTCCTCTGGTTGTTGCTTACGGCTTGTTTGTCCCTGCTGAGATCGGTTACAAACACATCCAGGGTAAGGATTCGCGTAAAAGTTCTCTTCTAGTCTTGGTAATTCTCCCGCCCGTCTTAAATATGGTGCTCCGATTCTATCCTTGTGCATATGCTTCACCTCAGACGCAAAATGCTCCCAACTCTTCGACCCGTTGTCCAAAGAATCAATCAGTGTAACAAAATTCAACCTAATGCAGCAACAAAATGTAACAACATATTTAGTGTAAAATCAACATGCACTTAAACAAGTGCTATCTCATATTAAAATTGGCAATTTGGGACTAATTTAAAAATATGATCATAGTCCTATGGGACCAAAAGTGCAATTTACCCAATAACGAATGTTAAAAGAGAAGTTTTAATCACCTGTCGGGATTTATCGTCCTCCTAAACCCTTCAAACCGTCTGTGCCCCTGCACTGCCTTTGCCATGTTCCCATCATACGTATACACAAAAGCGTCGCTTTCCAAGGCTATGATGTAGTCTAAAGCAGCAAGACGGTTTTGAAAGGGCCGGAAGGGCTCCAACTCATCTGGCGTTGCAAGGGTTGAGTGTGAGAAGACGTTCGGGTACTCTGATCGCAGCGCATCCATGCTATTATTACCATAGATTTCTCCTGCCACGATGTATATCTTTGTCGAAGACGGATACCCCATCGCCTTGAGCAGTAGGGCAGCCTCTCGAGGAGACATAGGACATCCCCCTTGTAACCTCTTCTCTTCACTATCAATCTCTTTCTCCTTCCAATGCTTTACGCTGTACCTCATTGCACGAAGCTCCTCTGCTTCAGCGGCTGTGAGGTTATGGTTACAGCCCGTGAACGCCAGCATGTCTTTCTCGTACCTGATCGGAGAATCAAACGAACCAATTCAATCAAAATGTGTTTATTTAGTTTTAAAAAGTTGATACAAGTCTTTGTCATAACTGTTATTATTACCTCAAGTGAAGGGCGATATAAGGTTCACCTTCGTCTCTGAGCCTATCCACGAGCTTCTTCCCGAGCTCCTCAATCTCCGGGGTGTAGCGAAGGGCCTCATAATTTGCTCGGCATCTCAGCTTCTGTATAGACACAGCTACGCCATTGTTGGCGAGGCGTGAATCCGTATGAGTGAACATGATAACTTTATGCTTCTTTAGCAATTGGAGAATCTCCCCTCTGTAGTAACTGGCTTTTGACCACGAGACGGGCGCTTTGATCAGAGGATTGAAAGATGCATAACGCGGTGGCAACGTCTCAACTATGTCGATATCTTCCTTCAAAACCTCTATAAAATGCCTCCAATCAAAGATATCCTTAAAATCACTGAGAAATCAAGAAAATGACAGCTTATAAGGGATCAAATTGATAGAAAAAGAGACAGTGATGATGTTGAAGAAACCTTACCTAGGATCTGTCCAAAAGCTCTCATGATCAAGGGAAGGAAGCACAAGAGTTGCATTCATAATCTTTGCTACTGCAACCATATCACATATCTGTTCATGTGCAGATTGTCAGAAATGGATAAGATTTGAAGAAAATAAAGTACAGTAAGAATCAAATTCTTACCCCTGTTCTCATTTGATTCAATCCCCCATTAGCATGAACTAATATATAACCGTTTGTTTTGCCAGGCTCTGAATAAATTCAACAACATTTATATATCAGAATCAATTTGCAAAAAGGACTTAAAAAGAAATTTAAATGAAAATTGCTATACTTCTGCGGTTTTTGGGCCGTCCTGTACATCTGTAATAATTATCACTATTGGGTTTCATCCAAATTTCAGGGACCTGTATGAAGAAAAATCAACAGTTAGAAATAGATAAAATTCTGTTTTATCATGCTTTATCTCCACATCCATTACAGAATCATTTACATTTACCACACTTTGCTATGCAAAAGAAAATAGGTTAATTTCAATTAATTTATTCCATTATGGGTAGCACGACTCCACAACGGTCAAATAATCAGTAGAAATCCACATGTTAATAAAAGGGAAAAACGGGTCAAATTCAACTACGGAAACTTCAACCCCTCTATTTGTTGCCGCCCCACTCCCAAAAATACAACTGGAAACACCATTCCTTCGATTAAACAACAAAAAAATAAAATTTAACCCAAAAAATTAACAAAAACGAATCATCATTAATTAATTAAAATTCCCAGAAAAAGAATTCAACTTTTCCCCCTTTTATAACTGCCCTCAAAGTTCGTAAAGTCACTAAATTCAAGATCAAGAAACTCATCGACGGAAGGAAAAGCATGGAATGTTTGAGAAAATCTGGGAATTTAATAAATCCTAAAAAAATAAAAATTAACTGACCGGAAATTCCTTCATCTGGCGCTTCTGCAAAGCTCCGGCGGTTGTGGATTCGGAATCGAAAACTGCCATATGAGCATTAGACGACAAATCATTCATGAAATTCTGAATAAATAGAGCCTCCTTATCGTTGCGCACAACTTTCTCGGCGGCGCCGCCGCCTCCGCCGACCATAAAGGATAACTTAAAAAAAGCCGAAACCACCACCATGAGCAAAAGAAAGAGAAAAACGGTCCGACCCATGTTCTTCCTGGAGGTCAAAGAATGGAAAATCCCGGCGAGGCTGAATAAACAATCCTCGACAAACAAAACCCATGTCTCCGGCAACCTCTTGCGGGAGAGGAGAAACCTAATGACGGGGTGGTGGTGGTGGTGGTGCAATTGATAAACGACGGCGTTTGCGTTAGAATTATTGAACAATGCTTCCTCATCGGCGTCGCTCTTGGAATGTTCGAGAACGGGATCGGCGGCGGGTTTGTCTTCGTCCGCAACGCCGCGGCGGCGGTGGTGCGTGACAGTGGTCCCTCCGAGGATCTGGGTGGCGCTGGGTGAATTAGTGGTGGTTCCGCCGCTTGACATTGCTCGGAAGATACACATAGGATTGGAATTGAGTCAATAAAGTCAGAGAGAGGAAAGATGATTATGGAAAGAGAGAGAGAAAGAAGGGGCCATCAACGGTGAACCGTTGCTTTGTTTTCTTCTCTGTATTTATATCTTCTATTTATACTCCATTATAGTATTTTTATTCTACGGTAAAAATCGAATGTTTTTAATTTAATTTATTTTATTTCTTACATTGGAAGAGAGAAGAGGGGACCGTAGGGCCAACCAAACAACTCAGGGCGTTTCGCTTCTCATTGCATTTACAATCTAGTCAACGGCTCGTCAGTAAATTTTATTTTTATTAATTCTAAAGATCGTATTTCTTCTTCCACAATGGTAAGTAAAGTAGTTTTTTTGTTTAATTTCTTAACAACCACCATATACATTCACAAAATTATTCAATACTAGTGCAAAATTCGGTATTAAGCGATATTGTCACAATTTTTTGTATTTTTGAATATTAAATCATGGTAATGTGTTTGTATATGTAAATGTCATTTATTGATTAAATATGTATTAGTTAAAAAAGTAAGTTTGACTGTTTTTTTAATTGCATTTTCATTTATGGAAAGTAATTACTACTCCACCTTTTATGTTCGATGTATTTTCTTTCATATGTTATAATTATTAAAACTATTTAAAAATTAAATATATTTGAATAATATAACTTTAAAATATACATATCAGAAAATATATTTGATAGTATAAATTTATACATACAATTATATTATTTTACACGTTAAATTATTTTATATATTTATTTTGGCAAAAACTTGTGTGAGACCGTCTCACGGATCCTTTTAACCCATATTTCAAAATTTTGGGTAGGATAATCCATATTTTTTTTCCAAATTTTGGTTTGTAAAAAAAGTAATAATATTTAAGTAAAAAGTGATAATATTTTTAACAAAAGTGACTATCACTTTTAACTTAAACACTATCAATTTTTGCTCAAACATTATCACTTTATATATATAAAAACCGTCTCACGGATCTCATTCTGTGAGACGGTCTCACCCAAGACTAGTCCATTTATTTTTAATATATTATATTACATGTTGTATTCTATTGCTACTTATTAGCTTTAAAAAAATGCTGCCGTTTTGGGGTATGGGCTTTAATCCTTACGTACACTTTAACTTCTTCCTTTTTAATATATATACTGTATTTGTTTGTTGTATTTTCATTTTCTTTGTGTGGATTTAGTTTGCGCGATCTTTAATTATAATGACTTCAACTTAATTGTAACCGTAACTGATAATGGTTTCTAATTTAGATTTGGCATGAACTTCAAATTGAAATACTGTAACTAAGTAACGTTTATGTGATATGCCAAATTCAACATTCAAATTGAACTACCTCTAATCCCTAACTCAGGATTTGAATAGCATTACACCAAATAAATAGAACTAGACTTGAATCTCACCATCTATTTAAACATATATAAGGAGTAATATTTACATTTGCATATATATATATATATATATATGTGTGTGTGTGTGTGTGTGTGATGTATACATAACCTTAAATCATATATTGTCGACAAGTCTTATTTAAACTAGTTTTATCAAAGCAACTAACTAATATTCTTATTAATTTTTTAAAAGCATAATAGTTTGTGAGTTCTAGTATTTCATTAAGAATTATTATTTTGTAAAATTATTTTAATCTCTCCGTCCCCTAATTAGTTGCACACTGCCACACTTTAGTTATTTAGACGTCCCAAAATTATTTGCTCATTCTTAATTAATATGAAAATACCTAATAAAATTAATACCCTCTAACATTATTTTATTTTTAAAATTACCACTCATTTTTTACATACATTTTACTTCACACTTCATCAATTACTTCACACTTCATCAAATCACCAAAAATACTCCTCCTTTATCTTATATCACCAAATACTAAATCCACTTTTCTTAAAAAATCTGTCGATCAAACTGTGCAAATAATCTCGGGACGGAGGGACTGAGGGAGTAGTACTTTAAACTACATCATTTTGTATTAAAAAAAACATAAAAGGTGACATGTTAACGGAACTGCAGTTGGATCATGGAAAGATGAAACGGAATTTGTTATAAATGCAGAAAAAATTAACAAGATCGGTTGTAATGAAAGAACGTGAAAAGTTATTTCCTTTGGAATTTTCGGTTACTTGTTAGGGGCAGAAGAATAAAATGCATTTAGGTCTTCACATGGATAGAATTTGGAACTCTTCTTTTCATTTGCATTAAATAATTTTGGATGCAGAAAAGGTATATATAAATGTGGACGAACAATGTGCAATGGATCGAAGAGGCCGTTCATGAATTCACTTACTCCACTATTTACTAGTTTACCGGTCACAAGTTGTGAATTCAATTAAGTCGTATTTTAATGGATGTATGGAAATTGATTTAAATCTATAATAATGACTTTTAATTTATAAACAAATTTAAGGCAAATGGTTGACTACGTCTACGAGCTCCATACCACTTTAATTGTCGTTTTTATTTTATTTTACACACATATTAAAAAATCAATTAATTTTAATAATTATTTATATAAAATAGTTAATATATCATCTACATGAGTACATGTTATTAATGAATTATTTAAATAATTAGTTATCCTACCTAGTACAATTTACAAAAAATATTAAACATTTTTTTAACGGAAAGTAAATATCAAGCATCTGTAAATCACCGTAGGTAACCCACCACAAATTAAGCTCCATACCACTAGGTCTTTATTGCATTTTTTCATAATTTTGCATTGAAATCATTTAAATACTGTACTCAAATAAATGTGGTATTTTATTAGATAGATAAACTTTATTAAGGGCACAATGATTTTTTTATTTTTTTAATGTATATGAATTGATCTAAAATGAAATTTATTTCATAAAATTTATCGCATTTGATCTTAAATTTTATTTCAAAATATTAGTTGTTTTTCCTATTTTTACCAATTATCTTCTCGAACTATCCCTCTCGTTTTTCCTATTTTTATCAATGATCTTCTCGAACTACCGCTATTAATATCTTTTTTTTTAAATATATTAATTAATGATAGAAAGGTCAAAGAAAAAGTGGAAAAGGAATGTGAGAAAATAAAAGGAAAAAAAAATTAATGAGGAAAAAATGTGTCAAAAAAATTTTGTTCCTTAATTATATACAAAATGAAAAATGCAACAAATTTTACGAAACGAAGGAAGTAAATAAAAAGGGTGGGATGAGTAATTAAGAAAGAAAATTAATCATAATTAAGGACAACCGGATTGAGTGGGTGTTTGAGAACCAAGTGATTAAGTTAATTTGTTAAAAGTGATTTTGGTGAAGCACCATTCCACCCACTTCTAATAGCTTCTATGTGCTTCTCATCATTATAGTAATTAATTTTACAATTTTGCCCTTACAATTTAAATAATATTTCATCTTTACATATTATCTATCCAAATGAAATAAGGGTGTTTTTTGTAAATTTATAAAAAAAGTGGTTTGTTTTGTAAACACCACAACATATACACAATTGATTTAAAATGCTTAATTTTAAAACACTATCAACTTTCAATTTTATTGCAAAAATCAATTTTAATCAATTTGAATCAATCACTCAGTTTACAAACACACCCTGAATATCCAATTCATGCAATTAGTTATTCAGATGAGAACTACAATGTCCTTAAGAAAGCTCGACATGATTTTGATAGCTATGCATGCGATCGGAGAAATTTATGCCTTATCATATTCGTGTCTGATAAGCTACTTATTAGTTATTACTGAAAAATACTTTACTAGAAAAGACCAAAACCCAACAAATTATAAACAATACTTCATATATACGTTTCAGTGACAAATTCATTAATTAATAAACGAGATATATGTGACCCTCGAATTTGATATTCATTTTTCATTTAATTCAAACTGAAATTATTAGAAAGAAACAAAAAAGATTTAATTTATATAAATATATACTAGTATCTAGTAGCTAGTATATTTTATGGTTGACGAGAAAACAACAACTTCTGTTTGAACATATGTACTGTAAAATGTAACTTTATAGTTTTAATTGAAATATGTATGACAGTATAATTAAAAAAATATTAATTTATATAAAACTTTTACAAGTAAATGGATTATAAATTTATGCAAATGGTGCTATGAAACTTTGCCCGTACGATGTGGATGAAAAGTTTCAAACGGGTGATCATGGACTATCTTGACTCATTACTTACTAGAGTACGTCTTCCATAAATCCGAATTCTCATTAATTCTCCTTTTAAATAATTATATGATATGTCATTATTTAAAAATTCTTAATTTTGTGAGTTGTTCATTTTGAAATCAACAAACAACAACATTGTGTTAAGCGGTTACACTTTATATATCATCAAACAACAACATTTTTGAGTATTTTTTTCAAAGAAAGCATGGTTTCTGTCTTTTCCATTTTTGCTACATCTTTTCTTTAGTTGCAAAGAGCGGAGACGTTTCTATTGATGGACGAGGCCGTATCCATAACATATTTGCTTATCTTTTTTCTCAAAATAAGGAATTAAATCAATTTTTAAAATTCACTAAAAAAGGGTCCTATTAAACCAATTGAATTGATATAAATCTAATTTTTTTTAATCTCACTCCAATTATTATAATCTCACTCAACAATAAAATATTAATATAATAATTACAATCATATATATAGTACGTCATTAAAAACTTACTAAACAATACTACTACAATATTACAATTTAATTCAAGCTTACATAATTTGAAAAAAACTTAGGTATTCTCTAATTCAAAAGAAACACATATATTATTATTCCTCGTAATTTTAAAAAATTAGAATTTTAGAAAAAAATCAAAGTAAGTTTAGACGGTTTAATATTTTACTCTTAATTTGTTAACATTTGAATCCAAAAAAACAGTGAAGATTATGAATTATCATAAATCTTAGAACAAATATAATTCACCTAAATAGAACGCGATTGTTAAATAAATCGCACCGTGAAGGATCATGGTGGTTTATTAAAATAACACATGCACTACTTGGTGGTGGGAATTATAGTGTGGGAGCATTTGTGGATGAAGACTAAGGACACAAATAAGATTCGATGGGTCATGCTGTAATGATTGTGTAGGATAAAACAAATTAAACAACCTAGTTTTATTAATTTTAGAGAGATTAGAGGGAGAGAGATAGTAGTTGTATTACATCGTATGCTTATTAGTTCAGTGGACTAAGACCTACTAAAAAAGTTCAGTGGAGGTCTGAAACCAATTTCGAAGTTGAAAATTTGATGTCCTTGAAAAAAAAAAGTTCAAGATCAGATTGAGTTTGAAAGGAATTTTAACAAATTGCTTTAGAATTTTTTAGAGTAATTTCTTCACCAACTCCTTGCATAATTATTCTATGAATTCTCTAAACATTATATTATTTTCATTGTCAACGACATTAATATATATGTATTGTGAATTTACCGTACATAAGAGCATATGTGTAATGTAAACATATTCATCCTGTATAGACAAAAATTGATTTAACTCCATCCAATGTTTTCTTGGCTTCAATTATTAAAGTTTGGATGAACTCAATAAATAAAACACATCTAATTAACATATATTTTTGAGGTGTTCCATTTTTTTTTAATCACTTGGCTAAATTAAAAGCCAACAGAAAGGCTGAGTTCGAAATAAACAGTAGTGGCCTAAAATTTGAAAGGTTGAAAAAGGGTCAGCCTTATATTAATTGGAATATATTAATTTCAAAACCACCTTAATTAAATTTTCAACGTGGAAGGATTTTTATTGTCTAAAACAATATCATACATTGTTTCGAAAAGAAAAAAAACAATATCATACATGAGGCGATCGAAACTTTTCTTTAGGGGGTGTTTCTTTTGGGCTTTGGGTGGTTTTAAAAATCAGATTTTTGAAATTCTGGTTTTTGAAATCCCGATGAATAGTAATATGGGTGTTTCTTTTGGGTTTTGAAATAGTCTAGGATTTAACTTTATATCAAATCAAGTTGTAAGATTGAATGAGTTTGTATTATTATATTATTGTTTGGTGAGATTATAATGATTAGTTGATTAAATGTATTATATTATTGTATTATTATAGTATTATACTATTATTATATTATTGTTGAAAAAAAATATAATGATTTGAGTAATATCATATAGATATAACTTTATGTCAAATCAATATGTTTGATAAGGGTGGTTTTGAGTGGATTTTAAAAACCGATTTTTAAATCCCGAAGTAAAACGGGTTTTGGATCTTGAAATCCAAAACCTGGTTTTTAAAACCAGAAAGAAACATCCCCTTAGTATTTGATTTATAACTAACTTTAGAACATGATATATATTGCTGCTTGAGAAAGATGTCGAAATCGGAAAAAAAAAAAATTTGTCGTAGAAGTATGAGAAAAAAAGAAAGGAGATTTCGTTTTCTTTCGAAAGTGTGTAACAGAATATATAAGGTTGTATTCTTGAATCAAGAATATAGATTAGTCCAGTTCCAAATTGAAAATTAATAATTTCATGTTAAATACTCCAACATTTTGTCGTTTAGAGCGTCCTATCTTTAGTTACTCATTTTCATTTTTTTATTAACACTTCGCTATTCCTTTTTATTTTTTTTATTTTCTTCCTCTAACTTTTCCTCTCCTATCTTTCTCTATTTTTTCTTTTTCATATTCCTATTTCAATACCACGCTATATCTATCTAATACTATTATTCCATTAAAAAAAAATGTTCAAAGTGTATTTTGATATATGTTACTTTGGTTGATAGAATGCCAAAAATAATTATATTACGACAGCTTACGAAATCGTAATTATAGTAATTTAACATGTAGCACACGAGCGGTGGCAGAGGCAATCATTCTACCTTCGTCGTAATTATAGTAATTTAACATGTAGCACACGAGCGGTGGCAGAGGCAATCATTCTACCTTCGTCATGTAGTCACTCGTGTTGAATAGTATAATGACTTGGGAAGTTAGTAGGAAAAGTATATTACAAATGACAAATATTTTCAGACAAGTAGGCCGAAACAATCACAGTACGTAGCTTTGTTGTATTAATACTAAAATCTCACAACCTACCTCAATCAAAAAAGAAAATCTCACAACCTACATATATATGTGCTTATTATAATTGGAGTTTAGGGGTGTCACTTAATTTATATGTGTGTCGTATTTTGAGATTAACAGCGAAGAAAATACAATAAAAACTCATATTAACCTAACATGAATGTAAAAAAAATCATGTCAACGTGATAATGCAGGTCATATAATATGACATGATAAAACACGGTAATAAAAGTAGAAATTTAGAGAAAATTTCATTTTACGTCCTGTAACTTAGACCTAATCCAATATATATCCTTTAAGTTTTTACTTTTTCGATTTACGTCCTTTTTTGTCCAATTTACGTCCTTTCCGCCGGAAAATTTTAAAACCCACCGAAATGTGAAGAATAAATTGGGATTCCGGCCAAATAGTCCAATTTAACTCCTTTAAGTTTGAAAATTAAAATTTAATAATTAAAATTTTCTAAAAATCTCATTAAAGATATAAAAAATCTATAAAAGTATAATTAAAAACCAAAAATCTCATTAAAATTTAAAAAAATAAAATTCAAAATATATCACTAAAATTTCGAAAATATCATTACAGATTATAAAATGTGTAAAATAAAAATAAAAAAATTCTAAAATTTTGAAAATACAAAAAATAAAAAATTCTACAATTCAAAGAATGGAAAAGGTGTAATTTATAAATTAAGAAATTCAAAATCTCATTAAAATTTCTATTAACTCTAAAAATCTCATTAATTTATTAACATTTCATTAAATTTCAGACTTGATTCACACTCGTCTACCATTAAATTTTTTCTCGAACTCCAAAAAAATTTGGGTCCCACGAGATTTTCCAAGTCATCGTTGAGGTTGAGTGGAAGTTCCACATCTTAATCGATTTTGGAACCGTCCCAAATTCATTTTCACGATATTTTTAAAATTGTGGAATTTTTTATTTTAAACATTTTTTTAAATTTTAATTTATAGATATTTTTATTTTTATGAGTGTTTAGAAAAAAAAAATTTAATTTACACATTTTTCAGATTTCTTGAAGTGTAGAAATCATAGATTTATTTTTATTTTTATGAGTTTTTAGAAAAAAAAATTACACATTTTCAGATTTTTTGAATGTAGAATTTATAAATTTTTTAGATTTTTTATATTTATTTTACACAATATATAAGTTTTTAATGAGATTTTTAGATTTTTAATGAGATTTTTTAATTTTCAGTATTTTTTAATTATTAATTTATAATTTTGAAACATAAAGGATGTAAATTGGACAATTTGATCGAATTTCCAATTTTTCAGTGGAAAGGACGTAAATTGGACCGAAAAGGATGTAAATTGGACAACCTAGGACGTAAATTGAAAATGTGAAAACTTAAAGGATATATTCTGGATTAGACCTAAGTTACGGGACGTAAAATGAAATTTTCTCTACAAATTAATTAAACCTTTACTTCCATCCACCTCCTCCTTGTCAAAGTCAAATGGTTACTTTTTAACTAAAAAATTATACTAAAATTAAATGCTTTATTTTTGTATTGTTAATATATATATCACCCCATTCTAATTCTATACCCCACAAAAATATTAAGAAAAAAAAAAACTAAAAAAATCAAAATATTTGTATTCACTTGGATTGAAGTATAAATTTCAACCCATCTCAATGCACAAAACATTTTTTTTAGGGTTTCAATCAATGCATCTTGTGGAGAACAAAATTATTTATGTTACATAACTTTAACTTTTTTAAAAAAATGTCCCAAAAAGATAAAATTTTAATTTATGTACGTTCCATAATTTTAAAAAATGCTTAATTTACGTTCCATAATTTTGAAAATTGCTTAATTTATGTCCTATTGTTTTACGGATACACAAAAATGACATCGTTTCACTCACGCTTTTGTCAACTGCGCATAAAAAATATGAAAACCAAAAGAAATTGTAACATGACCAAACTCGACTTGTATAGCGTGGAAAAACTTAACAATGGCCATGCGGATTAAAAAACCATTACATACTATTTAGAATTTGCATAATGAAAGAAAATGGACATATATTAACCAATTTACGAATGGGACGTAAATTAAACAATGTATAGAATTATGGAACGTAACTTAAATTCTTATTTTTTTAAAACGTTTTTAAATTAAAAAAAGATGCATAAAAGTTACGGAACGTAAATAATATTTTTTCTCCATCTCGTACGCAATACGAAACTATAAGATAAATAATACTCCCTCCGTCCCGGAGGAACTTGCACCCTTTGACCGGCACACATTTTAAGAAATGTGTAAGAAAAGGTGTAATGATTGATGTTTTGAGGGGTAGTTTTGTAAACTTTTATGAATAAAGTAAAGTAAAAAGTAGATTGAGTGAGGAAAAGTAATGGCATATGGGTAAATATGAGTATATTTCAAGGGTGAGGGTTGGGAAGATATTTCCTTTTATGGAGTGTGCAAATTGGTATGGGACATCCATATATGGAAAGTGTGCAAATTCCTGTGGGACGGAGGGAGTAGTACTTCCTTCTTTCGAAACTTATTATGTCCATCATAAATTCCAATTAATTTATGTATAAAGCAGCTTAGTTAAGTGGATGAAGGAATATGGTAGGAGTCTACATATAAATAAAGACTTTATTTATTAATAAAAAAGAATATAGATAAAAATAGTGTAAATATAATGATTTTAAAAAATGAAATAAATAAAAATAATGAAACTGAAAGTAAATTATTACTGTATGATAATTTAAATTAAGGAAAAAAAGGGTTGGTGTGGATCTTTGGCGGCGGTATGAGTGGACCTTTCCTTTCCGTTCCGTTCCTCAGCGCGTGCTGAGCTGTATATTGACCATCAAAATGTGACAAATCGATTTCACATTCGCCACGCGTCGCACCTTTCTCCTCCACAGATCTTAATTTTAATTTATTTAAATACTAAGTACAATAATTAGCCGGCACCGAATATTGGGCTCGCCTCAAGTCGGTGTATGTAGTAGAGGTGTCACAATTCAACACATTTTTGTTACTTCGTTGCTTCCTCCCACTTCCCCTTTCATGAGCTGACTTTTTTAATTTTCTTCTCTATTTTTTTCTCTTATGTTTTTGTGGGTTTAAAGACAAACAGTTGAATTAGCCTGCCATGGTGATTACATTAATTTACCACTACTGTATTTTGGTTTTGTACCCATCAAATTTCATTAATTGCACACCTTTCTTAATTCATTGAAATATATAATTAAAAAGGTAAGTGCTGTGCTGGGATAAAAAAAATCATAATTTTATTTGTATTCTTATATTTATATTTTTCACTTGAGCCTACTAGTATATTAGTAATTTATTTATTTAGTAGTATGAAATGAAATGAAATCTAATTCTATATATATTCTCAAATAGCTACGTCACTTTCCTTGTTAAGTAAAAATAGCACGTTTTAGTATAATTCATAACTCATAAGCCACCAACGTTTCCGTTTACTTCTCGTAATAAAAATACTCTAAAATTACAATTAATAAAACACAATAAGTAACTTTAACTTTATTTTCTTTTCGTTTAATTTTCTTCCCCGAGTTCGACAAGAAAATTATTGGGTGGAGAATGTTAGAGCCATTGTCCCTTTCCTAGTAATGAAGACCACCAACTTTTCAAATAAGATTAATACATCTAAAATGCATGGATGTGTTTATATATATAGAACAAAAAATACTTTGTGAAAAATAACTTAAAAGGCTAGAGTTGAGTTTTTCAATGTGGCTTTTAAAAAAGGAAAAATTATAAAATTTGCCCATGTTAGCAAAACTTGCTCGTCATGTTTAGGAGTAGCAATATATGTCCCACAATTACTATTTCTTTGCAATCTATGTCAAAATTTGTTTTAAGGAGTATTAATTTCACCATCTTTCGGGGAAAATTTTAGTTTTAGTCCTATAAGTTTGATACATTCAAAAATAAATCCTTTAAGTTTCAACTTTACAAAATACGTCCTTTACCTTTCAATTTAATCCTTTTTTACATCAATTTTAATCCTTTATCTTTCTACTGAATTAAAACTGCCTGAATATTCTCTTTCCGGTGGGATGTGTTGACTTTGGTAGTACATTTATTTAAAAAATGCCATGTCATCTGCCACATAATTATCTCTCATTTATATATTCTTAAAAAATATATGCCACATCATTAATCGACTATCAATCAATAAAAAATAAAATTACTGCATCCACGTAATTAATTGAATATCTATCAAATTTTCCTATAAACTCTCAAGTTCGATTAAAAATAAAATTGAAATTGAATGTCTATTTAATTTTTTCTTTTGTTAATAATATGGCCACTGTCCACTACATGGGGGAATATATATAGTTTTGTTGTGATATATATTTTTTCATGTCTATTTAAATTAATGGACTAAAGGTATATTTTAAGAAATTCTAAAAAGTTTTCAATATTTTAAAAAGTTCTCAATAAAATTTACATATAATTTTATTTTAAGAATGTGTATAAATAATACAGTTTTGAGCAATATTCGAGTTTAATTACCATTTTTTTTGTGTTAGCAATTATTATGTTTTGAATATATTTTGACAAATTGTTATGGTTTTTTTTAGGCCACATGGAAAAAAAGAGGGAGACCTTCCAATGTGAGTGTTACATATTTGCTAGAAGTTTATTTTACTAGTTTAAGTGAAATTTGTTACGCCCTGAACAATTTGATTCTTGCAGGTTGATGTTCAGAGGGTACCCAGAACCATGGGTATAATGGAGGAAGGTAATGAAGCTTTTGAGGCTGCTCTCAGCCAAGCTTTACTCAATCAAGCTAGCTGTGAAAGTCAATTTCAACATTTGAGAATGCCTATTATTCTATGGTTGGATCTACTCCACCTCAACAACTTCTACAAGAAGATTATACAACTCCATAGGTTGTACATGGAGGTTTGAGGCCACAATTCACGACACAAACGGAATATGAAGAGAATATTGGTTGATGGAGGAATTATCTCAACAGAGTTGATGGAGGAATTATCTCAATAGAGAGAGTAATAATTATCTCAACAGAGTTGATGGAGGAATTATCTCAATAGAGAGGGTAATAATGTTAGTTTTTGAAAATATTAAAATACACCTTTATTATATTGTAAGCATCCAATGATACGTACAGGTTCATATATTTTAAATTGTTATGTTTTAATTTAGTTGTTGTCAATTTTATTTTTAATTATTCTGTCAAAAAAAATTATTTTTAATTATAAAATTGTTTTATCAATGGTGCATATTTCAATTTTGTTTTTAATTGAACTTGGGAGTTTACAGGAAAATTTGATAGATATTCAATTATTTACGTAGATGCAGATATTTTATTTTTTATTGATTGATAGTCAGTTAATGATGTTGCATGATATTTTTTTATTTACGTAGATACAGATATTTTATTTTTTATTGATTGATAGTCAATTAATGATGTTGCATGATATTTTTTAAGTATATATAAATGAGAGATAATTATGTGGTAGATGACATGACATTTTTTAAATAAATGCGGTACGAAGTCAACACATTCCACCGGAAAGAGAATATTCAGGCAACTTTAATTAATTCATTAGAAAGATAAATGATTAAAATTGATGTAAAAAGGGATTAAATTGAAAGGTAAAGGACGTATTTTGTAAAGTTGAAACTTAAAGGATTTATTTTGGAATGTATCAAACTTATAGGACTAAAAATAAAATTTTCCCCCATCTTTCGCTAGCGATTTTAAAATGTGTCTCTTCAAATCTGTGAATTTGGTACCTTCAATTGCTTATTTCATTCATATTTGTTTGTTAGTTTTTGAGTCTATTCTAATTAAACTTTCTAAATCACTTGTCCACTCGCTCACACTAAACCTCCTTTTCAATTTCCCGACCTTCTGCAGTTCTACATTACAATCCTTAAGACTCCAATGCATGGGTGTCGAATCCAACAAATATAAATAGTGATAGTGATAAACAAGGTCAAATAATAAAGTTTGATCACCACTTGTGTAAATTCTTGTTAGAACCTTAGACGTGCCAACGCTTTATGCAAAGTATTTATCTGATATCTTTTTATTAGAGACTTAAATTCATCTCCTTAAAAATCCACTCTAAATCATTTTGATTATCTTACATAGTTTTACATGTTACATGTGTTTTTGATTATCTTTTCCCACAATAAAATTATCAATTACCATGCTTAATTTACAAATCATCCATATAATGTACTAAATAAAAAACATATGTAACATGTAAAACTTTTCACTCTGTTTAATCTAAAAACTTAATTTTTTGAGGACACTAATTATAGAGATGTGACAACAAATATTTGTTGTTATAAAACAATAGTATCAATCACACAAAGTTCACATGATTTATTTGGTTATTTATGTTTCTAAACTTGTACGTTATTCTCTCTTCCCCAGCATATCTCGATGTAGAATCTTTAGATTCTTCGATTGTCGGACAGGCCCTGCCACCTAACTTCGTGTACCTTTCAATCATCGTACTACTCATTCAATGACACTGCATAGCATATTACAATCTAGGAAATCTATCATGCATTGAAATAAAATCAAATTGTCTAGATATTACAATGATACATGATGAACGTACGTGAAAATGATCATGCATGATGTACTAGTATATTAATATATACAAACTTAAAAGGTTAAAAGGGTATATTTCCAGCGAATTGAATATGCCTAGGCGGCTAGGCTCGATTAAAAAACAATTGTACTTATGTTATATACGAGTAAGTGGGACAGCACAATATCAATTATTTCAATTGTTGATGGTAGAATATTTAAATCTTTAATATATTAATGCAATTTTTAAACAGTTTTGTTGACTTTCACAATGTTTGATTTTGTACCATGGTGCACGTTTGTTTTTGGTGGGGTGGGGGGTGATTCATAACACGCATTTACTGTATAGGACTTAGGCTACTGCTGAAGTAATAGTTGACTCAAGTATACTAATCACCGATATTCATGAATTTATATGTTTTAAAATTGTGTGTGGAATTATTCCATTATCTACTTAATTAAATTTAATAAACATCGATGAAATTAAAGTTGAGTTATTTGATTTAATTCTTATTGGTTTCGGTTGAACTTATAATATCATTGATTTTTAATTACGTTTCACTTCAATTCTTATTAACTGTTAATTAAATTTGATTAATTGAATCCAAACAAAAGTTTAACAATCAATTTCTTTTTAACTTTGAATTTTGTAATTCTTCCGAAAATGACTTGTCAAAAAGAGAAGACTGGGCTTAAACTACTTATGGGCCCATCTGAAAATTGTACTTTTACTGGGCTTCAGCTGATGCATTGGCCCAATACACATTTTCTTTACGAAAAGAGTACTTGGGCTGCGCTTTTAAAGATTATGATTGGGCTTCATTTTCAATTTTCTTCCTTTATAATTAGGGTTTTGTGACAGTAGTCTCGGTTCGACTATCAGTGGGCAGAAAGCTTCGACCTGCGGCAATGGTGAAGGGGCGGCAAGGAGAACGCGTGAGGCTCTATGTCCGGGGAACAGTCCTCGGCTACAAAAGGTAAATTGACAGTTTTGCTTCTTGTTCGATTTATAATCACATTATATTTGGTTTGTATTGTAAAAATGGCGTGGATTGTGTAATTGGATGATAGGTCTAAGTCGAATCAGTACCCAAACACGTCGTTGGTACAGATTGAGGGAGTGAATACCCAGGAGGAAGTTGCGTGGTACTGTGGGAAGAAAATGGCGTACATTTACAAGGCCAAGGTCAAGAAGAATGGTTCTCATTATCGTTGCATTTGGGGAAAAGTCACGCGCCCTCATGGGAACAGTGGCGTCGTTCGTGCTAAGTTTACATCCAATCTTCCTCCCAAATCCATGGTAACAGAAATTTTATTATGAAACAAGATATAGTAGAATTGTTGTGTAGTTTTGTTGTACTGACGATTTATGAATCTTCTTAATAGGGTGCCAGAGTGAGGGTTTTCATGTACCCGAGCAACATTTGAGGTGAAAATTCGGACTTTGCTACTTGAATTATATAAATGTGTATTGCTGTGCTTGATAACCATAGTCATTTAGATCTTAAGCTGGGCATGCCATAGATGATATTGATTTTGCCATAGATGATAAAGTGAATGCATTTTAAAGAAATTTAGAACTAGAGTGGAGTTTCCCCTTACTATATAAGAAATTGAGAAACTGTCATTAGAGTTTTAATTTTTGTGGTTATACAGATGACCCTAACTAGATTCCTTCTTGTAGAAGGGTGTTCCATGCAAACGATTTTGTTAGAAGATAATGCATATACATGTTCACATGTGAACGATCTTGTAATAAGATAATACATATACATTTGAACATGTACTATGTATCGCCATTTTTTTTTGAAGTATGTATATTTCCTCTACTTTTTCAAATTTAGGAGTTGAGATGATGCTTCATGTCCGAACGTTTATTTAGTGTAATGCAGCATTGAAATTACAATGTGCATGCTTTGATCCACTTTTACCTTCATTTTTGGGTCTCAGTGATTCAAAAGTTGTTTATTGAGAAATTTATTGATAATTTCATTCCAATGATCTGTTTAGTGTAGATTTGGTGCAGGAATCATGCCATTTGATTTGTTTTTTTAAGGGTTATGCCTTGTGTTTTATAGGTGTTTGAATCGTGTTATTTATTGTTCCCATTAGAATAAGATCTTTAGCTAAGCTTGTTTTTCTATTTTTGCAGTGATTGGGGCTTGAATTGAAGGAACAAAGACATCACGGATTAACTGTTGTTTGAGTTCAGAAAGACCAATTTGTATTAGCAATTTTAATTTCCATCCGACAGTGGAATTCAAAGATTTTTTTTTTGCCTTTGTTAAAGTTGTCTTTTATCTTTGTTCGGCTTTCATATTTTTAAGGTGCACTCTATGTTGCTGATTTTACCGTGATCTTAGTTGTTACAAGCAAAGTATTAGCAATTTTCTGTCAATGGCGTAGAAGTTGGAGATTGTTAGTCTTGTAGATTTTGACTGCCTAGGCGTTGACTATTTGGGACAATTAAGTCTCCAAAAGTCTAACTAGGTAATTATTAAGCCCTTTCCTGTCTCGTCTGTTTTGAATAAAACGTTCGATTAAGGTTTAGAAATGAGCAAACTGTCTAGCTCGATTCAATTGCCACTAAAACTAATGTCCAGAACGCCCACAATAGCTTATTACCATAAATTTGAGTTGGTACTAGTTGGTTGCCTATCTTGAGTTCGGTGGCATTGGCAAATACGAGTTACTTATGTATTAACTGTTTTGTCGTGTCATTGGCCAAGTGATTTGAGGGCAAAATATTAAAGGGGTGTTTTGCAAACTCTATAAACAGTTTAAAAATACTTCTCAAAAGTAAAAGCTGTGAGAGGGCGGCTTTAAAAAAAGTAATTTTGGAAGCAGCCTACTTTAAGAGGGCGGCTTTAAAACAACCCCTAAGTCAGAAATATTTGTGATTTGAAACGATTTTCCTAAATAAGGGTCATTTTTTATTAATTTATTTTCGTCAAATTAAATTGTCAAATAGTAATCAAATTGAATTTTTTTTTTTTTTTTGACAGCATCAAATTGAATTATGATATCACCCATATTTGTGATTTCTTGGAAAGTGATTATTGCTCAATATGTACGGTGATCCTAATAAGTCTATCACCAAAACTTAAAAACCATTCCACATAAAATCAAATCCTTCAACAAGCTGGCATATAAATTCAAAACTTAACGAACATATTACATAGTATAGTGCAACTCCGAATAAAGATAGCCAACCTCTTCTCTCTCATCTCATGACGACCAACACTTCCCGCAATTACAAATTCAACCAGTCTAAGCAAGGGCAAAGCCCCCAGCAAAACCTCGACGGATACGAGTCCTTCAAGTAAACCTCCCTACTAGTTCCAACAATATAGAAACTGAAAGATCCACGTTTATGAGTCATGGTCACTCGAGTCACTGGCACAACGGAGATAGAATGACGTTCACAAATAACCCGTGCAGTCGGAGGCACCTGGGCCCTCTCACCAATCACTTCTGAAGAAAACTTATTGAGCAAGTATGAATCAGCAAAGTAAGCTGGGGTACATTGGTGTGCTTGAGTATTGCACAGCTGCACTCCTTTGGCTCTGTGGAATACCTCATCTGGGACCGACGCTGCCCCACTAGTTGCATTCACTTTTCTTGCAATAGAAGTTCGCCTATTCAAAAATAAAATAAAATTTGTACTCAATGGTCATGCTGTACATAGAATCTCTGTTCAAGAAATGATTTTTTACGGTATACATACCATTTCACAATAGCCATTTTGCGTGTGAGAAGAGAACCACGACCCTGGCATGTTTGACATTCGATTAATCCATGAGATTGACATGTTGCACAAGGCAGCTTCCCCTTACCCTTACAATTCTGGCATCTGCAGAAGATATGCATTCTTTCTCAGAGCGGAGTACATAAGTATGAAGAGAACACATAGGGAGTTATCTCCAAGAGTAAAAATTATACTCCCACATTCCATCAACTGTCGTTTTAGAGGCAAAAAATTGTTCCAAAATATCTGTCGCTTTAGGTTTTCAAGGAGAAATTAAATACTCCCTCCGTCCCACTATAAGTTTCCCACTTTCCTTTTTTGGACGTCCCACTATAAGTTTCTCATTCCATTTTTGGCAAATTATTTTCTCTCTCCCAATCACATCACTTATACTTTATCTATTATTTTATCATACTTCATCTCATACTAATCTATTATTTTCTCTCTCACCATCACATCACTTGTACTACATCTATTATTTTATCATATTCCTTAATCAAAACACCCAAAAGAAAAGGGAAACTTATACCGGGACGGAGGGAGTATTGTTTTTCCAACTTTACCCTATTAATATTTGTGAGAAATGTCCTTAAATGATTCATTGATAAACCGTAAAAGGGTATAGTAGTCATTTTATACGATTAATTATAGATAATGATGACTTTCTTAATCTACGTGAAACACCAAAAAACGACAGTAAAATGAAACCTAATGGAGGGAGTAGTATTTAGATGTAGAAAACATGTGTAATTTCATAATTAAACGCTCACATTGAATCTGATCCATCTTTATGCGCAATCAAACCTCTCCCGTAACAAGCGGAGCACTGGAACATCTGATTCTCGTTGTAAAAACCAGGTTCTTGATTTCCATTACAAGTGGAACATACGATCTTTCCTCTTCCGTCACAGCCTACAGAAATGAAAAGTCGAACAAAGATGAATTATGTGATGCATCTTTAATCTAAATTTTGACATGCGCAGACGAGTCCGAGTTTCAAATAGCAATTGTCTTAAAAACATGTGGCAAATCAGAGCATGATTTTAACTAGAGACCTACAGAGTCCACCTTAAGCTAAGGAACCAATCTTTTATATGGGCTCATACCTGAGCATTTCTCGACAGCTTCTGAATGAGGAACCACGGTCCTCGACTCTTTGTGAGGCACAAATAGCATGGGAAATTCAGATCTCAGATCCAGTTCCCATACTCCAAGTTCCGGGCCCTTATCTTTTCCATCCACTTCACCACCACCGTATGGCTCCTTTTCAGTTATCGTATCTCTATCTTCCATAAAAGTTTCCAAGGTTCCCACATAAACGTTGCAATCCTCAACTGCATGAATAGTCCAAGTTCTAGCTGGACGACTTCCCCAACAACAACGATGACCTACGTGGTCGATGAGTAGTTCACGTATTTCAACCTCATCCAATATTTGCCTGTATGGATATTGAAAGGAATTAAAATACCGTAAAGATGTCATCAAATCATAATCTTTAGAACAAAATGTGACTATTAGAGCATACAATTTGCATGTATTAAATACATCACATGATTTCTAAAGAAGCCAATGAACACAAAATAAGACTTCGAGCAGCAGCACAGCCTGATTTGGCTGGGTGCTTCTATGCTTCTTTTTCAAAACAGTTCAAAGTTGAATTATAATGCAAGCCGAGTGGCTTTCATTTTAACTCCAATTTACGTTCTTACTTTCTAACAAGGAGTTTCACATCCGGTGAAGTATGAGTAAAATATTCACAGTGAAATGCAAATAAGGACAGTTCTGACTGTGCTGATTTCATATTATTCTTCAGAATTTTCTGACGCGTATGATTAGAAATGCTAGGAATGAATTTGAGTTATAGATTCACAATTTATCATAAAATAGACTCTCGATTTATCATAAAATTAAACAAGCGGTTAACTCAAAGACTAACCTTGGTCTATCACCAGCATTCTCTCTCAAATGACCATAATATTCGTCTTGGCCTTGGGGATAACCAACCACTTGTGCTGCAACATAACCATGCATCAGAACTCAACAATGATGCATTCCCAGAGGAAAATGCAAATGAGATCGATATACGAGCTACTGAGTTAGGAATCATAACAGAGCAACTAATTTAACCTTCAAGAATAGTGTTGGATACTGAAAGTAGCTTCAAGCCTCAAGCCTTACCTATATTCAAGACATTCATCTAGAAAAGAATGCAACATACTGTATCTTGTCACATATAAAATCCCACATCTTAAAATATCTGAGGGGACATGTCTTCTGGGAAGTATTGCAAAAGAAAAGAAAAAAGTATTCTTAAGCTTCAGCAAAATATCCTATACCTTGAAGCATAAACTTATTAGTCCAAATGATGCCTGTAAATGTCTTCTTCTCTAAAATTAAGGACACAAACAAATAAATTATTCTTTTTCTAACAATTGAATTCTTTTATCCCACATATTAACCACAAAAAAATAGACCAAAAGAGGTTCCATTTCATCATATAATACTAAATGGAGTTAACACATAAAAGAATCAATTTATTTGTTGGCAATTACAAACAATAATTTCAGCGAAAAAAAATCTCCAATATTCTATTTACCATTAGGGTAAAGGTTTTCAGGAGAGCTCAGTAAGGGGGCATGAAGAGACGGCGGATAGAATTCGGAAAAAGCCCCGGCCGATCGAATTTCGTCGACGCTGACCTCAGTTCCGGCCAAGGAAGCTGTCGGAATTACCGAACCTGCCCTTCCCACGTGCTCATACGAACTCCATCTCTCACTCTCTCCTTTCTCTGCTCCAATTTATCCCCAAACACAAGTAAGATCGCCAGTAAAGGAAAAATATAATACGAAACTGGATATTTACCTGATGATAGCATATGCTGCTCCATTTTCCTAGCTCTCACGAATTCAAATTCGACTGATGATCGATCTGTGACTGTGAAACCGAATAAACGTATTAATATTGCCGAATTTTACCTTAATGGAGAAGAAAAATACCAAGTCTATTCGTCTAAGCATACTAGTAATACCTTCTCGGATGGGGTTGACTGGCAAGTTTGTTGATATTTGCTTATGACTCCTTCAACTACAATTTAATACCAATTTGTTCTAAAATTACTTCTTTGAGGTTTATCTTATCCCTTTGTATTTTTTTAATAGTCTAATATCGCTTCATTTTTATTATTATTATTTTTTAATAACATAGTAACATTTTATTGCATAAACATATTATCAAATTGTGTGAAAATATATTGCAGTGTTAATTGCATTATTGGGCCATAAAAATGTTTAGTTAAGAAACTATTTGGGCTTTAGAGTGGCCTGATCCAATACAATTTAAATAACTCTAATTTTTCTTTTATGTTTGCCCTGCTAAAACTGTACCAGTTGTGAGCTTAAGATTAGGGTTTCTGCCACCGTCACCTCTCTGAACCTTTTCGAACAGCAACAATGGTGAAGGGGAGGCAAGGTGAACGAGTCAGGCTCTATGTCAGAGGAACAGTCCTTGGATATAAGAGGTAAACTAGAAATTCCGATTTCATTTTCCCCGATTCTCAATGACGAGTGTTTGGTTCGTATTCTAATTAATATCGTGGATCGTGTAATTTGATGATAGGTCGAAGTCGAATCAGTACCCAAACACTTCGTTGGTACAGATAGAGGGAGTCAACACACAGGAGGAAGTAGCTTGGTACTGCGGGAAGAAAATGGCCTACATTTACAAGGCCAAGGTTAAGAAGAATGGCTCTCACTATCGTTGCATTTGGGGGAAAGTCACTCGCCCTCATGGAAACAGTGGAGTCGTTCGCGCTAAGTTCAAGTCTAATCTTCCCCCAAAATCCATGGTATGTACTCTACGGTGTAATTTCATATTGATAAAAGATTTAGAGATCAAAGTATCTTGATTTATATCTATATGCAGATGTATATGTTTTTTTTTTCCTTCCTGCATCTGTATATAATGTGTTTGGACTTAGATTTGATGGCAATTCAATTCATATGGATAGTGTAGATTAGCTCATTAGTATGTGGTTAAGTAGTTCATGATGTCTAATAAGACCTCAAATAAATTATTTTCTACCCAATAGGCCAAAAGATAGTTGACTGAGCATATACTAAATAACCATAAAAACACACTATGTACAATCAATATGAACTAATTGAGATATCTCAACATATGTACCGGGGTCTTGATATATATACTCCAACTTCCCAATGAAACTTACCCTAACTTTTCTTTTCCGTCCATTCCAACTAAAGCTCCCCATTCCTTTTTTGTTTTCTTTACAAACTACTCTCTCCCTTTTACATCACCTCTAATACAACTAATTATTCTATTATATTTCTAAATCTCTGTGTCCAAAGCTCATTGTTAGATTTCACCGGAACAGAGGAAACATTATTTAAAATTAATATATCTTGTCATTCTGTGTGCCTTGAAGGCTGGAACTGTAAATTGTCATAAATTCTTTTAGATTGCAATACAAAAATCTTTCATCTCAAACAGAATCTTCACTGTATTTCAATATTTTTGTGGTGGAATTAAATTCTTACAACACTAGAATGTACAAAGTTGTTTTTGTTTTTGTCTAATGCTTTCTTTATTGTGTGAACCAGGGAGCTAGAGTCAGGGTTTTCATGTATCCAAGCAACATTTGAGGTGACCACTCGGGCTCTACATTATATTTACCAATTTTTATGTCCTGTTATCAGATGCATAGCTTGATGGGTGATTATTGAATATTTTTTTGTTGTGAAATTTTATTGTTTCATGTTGGTGTAGCTTAATATGATGCCCTTTTTAAATTTTGGGTTATACAACTCGGATAACGTTTTCCTTCCATTTTTGTTTCTTCATTAGCTTCAAAAGAAATGGATACAAGTGTAATAGGGAGTCTTCTCAATTTTCTATAGAATTAGGTCTCAGATGAATTTATCTGGGATTGCATGTGTTTTGATTTCTTATGCATTCAGTTAGACTTAGTCGTGCTATTTTTACCTAGTGCGTATTAATCTTGCTACACTATGAGAGTTGTTCATTCACTTCCTCCAACAGCCAGACAAATATTTGCTCTTTTATAAATTATATTGCGATTTGGGCAAATTTGATAACCTTAGTTTAGTCATGTGGTTTTCTTGTTTTTTCCTTTGCAGTTGATTTTGGAGCTCAAGTATAAGAGAAGACAATTTTTGGAATCGTTTTGGTGGGGTTAGAGAAGATATGTATTTAAAAATCCGTTTCTTTTTTACACTGAAGCAAATGGAGTACGAGGAATGAATTTTTGAGCTTGTTACACTTTGTTTTTATCATTAGTTGTATATTTACCTGCATTTTGACTTGGTTACTGCACAGTCTGGTCTGCTGTTTTTAGTCTTCAGCTTCTTTTCATTAACTTTTTTGTTAAGCCAACTCTTGCATTTCATCAAATTGGTAGTAGTTAAGAAGCTAGGATTTTGAACACGTTTATTATAATCCCTGGTCAGGATATGTATATATTACTAGTATATATGTATAATTATAAATAGACAAATATTATATTATTTGATGTATTTTCATATGACTCTATTTGATAGATATGTCGAAATATATATAGTTTAATATAAATATGTATTTTTGTTTAGCTGCGATTTTAATAAATACATCAAATAAATATTTTCTTATTTTATTCTATTTTTTGAAATTCATATGTAGTTGTTTATCAATAAAAAATAAGTTAATAGTACGAAATCTCCTTCTTGTTACTTATGTAATATTTCATACTTGAGTTTTTTCAAGAACATTGAAAAATCGTGATCAAATTTATACTAGACCTAAAAATTGTGTATTTTATAAATTCCCCCTTCACTAAATAGTCATACATACAAAAGAATGTTATCTTTTTTTTTTTATTAAAAGCTTTCATGCGTATTATGTGACCTTTATCGCAATAAAAAAGTTAAGAAAACAAAACATTTTGAGATATTTACCTACCATCAATCATACTATATAAATAGCAAGTTGTATTTATTTATAAAGAGTTTTTTAAGTTGTCCACAACTGCTGCTTCTATAATTAATTTAGAATCAGTTCAATTAGTAATATTTAGAAACGGTGAAATCAGTTTTTGAAACAAAGCTATTACTATAAAATTACTAGTATAAGCTTCTATAATTAATTTAGAATCAGTTCAATTAGTAATATTTAGAAACCGTGAAATCAGTTTTTGAAACAAAGCTATTACTATAAAATTACTAGTATAAGCTTCTATAATTAATTTAGAATCAGTTCAATTAGTAATATTTAGAAACCGTGAAATCAGTTTTTGAAACAAAGCTATTACTATAAAATTACTAGTATAAGAGAGAGGAGAGATGGGTAATCTGAGTTAGTTTTGTTTTAGTTTGTATAGCTCGATCTCTCTCCCAAACCTGATTCGTTGGCTTTTTCTCGTTTATTATCTTAATCTGATCAAATCATCAAATCTTGGATAATGTCAGATAGGCGTCGGAAAGACAGTTTCCTATTCCTAATCCAGATGATTCCGCTCCACCGTTTCATCAAGGAATTCTGAGAAACCAATGTTATTTGGTTTAAACAGGCGGCTCATCACAGATTCAGAAAAATTACTCCAGTTCTTGACCGAAGAAGAAAAAAGAAAGAGTAAATCTTCGGACCCTTACGGAAGGAAGAGGCGCGATTAGGAGGTGCACTTTGGAATTAAGCAAGTGTAAGATTGGAGGCCGCACAGTAATAGCACTTAAGATGGATTGGTCCAAGTTTGTTATGGAGTATGACTTGAAGTGTGATGATAGAGTTGATACCGAGCTGCAGGCACCAACCATAAATCTTTCCACTTTTATTTTTATTTTTTGTAGTCCAAATAAAATTGATATGTTGTTCTTTTGCATAATTGCTTTTGCAGCCACAATATAATAAAGTAGCTGGTTATAATATCAACTGTTGAGACCATGCACTAATTCTCCTAAATGCATTTTTTTAATTTGGAGGAAATTCAAAATGTTTTCATTAGTGCGTACATATCGTTCAAAGGGAGTAATTTCATTTATTTTGCCATTACCAATTTTTTTCTTTTTTTGATATTTCCAATTATTTCTTCCATTCGTCCAACCTCTAGTTATTTTTTCTTTCTTTTTTTAATATTTCCTATTATTTTCCTATATTTTACAAACTTTCTATTTTTTTTTATAAATATTAATGAAGTTGATAAAAAAAATGATAGAAAAAAAAAAGGAGGCTGGTCCGCAAAAATTCGCCCATCCATTTGTGAATTGAGATTTTGATAGTTTGCTTGACAAACAAGTTGATCCGCCCTGCTAAATAGCAGGCTTTTACAGTTTTGGCAACTCTACTAGCAATTTTGTGTCCATAGAATTAACACTCTTTTTAACAAAACAAATTAGTAGGTTAAAAGAGTATAATATCAATTTTTATAAGAATTTTTTAGATAAGATTTTGAAAGAAAATTATTTTGCTTAAATTAACATCATTCCTTAAGTAGGGTAAATAGTTACGTTTTGATGAATATAAATATGACGTGAATTTAAATGATGTAAAAGGAAATTTGAACCAAATTAGTAATATAAGATAAAGATATAAGAAGATGACACGTGCCACGTAAGATGGTAGGAAACTCAGAAATATTACTCCTTACGCTCAACAATAAGTAGTTTCATTGGGCGGTGTGCGTGCACATGTTTTAAGAAAAAATATATAAATATAGATAAATTAGTTAAAGAAGTAAATAATAAGGTATTGTGGTGTCTTTGTAAATAAAGTGATTTTTTGTAAATAAATTTTAATTAAATGATGATGTTTTTTATAAAGTGTACGAGACTTATGTAGAATATAAGACAAATGATATGAGATTACATTTCATGGAAAGACGGAATATATCCCTTATATATTAATAGGGGGGTTGTATAGCTTATGTGTCGAATTTTAGTGAATTTTGATGATGTGTATGGGTAGATGTCAAGTTTATTGAGAATCTAGTGTATTACTCCCTCCGTCCCACAAAAATAGCTTCATTTGACTTTACACACAGATTAAGAAAAATCAATAAATGTAATCAATTTTAACTAATATGCCTATTTTACCCTTGATATTCCATAAATTTGGTGTAAATTCCAAGACAGTTGAGTCTTAATTGTAATTATGAGGTGGGTTTAATTAAGGGTAAAATTGTCAATAAATCATTTAATACGTAAGTAAAAGAGGAAATGGAGTTATAATTTGGGACATCCAAAAAAGAAAAACGTAGCTATCTTTGTGGAATGTAGGGAGTAATTACGACCTTAATGGTTTAAGGCTCATCAATTGATTCATAAATGGATATCTTTTGAGGATTAACCTTTGTGTGTTTGAGTTAGATTTTAACCTTGTTGTTTGTATGTTCTCTTTTATATTGTAACTTAACGTTGTATTTTTTTTTGGATATTCCTGATACTCATAAATAATAGATTTACCGTTCTCAAAAAAAAATTTTTTTTAATAATTCAATAAAAATTGACTCAATCAATTCAATATATTAATATTAATATATATTTATATAATGCATATTATTGTAAAGTTCAAATTTATGAACGTCCGATTAATACGCGGGATATCAACTGAATAAAAGATAAGATAAAGATATACTCTCCATCCCACAAAAATAGTTACACTTTACATAAATTAAACAATGTAGTCAAATTTAACTAATATATGGTGAGTTTAATTAAGAGTAAAATTGTCAATAAAACATTTAATGATTAAGTAAAAGAGGAAATGCAGCTATATAATATAATTTTGGGAAGTGGATTTATTCGAATCCAGTGCTAATAGGTTAGACTGATTAAATTCGATAATCCAGAGAAATCAAGCAGTTGTTGTGGTAGATTTTGAACTCCGACGGTAAGACATCTGATCCTGAGAAAAATTGAAGAGGTTATTTTACTTTTTCTTTTTCCCTAAATTAAATTGTCGAGTTTCATCTTTCCATTGTTTTTCGCATTGTAGAAATTGAGTTTCTGTCAAAGGTTTGATGGTTGTGAAGCGTCTTAATCCGGATCCCCAGTCTCAACCGGAAAAGGTGAGTTTTTCTTAGATTAGCAATGCATGAACCTTTGTTACTCGAATTTGTTAATAATTACTCTCTCCATCTCGGAATATATTGCATAGTTTGACCTACGCGTTTTTTTAAAAAATAAAATTTTGTTGTTGATGATATAAGTTAAATGAGGGGTATTTTAGTTGATTTGATAAGGTGTAAAGTAGATTTTATTTAGATGTAAAGTGAAATGTATTGAAAGAAGAAATGTCAATAGGTTATTAATTTTGTCTCCACAAGCAAGTAACTCCAAAACTGGAGTACAGTAATTTTTCAAAGTCAGATATTACTAGCTTTTTTCTTCAATTTGGAAACATCGATCAAATTAAGGCTGTGAATTATTGACATGGCAATTGTTGATGTTTATTTGTCTTTTATTTTGGTGGTAGCGTGGTAAGGCACACCAAAGTGAAGATTGTGATCGGTTAAGTGAACTGCCTAATGATGTTCTGATTCTTATATTGTCTTCCCTACCCCTGAGGGATGCTGCACGTTCCACCATTCTTTCGTCTCGCTGGACCAACTTGTGGAGACATTCATCGTGTCTCAACTTTGATGCTGCTGAATTTTTGCATAAGATTGGAGGAGAGCTAACTAATGCGCAGAGGGACAAGTTTATAAATTGGGTGAACTCGCTCCTCCGATCACACAAAGCTCCCATGTTGGACGGATTTAGTATCTGTTTTGATTTTGACAAATCGTCCCACGAGGCAATCACATTGTGGCTTCAATTTGCTTTTGCAAGAAGAGTTGAGAAGTTGGAGTTGAGGTGTCTAACACAAAAATGTACATATGACTTCCCTGCAGCAGTGTTTTCGGGTCCTACACTTTTGAAGTCTCTCAAAGCTTTGCGCTTGACACTTATTCATGTGACTGATGAAGATATTGCCTTCTTTTTGCATAACTGCCCATTTCTTGAACAATTAATTGTCCAAGGCTCCCATAAAATTTCAAAGGTTGAAGTTTGTGGCTCATCGCTCGCGTTAAAACACTTAGAGATCTTTGACACCTTCCCTGTGCGGACGCCATCCATTAAAATTTCAGCTCCAAATCTGGCCTCACTTAAAGTAGATACATTATGGGGAGGTTTGCTTGAGAATGTTCCGATGCTTGTGAAGTTAAATCTGTTGGCTGACTATCGTGATCTTCATTACTGCAAATTACTTCACTTACAGCAATTGGAAATTCTTAGCACGAGTCTGACAATGCTTCGGAAGCACCCTCGCGTGCTTCCTCAAATGCCAAAATTGAAGAAATTCAAAGTGATGATATCGAGGTGTGAAGGTCATATTATGAAATTGACTTCTTTTATGCACACATTTCCTCACCTACAAGAATTTGAAATAAAGGTTGTCAATTTCTCTTTTGTGGTTACAAGTAATACTTTTCGAAACCTAAGTTAACAACATTTTGTCTTCTATGTAGATGATGGGGAGTACTTTTCCACGGGGACCGAGAGGAGTAGAGAATGGCTTTATGCATTTTACCCACCAACACCTCAAAGTGTTCAAGCTTTCAGGGAATTATGGAAGCTCTTATGAGATTGAATTTGCGAGAATCATTTGGATGAATTGTGTGGCACTCCAGAAAATCATCATTGATCCCCATTTTCAACCATTCAATTCTTGTTCTGATGTACTGCCAACACGTGCAAATCGTGAGGATATAGTTCGTATGGAACAAACCACAAGGAGACATGCGAAGCAACGTCTTCAGCCACTTGTACCTAAACACATTAAGTTACTTATTCTTTAACTGCTCTTTTTTGTGTGCATTTCTAATTCTTTAACTCTCTCTTTTTTTGGTGTGTATTTCTAAGTATTTTAGTAGAATACAGGAGTGATGTCAGTCTTTTAAATTTTAATGTCTTATTATGGTATGAAAAAATCTTTCCCATCGATTTTTTACAATTATCAATGACATGACAAATTAATTTAGAATTTTACTATGTAATGAGAGCTAAAAAAATTCCTATTATAATATTATTATAAATTAAGAATCTCTGTAAAGAAAAAATTTCTTACATGTAAAAGAGAAAATTTAAATCGGATCGACCACATCCCAATCGATCTTAAAATGAGAGGCAGATGATTCAACAAATAGGAGTTGCAATCGCCAAATAAATTAGTATTAAATGTTGAGTTTTCAACGTACAATGTGAGAGTTATATCCTTTACTCTAAATTTATAATCCTACTAAAAAGACTCTGCTTCCCCTGGAAATTGAGATCATTTATGAAGATGTTCTACTTCCATCTACTGCAAACACTCAATCAGCTGATCTAAAAGCAGTATAACTTGTATATCTCCAGGACTTTGTTTTAAAAAAAGAAAAAAAAAAAAACTGGCCGGATAAGGAAATTCTCTTCAGATTACCGAGTTTTTCGGACAAGCCAATGAATAATACCATCTCTAACAATCTTCAGCTGTGAATATGGTTCATTGCAAAATCATTATAAATGATGGAAATAAGCATAGACGAAAATGCACTTACATGGGGAAAAAAAGGGGGGGCACTTACATTAGTTAAAGCTGCGGTTAGCTTCCAGACTGGCATTTACTTGAGAGTTTTTGGAATGGTCATCTGAGGTATTTTGCACTGAAGATTTCATTTCTTCAAACAGCTTCTCAGCCTTTTCTTCTAATTCTGGGGAACTTATAGCCTCGGCCATTTGTTTCTTGATTTCAACTTCCATAGCCTTAATCCTACTTTGAGATTCTTCATTGGGTGCATTTCCAGCTTTTGCCACCTCAGCCCTCAGCATCTCGATCTTGTCTTTCAAATCCGAAGATTGCACCACATCATCTATCATCGTATTAACTTCTGTCCGAAAAGCATCAATCTTTGCTATTGTTGTGTCCACCATTTCCAAACCCAAAGATTCAAGAACAACCTTGAACTCTGACTCTAACTCTCTGTTCAATTCTGTAACTTTTTTCTGTAGCTCTGGGCTTGAGCTAATATCTGAGATCCCTGAGTTTGATATCTCAGCCTTCAGTGTCTCAATCTTTTGTTTTAAATCAGGCCGATCCACTAGCTCTTTGAATCTCTTGTTGATCTCGGTTTTCAAAAAAACATCATTGTTCTTTTTCGAGAAATTCAAAGCTTCGGACAATTCATCCAGCATATTGAGTTTATACATCAGGCTAGAGTAGTTAGGAGCTGAAGGAAGTTTTCCGTTGAATTCATCCATCAGCTGTTTGATCTTTTCATTTTGATCGTTTACATTCCTTGCTTTTGCAACCTCTTCACGTACCATTGAAATCTTTTCTTCCATTCCAAGAGCTTTTGCAGCCTCGTCATATTCATAGTCGAGCTCTATCTTAAGTTTCTCTATCATCTCCTTTAATCCCTTCTGTGAGGACCCCACGGTAGACAATTTACTGTCTTCTAAAATCTGCCGTTTCAGTTTGTCAACCTCGCCCTTCAACTCCACCTCTGAAGTCATACCTATGGGTTCCTCTTTCCTTTTCATGTTGACCTTCCTTTCAGGATCAACTGGTAACCCCTCAACGATTCCCCCAATTTGCCGGAACTTTTGAGCCCTATGTTTTAGTAGTGTTTCAGTGTCCATCTTTAAAAGTTCCTACACAGCCCAGGTATGCCATTTTAGTTACTTTATGATGAACGCAAAGAGTCGCTATAATGGAAATTGAAGTATACAACTCACATCCATTGATTCGACGATTGCAGTTTTTATCTGCTGAGAAGTATAATAGGGATCTGCATGTGCACCACCAAGAGGTTCCTGCATGAAGCAACAGATTACAAAATGCAAATCATATTAACCTCAAGAAACATTATCAGATAGATGATGCAAATATGATCAACAATGTTAAATACATGAGGATTTCAATAAACAGTGCACAGAGTACGGTTAAATGTAGATGAAAATTACCGGGATGATACCATCAGCAATTTTTAGCTTGGTCAACTCTGCAGATGTTATCTTTAGCTTTTCAGCAGCCTGGAGAGTAGAAGATAAAGTTACAACTAAAACATCTGTTCTGGTATACATACCAAATCTGACCTCCTTAAACAACCTTTGGGGAAGCTTTTGCAGTTTTCCACAAGATTGCAGCACATGCTTCAGGACTGTCATGTGAAAATGGAAAGGACCAAGTCAGAAACTAGTGAACAAATTTGACAAGAAGGTGACAATGAGTTTATAGGAGAAGGACATGCTTTTTTTACGTTCATTACAAAAATGTTAATCGATCCACCTATTCAATTGTGTCTTTTAGTTGTTCATGCGTGTAGGCTAGGTAGCAGATGATAATGAATTGCCCACATTAAACAAAAGACTTTTAATACTATAAAATTCTTTCGACAAAGTGTATGTTTTATAAATTGAACATCATTTATTTATGACGTACTGAGAGCAAGATCAAGAATAGATCAACTTCTATGTTACAGCAATGCTGCTTGAGACGAAAGAATTCATTTCTTCATATTAGCCATCATCTAGACCATGAAAACATGAAACGAACATCTTAAACTACACAATGCTATTAAAAAAAATTGCCAGTTAAAGCAAGCACCTGGCAACGTAGAACACTGCATTTTCAAGCATTAACAGCTTGTTAGCACAACCAATGGCCAGAGCTCCACCAGAACCACCCTCTCCAATAACAATTGAAACAATTGGTACCTTTAGACCAAACATGGTCCTCAAATTCTGCGCTATAGCTTCCCCCTACATATGAAAGAACAAACAATCAGCTTGCACACTTTAATCACTAACTAGGACTTATACTAGAGATCGGTACACAGTACTTGGCCCAGTTCCTCAGATTTAAGGTCCGCATACGCCCCTGGAGTGTCAATGAAGGTTATAATAGGAAACCCATGGTGATCAGCATAGTGCATCATGCGTAGGGCCTTCCTGTAACTGTTGAGACCAGTATGTTAATGGAGTGTAATTCTCCTAAATGCATTTTTTGGAAGATTCAAAATGTTTTTATTAAGTAACAAAGCCATGTTGGATGGCGCCCTTTTCAATTTGCATTAGTTCATGTCAAACGTTAAATAGAAAGATATATGTTCTACATTCATACCCATGGGGAGTAGGCATCCCAAAGTTCCGCTGAATATTCTCTTTTGTGTTCCTTCCTTTCTGTTGGCCCATGAACATGTAGCTTCTGCCATTTATGGTGCCAAGCCCAGTCACTACAGCGGGATCATCATATCCAGCTCGATCACCATGGAGCTCTACAAACTGAACAAACGTAATTGAAAATATCAACTTTAAATCGTTCTCTTAATGTATACCCAGTGTAACATAGCAACAGGGTTCCGCAAAGTGCATTTTCTTTAATATATATTTCCAAAAAAAATGCAGATTAAAGATTTGGAACAGGAAAACAATCAGACCTTCTCAGTAATATTAAAGACGTGATCAAGAAATGTTGGCCTATTGGGATGTCGTGCAATATGCACACGTTGTATAGGAGTTAAATTCACGTAGAGATCCTTCAAAAGCTGCAATTAAAATGGTCAATAGTCAGTACAACATAAATTAGAAGTTGCTAATTGATCATGATAAATTTGTAGAGCCAGTAACTAATGTATTCCTGATGAATTAGGAAGGAACCATCGGAGCAAAAAGAACATATTACTGACTTAACCTGGTGGTATTTATTCTCTAGCGAAATAATTTGATCACTGAAATCGAGACCAGTTTCTTTTGCCATCCTTTGGACCTGTATCAAGAACAAAGAAAGCATGGAACCAAGTGAACACATTTTCCAAATGAGGATTTTATGTTGATAAATAAATTTGAGAAATTCAAATTAGTCATACATCAATCATTTTTTTCTGGAGTTCCATCAGAGGCTTCTCAAATTCCAATGTCACTGGCTTCGGCTTCTCGTTCAAAGGCTTGAAATGTGATAGGTGGCTGAGGACTCCACCCTTCACATTCGGGTCGGGATCTTTTGGCCATGGATATTCATGCTTTTTTACTTTCTTAACCTTTGCACATATAGTGAAATCTCTCCTTTTCGCTCCTAGTTGGGCCCTACCAAGGGCTCTAAGGGGTACACCACAAGCACCATTACTGGAGCTCCTAAGAAGATCTGAAGCAGTAGGCTTGGAAGACAGATTTTCAGTAAATGACACTGGAGACTGGTTCATGGAAGCCATTTTGCACTGATTCAACAGAATAATCTAGGTTCTGAACATCAATCAAACAAGAGAAACAAATGGAGACATTTGAGAAACTGAGGATTGAATTTCAGAAAAGAGATAATATTTGGGAAATACTTGCAACCATGCGACTTTGATACCTTCAATAGAATCTTAGGCAACAAAACTTTCTAAGGAATCCATTGGAATGTTCAAGACTTCAATCACGTAAATGAATACATGTATTTAACAGCCATGCACTAGCATTTCGACAAACAATTGCACAAGAATTCAAAACAATGAAACAGAGCTTCAACTTAATTAAGAAAATAATATAAACATAAGTTGCATTTCAATTCATAATTTAGTAAGCCAAGCAAAGCTGAAGCGCGCAGTAAAATATAATTGTCTCGAGCAAGCTGAAATAACTATTAATCACTGTTAGTGAACAAAGAAGAATAGGGCATGCAACTAATCCAAGCACAAAATAAGGAAACATTTCACTAATAGAAAGGCTATAGGAAATATAACACATCTCCAGCTCCAAGACAGCATGAATCGGAAATAATTAAGAAAATCAAGCAAAAAAAATCATTAAAAATCCTTTTTGCTTCCATTCCGCATTCAATATAACTACAGCACGAACGCGGAGAGTAAATGATATCAAGCTTAATCACTAAAACTAACAGAACTACTCACCCGGAATAACTCAAATCACGCCGCAAGCTCAAATCCCCTGAAATAACGTATTTAGATCAACAAAATAACATAAGACGTGCATTCAGCATTGAAGCAATTCGATTCTCAATGTGAAAAGAAAAAAAAAAGTATGAATTGAACGCAGCAACAAATCGGAAACAAGCATACCACAATGAACACATTGAGAAGGGCGATCAGAGGAATCGAAGAGGCGTGTGTGAGAAACAGGGAGCGGCTAATATGAGAGACAGGGCATAGGGAAGATCGTCACATACAGGTTTGCCTTGTTCACTGAAACTACGGGAACATAAAAAATAAAAATATTAAAAGGGAAAATCACACATTTATATAATTTTCGATGATTTCTATGCCAATTTAAAAAACAATAATTTAAAAAAAAAAAAAAAAGTAACAATCCAATTCTAACCTATTACCTACCTGTTTCACTGTGTTCTTCATAATGACAGGGAACAGCGTTGATTAGGTTCGGTCATTTACCCTATTAAATTAATTACGAAATTTAATTTTTTTTATATTATAAATAAATTTTCTGAATTAGAAATCGTGTAACGTCTAGGTCTTGACTTACTATGTCAAGCACCAGCCCAAATTGGCAACTTTGGACAGTATTTTGGCTAATATTTCTTTCCACAACAAATATGTATACTTATTGGAAATTTATTATATTAATTATTTAAAATAATTTGTTTGACATTTTCAACAGCAATACTCTATAGAACATATCTCTCGCTCAAATTAGACATTTTTTGTGCGGACAAAGCGATGATAAATCGGCAGAAAAAAGGGGTTTCATGGCCTTTACAACAATTTTTTGGATAATTAACTAAATTTGCACAAATTAGGTAATATTTATTAAATTAATAGATTGCATAAATTGCAACTATAATATCACTACGAGCTCTTGTGTTTGGCTCGATTGGATTGGGAAAGTCTATATAGGATGTTTGAATGCTCATTTTATTCCACCGAGTGCACTTGTTTATGGACTACTATAATTTAATTTTTAGTAGTATTATATTTTCATGTTATATTATTTTTTTTGAAATACATATTAATATTACATATATAGAACAAGTTATACTGCATTATAATATAACTATAGCGCTTGTTTTATCACAATCAGACATGTATATTCATTTATCTGTTTATTTTGTCAACCAAGTTACTAAACTGCATTGCAATAATGAATTTGATTTATCACTTCCCATCATGAATAATGACATTTTTTTCCTGAATATATAATCTGATCAGGTTTGACCACCCTAAACAGCACCCGATTACAAGGAACTGCAGTTTGCCGATTTATTATTATAAAAACTTGTGTAAATGATGACTTATGAAAAATGTTGTAAAGAACAAAATACTAGTAATAAAGACCGTAGTCCTACATCATGTGAATAGTTGCAACATCATCTTAATGAAGCTTATCTTGTAGATTTGAAAATCTAAACAAATGGAAAAGTAATTTTAAGATGGGTCCATTCGAGAACCACTGGCCTCACCTCACATGTCTACATCTTTCCACCCATACCTATATGTATATAAGGCAAGCACACACACATACACTAAAAAGCTGTATTGACATTTGAGAGAAAAAGGGGAAAAACACTAGTCTTTGCTTCCTTGTAAAGTTTATAAAGACTCAACCTTTCCTGCTGTAGGAATTGAATGCATTTGAATTACTCTTTTCTTGAAAATGGGTTCATCAGATCCGCTATTTAACAGGCAAACAACAGTTCATCAGATTCTTGGAGGAGGCCTTGGTAAGTCAATTTTCTCTCTATCTAAATTGGGTTCTATTGATTCAGTGTAATACTTCATGATCTTGATCTGTACATTTCAACTTTCACTTATGAAATTATCAGCAGAACCCTAAATTAGATAACTGAATGAAGTGATTTTGATTGGGTTTTTTCTGTTGATCAGTTGCAGATGTGATGCTATGGAGAAGGAAGAATGTAACAATGGGCATTTTAGTGGTGATTTTGGCTGCTTGGGTGGTGTTTGAGATATCTGGTCATACTCTGCTGTCATTAGTCTCCAGTGTGTTGTTGCTCCTTTTTACTATTCTGTTTCTATGGGCAAAATCAGCTGCTATTTTGAACAGGTTACTACCCTTACTTTGTTCTCAACACTTTTGTCTATATTCGCCTGCTCTGTTCCATCAAGTGATTTAGGTTAAAAAATCCAAAGTGGTACTGATAAAGAAATTTGAAGTAATATTTGCTAAAAATCAATTTTAAGCAGTTTTAGGTTGGTCTATGATTGCTGCTTAGATTCATGTTACAAGTAATTTATTAATCTGTTAAAACCAATAAAAGAAAAATCATTTAAAATTGAGAAGAAAAAGTTGCAAAACATCCTGAAATCTGTGGTTGAAGCTATTGAAATCTTTGATTTTAGGTGTATTTAATCATCATAACTGGAAAAGACCTCCATTAGGACGACATTGTTTTTCATCGAAAAGCTAAGTCATTTCGTTCCGGTTGCTAGTTCTATCCAACAAAAAAATGCAATTCGGTGTTCACACTTGTGCTACTTTGGTTATAAGTTAACAATGTTTTCTCTCACTTAAGAGGAAAATAGGAAGTAGATATCATTATTTTCATCTACATTGTGATCATTCTAGTGCTTCGAAACAGACCTGCTCCACCTCTACCACATTTGCATCTCTCGGAAGAAACCGTAAATGAAGCAGCAGCTTTCTTCCGCCATCATATAAACAATGTGCTCTCCATATCTGAGGACATTTCTTACGGTAGAGACTCGAGAATGTTTATAAGAGTAGCTCTTACTCTCTTGATGATTTCTGTGATCGGGAGCCTCACCGATTTCTTCACCTTGGGCTACATTTGTAAGTTCTAAAAGATATCGCGTCTTCACTTGCCTCTCTTTGCAATATCTTCTTATTAACCCCCCTCTTGTTTTGTATCAGGCCTTGTGTTGGTTCTTACAGTTCCAGCTTTTTATGAAAGATACGAACACCCTATCCATGAGTATGCTCTAATTTGTTACAGAAAATTGCATCAGTTGTATGTAAGATTTGATGAAGTGTGCATCACAAAGGTTCATAGATGGATTTTGGAGAAGAAGAAATTGAGTTGATGGCCATACACTTCGGGCTCAATTTTTTTTTTTAACAATGTTTTCATTTTCTACCTGATTCTTTTTCGATTCTCTTTTTTGTGAATGTACCTTGGGTTTTTATTGATACACAGTTCCATTTGGTTTTGTTTGATGCCAAATTAAAGGGTAATACCAAAAGGTAATTGTATTAAACTCTCACAAAGGGCACAATTTTCAGCTACACATACAAAACTTATCTAGTTTACTTGAGGTTACACAACAACACCAGCAGCAAAGGGAGTAACACATAACAAAATATTGTGCAAATTCACAAAAAATGACATTACTTAGAAAGACTCATCTAAGAAATAAGCCTAATCATGACCACCTCCAAAGTTATCACGTCTCTCAGGCTGCCAACTGAAACCCGGAGGCCCATCATGATTCCCCTCACCCGAGTATGACCTACCTCGTTGCATCTGTGACATTTGGGGAGGAGGCATAGGAGGTGGTGGTGGAAGAGGCATCATTGGTACAGGTGCCAAAATTCCTTTTCCGTCCCTGGGGTCAGCGAAATTTCCACCTTGCCTATGTTCCACACCCTTATTGCCATTAGGTGGAGGCATGTTGGAAGGTAAACCCCCCATATTTTGCCCATAATCACCTGGGAAGAATCCTCTTCCTTGAGGATCAACATTCATAAAGCCATCTGTAGTTCCTTGAGATATCATTGGGGGCTCCAAAGGTACGGAACCTGGAGCCACATTCCACATATGAGAATAATTTTGAGAAAAGTTCATGGGACCAGAAGGCCCTGGTGGGAAACCTAACAACGAGCCCTGTCCTGAACTGGCTTCTGGTGTAGAATCTGCTCCTGCCATTTCATATGGAGCATTGAAGAATTGTTGTGATCCATCAGATGGATATGGTGGATAACCAAATTGAGACGAAGCTGCATTCGGTAATTCAGATATAATTTTAAGGGATAATTAAAAAATTATAGACATAGACAAAAAAGGGTAAAAAAAATCAATCATACAGGTAGTTATTCCAGCCAGAAACTGACCTGAATCTTGGCGAGGGCCACCCTGGCCCTGAGGTTCGAAAGTTTGATGTGGGTAGCGGTTCTGGGAAGAAGCTCTATCAAAGGCATGGGACTGATTACTATCGTGGTGTTGTTCTGATGGATAATTTGGGGGTTGACCAGAAAAAAGTGGTGTTGGCCTCTGCTGCACAATGGGTCTTGAAGGAGGTGGGTCCCTGGACTGGGGACGCGGGGTTTTATCATCACGATCCTGAGCTTGAGAACTTGAATGGGGAGAAAAAACAGGTCTTGGGGGTGCTTGAACAGTGGAATCTGAGGCTGAAGGTTTCCTAGCACTCATCGCCTCTGATTCATTACCATCTTTTTCCTTGTTGGGATGAAGAAGATCGGAATGGGCCTCATTAAGATGCAACTCAAATTCACTCTTTTTTAAGAAGGACTTGAGACAGTGTGGGGCGGCACATATCATGATTCCTTCCATCATTTTAATTGTCTGAATCTTCTGAACACGTTCATCACAGCTGTACCGAGATGAATAACAAAGGAGATTCAAAGGCATGCGTTAGCATAGATAATTAGCATCAACCTAAGTAAACAATCAAAGATAAATAGGCAGTTTTAGGGTCCAAGCGTCCCATTGACTCATTGACAAGATTGTAAACCTTTCAACATTTTTTTGTGGAATACTTTATACCAACAAATGTAACTTCTTACATTAAGGAGACTTCACTGTATTTCATCCACTCTACTCTGAAAATTATTACTTCTCTTGCTAGATGGTATGGCGGAGGGCTAATTGACTTACGCAGGTGCTAAGACTGCAGTGTTGGTATTGGTGGCTGTGGTGTGGTCAAAATAATTTTGTTGCTACAAGCTCACTAGCATTTGATATATGGCATAGCAATATAGCATTAATAAACATCAATAAATTATGCATCTAATGAGACATAGTTTTTATTCTTTATCCAACCAAGCAAAATGTACTTTTTAGACTAAAATGTCTTTAAAAAATGAAGTTTAACTCAAGTGCAAAGCAATCCTGCAAGAGACAAGTAGAAACCGCTTTTTTAAGGAGAAATAACCCAATATTTACATCAAAAGTAATTATCAAGCAAACGAACTGCAGGAATAAATAAATATGCCTTACAGGTAGCAAAGGGAATCACTTCTAGCGCAATCCAAGCAAAACACATGCTCACAGGGGCTCTGCAACAACATAAGCTTGTTTGATTAATTAAGCAAGCATGAACAGGAAATAAGTAAATTTTAAAAAATGTTTTAAGGTCTTCTGCATGGCTTCAGTGAATATTTCAACTTGGTTTAGTTAGCACTCCTCGTGCCAACTGGATCAAGACTTGTGAAGAAGAAATCAGATAACAAGTACAAATATTAAACCAAACAAACTATGAGTAGCTAAAGACGGTCCTTACATTAGGGAAAATAATATGGAAATCCTAAAAGGATATAAGAATGAATATTATGCACAATTATCTATCATGCATCCCACCAAGAGGTGCCCGTGCATTAAAAAAAGGCTTCAGCAAACACAAGAAAGACATTTCAAAGTTTCTTGAGGGACTAATTGCTTTTCTAAGGTGGTGAAGAGCATGAATGCTTGAAAATTTGTATTTTAGAATCATCTATTAACCAAGACAAGCTACTGGATCACCCCATGTCTTAGTCACGTGTCAAAATAAGACTGTACGTGTAAACTTACCAGACGCCCGTAAATAGCAATAGGAAAGTCACATCGAACACAAAAATGGACCCGTTCACCAAGCTGGCGACGTGACCTGCGACCAATAGACTTAGTTACTGCAGTTGCACTTGCTAAACCTAGAGACTTGGCTACAGGAAGATCAGCTAATACAAGATGATCGGGGCATGCCACCGTGACAGAGTCCACGGGCACAGGTTTTGCAGTTGCACCAGTTTCACTAGCAGGCTTGCTAAGCCGAATCTGCAACATCTTTTTCCAGTTTCAGGTAGCTGTTATTGTTATGATTCTAAAATCAGAAGGAATGCAGCTTGATTCCTCTTTCTGCAAAAAACACTATAAGCATTGGTCAAAATTCAGAAACTTACAGTTGGAGCATGATCGATCAATTAGATTTATTCAAAATACAACTGAAAACTGGAGTAGTACTGAGCACTGATGCAGTTCATGCCACAACCAAAACAGTGTATCTCAACTAATAAGAAATAACTAGAATCTCGTGGAATTACATAAGTACATAGCAGCCATCGGTAACGAGATTCATGAAAGTGAAAGATACCACATCCTGTAAATCACTCGGACTGTCACTGATATGCAAGAAAAATCTCATACAAATATTTTTAAAAATGGATGTAATGCAGTATCCCAATCCGTTCGGTCATATGGCATATAAAATAAGCTCGCATAACACAACATATCAATGATAAGGGATTATAGCTTCATTGATTTCTTGACAAGAAATAAATTCCGGGTTTCAGAACATTCCAATTTCTTTGAGGATAAAGAAAAACATGCATCAAATACAGAATTATAATGCTTCGAAATCAGAATAGTGATTGAATGTATTACCAGAATCTGAATCGAGAACAAGCAACCCTAGAGCAGTTGAATTTGGAGAAAGGGGTTATTTGGTGTGAAATTATAAGTTGATTTTCGCGTCTCATTTGTATAACGCCCGAAACGACTGGGCCAATGGGCTAAAGCCCTTGAATTGACTCAATGGGCCTAAGCATTCTTTTGGCCCAATTATGGTGACAACTGACAAGGAAAATGTTGGGGCACGGCACCCAAGGATCCTATGAGGACACCCACATGATGAGAACACCCACAAAACTGATGAGGACACCACGTTGAAATCTCAAAAATAACCCTCTCATTTCTCACATTTTCACAGAAACAGTGCACCCACCTCCCCCTCCCTCCCAATCGCCGCCGCCCTTCTCCCTCCCCATTCACGTCGCTGTCGCCTTCTCCCTCCCCACTCACGCCACCGTCGCCGCCGCCCTTCTCCCTCCCCACTCACGCCGCGCCGCCGCCGCCCTTCTCCCTCCCCACTCACGCCGCGACGCCGCCCACCTTCTCCCTCCCCACTCACGTCGCGACGCCGCCCACCTTCTCCCTCCCCACTCACGCCGCCGCCGCCGCCCTTCTCCCTCCCCACTCACGCCGCAAAGCCCGTCTGCCACGCCGTCCGCAGCGACGCCTCCACCATCAACGCCGCCCGTTCGCAGCGACGCCGTCCCCCACGCCGCTCTTTCGCATCGCCTTCTTCCTCGTCCGCCGTTTCAGGTAAGTTAATTTCTGAAAATTAGGAAATTTAGGTTTGTAAAAATTAGGGTTTTTGGATGTTTTGTGATTATTTTCGAACAATCTATGTTTGTTTTGGAAACAAATTCGAACAATTTGTTTTTGTTTTGGATAAAATTTCGAACATTTTGTTAGATTTTTTTTTTTCGAACAAATGTAAGTTGTTTTGAATATTTTTTCGAACATAATACGTTTGTTCATTAAAAAATTTCGAACACATTGAGTTTGTTGGGTACATCTTAATTTTTTTAATTTTTGTTGAGTTTTTGTGTTTTTGTTGAAGAATGGTGTTGAGTTTTTGTGTTTTTTGTTGAAGAATGGTATTGAGTTTTTGTGTTTTTGGTGGAGATGGAGATTTTTTTTTTGAAATAGAACGGTGGGTGTACTCATCCGTCCTTTTTAAAAAAAATGCTGGAGGGGTACAAACGTCATTTTACATACCCTTGTGTCAAAAAAAAGTTCTGGTGGGTGTACTCATACGTTCCTTGGGTGCCTTTAGCCGCGCCCAAAATGTTGTGGCTCAATTAATGGGGCTGTAACTATTTACACCTCCATTTGCGTTGGATGCATTCCACCAATCACTTTATTAATTTTGAGGGTGTATTGGTTATGGATTGTGTAGAATTTTTTGGACATTAAAAGTTTGGGTGTATTCAATTTGCATTTTTAAAAGTTTTTAAAAAAATTTAGGTATTCAATACGGATTTTAAAAAGTTTTTAAAAAAATTTAGGTATTCAACAATTTATGAATTTTAATAATTTCTGGATTTTGTTGAATTCTCCTTAAAAAATATATAAATAAATTTCACTATAAAAAAACGAGAGATTTCAACGGATTCTCTTATAGAATTCTGAAAACGGAAGATCAAAAGTAGATATGTCAATATTAACCAACAAAAACACACACATACAATGTGCAGTGCTAAAGTACTAGTGGAATTATAATAAATTATACAGTATATAATATATGATCAATTAATTTTTATATATCTAAAAAATTGTAGTTATTAATATTGGATGCGGTTAATCACCTAAAATTTAAATTGCACCGTTATAGCGGTGCGGTTTCGTATAATTTTTTTAACCGCGATTTTTTAAACTAGCGGTGCGGTTCGGTCAGTTTTAACGATTTTTAAAATTTTATGATCACCCCTACTTTGAACTCTAAATCTAATTTTTGCAACAACCGCCGCCACCACCACCAAACAAAAAAAATTAGAAAAATCAATTTTTTAAAATTTTCGACACACCATTGTCAACCATTTATCGATGAAAGTGTATGTGGTCGACACTGGTGTATCCAAAAAAATGTAAATTAAAAAAAAACGACCATTTGAAGTCGACAATAATTTATTGACGAGAGTGTATACGGTCGACCTAAAATTGACGAACAAAAAAACAGAAAAAGCAGAAGAAAGAGGAAGAAAAACAAACTTGTTGCGCGACCGGTTGACTTGGATGGGGTAAGGTGGTCGACATCTTCGGTCGGACGGTGACGGCGATTGGGTGGGGGCGGTGACGGTGACGGCGAGTGGGGGATGGGGGCGCCCAACAAAAAAAAGTAGAAAACGGCGAGTTGGTGGGTGGAGGCCGTGCACTTTCGTCAGTGGATAGGTGGGGCAACACCGATGGGTGGGGACGGCGACCCAAAATGCAACGCAAAAAAAAAAAAAAAAAAAAAGAGGAGGAGAGAGATGGCTTGCCAGGCAGCGATGCGTGGCGGCGACGGGAAATGAAAAATGAGAGAAATGAATTAGGGTTTTAAATTAGAGTCTTGGGGAGTGTAGTTAGTAAATATGTATTTTATAGATAAAATAATATTTATAACAATTAGGGGAGTAAATCTATCCTAATTAAATTTTTCGAGGTGCATCAATCTGGGGTGTGTTCTAAACATGAATGGAGGTGCATATAGTCAGGTCCCAATTAATAGGAGTAACCCATTTTACACATATTCAAAAAAAAAATTACGGTCATAAATTTGAATCTAGTTCGTTCAAAAAATTTGTGGATCGCAAATAGATGATTTGTTATATGGCCAAAATATTTTTATTATAAGACAAAAAATGTATTACTACATGTCTAAAAATATTTTGACAAATTCGTCCAAAAAAATTAGGTGTTCAAAATATTTTTGGACTTGTAGTAGTACATATTTTATCTTGTAATGACAATAATTTAACATTATAAACTTATAGTAACATAGTTTTTGTCTTATAGTGGCAGCGACATATTTTTTGCTTTATAATAACATGTGTTGGCTTTGTAGTAGAATAAAACCATAAAATATGACATTACAAGAGTCCAAAATATGTTACTACAAGATCAAAGTATTGTCATTAAATGATTAAAATTATACGACTATTAGTTCAAAAATATTTTGACAAATTCCCAAAAAAATTAAGTCTCCAAAATATTGTTTGATTTTTAGTACACTTTTAGCATTGTAGTGACAATGTTTTTATCGTATAGTAACATAATTTTTGTTATACAGTAAGACAATACTTAGGAAAGAAAAAAATCATTATAATTCAACTTGACCCGCGTTGACCCAGATTTGACACACATATTTATGTCTCAAATTTACCTTAATTAGCTATATTTCATATATAAAATATGCTTCAAATTTCTATTTTTTATTAATATCTTCTAGGATTTATATACCTTTGATGATGGGTAAATATGTCATCCTAATATTTCTAATTTAATTAACTAATTAAGTATAGTTTACACAATTTTTAACTCATGCAAAGTTATTCTAATATTTTTAATTTGGGGAAATTATTGTTAAGATAATTTCACTAAGAGATTTATCTAATAGGGAATAGTTTTTTTTTTAATCTATTAGAGTTAAAATGGCACCTAATAAGACATAGTTGCCCTTTACCAATTTAAATAATTTGAAATTAATAAAAATTAATTGGATTTACATCAAATCTTTTGAATTAATGCAGTTCCTGGTTTTACGCATATTCCTAAAATTAAACAATTCGAATTAATTGTTAATTATTCAAACAAATAAAGTGTTCAAATATTCCTAAAATTAAGCAATTCGAATTAATTGTTGATTATCCAAACAAATAAAGTTAAAAAATCTGCATTTTATGATCCAAAAATAAGCGTGTCATAGAGTATACAATTCCCCATATGTTGAATATGCATATATATATATATGAAAATGATTATGAATTTTAATATGAACAGTGAAATGAATTTTGGTATGTAGAAATGGGTTATGAAGATATATGTTCATTTCAATATGAAGTTTAAAACGGCATACAGGACTGAATTTTTTGGTATGCATAAAATAACATGAACCAATGTGCACAGAGTGACATGCATATCAATATGCAAAATAGATGTGCACATTTGTAAATGACATATTCAAAAAGCGGTTTGTTGTGATGTAGGAATTTCATACTTAATTCCGTTAATATCACTGAAAAAATTGTTCAGAATAATAAGACGAAGACATAAAATGATAATGCCTACATCGGTATCCATGTTTCATATGGAAAGTTCATTTTGATATGAAGTTGTAGGAGTAGTATATGCACCTTTCAGATGCACTGCGAATAGCAATTGAATAATAAGTCTATCGAAATTCAAGTTCGAAAAGCTGATTGTAAACCAAACTAACATGTGAATAGAAATAAAGGTCATTTCAATTTTGATGAATTTCCAGCAAGTACATACTACAAAAAGAAATACAGTTTAGTATGTGTAGACAAGCAAAATTAAATTAATTTGGGCCTCCAAAGTCCAACAAATCAAGACGGGCCTCTAAAGTCCAATAAACGAAGACTGGCCTCTAAAGTCCGATAAATGAAGACGGACCTCTAAAGTCCGATAAATGAAGACGGGCCTCTAAAGTCCTATAAATGAAGATGGGCCTCTAAAGTCCAATAAACGAAGACGGGCCTCTAAAGTCCGATAAATGAAGACGGACCTCTAAAGTCCGATAAATGAAGACGGGCCTCGAAAGTCCTATAAATGAAGATGGGCCTCTAAAGTCCATCAAACCAAATCAAGCCCAAATAGGGTATTCTTAGCCCATCAAGTAATTCAAAATTTGAATTAAGGCCTAACCACTTGTACAAATATCTCCTTGGCCCATAAAAAACCCTAGGTTCTACACCTATAAATAGAGGCCTCATTTCATTCATTTTATCATCAACAAAGAAAGCAGAAGCATTCAAGGCTCTAAAATTCTGAAACAGAGATTTTAGAGTGTTCTTCAGCAAGCGGAGGAGCTTCAAAGGCGTTCTTCGTGCAAAGCGGCGAGAAGGAGCGTTCGAGTGGAGATCAAGGTGCTAAGCCCCTTCGATTCGGCGTTTCTTCAAGGCGTTCTTCGTGCAAAGCGGAGATCAAGGTGCTAAGCCTCTTCGATTCGGTGTTTCTTCAAGGAGGAGGTGCTTCGTGGATCTTCAACGGCGTTCGTCCCGGAAAAGTCCCGATAAGTCCCTAAAAAAGTCCCGAAAAGTCCCGAAAGTCCCGAAAAGTCCCGAAAAAGTCCCGAAAATCAACGTTTAATCCAAAATACGGCGTCAAGCCCTTGGATTAACGTTACAAAGTCTCAAATTCAAGAACGATCTTCAACGACGTTCATCACAAAAGTCCCTAAATTCAGCGTTTAATCCAAAATACGGTACTAAACCTTTGGATTAACGTTATAAAGCCCCAAATCCAAGATCGAAGAGGATTCGACTGCGGATCCAACCCCAAAAGCTCAAGGAAATCAAGTGAAGTTCAAGAAGAGAGAATCAGAGGAGCAAATTAGAGATTGTAACCACAAATACTCGGTTTTAATCCGAAAGAAATAAAATTGTTTCGCATTTTCGAGTTTTTATATTTTATTCACGAATTTGTGTTTACAAATTGGCACGCCCAGTGGGACTATCTCTACCTCTCATCTCTACTCTTCAAGCAAATCAAGTCACGACGATGGCGCCAATCAAGATTAAGATCAAGAGAGGCGTTGCACCCGGATCAGTTGACGTCGACTTTGAAGACGTGAACGTAGTCACGAGAACGTTGTCAAGAAGCTCGAAGTCATCGTCTTCTTCAAGGAAAGCTACTGCAGAGGGTCCACCACCCAACACTGCGAATGAGGAAAACAACCCAGCCTGTTCCCCTACTCATTCCACGGCGAGCTCATCAGATTCAAACACAGCTTCAACAATGGTGACAAATACCACGACTGTTGAGGAGCAATTGGCAAGTTTGACTAGAGCTATAGAAGGACTCACGAAACATGTCCAAGAACAGGATGCTCAGATTGTTAAGCTAATGAGCAATGCAGACAAAGGGGAGTCAAGTCGAGCAAAAGAAAAGAGAGTCGAGGGGCATGATGTGGAGATGTCTGGTGAACGTCAACAGATGGAAATTGACCCAACTCTTAAGGAGTTACAAGTTTCTCCCGATGGTTTGGTGCCCGTTAACCAGCTAAAAGAAATCATACTTGGGGCAATCAAAGATAAGTTCGATGAAAATCTCAAGTCTTCATTCACCTACAACAAGCCTTACACGAAGAGGATTGACAGTTTGCAGATGCCAGCTGGTTATCAACCTCCAAAGTTGCAGCAGTTCGATGGCAAGGGTAATCCAAAGCAACATATTGCTCACTTCGTGGAGACCTGCAACAATGCTGACACGTATGGAGATCATTTGGTGAAGCAATTCGTGCGCTCTTTAAAGGGCAATGCGTTCGATTGGTACATCGATATCGAGGCCAGTTCGATAGAAAGTTGGGAGCAAATGGAACAAGAATTTCTCAATCGATTTTACAGCACTCGTAGAACAGTTAGCATGCTTGAATTGACGAACACTTGTCAATCAAAGGAAGAGCCGGTGATCGATTACATAAATCGATGGAGAAATCTAAGCCTAAATTGTAAGGATAGATTGATTGAAACTTCAGCTATCGAGATGTGCATCCAAGGAATGCAGTGGGGTCTTCGATATATCCTTCAAGCAATTCGACCAAGATCATTCGAGGATTTGGCTATTAAGGCTCATGACATTGAGTTGAGCATGTCTACAAGTGGATTTGAAGGGCCACTATCTCAAGAGTGGGGGCAAAGGAAAATGAGTTTGAAGGAGTTGCAACTAAAACAATATCCATTTCTAGACTCACACATCCCCGAAATTTTCAATGACTTGATCAAGAATGATCTCATTGAACTACCACAAATGAAACGACCCGATGAGGCTGGGCGAACGGACGACCCCAAATATTGCAAGTACCATCGATTGGTAGGACATCCAATCCAAGATTGTTTTATACTTAAAGAGAAAATTATGCAGCTAGCCAAAGAAGGGAAGATCTTGCTAGAAGAAATTGAAACGACAAATCACATCACAATTGAAGACAGTCAAATGAAGGAAGTTTACACAAATGGCGCCTACAAATTGATTTCTGAAGACGGCGTATACATTGCTCCATAAACGCACGAGCCTAAACTGCTTATTGCTCCATAAACGCACGAGCCTAAACTGCTTTTTGCTCCATGATGCACGAGCCTAAAACTGCTTATTGCTCCATAAACGCACGAGCCTAAACTACTTGTTGCTCCATAAATGCACGAGCCTAAACTACTTGTTGCTCCAAGAACGCACGAGTCTAAACTGCTTGTTGCTCCATAATGCACGAGTTTAAACAGCTTATTGCTCCATAAACGCACGAGCCTAAACTGCTTTTTGCTCCATAATGCACGAGTCTAAACTGCTTATTACTCCCGGTCCTCATGAGTCTAAACTGTGTACGACAACCACCAAAGGTAAATACATGTGGTTAAACTGTTAACTTACTCCACTAAAGGCATTTTAAGTGGTTAAATAATTAAATCCCTACTTTGTCAAAAGTAGTTAAAGAATAGTCACTCCTGGCCCGCATGTGGGAAATCATTTGAAAGTAATTCGCAATTCATCCACATCAAAGACAAACATTCTCGTGAACGAAATGCGAGGGGGCAATTTGTAGACAAGCAAAATTAAATTAATTTGGGCCTCCAAAGTCCAACAAATCAAGACGGGCCTCTAAAGTCCAATAAACGAAGACGGGCCTCTAAAGTCCGATAAATGAAGACGGACCTCTAAAGTCCGATAAATGAAGACGGGCCTCTAAAGTCCTATAAATGAAGATGGGCCTCTAAAGTCCATCAAACCAAATCAAGCCCAAATAGGGTATTCTTAGCCCATCAAGTAATTCAAAATTTGAATTAAGGCCTAACCACTTGCACAAATATCTCCTTGGCCCATAAAAAACCCTAGGTTCTACACCTATAAATAGAGGCCTCATTTCATTCATTTTATCATCAACAAAGAAAGCAGAAGCATTCAAGGCTCTAAAATTCTGAAACAGAGATTTTAGAGTGTTCTTCAGCAAGCGGAGGAGCTTCAAAGGCGTTCTTCGTGCAAAGCGGCGAGAAGGAGCGTTCGAGTGGAGATCAAGGTGCTAAGCCCCTTCGATTCGGCGTTTCTTCAAGGCGTTCTTCGTGCAAAGCGGAGATCAAGGTGCTAAGCCTCTTCGATTCGGTGTTTCTTCAAGGAGGAGGTGCTTCGTGGATCTTCAACGGCGTTCGTCCCGGAAAAGTCCCGATAAGTCCCTAAAAAAGTCCCGAAAAGTCCCGAAAGTCCCGAAAAGTCCCGGAAAAGTCCCGAAAATCAACGTTTAATCCAAAATACGGCGTCAAGCCCTTGGATTAACGTTACAAAGTCTCAAATTCAAGAACGATCTTCAACGACGTTCATCACAAAAGTCCCTAAATTCAGCGTTTAATCCAAAATACGGTACTAAACCTTTGGATTAACGTTATAAAGCCCCAAATCCAAGATCGAAGAGGATTCGACTGCGGATCCAACCCCAAAAGCTCAAGGAAATCAAGTGAAGTTCAAGAAGAGAGAATCAGAGGAGCAAATTAGAGATTGTAACCACAAATACTCGGTTTTAATCCGAAAGAAATAAAATTGTTTCGCATTTTCGAGTTTTTATATTTTATTCACGAATTTGTGTTTACAAATTGGCACGCCCAGTGGGACTATCTCTACCTCTCATCTCTACTCTTCAAGCAAATCAAGTCACGACGATGGCGCCAATCAAGATTAAGATCAAGAGAGGCGTTGCACCCGGATTAGTTGACGTCGACTTTGAAGACGTGAACGTAGTCACGAGAACGTTGTCAAGAAGCTCGAAGTCATCGTCTTCTTCAAGGAAAGCTACTGCAGAGGGTCCACCACCCAACACTGCGAATGAGGAAAACAACCCAGCCTGTTCCCCTACTCATTCCACGGCGAGCTCATCAGATTCAAACACAGCTTCAACAATGGTGACAAATACCACGACTGTTGAGGAGCAATTGGCAAGTTTGACTAGAGCTATAGAAGGACTCACGAAACATGTCCAAGAACAGGATGCTCAGATTGTTAAGCTAATGAGCAATGCAGACAAAGGGGAGTCAAGTCGAGCAAAAGAAAAGAGAGTCGAGGGGCATGATGTGGAGATGTCTGGTGAACGTCAACAGATGGAAATTGACCCAACTCTTAAGGAGTTACAAGTTTCTCCCGATGGTTTGGTGCCCGTTAACCAGCTAAAAGAAATCATACTTGGGGCAATCAAAGATAAGTTCGATGAAAATCTCAAGTCTTCATTCACCTACAACAAGCCTTACACGAAGAGGATTGACAGTTTGCAGATGCCAGCTGGTTATCAACCTCCAAAGTTGCAGCAGTTCGATGGCAAGGGTAATCCAAAGCAACATATTGCTCACTTCGTGGAGACCTGCAACAATGCTGACACGTATGGAGATCATTTGGTGAAGCAATTCGTGCGCTCTTTAAAGGGCAATGCGTTCGATTGGTACATCGATATCGAGGCCAGTTCGATAGAAAGTTGGGAGCAAATGGAACAAGAATTTCTCAATCGATTTTACAGCACTCGTAGAACAGTTAGCATGCTTGAATTGACGAACACTTGTCAATCAAAGGAAGAGCCGGTGATCGATTACATAAATCGATGGAGAAATCTAAGCCTAAATTGTAAGGATAGATTGATTGAAACTTCAGCTATCGAGATGTGCATCCAAGGAATGCAGTGGGGTCTTCGATATATCCTTCAAGCAATTCGACCAAGATCATTCGAGGATTTGGCTATTAAGGCTCATGACATTGAGTTGAGCATGTCTACAAGTGGATTTGAAGGGCCACTATCTCAAGAGTGGGGGCAAAGGAAAATGAGTTTGAAGGAGTTGCAACTAAAACAATATCCATTTCTAGACTCACACATCCCCGAAATTTTCAATGACTTGATCAAGAATGATCTCATTGAACTACCACAAATGAAACGACCCGATGAGGCTGGGCGAACGGACGACCCCAAATATTGCAAGTACCATCGATTGGTAGGACATCCAATCCAAGATTGTTTTATACTTAAAGAGAAAATTATGCAGCTAGCCAAAGAAGGGAAGATCTTGCTAGAAGAAATTGAAACGACAAATCACATCACAATTGAAGACAGTCAAATGAAGGAAGTTTACACAAATGGCGCCTACAAATTGATTTCTGAAGACGGCGTATACATTGCTCCATAAACGCACGAGCCTAAACTGCTTATTGCTCCATAAACGCACGAGCCTAAACTGCTTTTTGCTCCATGATGCACGAGCCTAAAACTGCTTATTGCTCCATAAACGCACGAGCCTAAACTACTTGTTGCTCCATAAATGCACGAGCCTAAACTACTTGTTGCTCCAAGAACGCACGAGTCTAAACTGCTTGTTGCTCCATAATGCACGAGTTTAAACAGCTTATTGCTCCATAAACGCACGAGCCTAAACTGCTTTTTGCTCCATAATGCACGAGTCTAAACTGCTTATTACTCCCGGTCCTCATGAGTCTAAACTGTGTACGACAACCACCAAAGGTAAATACATGTGGTTAAACTGTTAACTTACTCCACTAAAGGCATTTTAAGTGGTTAAATAATTAAATCCCTACTTTGTCAAAAGTAGTTAAAGAATAGTCACTCCTGGCCCGCATGTGGGAAATCATTTGAAAGTAATTCGCAATTCATCCACATCAAAGACAAACATTCTCGTGAACGAAATGCGAGGGGGCAATTTGTAGACAAGCAAAATTAAATTAATTTGGGCCTCCAAAGTCCAACAAATCAAGACGGGCCTCTAAAGTCCAATAAACGAAGACGGGCCTCTAAAGTCCGATAAATGAAGACGGACCTCTAAAGTCCGATAAATGAAGACGGGCCTCTAAAGTCCTATAAATGAAGATGGGCCTCTAAAGTCCATCAAACCAAATCAAGCCCAAATAGGGTATTCTTAGCCCATCAAGTAATTCAAAATTTGAATTAAGGCCTAACCACTTGCACAAATATCTCCTTGGCCCATAAAAAACCCTAGGTTCTACACCTATAAATAGAGGCCTCATTTCATTCATTTTATCATCAACAAAGAAAGCAGAAGCATTCAAGGCTCTAAAATTCTGAAACAGAGATTTTAGAGTGTTCTTCAGCAAGCGGAGGAGCTTCAAAGGCGTTCTTCGTGCAAAGCGGCGAGAAGGAGCGTTCGAGTGGAGATCAAGGTGCTAAGCCCCTTCGATTCGGCGTTTCTTCAAGGCGTTCTTCGTGCAAAGCGGAGATCAAGGTGCTAAGCCTCTTCGATTCGGTGTTTCTTCAAGGAGGAGGTGCTTCGTGGATCTTCAACGGCGTTCGTCCCGGAAAAGTCCCGATAAGTCCCTAAAAAAGTCCCGAAAAGTCCCGAAAGTCCCGAAAAGTCCCGGAAAAGTCCCGAAAATCAACGTTTAATCCAAAATACGGCGTCAAGCCCTTGGATTAACGTTACAAAGTCTCAAATTCAAGAACGATCTTCAACGACGTTCATCACAAAAGTCCCTAAATTCAGCGTTTAATCCAAAATACGGTACTAAACCTTTGGATTAACGTTATAAAGCCCCAAATCCAAGATCGAAGAGGATTCGACTGCGGATCCAACCCCAAAAGCTCAAGGAAATCAAGTGAAGTTCAAGAAGAGAGAATCAGAGGAGCAAATTAGAGATTGTAACCACAAATACTCGGTTTTAATCCGAAAGAAATAAAATTGTTTCGCATTTTCGAGTTTTTATATTTTATTCACGAATTTGTGTTTACAGTATGTAACCTGAAAATGTAACAAGCATCCAATTCTGGAAAATTCTCTATATCTATAGTTTCTTGCTACTAACTTTCAATTACAGATTTCAAAAAATTTGTTCAACTATATTCATCTTCTTTGTCCATGGACTCCACGCTCTGATTATCCAATGCAGCTAATAGATTCTCGAGAACAAATAAATGTTTCAATTTCTCTGCAAAATGAAAAATATTCTGTCAATTTAATTTCAAAAGCATGGTTCTAAGGGAGCTCAAATCTTAACATGGAAGCAATGAAAGTTCAGATAAAAGAGAATGAAGAAAATTTGAGCAAGCAATGTACCTGATCTTTGCACAATTTTATAACTGAAATTAACACTCTGTCTCCCACTAAACTTTCTCACAAATCCATGATTCACAAATAAAGTCTTCAACAAGTACAAATATCAGCAGCAACATTCACAAACCAAAAGCATATAAGTCCCCTTAGGATACAGAAATCCAAATTATTTATTACGGAGTACATTATGAGTACAAATTCTTGCCAGACATGTATCAAATATAATGCATCACGATGAAATTAATCTAGAGATGCCAATCAAAACAGTTAAAACATGTTGGAAATCAAGAATCCTAAAAAAAAAAAGGTCAATAATTGTAAACAAAACTGAAAAATATAAATAAGTCTTGTGTTTTCCACTTGAAAAATATGAAAAATCCAGTAACTCACTAACTAAAATGCAAAGCTCTCCCTAGGAAAAAGAAATTCGCATCACAAATCCAGCAAAAAAAATTCAGAATCCCAATCCAATACTGGAAAATCCAAATCCAACCAATCCTCTCTGAAAACAAATTCTCCGCTCATATTCTCCAAAATTTCCCAAATCACTCGAATATAAGCGCGAAACAATACTCAAACAGCAGTAATCCAGAAAAAAAGCTACCAAATTCCAAAAAAACGAGAGAATTTACCTAAATTAGCAGTAAAATCATCCACGAGGAAGACGAGAAAGATCAAATAAAGCTTCAGAAACAAGAGAAAACAGAGATCTGCTGACCCTTCAAATGAAGTGACAAACACAAAGGAAAAATAGCAAACAAGAAAAACTTACTGAATAGAACCTTATCGAGGCTCTGATTAACCACATATTCGTAAACAAGGAGGTTTTCAGTATCATGGACACAGTATCCTACCAAATTCACCACATTTTTATGCTGCACACGCGACAATAATTTGGCCTCATTCAGAAATTCTTTTTTCCCCTGTCTTGATCTCTGTGACAATTTCTTCACAGCTATATCTCTCCCATCACCCAATTTTCCCTAATCAAAATCCAAGATACCCAAAACATCAAAACCCTAATCAAGCCCATTTTATTTTAGGTCAAATGAACATGTGCCTTGGTATTAATTAAAATCAAGCTTTGATTACCTGGAAAACAGGACCAAATCCGCCTTCTCCAAGCTTGAGAGAGGGGTGAAAATTCTTGGTTGCCGCAACAAGGGCCTGAAATGGAAAGTGTTTATGCTCTTGTGCAGCAATTTTCTCCAAATCCACTTCGTGTTCGTCTTTTCTCGCGCATTTAAAACCACAAAAACAAGTCAGAAATTTAGAAGCCAATTTTATGAAGCTTGAAGAGAAGAAAACTGACCTCTAGTTGAGGGGTTTGTGAAGGGTTTGATGAGATCGTCCTCTCCTGCCATTAATGGAGTCGGTCGACGGTCACCACTAAGAACAAAACAGATCGTGGTCGGCTAGGCGTCTTCGACTTCACGCACGGCGGCGGTAGAGACAGGTCAACAGCGAAGAGGCTCGGCGGCAACGAAGCTTCGTCTTCGACCATCTTCTTCGTCCAGTGCGACGACGACGGAAAGGTGGGTGCGGCGGCCAAGGTGGGGGAGGGAGCTCGACCGATTGGGGTGGGGGGAGGGATCTAGGGTTTTGTTTTTTTGGGAAATGTATTAAATTAGTGGAGAGATTTGAATTTAAATTTCGAATTAATGTGTAAAATATATTAATTAAGAGGTTATATTAATATAAAGGGCAAATACGGTTTTTTTACAAAAAATTTACCTTATTAGAAAATTTTAAAAGTTGTATGTTTTAGTTGTTTAATAGGCTATAGAAATGATCTTATTAGTGAATATTCTCTTTTAATTTCAAGTAACTATTTAGCATGACAAGGTGGGATAGCTCAAATGGGTATATAATGTAATTAAAAAAAAATGGTAACTATTTAGTATAGTTTACAAAATTTGTAGCTCGCGAAGTCATAAAAAACTTTTAAAGTAGTAATTTTTAAGTAACCAAATAATATGAAGTTTGAACTATTAGCAAAATTATAGTATAAATTAAAATTTTAGTTTAAAGTCTAAGATCACATTGAAAAAATCAAAGCATAGATTAAAGACCAAAATTTCATTATGAAGGTTATGCAGGTTCAATAGTGGGAGATGTTGAACCTAAGTCTTTAATCTTTGTTGGTCAACGTTGAAAAAAGTGTTTTTTGCAATGACCATCTCTACATTACATCTACATGTTAAGACTGCCCATTGGACGCCATCGTAAGTGGCGTTTCCACTTGCCTCGTTAGCGGATTGAAATCACATGTTCCACTTTTCATATTTCACATTTTATTTTACTATATGAATAACTGACACGTGTCATATTAAAAATTAATTAACGTTCTATATTATTGAAACGACATATGTTAAAGATCAAGAAGATTGAAATACCAGTAAAACACGAAAAGTGACACAGAATAATCCTTAGGACGGCAATGTCGTCCACACTATTTCGTCAAAGGGACGTCGTATATTTTGTTAAACGGATTCAAAACACGTATATTTATTTAAACCATTTTCAAAACATTAATGTTCTATTAAAATAATAAATTTAGTGCGTAATCTCCCGAGATCCAAACACACCATAATGAATAAATGTAAATATGGGAAAATACAGGGGCACTTACCTAAATTAGAAGTCGGAAAAATTAAAAGAGAGAAGGAAATAGAAAACTGATGAGTAATCTGAGTTTAATTCAGCCCAGACTGTTTTCTTTCTCTCAGATCTCCAAAACCTCTCAGTAGGGCTTTGACTACATACAATTCTTGGCCCTCTTCGAAAATTCTTTATCTTTGCGTTCTAATCAACTCAAATCTTGGGGGTTCTTGTGCTTAATTCATGAAAACTTGGAATTTTTTATTTCTTAGTTTTCTTCTTTTCCTGTGTTTGAGTTTCAAGTATGGCATCTCTCAATCGGAGGAGGAAAAGAAGAACAAATTTCGAGAGCGTGAGGCCACTGATGATGCCCTTGGTTATCCCAATTTGTGAGTTGTGATTTTTTTTTTGGATTAACATTCGAATTCCAATTCCGGTTAAATCAATAAAATATTCAATTTTTCATGGCTCCAAATCTTAATTGGGTTGTTGTTAGTAGAATAGACATTTGGTTATTGATGCATAGTAGTTGCTGGCACCAGAACAGTGCCGTTAATGTCGTGAAATTTGGTTTCTATGATGTAAGCTCTGATGCAATTATCATTGTACATGTGTGCATTATTTTTAATTGTTAAGTTATTCACAAACAATGTACACCCACACACACATACATGCAACTCTTTTCACCAGTTAACTTATGCATTGTAATTGATGATCTTTTGATGGATAGCGATGAGGACGATATGTTGAATACACAATGCCCTCGGCATTTGGAACTTCGATGGCAAACTGAGGTGAGTTCAAGCGTATATGCGTCGCCATTGATTGCAGATATCAACAGGTAATGGATGGAAACAGTGCTTCTTTTAAATTTAATTTTGTTATTCATGTTGATTTCCCTTTCTCTTATGTTTTGTTCAGTTATATTTACTGAACTACATAGTGAGCAAACCTAATGAAACACTGACGACGTGTAAAATCAACCTAGCTTGCTACAATTTTTAGATGACCTAAAAGATTATCTTTTGAACTTATTATTTCCAATATAGAGATATGTCCGGATTCTATTGGGTCACTCCTTCACAATTGTACAAGTCTGCTTTGTCTATCTTTCCCTTGCATTCATACCTTACAGTCTTGATAAGTTCTTATCTATACTCCAGTGATGGAAAGCTTGAAATAGTGATTCCTTCTTTTGTGCATTACTTGGAAGTACTCGAAGGATCCGATGGAGATAAATTACCAGGTACCTCTAACAGCTAGAAAAATAAACTAAACTAATACTATAATAAGTTTGGAAAGACAGATGCATAAAGAATCAATTTACTAATTACCGGAATTTATTTTGGTCACTATCATCATGATGGATATGATTCGTTTTATTTTTACCGTTTATCAGGGTGGCCAGCTTTTCATCAGTCAACTGTTCACTCTAGTCCTCTTCTGTATGATATTGACAAGGATGGTGTTAGAGAAATTGCTTTAGCCACCTACAATGGCGAAATCCTCTTTTTCAGGTAACAATCTACAATAGTGCTTCCTTTTTCCCTGGAGTGATAATTGTCCTGACATAGTTTATTCTCTTTCTTTGAAAAATAGGGTTTCAGGATACATGATGACAGATAAACTGCAGATTCCAAGGTTGAAAGTTAAAAAAGATTGGCATGTGGGTTTGCATACAGATCCTGTAGACCGTTCTCACCCAGATGTTCATGATGACCAACTGACCCAGGAGGCTTTTACCGAATCGTTGATTCGTAAGCTTGTTTCTGTTGCCTATTAACTGTTGTTTAACTTTTTTTCTTCGAAGTATTTGATTCAAATAACTTTAAAGCTGAAGAAAACAATAATTAAAAAATAGCATATCAAATATCATTTCTGTCTAAATCCAAAATTCAACTAACTAGCAAATTTAAATTTCACTATACAATATCACTGCCGAAGCAAATCAATAGCATATCCTACATTCCTACTGCAGGGGTAAAACTTAAGTTTGCTATTTTTTTAGAAGAAATAAAATAGCACTAACATGACTCTGTTACTGATATCCCTGGCCCTGCTTCCACGTCGAGCTCCTCGATCTGAAAAGGGGAAATATATTTGGGGTGAGCAGAGTATTCTGAAATTGCATTTTGGTATTTTTATTAAAAGCTATCCGCAGATCATAAATTTAATCTTTGTACTTAAAAAACACATAATTCTCATACAATTCTGTCTTTATTGTGTGAAAACTTCTTAATTGCATTAGCGCTGCTCGGGATAATAATTTCATTTGTCAATGTGATGGACATTGGAGTAGTTAGTAAAATATTCTATCACACAGCTTTTGACTATTTAATTATGTTACTGAACAGAAATGGAGTAGCAAGTTAGTTGTTTAGGCTGTGGTATCAATTAGATAATAGGGATAATGTCTTAAATTGTTTTTGTCAGCATTTGATGATTAATATAATATGCTGCAACATTGAGTTGCGTTTTGGTCCACATTGGATGGGATAAGGCTTCTCTAGCTATACAGATATGTATACAATTAATGCTGGTAGGCTTGTGCCATCCAGCGTAAAACTTTGTCACAATATCATGTCATGAGCCAATTATTGAATTTCGTTGGGGCGTTCCCGCGACCCAACATGATTTTATAATTGGTTCATGTAGCCTACCCCAATTATTTGGGATTAAAGGCTTCATTTGTTTGTTTGCTCCTCCTTTTTTTTTAATAATTCTGCCAACTTCATGAGAGTGTATATTGATCAAATGCCATCTCAAATTTAAAATAAATCTCAGACACCAATGGGACTCCTCCTGCAAATATTACACCTCCCACAGAGGGTGACCACGACCCATCAAATCATTTTCCTGAAGAAGTTCATCTTGACAAATCAAAAAACAACTCTTCTGATATTCAACCTGATCAGCTGAAAAAGAATGATAGTCAGCCTGATGCAAACATCAAAATGCCACTAAACCCAAATGACACGTCTTCTGATTTGGGATCTGAGAAAGTCAGCAACCAAGAAAGTGGAAAGACTGCAAGAAGGAGGCTTCTTGATGATAAAGATACAAAAGGCAATGAGGATGTTCATGCTGCAACAGTGGAAAACGATGGAGGTTTAGAAGCGGATGCTGATTCTTCGTTTGAGATATTCAGAGATAATGAAGAGTTGGCTGATGAGTATAACTACGATTACGATGATTATGTTGATGAGCATATGTGGGGGGACGAGGAATGGACTGAAACACAACATGAACAATTGGAAGATTATGTTCACATAGATGCACATGTCTTGTGTACTCCAGTAAGTACTGCGGTGAATGAGGTTTCTTACCAACTTTGTATAATTGTATTACTTGGAACTCAATTTTGGCTTTAATTGTCCTCAGGTCATAGCAGACATAGACAACGATGGTATCACTGAGATGGTTGTTGCTGTTTCTTACTTCTTTGACCGCGAGTAAGTTAATTTGTACAAGCAAATAATCTCACTTATTTTTGTCGTCTATTTATAGTTGATTCATGTGACTTGTTAATTAGAATATATATTTTTTAAACCTCTGTATCGATTGCACAAATTCCAATAACTGATATCTAGCAAGTTAGAAAAAATTCTGGCTGCTTTAGCTACATTTGTTATATTTCTAATGAACTGCAAATAGTCAACATGGATATTTCAGCTGATTAAGTTTATGTTTGGTAGGTATTATGACAATCCAGAGCATTTGAAGGAACTTGGAGGGATCGATATTGGAAAGTATGTTGCTGGTGGCATTGTTGTTTTCGACCTCAACACAAAGCAAGTTAAATGGTCTATACAACTGGATCAGAGTACCGATACTGGAAATTTCCGTGCCTATATATACTCGTCTCCTACAGTTGTTGATTTGGATGGTGATGGCAATTTGGACATTTTAGTCGGCACTTCTTTTGGCTTATTTTATGTCTTGGACCACAAGGGTAATTATTCTCCTTTTGTAAGTAGATTAAACTTTACTTGCATAGAGTTTTATCCATATATTTTAAAAAATGTATTGTACTACTTGAAAGCACTATATATATTACATGAGTTACCCAATTTGAAAAAAACATGTTCTGTGCATGCATGAAAGATAACTATAATAATCTCACTAAATGCTGCTTACTGATTCAGGCAAAATTAGAGAGAAGTTTCCCCTTGAAATGGCTGAAATACAAGGAGCAGTAGTTGCTGGTGATATTAATGATGACGGGAAAATCGAATTAGTGACTGCTGATGCCCACGGAAACGTTGCAGCTTGGACTTCAGAAGGAAAAGAGATTTGGGAAACACATGTTAAGAGCCTTGTTCCACAGGTAATCTCAATATTTCGACCCCTAAATCCAATGGCTGTATTCGGGCTATACGTGTCCTTTCTATGAGCAATTACTCGTTTTCTGTAGGGCCCCACCATTGGAGATGTTGATGGGGATGGCCACACTGAAGTTGTTGTGCCAACACTGTCTGGAAACATATATGTTCTTAGTGGAAAGGATGGATCGATGGTACGTCCATATCCTTATAGAACACATGGTAGAGTAATGAATCAAGTTCTTCTAGTTGATTTGAAAAAACGTGGGGAGAAGCAAAAGGGACTCACAATTGTTAGCACATCATTCGATGGGTATCTGTACCTCATAGATGGACCTACATCCTGTGCTGATGTTGTGGATATCGGTGAAACAGCGTAAGATAATTTGAAATCCTTTTGAAGATGGTCATTATTTGAAATATTCTGTCTTTCTCTGTTCACCAAAAAAAGTAGTATTTTTCTATGACAGTTATAGCATGGTTTTGGCTGACAATGTAGATGGTGGGGATGATCTCGATCTTGTAGTTTCCACCATGAATGGAAATGTCTTCTGTTTCTCAACTCCTTCACCCAATCATCCTCTCAAGGTAGGTTTAGCTTAACAAATTCCCCCTGTTTATGCGTGTTGGTAGATATTGTTTACTTTTGGGGTAATTGCTGCAAAAAATCACGATCTTTGACTTAATTGCATTCTTAACCAAACTTTTGGATAATTGCAACAAAAGTTACGAATTTAATGGTGTCGTTTGTATATTTGGCAGGACCCAAACTGCCCAGTGTCTCAATTGCAATTGAGATGTTAAAGTTGCAAATTTTTTTTTTTTTGCAATCGTCCAAAAGTTTGGTTAAAAATACAATTAAGACACAGGTCGTGAATTTTGTGACAATTAAGTCTTTACCTTTTTCTTACAATTTTCTCGTAATTCCAGGCTTGGAGATCACCAAATCAAGGGAGAAATAATGCTGCACACCGTCATAATCGCCAAGGAATTTACATTACTCCATCATCGCGTGCTTTTAGAGATGAAGAAGGGAAGAATTTTTGGGTTGAAGTGGAGATTGTGGATGGTTATAGGTTTCCATCTGGCTCCCAGGCACCTTATAATGTATCGGTATGTAACCAAAGTTTGCTATTAAATGTTCCATATTATTAGTATCTTTTAACTATTTTGTAATTTTCTCAAATTTTTGTTTTATAATCATAGGTAAGTTTGTTGGTTCCCGGTAATTACCAAGGAGAGAGAACGATTAAGCAAAACATGACCTTTAATCATCCTGGGACACACCGAATTAAACTTCCAACTGTAGGAGTAAGAACATCTGGAACGGTAATGGTGGAGATGGTTGACAAGAATGGACTCTATTTTTCAGATGAATTCTCCCTTACGTTCCATATGTACTACTACAAACTGCTTAAATGGATTATTGTCCTTCCAATGTTGGGAATGTTTGGTATTCTCGTGATCTTTCGTCCCCAAGAAGGAATGCCTCTTCCTTCGTTTTCAAGAAACACGGACTTGTGATTGTGGTGATTCTTTGGCATGCGTAATTGGCATCCATTACAAAGAGTTTCAAGTTTGGTTTGGCAGAATTTCTTGGATGAAAGTGGATCTAGTGCAGAAATTTTGTGGTGGTTTTTAAGATGGTGCTTAAATTATCTTGATTTTGTTGCAAAGCCTAGGATTGGAGTACAATATAGAAGACAATTGTATGTTCTAGAGTAGAGCAATTCAGCTCAAGAGTTATCCTTTTGTCAGGAATTATACATAAATTCTGGTGTATCTTAGCACAAAATTTTATTACACTTGATCTGGCAGAGATTCCATCTCGACCATCATTCTGAATTTTCCATCAGATGACAATTTTCTATACTCTCATTTTATATAATGTTGTAATATCTAAAAGTATATTTATCATATTGTATATGTCACAAAATGTTTAAGAATACAATGGAAAGCATTTTTCAAGTGATGAACAATAAAGAAAAAATCTTAATGATCAACAAAAAAAAGTCTGATGCTATTTAACTTGAACTTCAATTTTGTTGCAGTCTTGAACTTCTATTTATGCACTGCCAAAGTAAAAGTTTGATCCATTTTCCAGCTTATCGTACAAAATCTTTAAAAATCAAGTTTCAAATGTATCACAAAAACCAGTAAAAGGAGAAATTGTCTCATTCAAATTGTAAATTATTATAGAGGAGTTAGCTTGAGTATATATAGCTGAAGATCAGAAAGCATTGCTGCACTAGTTTAAATATTTCACAAATTGAACCAAAATACACCAATCTTCCAACTCCTTTCAACATTATTCACCAACAAGATTAAGCAAAACAAAGAGTTCCACAATCCACACCACAAAACACGAAACACATTGAAAATATAAAGGTGACAGGTAGGTTCTTACAACAATGTCTTGAGATTAAAAAAACAGTCGGAATCTAACACTAGTATGCTTGCAACGCAGGCCTTTTACCAAGCCTCTTGATTTCTTTATCCAACTGACCAGTGAGCATCATCCCAAACATTTTGTAATCACATAAAAAGGACCAAACTGGGTGCCCAAAAGTTGCGGGAACATTCCCTTCAACAAAGAAATGGCTATACCAAGCCATACCATACCCAATTAAAGGCACAAATATCAAGAACCACCAATTGAATATCACTGAATATACCAAACACAAAATACTGCAAAGTGTTCCTGCAAAGTGCCATCTTCTTGTAGCTGCTTTCGAGTGTTGGCTCATGTAAAACGGCCAAAATTCTTCCATGCTCCTGAAATTCATGTCTCTAGACCAAAATTGAAGTTACCCCAGATCGAATTTACAATAAAGTTTGAATCTTGAAGGAAAATCAGACCAAACCCAGATCAGAAAATCTTGATTCTTGACTTTTGGAAACTCAGATTTTTAGGAAAACCCAGAATTGAAAAAAACTGGAAAACCCAGATCACTGAATTCGAACTTCTTCAAGAAAAAAGTCTGACAGTAAGAATCTTTATACTTTGATCGAGAAAATAGGGCGAAATTGAAGAAGATGAAGAAGGGAGGTTGTTCAGATGAGAGAAGTTGGGAAATGATGATGGATGGATTGTTGGTCTAATTCGAGAGCTGTTTAATGTTTGTTTGTTTTTTTCTCTTCTTTTAAATAATGGGATTTGTGATAACAAGAGTTTGCTGAGAACCAATGAATGACCCCTCATCCTCTTTCTTGTTTTCTGTCACAAAGTATGTTCAATGTTGTTTGTCACTTTCTCCTACCCAATTTTTTTGGCCTTATGTCAATGATCAGATTCATTTCAGCAGGCGCACCTTGTTTTTTTGTTTCCATCTTCATAACACAGAATTAACACTTAAAAACAAATTCCATCTACATGCATGACTGAGATATAGATGTATGAAATCTATAATTAATTGATGCACAAATCTTTACATTAATAATGAGATCAGCCGAAATTCTATGTAGCAATTTTAGTTTTATATTAATAATTGCATTTTGAAAATAATGGGACTTAAGAAAATTAATTCTTATGAGCCTAAAATCATTTATCATTTATTAAACATTCAAAATGTATCTTGTGACTTAAATATGTAGGATGATCTCGAAATAATTTATTCTCAATTCAACAATTAATTTTAAGTGTCGAAATTGAATCAAATTGCGCGTGCCTCTATTATGCGGTTGCTTGCAAATTCGAATATTTTTTTCTTTGTTTACTTTCAAAATAAAGATTCATTATTTTCTCTGTTTTTTTTTTTTTTGTGGCCCTATATATAAACTTGAATGTTTTTGGCACAACAAATTCATAATATAACAACCAAATAACCTTTTTTAAAATTAAATATTAAATCCATTTCAAAATGAATTTAACCAAATAACGTTCAATAAATTCACTACGTTATTATAAATAGCATCTGCCCTCCAAATTTTTAATTCAACAGCAAATACTTTGAAAATTCGAATCCACGAGGAATAAAGGGAATCAAATTAGTTCAAACTCTCAACTCCTCAAGAAAAGATTTCACGCCGATTAGGCTTCTTATGCTACTTAAAATCAATACCTAATCAAAACCGAATTTTGGTTTGATCTTGATTTTAATTATACATTCCCAAAAATTAATTACTAATAAAAAAAAATAGAGATACAGGATGTTTTCAACTCTCACTCAGGGCCGTATTAATTAATTATATAGGATAAAAGAAAACAAAGAATGATATTGACATCATTGCTTGAAATTTGGAAAAAAATATTTCTATAATATCTAAAACACTCTTTCTCCAGTAGCATAGAGATTCCAGAAGATGGTTGTAGCAAAATAAAGACATGCTGTAAGAGTTAAGAATGCTTGGAAAGAACCTAACCACTGCACAAAATATCCTGTTCCGATTGTACTGATTATCGCCGCAAGTGTTCCAGCAGAATTCGAAATCCCTGAAACAAAAATTTGTCGTTTTAATGGTGTCAAACGAAAAAGAATGAGCGTGAAAAGACGAGAAAATTGATTCAAATGCATACCGTGAACAAATCCTGCACATTGTGGTGCAATATCCTGATGAATAGATAGAGCAAAATCAGTTTTAATCTCAAATAAAGCTTTCTTTCTATTTTAATCTCAAACAAAGCTCTTCAATATAATTTTACTCAAGTGAATCCTTTAGGACAGTGCAAATTTGCACGCCTCAAGAATTTTATATATCCGTTTTTGTATTTGATCTTCAACAAGGAATGAAGCAAAAACTTACTTGCATGTTGAGTAGAAAACCAGCTTGACTGAAAGAGCTGAAACTGAGGGCTATTGTTAAGAACACAGCTGCAATTGTTGGCGTTTTGACATAGTTCAAGCAGAGCAGCGCGACCCCAGGGCCAATGAATCCAATGGACTGTCGTCATAACCATGGCATTCAGACGTTAATGTTAACTAAGAAGCAAGATGCTCGAGGTCTTTTGCTTTTCTTAATACTAGTGCAAAAAGGTGTGTGTCTGGGGAGACAGAATGATGTTTTTCAAATATTATTGTAGATTGGAGATTTCGGTTATGTTACCTGCATGATTTTCCTGGCTGATGTTGTAGAATGACCTGATTTGATTAAGTAGTCAGATATTGACCCAGCAATGTAGCCTGAGACGGCCATCGTTCCCCAAGGAACTGCACTAAACCAAGCCGCTTGTTGTAAGTTCACGTTGAACACCTAACATTTCAGCATAGTTTCTTTTAGCAATAATATGACCATGAATCAATAGGATTTGCATTGAAGAATTAATGTGGAATCATAACAGTTCTTTTTGCAAAGACATTATATTTTCCTTCTAAAGATTGTCTCAGTTGCCTGCACACGACTACACGAGAGATAAAAATGAAGGGGAGTGATAATACTCACAGTTTTGAAATAAACAGGCATCCACGACAGAAGAACAAAGTACCCCTGCATTTATTATCAAAACCACAAGAAATTCAACTTTGCGAATGTGAAGAGAAGAAACGAAAATATGTATGTAGAAAAAATCAAGAAAACAGACCCAGTTGTTAGTGAAATTAGCAAAGATAATGGCCCAGGTTGGCAATTTTGAAAAGAGGACGTTTAGTGGCGGAATCTTGGCCTTGTTCACATTAGAATCAGCTTTCCCAGCTTGAATTAACCGCAGTTCAGATTTAGTGATAGAAGTGCAGTCTTGGGGATCATTAGTGACCCGAGAAGTCCAGGTCAGCAGCCAAACAAGTCCAAGAGAAGTAAAGAGAATAAAAGGGCCGGCAATTCCAATAGATGTCATCACAAGGGGAGTTAAGACCAATCCCACCACATTTCCGAGCTGGAACCCTCCCATAGATAGTCCAACTGCAGTGGCTCGTTCATGGTTCGGAAACCATCTACACAAGAGAAACAGACAATCAAGGGAAGAAATTAATGTTTTATTCGTATATTATATCCTTGGTAATAGTTGAGTACAAGAAAGTACAATTAAAAAACGAGTCTTCATTACAAGCGTATAAGGAGACATGACATAAGCATTACCTTGATAAAATGTGATTCATTGAAGGTAAGGCCACCCCCTCGGCCAGCCCAAAGAAAGCGCGAACAGCTAAGAGGCTAGCGGTGGAGTGATTTGCAGCCCATGGAGTGAGGAGAGTTGCTAGAGACCACAATGCTGCCCCCCATGCAATAACCCTTTTTCCTCCGTATTTATCCACTAATGCTCCTCCAATAACTGAGGAGCCCATATATCCCCATAGAAAAGATGACTGTGCATAAAACAAAAGCATCGTGCTGTTAGCAAATTACTTATTTTATCGAGTCACAAACAAGAAAGATTGCATATGTGCATCCTTTTTAAGCTTCACAGCTCTTGTTTTAAGTCGAGGAAAATAAGTTTACAATTTTCCTTCTAAATTTGTAAAGTTAGTTCCGGTGTAAAAGGCAATGCTATTTGAGCTGCTGCTTAAGGATTTTCTGATCTTGTTGGTATCATTATTTTTCATTGTTAGGTAGTTTCAAAAACAGAGATACATCCCTGAAAAATAAAATACTACTAATATATATCCATCAAATAGGCTAGCTGTAGCACCTTTTATGGCAGTACAATGGGCAACAATTGGACATATCTCTTCTTCTCTCAAGTTTGAAAGAAGTTTAAGCATACTAATAATTTTGTTTTTGGTCCCTGAATACACACTTATTTAACAATCTTTTATGATTACAAAAAGAGAAAAGCAGCTAGCGCAAAGTCGTATGGCAAAGAAACAACAGCAAGAAATATTGTTATTATTCGTGTAGCATATATTACGGCAAGACAAAGTTCACACATCTCACATGACGCTTACCAACCAACCAAACGAGATCAACAAGTCCCCATGCTAGTTTTAGGTTGAAGTTCAAAGTACATGATCCTAATCTTTAGCTGCCTCTCTCAAATGCATAAGAAGAAAACATACATAAACAAATTTCTTATCAAGTGATGAGCAAGCAAACAAAATTAATGGAGCTGAGATCCCAATAAGAGTCAAGATTTTCATTCTAGTCATTGGTTATGAAACGTTGGCACAAAAAATATCTTTCATTGTAGTCGAGTTTCGATAGGACTGCTAAAAGGATATCTACATCAACATTCTTGACTATGTTTTGTGTTTATTCAGTTCAATTCTTCCAAAATGATTCATCTATTGACCTACTCCTAAAAGTCACAAGATTTTCAAACATTAGAAAACAACTGTCTATCTTTCCTTATCATAACCTACTTCTGGTGCCCACAGATTTAATGGTCCCTTCATTTGTTTCCAAAAAAACTACACCAATCACCCTAATAACCGATGTCCCATTCGATGATTAAACAGTAAAGCTAATTTTTAGTATTTCTATGAATTTCACCTTGCAAAATTAATCATGTTTTGACATGAAATCCACTCGTTATCTTAACCCCAAGTCAAGAAAACTTGTTACTTCATTACCACAACTAAAGGACAATATATATATAAATACTATATTTAAATAAAATAAAAAGGTGCTGACTCAGAATCCACGCTTCCACACGTCATGTAGACTTGGTCATTGCAAATAACATATCATGTGTGGGTGTAAAACTTCAAACTTGTATACCTCAAACAACCACCATCACATTTCTCAACAACCACCAAAAATACATTCCCATCTGAACCGCAACAACCCACCAAAAAATAGAAATCTAATTTCACTTATATTGCAGGGTTTTTTTTTCCCTTTTTTAAATTGTGCAAATTCAAGAAAATATTGCACAATCCAAATTGTTGACGGTCTTCTAACACCTAACATTCATCGTGTGTTCTATTTCACCAAACTAGCATCTTCAAATCTTGAAAAAACTTTGATTAATCCAATAAAATTAAATAAAGGAGTGATTAATCCAATAAAATTTTAAAAAAAAAAACAGAGAAAGGGTACCTGAACAATGCCCAAGAAAGAAGTACTCCATCCATATTTTTCAGCAAGAGGAACAATGGCAACGGACATGACAACTCTATCGGCATTACACAAACACATGACCGCCGCCACAAGCGCCACCACTTTAAACCTCTCCGCCGCCATGAAGCCGCCTTCTTTTTTGCCGACAAACAGGCCCCTCTCAATCCCCTCCGCCGTGCACCTCACCGGAGTAAAACTAAAACTAAAACCCCTCCTCTGTTTTTCCCCATTGGCCTCAAAAACACTCTCTCTAATTCCTGCATGAAGATTATTATCTCGGAATCTTTTATGGAGTTTTGATTTGGAAATCAAATCGGATGTCCCAAAAGTTACAGAGCGGTGATGAGAAATGGGCCGGGTTAAAATCTTGGAAATAGAGGGGTGTGCTTTGGCATTAATAGGCGTAACGCATGCCATTGCAGATATAGACTAGAATAGAATAGAATAGGCTGTTTATTGATAATAATGTGGAAAAAGTGGTAATTAATGGGACATTGGGAGTTGCCTAATTCATGAGAAAAAAATGAAGGTATTTGGAGAAGATATATAAATAAAGAGTGGATTTTCCAGGAGAGAGGGGAGATTTGTGAAGAACTCGGTGGCGGGGGGTTGGTGAGCTTAAAATGTTTGACAGTGGACTTCGCTTCATCATCCCGCCGCACGTGATATGGACGCCATTTCTTCTCCAAATTTCATGACAATGTTCTCCTTATTCACTTAAAAACAGAGATACCCCTCTTATATTTAAAAACTCTCAACTTTTAATTTTGTGAGTAATAAAATATTGAGATGTTTTGAGTGAATAAAGAAAATTAAAATGACAAAATGATTTATTAATAGGGATAAGGTAAAGTTTAGTATGCACTCGAGTGCATGTTGTGCACCCTAGTCCATGTTGCACTTTTTAATTTTACTGATTTATACTTTTTGGTAAATGGTGTTACACTTTTCAATTATTACTAAATATTATTATACAGTTTAATAATTGAAAAACGCAACATCATTTACCAAAAAATGTAAGTCAGTAAAACTGAAAAATGCAACATGGACTAGGGTGCACAACATGCACTCGAGTCCAGCAGACCAACCCTAAAGATAAAGAAGTACAAAAAAAATAAGATTAAAGTTATAAAAAAAAAATAACATAACAAGGCTTTAACTCATCTACTTTGTGCGGAGAATTAGTTTATACATAAACTAATTAATATTACATTCGTTTAGAATTGTAATAAATATTTTTTGGTTTGGTGTTGTTTGATTAGAGATTGCAAATTGTGTTTGAATAAAGTTTGAGAAGTAGAGATAAATATAATCTTATGTCAAATCAAAAGTAATATTGTAATTTGACTCTAATTATATTGTTGAAATATTTTGTTTCTAATTGTTATATTATTTAAAGAATTGAACCTTATAATAAATAAATTCATATTTTATTGGATAGAAAAATAATAGAAGAGAGAATGAGTGTATGAAAATAAAAGATAAAAGAAATAATGAGATTAAAAAATGGTGATATGATTGTAAAAATACAGGTGTATAATTTTTAGATGGGTTGGTTGGTATTTGAATCGAGAGATATTTAATTGTAAATGATGAATCCACGCTTTAGTTAATCCCAAACGGCCTTTTAGGTATTGATTGACTAATCTAATTTCATTGCACCATTATGTACCCACACTCGTATCAATTGATTCAATTTTGCATATAGGACATAGAGGTACTCCTTTCGTGCAATTATTTTAAATAGTTAAATCAATCAACGTGCTTTGCACCGTTTCTTTCACCTCAAAATTATAAAATTGCCAACAGGTTAGTTACATGTGATGGTTGACTTTCAGGAATTAAGTAATGCAAAATAAAAATTAGTACTCCATTATGAGCCTTAATTATCATCATGGCGTGTATTGGCTACTTTGTTTTGTTTTTATATGTAGATATTACTTTCGTAACGTAACCAAGAGTACTGTCTATTTTAGTAATTGTGACGAGATTGAAGAAAAAAATATGCTTAAAAAATGGATTAGTCTCTTATGGAGTCGAGTATAAATAAGAACTCGACTCCACGCGTCTTTTTTTTTTTGGACCCTTTCAAACAATTAAAAAACTTTTATTTTTTTTATTTTAATCTATCTGAAGTAATTAAAAAAAGTGCAACACAATATTATTAAAAAGTGCAAGTTGTTATAATTGAAAAATGCAATCCAATATTACTAAAAAGTGTCCGTTTGGATGGAGGGATTTGATCTATGGATAAATCCACCATCCAAATCCACTCCACTTATTTAGATTATGAATGAATTTTAAATACTTAGATTTTTTATCACATACTTTGTAGTTAAAATTGAGAGGATTTTAAATCCTCATTAAAACCATGTCATTTAAAATCCATCTATTTTTAAATCCTTTCATTTGAAATATATCTTCAAATCAAATCCCCCTATCCAAACACAACCTAAGTCACTATAACCGAAAAGTGTAATTGTCTATAACTGAAAAGTGCAACATAACTTTTATTAAAAAGTGCAAGTGAGTATAACTAAAAAATGTTACCCAATATTAGTGAAAAATGCAAGTCATTATAACTTAAAAGTGCAACACAGTATTATTAAAAAGTGCAAGTTAGTATAACTGAAAAGTGCAACACAATATTTAATGAAAAGTGTAAGTTATTATAACTAAGAAGTGCAACACAATATTACTGAAAAATATAACACAATTTTTAATGAAAAATGTAAGGTGTTTGGATGAGGGGATTTGATTTGAGAAGGTATTTCAAATGAAATGATTTAAAAATATATGGATTTCAAATGACATGGTTTAGTGAGAATTTAAAATCCTCTCAATTTTAACTAAAAATTATATGAGCAAAAATTTAAGTATTTGAAATCCATTCACAATCCATACAAGTGGAGTGAATTTGGATGATGGATTTAAAATACATATATCAAATTTCTCCATTCAAATTGAGCCTAAGTCACTATAATTGAAAAGTGCAACATAATTTTAATGAAAAGCGTAAGACACTACAACTGAAAAGTGCAACACCGAATCTACACAAGACCTGGTCAACTCAAGTTCTTGTATAATTAAAAAGTGAAGAAAATATTATTGAAAAGTGTAAGTCACTATAATTAAAAAATGCAACACCACAATAAATAAATAAAACTAAATAAAAAGTTGACCTAGTCAACTCAAGCTCTTAGAGGAAATTTTTGTTAGAGTCATTTCACTCAAACTTTTTTCTACTAGGGAATAGGTTTTTTTTTTTTTCTAATAGGATCAAATTGGACCTAAATAGACAAATCTGCCCTTTTAATTTAATTTTTTTCGAATGAATTAATATTAGTCAAACATTTAAAATTTCAAATCCTTCCTAAAAAGAAGGTCTTCACATTTCAATGAGAGATTTCACCTTCCAAACTCAATCTGCAAAAAAATATACAGTTATACAACAATAAGTGAATAGGATAATGCGTATCAAAGTGCATATAGATAATTTTGCATAAAAGCATGCAAACTAAGGTGCATTCTAAACATATGTATATTGAAGTTCATGTGAATTACGTCCAATATTATGCAAACTAGAGTGCATTTTGACAATTTTACATAAAAACATGCAAACTAAAGTGCAGTCTAAACATATGTATATTGAAACATAAAATCAAGAAAATCCTAAAGTAAATCGCTTCACTTCGGGTGGGGGGGAATAAACAATATGTATATTGAAAAAGATATTAATCACACCTCTTCACAATAATATTTTTAACAAAATAGAAAAAAAAAAAACCAGAGACAAAGTGGGATAGCTCAAGTGGTTAGAGCACCACTACCTAGGTCTTAGGTCCTGGGTTCGAGTCATGGGGAGGGGAAAAAAGGGATGAGTATTTAACTTCCATAAAAAAAAATAAAAAAAAAACCAGAGTATCCGAAGCATGAATCATTCAGTAGTTCAGAAACCACTCACAATCTTCAAGTGTGAAAATAAAATTTGAGTCTCAATTCAAGAAGCAAATTGAGTAGGAATAGAAATTGATACTTTTGATTCTTCAAGTGTGAAAATAAAATTTGAGTCTCAATTCAAGAAGCAAATTGAGTAGGAATAGAAATTGATACTTTTGATAACCAATATGCATAGCCATTCAAAAAAGAGATAGCGGTTGGTTTGAAAAACATCAGAGAAAGATTCTTGTTGTCGGTGCGAAGTCCACCGGGAAAAGAGAATTTAGATGAGCTGCTGTCGAAGGGCGAAAAGAGAATTTAGATGAGCTGCTGTCGAAGGGCTTTCTGGAGAAAACTAAAAATTGGGGCTTGTGAAGGGCTTTCTGGAGAAAACTAAAAATTGGGGCTTGTTAATAGAGTCGTGGGCTCCGCAGAAGGAGGTGCTCGACCGCAACGCGCTGGCCAAATTCATGACTCACTGCGGAAGGAGCTCGGTTATGGAAGTGTTGTTGTTTGGAGTGTCGATGATATCAGAGAAAGATTCTTGTTGTCGGTGCGAAGTCCACCGGGAAAAGAGAATTTAGATGAGCTGCTGTCGAAGGGCTTTCTGGAGAAAACAAAAAATTGGGGCTTGTGAAGGGCTTTCTGGAGAAAACTAAAAATTGGGGCTTGTTAATAGAGTCGTGGGCTCCGCAGAAGGAGGTGCTCGACCGCAACGCGCTGGCCAAATTAATGACTCACTGCGGAAGGAGCTCGGTTATGGAAGTGTTGTCGTTTGGAGTGTCGATGATCGGTTGGCCAATGTAAGGAATTGAAAGAATTGGGATTTGGGGAAGGAGAAGAACTGCAATGGAGATAAATCTATAATCGAATTTGTAGGAACTTTTCGAAATCAAATTTTGGAAATTTAAAATTTGGAAAGTCGAAGACTTTCCGATTCTATAAGGAATTCCATGATTTGCGAAGATTCATGATTCTATGAGGAATTTCATGATTTGCAAAGATTTTGGAAAGTCAGTGAATTAGGGGGAATGTAACCTAAATTCTAGGATTTTGACTAAGCAAGTTTTATGGAATTTAAAATATACAGTTAATTTTTTATTGACGAAAATATATTAAGTAATTAGATTAAGGTTATAATGGAACTTTTAGCTTTAATGTGACTCTATTAAAAAATTATACAAAATGTTTCTATTAGCTTAAGGAGTTATAATAATAATCTCAAGTTCTTATATATAGATTTAAGTCTACGCAAAACCTACTCAAAAATTAAAAAAATTGATTGAAGATGTGTGTTTTTTTCTTTTAAGTTGAAACTCACGCGTGCAATTCAATATTCTTAAACGAACGTTTTAAAAATTGATACATAAACCTTGTGATACATGAGAGAACTTTCAAAGAAGGTTTGAGTCATCAATTTTGTTGGATATCACAAGTACTACATTATTGACATTGGTGTGATATTATTTATTTTAATATAATTTTTTTTATAAGGGTTGGTCTGTTATGGACTCGAGTGCATGCTGTGCACCATAGTCCATGTTGCACTTTTTGGTAAATGGTGTTGCACTTTTTAATTATTAAACTGTATAATAATATTTTTAGTAAATAATTGAAAAGTGCAACACCATTTACAAAAAGTGTAAGTCAGTAAACTGAAAAGTGCACATGGACTAGGGTGCACAGCATGCACTCGAGTGCATACTAGACTTTACCTTTTTATAAATGGACGAAGTGAGTAATATATACTAACATCATTTACTTGTAATTGACACATTTATTTTTGAAACAAAATTTAAAAAGTATAATATTAAATGATATAAAATTAGTGGTAATTGATAAAGAATGATCAATAAAGGTAGATATAGATATGGAAGAGAAAAATGTAGAAAAATAGTGAGATATTGACATTTTAAAAAATATGTAAATTACATTGGAACGAAAAAAATGATAAAATCTTTATTTTTTAATAAAAATATAATTTTATATTATACTCCATCTTTTAAACAAATATATGTATTATTTTTCTATTTAAATTGGGTCGCCCCATCCTACCTGTTCATATAATGGGGCTGGTATGGGTATCTAGGTATGCGGTTTGTACCGACCCATTGATTGACATTCATAGAAATGACTCAATGAGGTGTACATAGAATTAATTTGGGTACTTAGGTGATTCGCTCATCACCAAAAGCGATATTAGTTCGAATAGCACAAATTGCACCGAATGAGCCGTAGGAGAGACCAAGCAAATCTGTAAAAGAGGCATAACGTACAAATTTCTATTCTTTAATTCTCACAGATTTCCCGCCCCGTCTCTCTCCGCACATACGTACAAAATGGATACATAGATACTACTCCACTCAGTCCACTGTACAATTACAACTAGCTAGGGCTTTTGATCAAAGCAGACGATGAACATGAAACAAAGTCGAAATCGGAGCAAATCACATGCCCATCACAATGTCCGTACACACGATTAGCTCTTCCACTCTCTCCCTTTCTCTCAGTTTTTTTTTTTTTTTAGTTGGAGTGGGGAATTAGTTTAACATTAGGTATTTGTACGAATTCATGTGTTTGCAGCTGATTTTGGAGGAAATAATCGGCTTGACTACAAAAAATGGGAACGGATTGGCCTCGAGCATTTCGAGTTCGAAGTGTGCTTACATTGCTGGCTGTGTGGTGGTGATACACGACGTTCTTTCAGGCACTCAGTCGCACGTCACGTCGCCTAATCGTGTTCCGAAACCACTGAGTTGTGTGGCTTTAGCACACAATGCAAATATCGTTGCAGCAGGCGAGGTAAGAGTACTTGATAGTTGTTTCCAAGCACATTTTAATATGTTCATACATTATGTGCTAGGCAGTTGCTTGTAAGCTCATTTTAGCATTTCTTTCCTTATGTTCTTGATTGTCTAATTTTTGTGAAGTAGGGATTTATCCTCATGTAGAACTTGTAGATTTTTCCAGGGGCGTGTGCACATACAGTGTTGTTTTAGAGCTCAGAGCTAAGTAGTTATTTTCTTATTATTGCAATTCTAAGTTGTTAAATGAAGATCAACAAAGCCCTTCCATCTTTGCAAGACTATGTATGCAGTCCTAGGGCCGAGTTACTTGATGATCTATTATGAGAATATTCATAACCAGTTGCTATTTCTGTTTTCTTTATATTAACAAAGGAAATTTTATTTTTTGGATTTAAGTTACATAAAGCTTAATTGCACCCTTTTTTTTTCTTGATTTGTCAAATAATATGCAATGTGATAACCTTTCCCATGTATACGCCATTTCTTTCATGATTTTTTTTTTGAATGAAGTGTTAAGTAGACTCATGATTCATTTTCAAAATTTTCATTTCACATGGTGATCTAGTCAGGGCATCAACCGGCAGTACTGGTCTGGGATTGCACCACCTTAGCCTTTATATGTGAGCTCAAATGCCACTCATATGGCCTGGCATGCATGGCTCTCTCTGCTGATGGTTAGTTGAGCTTAATCAGTTTTGTCAATATTTAAGAAATTAAAGCAAAAGAAAAAAAGAAAATTGAATCTCTTCCTAGTAAATTATCAATCTTAAATTGTAACCTTTGTACTATATACTTACAGGCAAATACCTGGTTTCTGCTGGATTTCCCCATGATGGATATATCTGTCTCTGGGATTGGCAAAATAAAGTTTTGGCTGCAAAAGTTAAAGCATCTTCAGTTTCTTTTCCTGTTGCATCTATAGAATTCTCATTCGATAACAAATTCATCATCACTGCTGACAAGAATCAACTGAAGTTCTGGAAAGTTAGATGGCCACCTGGATCTCGTGCAAGCACTAGATCCGTGTCACTGTCCATGCTGAAGAAAATTGATCTTGGGCCCAAGGAATCATCATTTATAGCTGTCACATCTTCCAGAGTGATGAGTAGTAGTTCTGGGAATCATATTCAAACTGTTGAACAAACACCTTTCTATGCAGTTACAGGAAGAGGTAAATAAACAACTTTAGTCTTCATATATATTTTGTGACCAATAACTTCAGCATTTTATCGCATGATTAATCTTCCTTCATTACTGTTCTTCCTCACAGGAACTTTATTCATGGTGTATCCTGGCTCATCTGTCATTAAAACGGCGGAGTTAGAGGTAGATGTGACTGTTTCTCACAAATATGCTTCCAAAGTATAGATTGATTTCGCACTTTTACTTATATTCTTGGTATACATTTCATTTTGTAAAAAAAGGTTAGGTGGTACATAGTCTATTTTAAGCAATATGATGCAGAAAAATGGCTTGAAAAGTTAATCTAAGTATATATAACTCTACTGTGGTTTTAATGCTCAATATGATGTGATGGATCTTCCATACTATGAAGCTATAAAACCAATTCCGTTATTGTAATCTGAGTATCTATTTGGCTAGCACTTTAAACAAAAAATCATTTTCACTCGAGGAGATTGTTTTAAATTGGTAGTCTTATCTACAAAGATAATAGCTCCTCCCCAAAAAAATTCCATGTTAAGTGATCTTTCATATTTTCTCACAGAAGCAGCATGCATTTAGAAGGCTACACATTGGAAATCATTTTCACTCAAGAAGATTGTTTAAAATTGATAGTCTTATCTGCAAAGATAATAGCAAGACACTTTCTTTCATGATGTACCAATTTTCGTGCTCCAATTTCAGGTTGAGAAATGCTTCGCGGTATCAACGTCCACAAGTTTGGTTGCTTGTGCATGCAATAATGGACTTGTAAAACTATTTGGCACTATTTCTCTTAAATATGCTGGTGAACTATGTTATGTTGAAACCAAAAGATGCAAAGACTCAAATGTTCTAGACCATGGACACCCTTTGCCTACACTTCCGGATGCCATTGCTTGCCAATTTTCAACCTCAGAAAAGCTTGGCAAGTAACGAACTATTCTTTTTTCTGGGATTTTCAGTGCAGACTTCTAATCAAAATTTTATTTTACAGTTGTGGTTTATAATGATCATAGCCTTTACATATGGAATATTCACGATACACACAAGGTACTTTGAAAATTGTTGTTTTTTTCTTCTTAAATCTTATCTTCAAATGATCAATTTATCTATTTTTTTTTAAAACTTATGCTAGCGATTATGATTTATTGCAGTAACAGAATCATATCTTATCCAGGCTACCAGGTGTTGCGTACTTGTTTCACATAGTGGATGCATATGGGACATTAAAAATGTTCCATGCGAAAATATGCACGACCCTTCTCTCTCTTGTGTTGCTAAAGGTTGTTCTGGTGGATTATCTTTTGCAACTTGTTCAACTGATGGGAATATTAGGTTATGGGATCTGGCACTTCAATCTTCCCTGTCAGACAATAGTATGTCTCTTCCCACGGATGGCAGCTCCAATGGAGCCATGTGTTTAGGTAGTCTCTACATTCTTGACATTTTTATGGAAAGGGTCTAATCTCCAATTGCTTAGAAGGTTTGCTGTGTTTCCTCCAATCTCCGCAGTTAGCGCTGGAATCTTTGAACGAGAATCTGTTGCAGAAGGTATATCCTCTCCAGGGTTTCGGGCAATGGCAGTTAGTTCAGATGGGAAGCATCTGGCAGCAGGTGATTGCCAGGGAAATATCCATATCTTCAATTTATACACTTCTGATTATATTTTCATTCAGGTAATATACTCAACTCAAGTTTTACTTGCATTCCTCTTCAAATTAACCAAGGATCTTACCAGGATATCTTTTCCCTTTATTATCCCCATTTTTCATGATTTATTGTCTTCACTCTTCACTTGATGTGTTGAATGCTTGTAGGATGCTCATGCTGCTGAAATTCTTTCATTAAGTTTTAATTTGGCAGACAAAAATGATTTTACTAATGCTGAAGCTTTAGAAAATCGCCACTTTCTTGCTTCGGGAGGACAGGATGGAAAAATCCATCTTTTTGATGTTGACAGGTTTGAATTGTAAAGCATTTAACAAGTTAACTTTTTAAATGGACATTTTCAATATAAACTCACTCTTCTACTTTTTATCAGAAACTTTAATCTCTGTGGAAGTATTAACTACCACTCTTCTGCCGTGACTGTCGTAAAGGTTGCACAAAATGGTCTTGAGATTCTCAGTTGTGCTGCTGATAGGTGAGTTATCTGAGAGTACATAGTCTCTGGAATTGGAACCACTGAGAAATTACAAAATGCTGCTATCGAGAATGAATAGAATGTTCTATACGTAGGTTGAATTGTTTCTATGAGGCATCTTGGCTCCTAAGATTCTAATTTGGACAACTGAAATGGGTTACTATATGTTTTATCGATTTTTGAATTGTAATTATATGTAATATGCCTCCAATTTATTGTGGCACATGTTGTGAGTGATCTTTAGGTGAATGTTTCTGCTTTCACATGTCCAACTGACATTTTTTTTCCTCCACTAGGTCCATGGTTCTTCATAGTGTGGATGTGAGTGAGACAGAATGTAAGTTTTCTTGCCTTCACAGGATAGCTACTCCTGGAATCATTTATGACGTGGCTGTAGATCATCCAATGGATGTAGCATTTACCGTGGGGCAGGTAAGAACGATGGGGGAAAATTGTCTCTACCTTTACATAGTCTTAGACATGCCCAAACCAAAACCGGAACTGGACGAACCGGCTGGTTCGAAACCGCCGGTTTCGGTTTGATAACCGAACCGTATCCTAAAAATTAAGGTTGGGTTTCGGTTCCGGCAATTCAAAACCGCCGGTTCAACGGTTAAACTGGCCAGACCGGAGGTTCAAAACCATAACCGGTCCGGTTCCGGTTTGTAAAATGGCCAAACCGTGTTAGAAACTGGCGGTTTTAACCATTTGAGTATGTCTACATAGTTTTAATTGTCTTCTTTTGAAGTACTCTTAAATTTTTACACAAATCCACCCTAGTTTATCCTTTTCACTTAATGTGAGTGCTTAAAGGTACAACACCTGCATCTCATTCTTGCAGGAAAATAAGATAAATACATTTGATATTCAATCTGGAAAACTGATTAGATGGTTTCAGCATAATGGAGGTGGTGGGGACCCAATAAAGGTATTCCAATGCAAACTGTAAGATGTTTCGTTCAGGATTCTAGATACCTTATATTTTGACTGCAGGTTGCAGCCGATGGGACCCACAGTTATCTAGCTTGTTCTTACTCTAATAGATGTATCTGCATCTATGACTATGTAACTGGGGAGATGGTTGCACAAGCAACAGGGCACAGTGAACTTGTTACAGGTGTTATCTTTTTACCTGATTGCAAGCATCTTGTTTCTGTAAGTCACTTTTTTTATTCTTTATTAGCAGAGCTTGTGATACAACCTGCATAGTTGTTCAGAAGACGGATCTTTATACTAATGCTAAGCAACGTCGTATCATGATGAGAATTGATTTAAATGGTTTAAAAAGAAAACCAATTTCGTTGTTTCTTTATTAGAATGTTGAGCTGTTCAATTACCGGATATAATTGTTATACTGGAGGACTAACTTATGTTTATTTCCTTTCTCCAGCATCTGGTTAACTCCTTTGTACTATTTCCAAACCTTAAGAATTTTATTGATTTTGTGAATGTTGAATTTTTACTGGTAAACGTTTTCTGCACCTTTTCTCCTCTATTTGTAGAAAACTTTCACATCACAAAATATATTTTACGAATACTAGTGTGTCTGATAAACGACGGAGATTGCTCACAGATTCTAGGTCCTTGTTTAAAATTGACTCAACCGGCTATTAGTGGAATTGTTACTAATTTTTTTTCTGGAAGGTTATTGATTTGCTGGTGACTTCAGGTTGGTGCTGATGGTTGTATCTTTGTCTGGAAACTCCCTGCCCTTCTATCGTTAAGGATGCTGCAAAGAACTAAAGATGTTTCTGTTAAGTTTCCACCCGAAAGCAAGAATCAGCATATGTATTCCAATCAGATCAAGTCTGATCTATTGTTTAACCACCAACACAAATGCTGTAACAACGAATCACCTGTAGATGAAAATCTTAACCAAATTAGCACTAAAACGCTTTTCCAAGATGGAAGCAGTTCCGAAAATGCAGGATTTAGGTTCAGCATATCTCGACTTCCAGAGTGGGCACGTTACCAAGTTATGAACAGTTCTCCACCCGTGGATACAGATTCTACTTCATCCAAGGTACAGCAACTTAATGGTGAAAATGTCAGTACTTTTCTGTCTTGCACAAAAAGATAATTTATGTTTTAATCTTCAGAAAGCAATATCCATATACATTAAAAATAATAATCTAACATACTAATTCACTATACTTAATTTGGACCCATGACTTGTGCCATTAGGTTGGTTTACAACAAGATTATGCATGTCTTGAACCGCAAAGCCCACCTATAGACGATTTAGAAGTTGACCCACAAGTTTCTGGGACCTTGTCTAGATACATATCTGAGGCAGAGAGCAACGTGTCTCCAAGTCCTCCAGAAACTGATAAGTGAGCAGGCAGTTTCCTGTGTTGCACTTGCATATGATGATGTTTTACTTTGCTACGGTTTCTTACATTATGTGTTGTTGCAGCTGGGCATCAAATAACCGCTGGTTAACAATTCATACTGTTTGCATGGATCTGTTTGATTCCCCCAACTCATGTGATATGAAGAGCCTAAATGTGCAGAGATCAGAAACAGACAACAGATGCATGGGTAATTTACAATCTTACATTTAATATCACACAATATAATTATCCATTGATGTTATGCATCTAGGAGCCAGCCACGTAGGTGGGTTATGTGTTGTCTGCTAGTCTTTTTATGTGTGTACTCTCATTTTGGTTGGACTGGTTGTATATATGTCTTAGGAATTGGAAGGTGTATCTATCATGTGAAATTTTGCTTAACTGGTTGGATACATGCTTGTTCGGAAATTGATAATTGAAAAAAAAAATAGATCTAAAATAAATATATACTTCTATAACACGAGTTTTAGTCAAAAGATTATGCTAATGTCTTCAAGAAAGTCTATAGGTGAGATTGAATACTTGTTTGTCTTCAACCTATAAAATAAAATAGATTCAGAATGTCAAAATTAATTTTAACATAACAATAAATAGTACTCCATTAGTCCACTCAGCCTAGCAATTTCTGCAACATTGATAGTCATTTGTAGCTGGCACTCCAAATAAGTACAGGTTACCATGATCTTGTGCAGCACATGACCAGGCCATGGAGACAATCCATGCTAACAAGCGCATCAAGCTCTCATGTGGTACTAGCAATTCAAGCTTTTCCCATGGCACAGACAAAGATGTTGATGCCTCAAGACAGGATTCTCAACAAAATGAAAATTTCAGAAACTTGTCAGCAGAGCCCAAGGTCCGAAACCGAATATTCCTTGTTGTGAATAAATAGACAAAGTGTAATATCTTCTTTTCGTTTGCAGACAGAAAATGGGAAGTCGTTGAGTAGGAGTAACTACACCTCTCGATTTCTTGTACGAAGGGAACTTCTTCAAGGCAGAAAGAGGTCTTTATCCAATTTCTCACCAATAAAACCTTCAAAAACATTACTTGAGGTACGTGACATGGGAGAGATACTCGTAAAAGTGTGAAAAAAATATATACATGACACTTGTTTTCTTATCTGTTATGTAACTTGGAGCATCTTGTACGATTAACTAATGTATAAGATAAGTCATATGGAAATTGAGTCAAAAGTACGAGGTACGGAGTAATACTTTCTTTAAATGAACTAATACTCTTTAATTATTCTGTTTTTAGTACTGTTTTTGCGTTACACTGGTTGTTAATAAGATAGCGAACAATTTGTCAGTTGAGGCTTGATTAAGAAATTACTATACACCGTCACAAAAAAATACATACTATACAAAAATTAAGGGTGAAATTGAATCTCTCTGTGCAGGATGCAGGAAATGCAGAGCGGAGCTCACTTAAGCTAGATGATGATGTCCCAACCATAGACTACTCGCAATTGAATACAAAGCTCGTAAAGATTGGAGACGAGGAAGTATACACACTTGATGTCGAAAAAGCAGAGAGAGTGAGATCATGTGAAGAAGCATTGTGCAATCTGGAAACGGCAGCTGAGAATGCACTGCAATCTCTTTGCAAATTAGAAAGTATGAATACCAGAGAAGAGAAATCAAAGATGTTAGAGTTTCAGGTATATGCTAAGGGAGCACTGATGCTACCTTCAATCGAAAGTAAGATTCAGGCAATAGCCAAATTATTACAGCCATCAGGCAGTTTCTTGTGCAGTGAATAAGTGTCGGAACTCTTTAGCATTCTTTTGAATATCACCCAATTTGAAATGTTAATGATAAGGTCACTAAACATGTTGGAGAATAAATCAATAATCGGGATATATATATATATATATATATATATATATATATATATTATATACTTTAAAAAAAAAATTAGAGAATCCGTAGTTGAGAGTTGACACTCCTGCTGCAACTAAAGAACATTATGGATTGGAGGATATTTTCCCTCCAATTTTGTTAATGTAGCTAATAGGATTCTACATGTATATATTTATTTATTTTCTAATGATTTTACTTGTTGGGACATTAGAACTTTAGCAGTAATATTATTCACCATGGATCATAAATATCTAGCCCAATAAGGTACTACTTCCTTCGTTTCACATAAATTTGCACATTTGTCATATTTAGATGTCTAATACTCCCTCCACTTTTAAATAAGTGTCACTTTGCCATTTTAATTATTTTTATAATAAGTGTCATTCTATGTTTTTTTTTTAATTTTGACAATTTTACCCTTATAAAATAATTTGCCTTCAATTTCAATTAATATAGTAGCATAAATCATGGAAAAATCATAAATATTGTACATATGAATACAACATACATTCTTGACTACATTCTTTATTAAACAAAAATGTAATATTAAAATTATTTATCATTAATGAAGGGTAATATTAACCACAATTTAATATCTTAATTTGTTGAAAAATGTTAAAGTGACACTTATTCAAAAATGGAGGGAGTATCAATTAACACACTCTAAAAAATGAAACATTTTCACCACCAACACCCTTAAAATATACATATATTTATTCATATGTCATTACTTTCATAATTTACCTTTTTTTTACTTTATTTATAAAAGTTTATAAAACAACCTTTTAAAACATAATTCATCACGAAAATGTGTGTAATCCCAAGCGCTCAAATTCCCTTGGGACGGGGAGTACTAAGCAATGTGGATTGGTGTGTTAAATACTGCTCATAGTTGGTTATCCCAAAAAAAATATGGGCTTCTTATCAAGGAGATCATAGTTAATTATAATTGAAAGAGAGAGCATTGGAATATTTCGGTTCTATTTTTTTACTGGTATTTCGTTCTGTTGAATTTTAATATATTTATTGTGTAGCTCTTAATATTATAAAAAATTGATTATTTTTTAATATGATACATGTCAATCATACTGAAAATATTTTGCTGGAAAATGTGAGTAGGGTGCAAACCCAGATTGGGCAGAGATAGGGTGTGTTGGTTTCGAGCCCATTCAATATGTGTGGGCTTGAAAAGTTTTTATTGGGCCCATTCAATATCCAACCCAAAAAGGAAAAATAAAAAAGAAGCAGCATGCAGCAGCTAAGCTCTATTATTTCCACAAATTACCTTTCCCACAAAAAAAAAAAAAAAAAAAAAAAAAAAGGAATTTTCATTATATGATCAAAGCCAAAAAGAGAAGCAAAGAATTTAGTCTTTTGTATGTAGGTTCATCCTTTCTTTTTCTGTGTCCCTCACATCAAGGATCACTTTATAAACAAATAAAAAAAGGAAAAGAGATGAAGCCAAAAAAGCAAAAGGCCATCTCTCCTCCCTCTTTGCTTTTGGAAATTCACTAACAGTGATGATTTTCATGCAATTTTAATGTAAACAAGACCCCTTTTTCTTGTTTATTTGGAATCATGTAGAAACATTCATAATGATCAGCTAAAGATCTGTTTGGAATATTTGTTAATCCCCAAGAACTATATATATGCCTACAAATCTCACCCTTAGCTTTGTCTTGCTTTAGTAACATGCCAAACTCTATATTCTCTCTTGGGATTCCTTCACTAACATTATATATATCCATGCTATGGAGATTAAATTAAGGAATAGTTAATGACTTTGTGCATGCTTCATCTTAGTATGATTTATAGGTTTAATGTGTAGATTAATTAATTAGGCTATATAAACATCATATAGCTAGGAATGAATGGAGTATTATTAAATCTGATCTCCAATAGTCTTGGTTTATGGAAGATCGGGATATTAATCATCAACTTTTGTTGGTGGAATTAAATAAACTACCCAAAAAATGATGATATGGATTTTTATTTTATTTTATTAAGCGTCCATCAATTGGTCTCAAGAAAGCTATATAATGTTTTTTCTATTTTCAACATTACGTGCATTCCACTAATTTATGTCTAAGTATAGAGTATATTGGTATGCACTAAATTGCATGTTGCAAATAATGTAATAGGTCAAAATTCAATTCAACAATTAAATATATCTCAAAATCACTTAAAATATTATTATTACATATGAAACATAAGAGTATAAAAAATATAACATAATAGTATACATGCATATAAAAAAACATAATATTGTAGTGTATGTACAAACAATAAGAGTAGTTACTAAAGAGTAATGATTACAATGAAAAAAACTAGCAGTATTATTTTTAAAACATAATTGTATTATTTTTAAAAACGAGAAAATGGAATGGGCATATAGGATTTGAAAAGAAAAAACAAAACGAGTACACTAGGTAACTAAACCGAGTAAATGGACATTTTCATTTTTCACCACGAAAATTATAAATCTTGTTTTCATAAAAGTTTTTTGCGAATATTTAAAAACAACACTTAAAGAAATTTAGGAAGTTAGTAAGATTTTAGGATGAGTTTGAACTTAAAGCATTTAAACAAAATATAACCAAATCTATAAAATACTAAAATTGTCATGGATTTCAAATTCACCGAAATTTCAAAAGGAATAACTCAAAATTAAAGTGAAATTTTCGAATTCATGTTACCTAAAACACAAAATAAAATCCATGTCATTTTATTCACAATTCATACGTATTATCTCTCTTGTTTAGTAAAGGCTTGCATATTGTAAAAGTTACACCATTTCTTAATTCATAGTCATTACCTAGATATTGGCGTGAATCTAATCATGTTTATACTTTGACATAAATTATTTTTATAAGCTTGAAGAATTTAGATAATTTCACTAATTTTTTTTTAATCATATGACTTTATAGAGTAGGATTAAGTTTGTGAGTAGCCAATTTTAGGTCGTGAATGAAGGCTTTGCATAGTGGGATATCATTAATCAACCCAAATGCATTTATAGGTTTAAGGGTCCACTTATTTAATTATTTAAAATGGTTGAAGATCTCTCTTTTAATTATTCTCTGAAATTAAGTTCCTTTATTTTGATACTCACGTATCCATTGATGAAAAGTAATGGGCTTACACACCCTACCACGGGACATGTGCCCCATATGTTTTTTTTTAATTATTCTAGAAAATTTATAAATGCATCTTAATTCTAGTTTTAATCTTTATTTATTATGAAAAAAAAAATCTGGATTCGACCTGCTGATATATCAAACAAAGTCTGAAATAGAAACTCAAACTCATACAAGGAATAAGTATTATATTTGTCTTAACATAGAAAGCTCATGTACTGTACGTACAATTGGAGTCACGTTCAATCCAGTATTTATTTCTAAAAAAAAAAAGTAAAAAAAAAAAGTAAAAAACAGTCATTTAGACGCCGCCTAAAACCGATTTCTACAACCTTGATATTTTCGTGGTAATTTGAGATTAATTATATTAATATATCACATAATAATAATAATATTATTATTATGATCCCAAGAAGTGAAAATTATGGTTCCAATTAGAGGCATATGACAAGGAGAATAACTTTGGGATACGAATATTTATGATTTGTGATTATGGATTATAATAATAATGATATAGCCCCTAATAAAAACATCATTATTAGATACATAATGGCGGCCAAGAAATTTGTACAACACAGAGGCGCACGCGTGGGGTTGATTATTGGGTTTACATATATTTATTCAACTTCAACTATGTGTCTTTGAAATTTGAGCTCTCCTATTTTAATTCTTATTTTTTCTTTTATCTTATATTTTATAACATAATTATTAGAAATGAAGCAAAAAGAATATCAAATCTAAACATGGATCTATCCATGTTTTGGAAGCTTTGATCGATGATTAAATAAGGATATCAAATCACATTTGATCTCATAAGACAAAATAAATTTAATCTTAAAAAAGTTAAGTTCATCGATTTAGTTTCACAATGTTCCATTTCAGTTTCAATAATCGGGAAGTATGAATGAAACATCAAAGTTTTAGAGTACTCGTGTGGGGGGTTTTCGACGGCCTTGTTTGGATTTTATTGTCACTTTGATGGATTGATCCACTAATGAACCCAATCATTTCGTATATTTTACGTACATTTCATTATAAATATTATTTTAAAAGTTAAATCATTAATTAAATTTTATACTAATTTATTAAAATGACATTTCATAATAAATACGGTATATCGAATTTTCGATACAATGTTGATTCATACAATTTTTATTTTTTTTTAATTTCGGGTATCCTGTTCAAGAACCGACTAATTTCGGAGACCAATCTTAGTCTCACCGTCCACTTATGGGGATCCCGTTTAAAGTCAAAACTTTGCACTCTGTATGAACTGACTCCATAGAAATTGTTTGCACCAGCTTGGAGTTTCAACTTTGAAAGATAGAGAGGAGCACACTCCTAAGTCTCAAGCCTTATTCGTACAAAAAATATTGAACCACCTTTTCAGTTTGGCAACTCGTTTAATGTTTATATGTGGAGAGATGAGTTCAACTTTCATCTTTTCCTTTGCTTTTTCCAAGTAATTAACCTGAAACTGTAATTTCTCAATATGTACAAAATTATGTGTGTGTGTGTGTTAGTGGGTGGGGTAAAACGGCATATAAAATGTAAGAAAACTTAGCCTGCTCTGCTCTGCTCTCTCAATAGTCATAGGTAATGGTAAAAGAAAGAAAGCATGCATGCATGTAATAAAATCTGGTGCATACATCTTTAAACTTAAAATAATATATCCCTATTATATTAGTATATTATATATACAGTGAGTGTGTGCATCAGAATCCTGCACTTCCTTCTGAAAAGAAGATTTGTTATTTCAGAGGTAACACTATTTCTTAATATAACTACACCAACATGCTCCATTCAATTGTACTAGTATATTAGTAATATATAATGTCTAAAATATTAAAAATTCATTCTTCGGTATTACTTATTATTTTTCCTTAATTAATAATAAGAAGAAAAAAAAAAGGAGTAAAGGATTGAGGACATGACCTTTATGTCCAACTTCATGCACATGCACATCAGCATACATATTACACTTCATAATTCTATGCCAAAGAAAATGGGCCCTCTGGCCCAAGTAAGTGAATTTTGGCCCATCCAGTTTTGAATTCCCGATCTACAGCGTCCGGCTGCCTTTATTAGTTTAATTCCAGGCACACAAATCACTGATTTTTAATAATAAAAATATTTATTTTATAATTATATAATTATCTAATCATTATACTTCTACCCAAACAATAATATCATAATACAATTTCAACAATAAATTTCTTATATACCCACCTCTTGCATAAAATATTTATACAAAAAAAGTATTTACAAGTCTTTTACACAAGTTTTTTTTTTTTTTTTTGAAATATTTTACACAAGTTGTAAGTTCCATACGAAATTCACTATTTGGTTTCAATTAATATCAAAATCATATAGAATTTGAACGTGAGTTTGATCATGGATACATTGAATTGTGTAAACCATGTATCCATCGGCATCCCCTGGATGTCTTCTTCTATTTTGAAGAAGAAAAAACTCAACTTTTCATCTTATTAATTTATTATCATATCACATACCGTATGTAAAGTTGACCACATTATATTAAAATATTAGAAATGTAAGTAAAATAGAATTTGCAAGACCATCATTTAATTTGTCTAAGCCTAATTAACCATCTAGTCAAACACCATACAAAAAAGTAATTACGTGCAAAGAGTAATTAAGAATAACTTAAAGTTAGTGTGTTTGCATATACATATACACCAGCTGGGGCACTCGTGTAAGAAATAGTAGTGATTCCAGTGTGTTCTACTTCTACACAACGGATCACCAAATCCAACTTTAATTGGTTGCCGAATTCACACGTGAATTTATTTATATAATTTATATTATAATAAACATTTTTTTTAAAAATAAATAAATCCATGAAGATGTACACTTATTATTATTATTCTAATTTCCTCCGTAGTGGGAATAAAAGCAAAATGCAATGTCGCAAAATGGCAGGGTCATCTCTTTTTCCTCAGAAAACACGATTTGGACTCATATAGACAAACATGTCCTACTTTCCTTCATTCCTTTTGCTCATATTTCACATCTTCAAATTCATTTATAAATATAATATGAGACTGTTTTACATAATGGGTTTCGTAAAACTAGTTTAGCTCCCACAACTCAATTTATTTCTCGTTTATGGATGTTTTACACGAACTAAAAGAAGTAGTATTAAATAACAAAAAATATATATATATATATTAGCTTCTAACTAAAGCGAACAACCAGCATTGCAAGCAAATAGAAAGCTCGTCCGTTACTCCCTTCATTTATCGTTTAAGGATATTTCACACGAATAAAAATAATAATTAAATAACAAATAACATACGTGTGATGTGACGTTGTTACCGTTTTATTTACATATATGATCATTTAGCAAAAAACAAAGTAGATGGACAAAATTAAAATTTGATATTTAATTCTTTTAAATTTAATTTTAAATGACAATTATTTTAATTAAAAATTTTATCTATAAAGATAAATAAAATGAATCGGGGTGCACTCTACAAATCTAATAAATAAACTTACAATTTTACTAATCATTCAAACTTTTAAATTGATTTGATCCCAAATACGGGATTTTTTTTACTCGAGTTCATTAAAGCTCGCAATATCGTGTCTCTCTGTGTGTGTTTTTAACTCAATTATTTGGTGGATTTTTATTATTTTTATTTTTACCTCTTTTAAGTTTTAATACAATGCCATTATTTCGAACTCAAGAGTGTTTTTTTTTTTTTTTAATTTTACTTACAGTTGTTAATTTTTGTTCATCGTCCTTTTTCAATACCCGTTGCATGATTACAATTTACAAGGGTAATCATCGTGGGAGAAAAGTTCCCTTCTTTTTTTTTCTTGATTTCCTTTTCCAATTTAGATTTTAGACCTCTAAATAAACAAGGACCCAACCAGGGAGCCGAATCCATTTCCATTACATTTACAAATAAATGAATGTTTAATAACAAATGTGAGTGATAGATATTAAAAGTATTTAAACTCGATGACGTGGCAGGTAACTTCTATACTTAGTCAACATTAACATTAGATTTATAGGTTTCGTTGCATAAATTTTAAGAAGTGATCATCCTCAGCGTAAATCCAAATACAATTACAATTTTATATACAATTGATATTTCATATTCGACATTTAAAAAATGAATCATAAAACAAGTGTCTCGTGTTTTAAGCGCGTGATTAAACATTGAGGAGGTATTAGGTGTATTTTTGTTTATCATGCACCCCTAATATTATTATTTTATGTGTTATAGTATTAATTTTTTTTAAAGTAGTATTATTGATAGTGTATGCTAAATAAAGTTCATATAATATTTTATCTTAAGACATTAATTACTATCATGTCGTATCTAGAGTGTATATAAATCGGTACCAAGTTTAAAAGATATTAATAATTGACATTGTTGAGTGAAAACAAATACTCCCTCCGTTTTTTATTAAATGTCACTCTGCCTTTTTCAATATTTTTTAAATAAGTGTCATTCTACACTTTTTTCTTCAAGTTTAACAATTTTACCCTTGTACATTGTACTCCCTCCATTTTCTTTACCTCGATTTAAGTTTTTTTCCTTTTGAATATAGTACTATAACATAAATCATGCATAAACCTTAATTATTGTATACATAAATATCATCTACAATATTGACCACATTCATTACTAAACATAAATTCAATATTAAAATTAGTTATCATTAATGAAGGGTAAAATGGTCCATGATTATATATCTTAATATGTTGAAAATTGTTAAAATGACACTTATTTAAAAGTGGAGGGAGTAGTACTTTCTTCTATTTTTAATAAGTGACATTTTTTCCTTTTTAACATTTTTTGTAAATTAGATTGTTTTTTACAATGTAAATTTATTTCACTTCTTTCAAGTTTGCCATTATAATCACTTAGGGTATTTATTTTGAGATTTTGAAATCTGAATTTAAATATAGTGAATTTTAAAATTCTAATGTTTTTTATATTTTGTGTTTTAAGTAGAGTAAAATTTAACTTTATAGTATATGATTATAGGTTATATTTTGTGTTTTAAGTAGAGTAAAATTTAACTTTATAGTATATGATTATAGGTGTTTATATAGGTTTTATAGGTATCTATATAAGGTTTGTATGTATTTATAGAGTTGACTTTTGTAGGGTAAGATTTTAAATTCTAAATTTAAATTTCAAACTAGAACATGGGTAAAATTTCAAAATCTCAAATTCGAATTTCTCATCCCAAAACAAACATCCCCTTAATCTTCAAATAAATATGTTATTTTAATAAGATAGATAAACATGTATTAAAGATAAAGTGAGAAACCAATTATTTTATTAACATATATGCATTTATATAAAATGACACTTATTTTGGATAAAAAGAAATATTAATTTTTAATTAAAGCAATTAATACTTTTCACTAAAAGCAACTAATACTATTAAGTGGAAATAATTAATAATCTTTCAAAAATACAAGTGAATGTACGGTGCACTTTATGCATACAAGATCCGATGTAAATATATTGTTTTGTAGTATAATAAAATAAATAAATTATTTCATGCAATTGAATGTATAGATATACTTTCATTTTAATGTTTAATTTATCCAATTTAATAATTAACTCAACATTTGACCTAATTAATTGATGTTGAATCTCAATTGTATATATGCAATAATTGCACTGAGTATTAAATGTGTGAAAATGAAAAATGGAAATTGGTTAAAAATATAATAATATTATAAAACACCAAAAAGGTGGAAATTGATTTTTGGCGGAAAATGAAAAAGAGGCGATAAAAGAAAAGCCACAAACTAAAAAAAGGAAAAGGGGGAGGATGGAAAATAAAATTATTTAAAAAGAAAAAAAAAAAGCAGAGAAAGCGATATGAGAATGCAACACATTCAGATTTCTTCAGAGAGGGAGGGGTGAAGGCGTGATTTGCTTTTGCTTTTCCTTTCAGACAGGAATCTTTGAAATATCGAAAGTCCCCTTCCCAAACACATCTTAATGTGTGTATAAACTGTTTAATATATATATGCATTTGTTTATTTCGTGTGAACAGAGAAAAATGGTTATACACACTGTATATTTAACTTTTTCTTTATAAAAGCTTTCTTCAAATTAATTTCAACACAAAGGAGCCTTATTTTTTTAAGGGCCATAGTGTAATAATACTACTTCCATCCCCTTTAAATTCTACGTTTTGAGGATGATAATGCTTTAAAAAAATATATTATTTTATATTAAATTAGTTGGTGAAAAGTGTAAAATAAAATAAAAAGGTGTAGATAAAAATGTAATAAAAGTAAAAGGGTGGATGGATAAAATAGTAATTGGCATGATTTGTGTAAAAAGAAAGTATGGATAATGGTTAATAAATGTAGGTTCACAATTTGTCAAAAAAAAAATGTAAAATTTTAAAAGGGACATTTGGAATGACAAAATGTAAGATTTTGAGAACGGCAAAGGAAATATATTTTTATTACATAGTTTTAGATGAATAATACTTAAAATTAATCGAAGAAGTATAATATAATAAAATACTTTTTTTTTATTACATTGTTATAGATGAACAATATATAAAATTAATCGACAAACCCAATATAATATAATACAAAATAATATATTATTATGGTGCAATAGAAGATCTTACTCTCATAAATTTAAGAGCACGTGTCTTTTAAAGCCTTGCCTGTAGCATTTTGTGTGTAAATAATTTGATTTAATAAAGACAAAATCAGTAGCTTATTGATAAATCATAGAATCAGGTTTATAAGTTTATAGCAAAGGTTAATGAAAAGGACTATGATTATAACGTGACACAAATATTTGTTCTTCTTGAAACTATATTTTATTAATTAGATTAAATGTGTTTGATAGTATGATTACAACTTGTCTAATAGTAAAATTTAGTATATTGAAAATTCAAAAGCCAAACAAGAATTTAAAGTAATCGGATACTTAGTAAGCAGTGCGTGTAAGGTTCGTCCCCCTATCCCATTTAATTTTTATTTCTATATAAGAATTTTTATTTCAAAATAATTATCATTTGCACTAATATAAAAAATTAAATGTCATATTCTAAATTTATCTTTATACTTACTTTTATAATAATATGCATTAAATAATCATTTATATAAATAAAATGATAGATATGTCACATTAAAAATATATTTATTATCATTTAACACTTTCTTAATTAAAATGACAATGACAATTAAAATGAGAGGGGAAAGTAAAAGTTAACAAAAGTCAATAGTAATCACACATAAATTACTAGTAGTTGAGATTCTATATAATGCAAAACGTGTCATGAATCGTACTTGAATTCAATATACGGATAAAAAATTTCACATGACGACACATAGTAATCTAATTTTTCTATATGCAAAACGTGTCGTGAGTCGTACTTTAATTCAAAATGCAGATAAAAATCTTTCACGTGATGATATCTAGTAATCAGAACCCTTTATATGCAATATGTATCGTGATCCACGATTCATACTTTAATTCAAAACACAGTTAACAAAAGTTAATAGTAATTCCACACGAACTACTAGTAGTCGAGATTATCTATAATGCAACACATGACGTGGATTGTACTTGAATTCAAAATACAGATAATTATTTTCATGTGATGATTAACAATATCAGATTTATCTATATGCACAACGTGTCATGATTCACGATTCATACTAAAATTCAAAGCACAGTTAGCAAAAGTCAAATAGTAATCCCACACAGATTACTAGTATCTGAGATTCTCTACAATGCGAAACGTGTCATGAGTCGTACATGAATTCAAAATACGGTTAAAGATCTCCACGTGTTGATAATAGTAATCAGATTTCTCTCTATGCAAAGCGTGCTGTGAGTTATACTTGAACTCGAAATACGGATAAGAATCTTCATGTGATGATACCTAGTAATCAGATCTCTAAAAATGCAAAACGTGTCGTGACTAGCGAATCATACTTTAATTCAAAATAAAAACAAGAATTTTCATCGATACCACGTGATGCTGATATTAGTGGTTAATTTATACCGTTAACGGTTGAGAAATTAGTTGACAATTATTATTCTTTATACTTTTTAACGAACTTAACGACTATTAATAATTTAGTGGGTAGGTATTCTGCGAATCTGAGTTCACGTTAATTATTTTTTTCAAGTACCACTATTCAAAATGCGAATGTCATTGAATAAAAAAAAACACTCTCTCCATCCACATAATATAGTTTCATACACTTTATGAAAGTCATCACCCTTCAACATCGCTTAATTACTCAAATTGTCATCAACTTTATTCACAATGAACCCTATACTACTCTATAATACCTTACTTTATCTATAAGATGTTCATCACAAATTCAGATATTAGAAAAGTAAATTTCAAATTTGTTTAAAATTTTGTCATTTATATGCAAAACGTGTCGTGATTCACGGTTCATACTAAAATTCAAAGCACGGTTAGCAAAAGTCAAATAGTAATCCCACACAGATTACTAGTATCTAAGATTCTCTACAATGCAAAACGTGTTGTGAGTCGTATATGAATTCAAAATACGGTTAAGAATCTCCACGTGTTGGTACATAGTAATCAGATTTCTATTTATGCAAAGCATGTCGTGAGTTATACTTAAACTCGAAATACGGATAAGAATCTTCCACGTGATGATACCTAATAATCATATCTCTCAAAATGCAAAACGTGTCGTGACTAGCGAATCATACTTTAATTCAAAATAAAATAAAAACAAGATTTTTCATCGATACCACGTGATACTGATATTAGTCGTTAATTTATACCGTTAACGGTTGAGAAATTAATTGACAGTTATTATTCTTTATTCTTTTTACCGAACTTAACGACTATTAATAATCTAGCTGGTAGGTGTCCTATGAATCAGAGTTCACGTTAATTCTTTTTTCAAGTACCACTATTCATAATGCGAATGTCACTGAATAAAAAAAAAATATTCTTTCTATCCCCATAATGTAGTCTCATACACTTTATAAAAATCATCACCCTTCAATATTGTTTAATTACTCAAATTATCATCAACTTTATTCACAGTGAACCCCACAATACCATACCATACATTACTTTATCTATAATATGCTAAGGGTTGGTCTGCTATGGACTCGAGTGCATGCTGTGCACCCTAGTCCATGTGCACTTTTCAGTTTACTGACTTACACTTTTTGGTAAATGAGTAATAATTGAAAAGTGCAACACCATTACCAAAAAGTGTAAGTCAGTAAACTGAAAAGTGCACATGGACTAGGGTGCACAGCATGCACTCGAGTGCATACTACACTTTACCATATGCTAATCAGAAATTCAGATATTAGAAAAGTAAATTTCAAAATATATTTAAAATTTTGTCATTTATATTAACTTTGTCCAACAACACCACCAACAAATGCTATGCAGGGTAACAAACAAAATTGTAACCGAAAAAAAAATCTAGCCGAAATAAAGAAAAAGCATCCAAAGGAAAAAGCAAAAAGACAATTTATTATTTATAGAATGAGAAGGGAATTTATTTTCTCTCTCCTCTTCACTCTCCCCTTTAATTCCCCTCTTTCAACAACACACACACACACCATACTCACACTCTCCCCGTTCAGCACACACCCAAAACAAATCCAACTTACCATTTTTCTCTCTCTCCTAAACAACACACATTGTGAAATGCATCAATGGTGTTGTAGCCATTAACATGAGCGGGGGGTGCGGTGCTTTTACTGATTCCAACGGTTATGAATACCAATTCTGCAGACCCAACAGCGCCTCCGCCGCCTCAGGCGCTGCAGCCGCCGCGGTCCTCATTTAGTTGCGACCGCCACCCCGACGAGCAATTCACGGGATTCTGTCCCTCTTGCCTCTGCGAACGCCTCACCACTCTAGATCAATCCTCCACCAACACGCCCTCCTCCTCCCGCCGCCCTTCCTCCGCCTCCGCCGCCGCCGCTGCCGCAATCAAATCACTCTTCTCGTCTAGCTTTAAACCTAATAATTTCCCCCCTCCGCCGCCGAAGCCTTCCAAGCCCACTTCGTTTCCCCCTGAACTTCGACGCACAAAGTCATTTTCTGCGTCGAAGAACGAAGCATTAGGCCTTTCTTTTGAGCCCCAGAGAAAATCATGTGATGTTAGAGTGAGAAATACTCTTTGGTCTTTGTTTTCACTCGACGAAGCTAATAAAACCGGTCCTAATACCAATAAGCCCATCCCTGTTTCTGCCTCTGCTTCTTCTACCTCTCTTCAAATTCATCAAAATACCAAAAAATCTGAATCTTGTGTAGCGAATAAGCCCGTTTTCGAGGAAGCCGAAATTGAGGAGGAATTTTTAGACCCTGAAATTATCGAGGGTGATGTTGCTTTTGAGGCTGATTCTGGAGATGAAATTAGGCCTGTTCCAGATTCCCATTTGGAGGGTTTGAGAAACCCGGTTGAATTAAACGTGAATAGTGGTGAGATTGTGGAAGAAGAAGAAGTAGTGAGTGCGACTAATTTGAAACCCATGAAGGATCATATAGATCTTAATACCCAGGAGAAGAAGAGTTCGGGAGGAGGGTTTTGGTCTGCGGCCTCCATTTTCAGCAAAAAATGGAATAATTGGAGGCGGAAACAGAAGATCAAGAAGCAAAATAATGGCGAAAACTTAGCTACATTGCCGGTTGAGAAGCCGATTTCCAGGCAATATAGGGAGACTCAATCTGAGGTTGCTGATTATGGTTATGGAAGAAGGTCGTGTGATATTGATCCTAGGTTTTCACTCGATGCTGGAAGAATCAGCTTCGACGATCCAAGATATTCCTTCGATGAGCCTCGAGCTTCTTGGGATGGCCATTTGATTGGGAGGAGTTTTCCAAGAATGGCACCTATGGTTTCTGTGCTAGAGGATGCCCCAACTGTGCCCGTTGCGCGCGTTGATATGCAAATTCCGGTGGAGGAGCCACCGAGAAGCTCTATTAATGAGGATGAGGGCGTGCCTGGTGGGTCTTTGCAGACTAAGGAGTACTATCTAGATTCTTCTACCTCAAGAAGGAGGAAGAGTCTGGATAGGTCTAGTTCAATTAGGAAGACTGCAGCTGCTGTGGTTGCTGAGATTGATGAAATGAAAATGGCTGTGGCTAATGCTAAGGTTTCGCCTGCTGCAACAGATTACTTAAATGGGGCTAAGGTTTTAGTTGGGGAAAGGGAGCCGAGAGACTTGAATTCAAACTCTTTGAGAGATGATCTCTCCGAGACTTTTGAATTGAGTAGTGGGATTAGAGATATAAACTCTGTGATTGGGAATGGGGATAGACAGGAGTCGAAAAAGTCTAAGAGATGGAGTTGGAAGATATGGGGCTTTATACAAAGGCGTAACGGTGGGAATGGGAATAAGGACGAGGACGATGAGGAGAAATACAGTCGAGTGAATGGGGTGGAGAGGTCTTTATCTGAGTCTTGGCCTGAGTTGAGGAGAGATGGGAATGTTGACGTGAGAGGCGGGTTAAATAGGAGTATGTTTCGAAGCAACAGCAGTGTGAGTTGGAGAAATGGAAATCATCACTTTGGGGGATCATTGGCTAATGCTAATGCTAATGTTATTGCCAGTGGGAGGAAATCAAATGCAGAATTAAGTAGCCAAGGGAAGAAGAAGAATGAGTTCGTTTTGGAGAAGAATCGGAGTGCTAGGTATTCTCCTAACCATTTTGATAATGGGCTACTTCGATTCTACTTGACGCCTATGAGGGGTAGCAGGAGAGGGGGTATGAGTAAAATCAAGCCCTCCAATTCGCAGTCGATTGCAAGGAGCGTGTTAAGGCTCTACTGATTCAAGGTCCTCTTGTTGTTCTTTGAATTTATTTTCTAAAACTTTGCTGGTTCTTGTTGTTTGTTCAATGCATTTGAATCTTTGATCAGAATTACTATCTGTGTTTTTCAATAATGAGAGTTTACTATGGACCTATTTACAAATTTAGTTTTTTCTTCACATTACCTGCTTTTAATAATGTCCTTGTTGTTTCATATCTTTGCTTTAGCTTTTTTCCATTTTGATTTCAGTACTGTTTTATCTTCACCTGTTTGGTAAGTTCAAATGATGATAAATAGTTTATGATAATACATGTTTGAGGACTAGCTGTTGTGATTGCTGCTCATCAACTGATTAGTTATTTCTCATATAATAGTTTTGAAAGTGTTTGCTTTAAACATTCATCTGCTTTACTGATTTGATTTGTCCAAAGGTGAAATTTTCGGAATACAACAAATTTACACCACCATTGATAGGGTGATGGCACTGGGGTCCCAGTTGTTGAGTTTTCAAAATTTTCTTTCTGAATTTTTGAATTTTCTGATAAAATTAAAGCTGGAATTGGGCTGGGCTGGGTTCTCGTTTTGGTTCGGGCTAGAGTTTTGGTGGTCCGACCCACCCAATCCATTCTGGGGACAACTCTAGATAGAATCTTGTTTAACAAATAAAGATTTATGGTAAGAAACCTCTATTTTGGGTAATATGTGAATGTTTTGTGTCTTGGAACAATAAGTATGGTTTGTGCGTTTATGTAATGAAATACAGTAGGAGATTAAATAAAGAAATGGTAGAAAATAAAAGGGTCCTTGACTTAGACTTAGGTGGTAATAGAATTATGAGAAGTGTTATTGATGATTGTGGGTGATGGAGAGTTCATTGTTTATGATTGCAACAAAGGGAAGTGGATACTCCACCCAAAAAGGGAAACAATAATTTGGTCGCAGAACTTTAAACTGGACATATTTGTCTCTAAATTTGTATGTGGAGTGGAGAGAGTAGTAAATGACTAAATGCAATGTGAATTGTTTCAAAAGGAATGCCACCTGCTCAATAACTCAGACCTTGTTTAAATCCTGTCTCTTTATATGTTTATTTTTGTGGAATCACAATATCACCGTCACTTCTATGGATGCTATATTTGACAGTCAGTGAGCAATTTATAGGTGCAATGGAGTTAATTTCAAATGGAGTTAATTTCAAATTACGATGATTAGACTTTTTTTAACTTTACATGTTTTAAGAAATATACTACTAATATTTTATGTAAAATTATTGGAGAAAGTGTTAGAATAGTAAAAAGTTGGAGAGATAAAGTGTAAAAAAAATGTGGAAAGAAAAAAGAAAACTGAATGAATGACAAAGTGATGTAATTTTGTGTAAAAATAGAAATAGATGTTAATAAGTGTAGAGTTAGGAGTTGTATTCTTGATGACTGATGAGTAGGTGACACATTTCTCAATAAACATATGTATATTTAGAGTGGTTCAAAAATTAGAATATAACCCATAGAAATTGAGTTTCAATTTTGAATTGATACGACAGTTTCCGTTTCAAACTGTCAATTTTTTGAGTTGTATGAATCTGTTTTTTAATTTAATTTTTTTTGGAAGCAAGTATGTATCTATTTTTTAATTTTACATTCTCTAATTTAGGTTGTTTGCTGCACTGGATGATAAATAAAATTGTCAGATGTATAAATACGCTAGGAGTTTTACTTTCTTTGTCTGAAAGAAATGTTCTAGAGTATTTCTAAGTACTAACATCTTATGTTCGATTAACTAATTGCACGTACAACATTTGTTAAGCTATCATTTTACTTATGTCCATTCCTTTATTTGTTGATTTTACTAGTCTAATCATATTAATTTCTTAAGCACTTCGTCATAAGTGTTTCTTATTGAATTTATTTTAAAAATAATCTTTGAACTCAAAATATTCTACTTTAGAAAAAACTTCTTTGAACATGAGTCATTTACAGAGTAGTAAATTATTTTCCATCCATTCATTGAATACTGGAATACTAAATTTTTGCTAACAAAAAAATAAATGTGAAAGCTCGAGGATCAATAAGTTTATCGAAATAATAGTCAAAAGGTAGTAAGAAAAATACCCCTATGTCCACGTAAAATATACTTTATGTTTTCCACATATTTTAAAGATTATTTTTTATTTATGAATAAAATAAATAAAATAGAGAGGAGATAAAGTTTAGTGGAACCATAAGGTATATTTTTCAAAATAAAAAAGAAATATGCACCTATTATGGAGACAACTCAAAATAAAATAAAATTATGTGAACGAAAGGAGTATTAATTAAAAAACGGGTCGTGATTCAAAGGTGTGTAAAAATGGGGAGCAATAATTTCAATTCTTCTTTCGGTTGAGAAAATCCAGAAAATTAATTAAGATTGTCAAAAAGGTCATGCAATTTGGTGACTCAATTATGTTGTTTTTTTTTTTTCCCACTATCAAAGTGAAAGTCTTGGGCAAATACATAGTTGCAAACATTGATTTTAAGAGGGAGAAAAAAGGGGCTTCAAACATTGAATATTGGCCAACATTATGTTTTCAAAATAATTATCTTTTATCCAAGTAAAATCTTATAAAATATTTTAGAAAAGGTACAAAGCACTCATCGACCACAATTTTTGTATTTTAGTATTTGGAGTAAGACAATTGATTTGATGAGAGGATGGGGAAAGAATTTCGACGGTTTCACAGGATCTTTTTCTGTGAAACGTATTCCTCCTTTGGTAGGAATGTGTCACCTTCTTTTTATTTTTATTTTTTTTAATTTTATATTTATAAAAAAAGTAATAATGTTTTTACAAAAAATGACATCACTTTTTTATTACTTTTTACATCACCCAAAACTAGCTCAATCAAAAATAATAACAAGAGTTATGAATTTCATATGCTTTGACGTAATAGCGACCCATCTTCTTCCTGTGGCTAGGCCGGGTTGTCTATACGGGCTTTTGCAATGCAATCGGCTTATACTTTAACATTTCAGATCCATTTTTAAAACGGCGTTGACTATATACCCCTCCAGCTTTGTTAAGTATACTCCCCCTACCAATTTATTAATTTAATAATCATGTAAAATGTCTAAACTACCCTTATACTAAAATAATTCTACTAAATACACTCCCCTCTCACTTTTCAACCCTAACCCTAATTGAAGGAGCTACTGTTGCCGTCTCCGGCCATCGTCGCCGCTTATCCGGCCGTCGCTGCCGCCTCGAACCTCCAGAAATTTTAAAAAGAAAAACTTAGATTTTTTTTAAAAAAATACATTTTTCGATACTGGTTTAACGACGAACAACACTCTCGTCAACACACCAGTGTCGACGAACAATACTCTCGTCAACACACCAGTGTCGATGAACAACACTCTCGTCAACACACCAGTGTCGACAAACAACGCTCTCATCGACACTGGTTTGTCGACAAGAGTGTATACCTTCGACCTTAAGTTGTCGAGAAAAGAAAAAAACGCACAGAAGAGGAAAAAAAAAGGAAGAAAAGAGGAAAGCCGCCGTGAAGAAGGAGGGCAGAGATGTTGTCGTGAGTGAGGGAGGAGGGGGCGCCGCCGCCGCAAAGAGAACAGGAAAAAAAAAAACCCTACCTTCGACGGCGGCGCGGGGTGAAGGAGGTTTCGCGGCGGCCGACGCTAGGTAAGGGGGCGCCGCTGCCGCCATCGCATGAGCAGAAAAGTAAAAAAAAAAACGAAACCTACCTTCAGTGGCGGCGAGGTAGGCGGACGACGCAGGCTGGAAGGTAGCGGCGTTGGGCGGAGACGGTGTTAGGGGCGGCGGCGTTGGGCGGAGCCGGTGTTAGAGGAGGCGGCGCTGAGTTTTAGGATGAGGAGGAAGAAGTGTTGGTGGGGTGAGGAGGAAGAAGAAATAAAGAAAATTAGGGTTTTGTTAGAGGAGGCGGCGCTGAGTTTTAGGATGAGGAGGAAGAAGTGTTGGTGGGGGTGAGGAGGAAGAAGAAATAAAGAAAATTAGGGTTTTTTATGATTTAATAGGGGGAGTGTATCTATAAGGGTAGATTAGGTATTTTATGGGGGAGTGTATCCAACGTGTGCCATTTTAGGGGGGTACGAAAATCTGGGGAGTATATTTAACAAGGCTGGAGGGGTATATAGCCAACGCCTTTTAAAACCACTATATTAAATAAATTAGCCTGAAATAGAGGTCACGACTTAAAAAAAAAATTGTATTCTATTTATGAAAATTCTATACACTTGTAAATTTAAACTTAACCTATTCGAACCCTAATTTAAATACCAAATTCTCACCCGTTGCAGTTGCTATCCATTTTACCTCTATTTTCAACCATTGTTCTCACGTTTCACTGTTTAGTTAAAGTGGTAAAAGTTAAGTTTAATGTGATTGATCGAAAATGAACTTAATGTTCAGCGGCTTCAGCCCAATAAATCGAACAACACAACAATTTTCGATCTTATTAATTAAGCGATGGAAAAAGAAATATGCAAGACAGTGAAATTATCTTTCAAGAGTGTAAAGAGAAAAAATAGAAAATTGTTTTTAGTAGAGAGGAAAGATATACAAATAGATAGTTCAATCAATTTCTCCTCAACTCCCTCCCCATGCCATGACAATTAGTTTAGATAATTGAACTATCTCACATTCTCACTTCATCTAATTCAATCAATAGAGTGGGGCGTTTTTATTAATCCCGGGAGTGCTAATAACCTGATAGGTCCAAATTTAAATGATGCCCAACTATCAAGGCAAATTGGTCTACTGACCCATATACACAATAATAAATTGAGCTTTTATTTTCGTATTTACAGAGTACTTACATGTAAAATGTCAGTTCTACCCTTCAGTTAAAATTAAATATATTTCTCAGTGATTAGTACACCCAACCTCATGTTACCATCGTCCCACCCACAACATCATGCCAAAATCGTCCCATCATCACCACCATGCCATTTTGACATGAGAATAAATGAAAAATAAACTCAAACAACAGTCTCATTTTAAAAAACAATACATATAATGAAATGGTCCAAACGCAAGTAAATCTTAATAAATACATTCCAAAATTTTTTGAAAAAGATCCAACTCTCGAAAACAAAAATCGAAATCAATACAAAAATCAAAATTTACCTGAATTTCGATAACAAAATTCGAATAAATACATATATTCGAAAAATAAAATCGAAAACAATACAAAAATTGAAATATATCCAAATTTCGGCAAAAAATTTAGAAAAAATACAGAAATTCGAAGAAAAAAAAATCTGAACATTAAAAATACTGTATTTGTTTTTTTTTTTTTTTTCAATCTAAAAAACTTAAAAACTGACCTAAAAATCAAGAGACGAGAGAGGGGTGCAAACGGTCGACGTGAACAGAGTAGGAAGAAGGGGGCACAAACAGCCTTCTTCGAGGAGGGGCAACGAAGGCTGCGACGGGACGACGCGACAATTTTTTATTGTTTTTTTACAGTAGAGGCGGCTTGAGGGACGGGACGACGCGACAATTTTTTATTTTTTTTTACAGTAGAGGCGGCTTGAGGGAGCGACGCTGGGGAGGGAGGGTGTTGCCGACGCCGCTTGTGGAGGGGATGGGGGAGAATGAGTAAAAATTAGAATTTTAAAAGTGGGTGTTAGAAATTTATTAAAGAAGGGGTATTTGGGGTTTTCAGTGTGGGGGTCCTCATCCCACGATGTGTGCTAAGCCAGTGGGTATCCTCAATAAGTCAGTGTTTGTATAACCGTGGCCTTCTATAAGAAAACGAAAATTGAAAAGTTAAAAAATGTACACGTCTGTTCTGTAAATGAAAAGTGAGGTGCTTGAAAGGTTATAACAATGTCGCACGAAGGCCTCTGTTTCCCTATTTCCATCAAACTATAAAGGGGAAAACAACAATAAGACAGATGGAAATTCATAGGTAAACACGATTGTTGATATTCACATAATAACAGAGAAGTTCATTTCAAAAAACATGCGAACTTTAGATGCTCCAAGAGCTACAAAATCTTTTTCAGCTTCCCATTAACTGAGCTGATGAAGTCTATATATCGCCACATTATCATTCCATGTTGGGATCTACACACACAAGACCAAATTTGAGAATGGAGCTCGTCACTTTTGAAATGGAACACCAGAAAATGTCATACTAATACTATGTGTGATGAATTAAGAAATTTGATGTAAAATACTGGTTCAGAAACAAACCTTGTAATGAGACATGATAATGTCCTGTGTGGGCCCAGTTAACTAGTACGTAAGTATCTACCCTTTGTGTTCTTGGCGATAATATGTTTTTTCCCTTTAGATTCTTGCTGCAAACCCGTATCCTCTGCTTCATCCTCGTCATCTGTATCAATTTGTTTTATGGATAGAGACTTCGAATGCATGCTCATGCGGCGAGGAATGTAAACATTAAAGTAATAATTTGCAATGTCTTTCCTAGACTTTCTGGATAAAGACTTCAAGGCCCGTTTCCAAAAGCTTTTCTCGTCGGACGATGGTTTCTTTTTCATTAGAGACTCAAAAGTTCGTTGCTCCTCAAGTGTCCATGACTTTGAGACTTGTTCACCCATCTCATTGAACTTCCAATTAAAAAACGGAGGGGCGCCAAGATCACGTAGCAGATCTAGTCTTTCACCAAGTATGTGTTTTTCGGTGCAATCAGACGACCCCAGGGAGACACAACAAGAAGAACTGCGTCTCCCCTCTCCGATATTTCTACCAGAGGGTCTCGTTTTTTCATTTTCAAGTGGCCAAACACAGGAGCCCAACCACTTAAGATTATCAGGATTGCTTTTATACGCAACAATAAGAGTACTCCTGTCCTCTTGGTCATCCCACTTAGGAATGACAGCCTGGAATCGAGGCCCGACTGGAATAAACTTCCTTTGAAGATGATCTCCGATGAAATTCAGTAATCTGGGTGACCGGCGAGGAGTCTCAACATGTCCGTTATGTGCCCCAGCTGATATTGGCGTGTTTTCTGAAGTGAGATGGTTTGAGCCATACGCAGATTCATCAGAATCTACTGTTTGAGACATAACATTGCAGACGTAATTAAAATCTGCCACATCATCTATAAAGGAACAGGTGGTGGCTAACTGTTTCGCTGGCAAAGAATCATCAAAGGATACTAAACTACGAGCAGAGTGAGCTGAACTGAGTGAACATGACGCTGATGACACATGGGAGAACTGCTTTCGACTTAATTTTAGCTTGTTCTGCTGGTTTGGCAACTTAAAGTCAGCAGGAGCAATCAGCTTATTCTTGGCCAACTGCTTGAGTTTCCGTTTTCTCTGTAAGAAGACAAAAAAATGTCATTTGTACGCAACTTTAGTGGAAAAGACCTATCATCCAAAAAAAAAAAACTTGTTTTTTTTGCGACGAAGAAAAATTGCTAGTTCTATGAATCATCAAATATTCATGTCTTCGGTTGATTCTTTAGCAAATGATACCCATCCATTTGCATTTGTATTCTAACAAAGAAGATCATAAATTACTTCCCTTATCAATTCACAGATTCGGACCCGTAAACAACTAATATGCTTCACTAAACAATTGTGTGTATTTCATACATATCATCCAAAAATGGTTGGGGAAACTATTGTACCTAGTTTTGATAACCTCACACGGACTAGCTTATGAAACATAACATAATAAAAATAGTTTAGGAAAAGCCAAATTTTACTAAAGGGCGTGTTAGCAATCTCTGAAATATGAATAAAACAATCAGTTATAAGCTGATTTTGAGAAGCAGCAGTATGCCTGCTTAAAACCAATTCTTAGTATTTTTATAAATAAAGGCAAACACTTGTATTACCAATTGCACGGCACTGGTGTGCAACTGTAAAAAGTATCGTTGTTTTCACTAAAAAAAAAATACTACTAGTTTGTTAATATCAGTTGTTTGACCAAACAATATTAGTTAATTTACTAAAAAGTGATAGTTGCGCACCAGTTCCAGATTACATCCAGGTACACAATAGACTGTCTCCTAAATAAATGCAATTTTTTTTATGTTTCTAAACTTAGTGTATGTTTGTTTTGAGATTTTGAAATTCGAATTTCAAAATTCTAATTACTTTATATTTAGGGCTGGTCTTGGGTGAGACCGTCTCACAGAATGAGATCCGTGAGACGGGTCTCCCTTAACCCTGATATAAAAAGTGATAATGTTTGAGCAAAAAGTGACAGTCACTTTTGTTAAAAATATTAATATCATTTTTTACTTATACATTATCACTTTTTTTACAAACCAAAAATATGAAAAAAAATATGGGTTATCCTACTCAAAATTTTGAAATATGGGTTAAAAGAAATTCGTCTCAAAGAAAACGATTCTTGAAACGGTCTCACACAAGTTTTTGCCTTATATTTATTGTTTGTTTTGGGATCTAAGTAGCTTAGGATTTATAGGTGTGTATATATAGGATTTATAGGTATCTATATAGGGTTTGTAGGTATTTTTAGAGTTGACTATTGTAGGATTTATAGGTATTTGTAGGGTAGGATTTTAAAATCCTAATTCTAAAATCTCAAAGTAGAACGAGAGTTAGATTTCAAAATACCAAATCCAGATTTTTCATGATGTTTGTTTTGGATTTACAAAATCAAATCCGGTTCTACTTTGGGTGGAATCCGATTTTATAAAACCACCACTATAACACACCTATAAACCTACTATCACACTTTTCAATACAATCAACTCTCTCTCCTTACACATTACTCCCTTCGTCCCACAAAGATAGCCACATTTGACTTTACACACAAATTAAGAAAAATCAATAAATGCAGTCAAGTTTAGCTAATGTGCCAATTTTACCCTTAAAATTTCATACTCCAAAATCTGCTAAGCATTAATTACTCTTATTAATTAGGAGTAAAATTGACAATAAAACATTTAATACTAAATTAAAAGAAGAAATGTGGCTATAATTTGAGACATAAAAAAAAGGAATATGTGGCTATCTTTGTGGGACGGAGGGAGTAATATATTTAAATCTAACACACATCATTCAATCATTGCAATCACACTCAACAACAATATCACAGATTCACAATACATCATCACTCTGACACATTGATTTAAAATAGGTTATATCTCATCCTACTCAAAATCTCAAAACAAACACACACCTTACTATTTATCAGGATTTCAAAATTCTCTAAATTTCAAAAACCAATTTTACGCTAAAGTGGGAGACAATTAGCAAAAATGCCAAAGTATCACTTTCGAGCCTCCACCTTGTGGCATAGGGTGCAACAAAGAATATAAGTGTGGATGTCGAGGGTACTATCTAATTTTACGCCAGCAACCCATTGGAGTGTATAATGAGGGCAGTCTTAGGGGGTGGAAGCATAGTTTTGAAAGGCGCAAAAGGGTACCTTGCGCCTTAGGCATGCCTCTTGCCTTTTTTTTTTCCTAAACACCATTTTATAATCCTATAACACATTTCACACATATTTTCCTACAAAAATAAAGTTTAGTACCACATAATAATACCAAAAAGTCAATAAATAAACATTTGAACATAATGCAAACAACTAAACATGAAATTAATGTTAAAGTTGTGAAGTTAGACTTTATTATCACACAAAAACCATCAAATGTTAAAAAAACAGCAATTAAGATTTCCATTAGTCTAGTTGACTAGTTAGCATTCTCATCTAAATTAAAGCCCTCCTCCTCATGATCACCAAATTGCTCCTCATCATCAATGTATTCTTCGTCCTCTTCCTCTCTCTCTTCACCTTCCTCAAATACATATTCATCTCTAAGTCTAAGAGATGAGCCTTTGTTTGTTTTTCCTCTAAAACCCTAGTTATTTGTATGTCCTAATTTATATGCTCTATTATTTATATCCAGCCTTAACTAAGTTAACTTAAAAAAAATGTATGGGAGGCTAGAAGTGTTAGTATCTTTTTAAAAATGTCCTAAAAATGTGTTAATCTTCAAGTGAAATCTATTTGACCAAGAGGCACGCCTCTTGATCACCCCAGCCCAGGCGCGAAAGACACACAAAGGTGCACGCCTGTGAATCTGCACCCCAACAAAGTAAAAAAAAGACGCATAACATATAGCCTCACACACCTTTCAAAACTATGGCGGAAAGAACATGACATCAACATTGTGTGTCCAAGGGGGTGATTCTTTATCAGCCGTAAAGATTACGGGAGTAAAATTAAAAGGTGAATGATTTATCCACAAAGATTTCCGAAGTCAAATTAGAATGGTTAATTAGTGGGTATTTAGATTCCTCTAGCCATTTTAGTCATTATATTTGCAAGTAATATGAATGTGGAGGAGCTGCTAGTGAAGCTTATTGCACTAGCATCTTGACTCCAAACACAAGCCCTTGCGCCTGAGCACGGCAATTAGGTGGCTATGCATTTTTCAAGGTCAAGTGAAAATCCAATGCAATCCAAAGATTGTATTCAATCGGCATAAGAGGGAAACATGCAACAATTTAGATAGCTTATGAACATTGAACATGCTCTTTTCACACATTCACCCCAATGCCCAGTCCTACTTTAGCTCCTACCAAGATACACAAAGACCAAACCTAAGGTGCAATAATATTCACAAATCATGCAACAACAGGGAGCATGTGAATGTTAATAGAACTTACCCAAGGAATTTCAGAATCTTTGAGCATGAGTTTTCTGAGAATAACAATCTGGTTCCACAAAGGCTGAATATTGTCTTGTGCAAACTGTGGCCTGCACGGATCCATGGCAAGTGTTTTCAGCTGGCCTAGCATTTCTGTTTCATAATATCTTCCAAAAATTGAACTGCGTTGCACATCCTCCACGCCTTCACTGAAACATGCGGTAGCATTTTTTGTGCTCTTCCCCTGTTGTTTCCTCATCTTTCCACCCACCTTTGCTCTACAATTCAATCTAGACAATTCAGGAGGAGAAAACAATAAACTCGGTTGTGCATCGCCAAATCTTAAATCAAAACCACAAGTTTGAAATTAGAAAAATAAAATACAAAGAACAATCCACCATATTAGCTTCAAGGAAACACTAAAATCAGAGGGACACGGGAAAAAGAAAGGCAACTGAGCAGGTTCGTAACAAGGTTTTGCGCCTTGTTAGATGAGAAAATCCAATAACATAGTTTAGCATGTCAAATGAGAATTTAAACATGATTGGAGCTTACACCCTGACAAATAGATTCAATCATCGCGCTAAAAAAGGAAACCCATCAAATTATTTTCAGCTTATGCAACTACAAGCATTGATGTTTCTGTACACATTCGTATACACAAACTAAAAATCCTAAAATTAAAAACAAAATCCGTAAATCAAACTTCCGAAAAAAGAAAAAAAACACCGAACACCTCGGAAGTTTCAGATTTGAAGAACGGAGACCTTGCACGACTCCTCCACCGCAAATCACTAATGACTAAAAAACACCAAGTAACATGCAATCAACTAATTTTTTGTATTCATTTGCATATGCAAAACACCGTATGCTGATAGATCCATAAACACACATACTCACACACGGAAGCAGGATGAGATTTTTGTGAAGCAGACTGAGATTGCTTGAAAAATATGAAAAACTGAGAAAACCAAACTATGCAGTATACACAAAATACACAGCTGGGGCAACAAGAGGAGAGGTGAACGGGCTTTTTTTCTCTCCTTCTGTTCAGAGAGAGAGAGGAGCGGTGGATGACTTAGGCAAGTGCCAAGTAGTCGCAATATTATTTTGGGTTAAGTGCAAGGAATCCATCAAATTTGAAAGTCACTCTTACGTGAAATCTTCTCGTTGTTTGAAAATTGCACGAAACACACGAAGCTCACGTACTTTATTAAATTCATAATCTCTTTTTTTTTTAATAAAAATAAATTAACAATTTTATTTATTTTCTCTATTTTTTGTAACTTCTTTTTCCAAATATTTTAAAAGATTAAATTCTTAGTTTTTTTACATTCTAATCTAAACATTTGAGTAATTATAAATAAATTAATAGTTTTAAAAATTGTTACAAATTTGTCTTCCAAACAACTTATTTTGAGCTCAAGTTTAAAGGCGTTTGCTTACCTGGTATCTCATTAATGAAACTACATCATTTTTATTCTGATATAATTTGAAAACGTCATATTTAAATACAAATAAAGCTGTTCGAAAACTTAAACGGTAACTATATTTAAAGTTGATAATTTGATTTGTAATTATTCAAAAATTTTAGATTAGATTGCAATTAAACTAAATGTAATTATTTAATTTGGAATTAAGAATGTGTCAGAAAAAAAAAATGGAATTAAGAAACAAAAAAGCTGTAATATTTTAGGGTGACGTTATTTGTATCATGACTCCATGTGGCATAATTGTTGTATAGATCACTTGCATACTAGGGTTAACGAGAACTATTTTTGTGAAGTCTCAATGTTATAGATATGAACGGTCACTAATGTAAATAGAAAATGCAACCATATAAAAAAAAGTTTAATTTTTAAATAATGACATTTTTTTATGTATAACAATGACTATTCATATGCACAACAATTATACTCCCTCCTTTTTTAAATTATTTGCAAAGTTTGATACAAATTTTAAAAAAAAATGAATTTAGTGGTTGATGATATAAGATAAATGATGGGTATTTTAAGTGATGTGTAAAGTGAATATGGTGGGGTATAAAGTAAAATGTATGTAAAAAGATGGTGGCAATTTAGAAAATAAAATGATGTTGGAAAAATATTAATTTTGTGAGGTATTTCTATGTTAAAAGTGTACAAATCATTTTGAAATGTCCAAAGGAGAAAAGTGTGCAAATAATCACGGAACGAATTGAGTACTTAAAAAAGAATCATGTAAACGGAGTTAAAAGTTTTTGATAATCTTTGATTAGCTGGCATATAAAAATATATAAATATTTATATGCACCAGTTGCACCGTGCAACTAGAGCATATCTATAAATGATATTCTCTCTATTCTGTAATTTCTTTCACATGTGAAGCAACACACAAAATAAGAAAAGTGAATTTAGTGGAGATTTTCAAGAGTAATTTTGTAAATTTTTATGTATAAAGTAGACAAATGAGTTAAGTGGAGAAAAAACAATGACATTTGTGTAAAATTGAAAATATTGTGAGGATGAATTTTATAAAAAGTTTTCCATTTTAAGAGTGAAGTTGGAGTTTATAAAAAGTTTTCTATTTTAAGGGTGGAGTTTATAAAGAGTTTTCCATTTTAAGAGTGTGAAAATTATGGTGAAATATTTCGAAAAGGAAAGTATGAAAGTAATTACGAAATGTTGAGAGTATAAATTATTTTTAAAAAATGTACATTAATTATTTTTATTGAACATTATTGTGCATTAATTAAACGGTGGTGCAAGTAGTGCCTCAAAGTGTTACTTACAATACAAATATATGTCATTAATATGTGTTGTTTATCTTCTTTTTTTTTTTTTTTTTGAATTACATTATATAACCTCTGTTTTTTCTTTTTTCATGATTTGAACCCAGATTTTAGATTTAAATAGTGATGCTATTACCACTTAATCTATCTCACTGATGATCGATTTTAAAAAATTAACATTTAGACTCTTAATTTTTATTTTATTTTTAGTTTGAAATTTTGAAAATCAATTTTAATAATTCACTAATAGAATACTTATAAATTTACCATCATACTTTTTAATATAGTTTATTTCAAGTAGAGACAGGGCAGGGGATGGGGGGAAGGGGAGGAATAGAAGAAATGAGAAAGGATAATGAAAAAAAAATGGTAGCATCAAATGATGGAGGAAAGAAGAATTATGAATTTTTAGGAAGTGTTCCTACTAAATGATATTTGAGTGAGTTAAGGAATTTTGTAGAACGATTATTTTATTTCATTATCTTATTTCTCGTATATATACATATTTCGAACCACACATTAGTTGAGAGAGATAAAATTTTGTTGCTGTCATGTCAAGCGGAGTTCATAACATCCTTTCATACCATTTTCAAAATTTGACCCAATGATAAAAAAAGTTAAGAACTGGCCAAACTGTAACTGGCTAATGCATTTGCACGGTTTAGTGTTGGAACTTTGGTTCCAACATTGTGGAACCTTGGAACCGTCACTTTGAAATTGTGACTTACGATTTTAAAACTATGAGCAAGTCTATCTAGATTTGCAACTTTCTCTGGAAAAAAAAAGTGATTCTGTCAAAATTTTATTAACATTTCATGTTTTTCAACCTTTTTAGCTTATTACTTGTCACTTTTGTTATGAAGATGGGTTGAGAGTACAAATTAGGGTTTGATTAGTTTAAATAACAAAATTTTTATATGGATGTATCTTAACCCCTATAAAGAATTATAAAATGTCATATGAAATGTTTTATAGATGAAATATAGTTAATTAATCTAAATTTAGATAACGGTAATTATGTATATTTCATGTGTAATAATTTTACCAATTTTCAACTTCAAAAAATTTATTTTATCCACCTCTCAATATTAAAAATATTTTCTAAATTATCTTTATTCTTTATAAATTTTGAAATAATAATGATTAAATGTTGCAGCGAGTGCGCGAGAGCATAAAAGAAGACGCCATAGCTCCATTTCAATTTTTCAATCACTTATGGCGGCGCAGCTGCCCCAAAACCTGACCCCCAAAGCCCTGATTCAGCTCCTGAAATCGGAGAAGAATCTCAACTCGGTGCTCAGCCTCTTCAACTCTGCGACTAGTCACCCTAATTACAGACATTCCCCTGCCGTCTTCCACCACATCCTCCACCGTCTCTCCGCCTCCGCGGACCCCAAGCTCCTGCCTAACGTCGCCCGCATCGTTGACCTTATTCGACTCCAGCAATGCCCTTGCTCCGAAGACACGGCGTTATCTGTTTTGAAAATTTACTCGCGAAACCAAATGGTGGAGCAAGCTATGGAAGTTTTCCAGAAAATGAAGGAGGTTTTTGGTTGTGAACCCGGGGTGAGGTCTTATAATTGTCTGATGAATGTGCTTGTGGTATCGAATCAGCTGAGTAAGGCGGAGGTTTTCTCTAGACATTTTCGGTCTATGGGTGTACCTCCGAATTTAGAAACTTTAAACATTTTGATCAAAATTGCTTGTAAAAAGAGGGACTTCGACAAAGCAAGAGAGGCAATTGATGATATGTGGACTAGGGATTTGGTTCCAGATGTTTATAGTTATGGCACTTTGATCAATGGGTTAGCGAAAAGTGGGGACTTAAACGAGGCCGTGGAAGTGTTTGATGAAATGCTTGAGAGAGGTCTGATGCCTGATGTTATGTGTTATAACATACTAATTGATGGGTTTTTGAAGAAAGGTGACTACATGGGTGCTAAGAATATATGGGAGAGGTTGGCAAATGACTCTTGGGTTTACCCAAATGTTGTTTCGTACAATGTTATGATCAGTGGCTTGTGTAAGTGCGGAAGGTTCAGTGAGGGCCTGGAATTGTGGGATAGAATGAGAAAGAACGAGCGGAAAATGGATTTGTACACGTACAGTGCTTTAATTCATGGGTTGTGCAAGTCAGGGGACATTGATGGAGCTGAGAGGGTTTATAAGGCGATGGCGGAGAGCAAGATATCACCTGATTCTGTTGTATATAATACTATGCTGAATGGACTTTTTAGTGCTCGGAGGATTGACAAATGTTTTGAGTTGTGGGAGTTGATGGAAAAGGAGGGCGCTCGCACTGTTGCTAGTTTTAATATAATGATGAAAGGGCTATTCGACATTGGTGACATAAATGAAGCTAATTCTCTCTGGGAGCTTATGAAGGAGACCGGTTTTGCTGCCGATTCCACAAGTTATGGAATTTTAGTTCATGGATTTTGTAAGAATGGTTATAGTAACAAGAGTTTACTTGTTTTGAAGTCTGCTGAGGAGAAAGGCGGTGTCCTAGACGCTTTTGCATACTCTGCAATGATCAATGGGTTATGTAAAGAATCAAAATTAGATGAAGCAGTTTCCGTGCTGAAAGGCATGATTGAAGGTGGCTGTAAGCCAAATGCTCATGTTTATAATGCTCTAATCAATGGCTTTGTAGGTGCTTCTAAATTTGAGGATGCAATTGGGGTGTTTCGTGAAATGGGAAGTGTGCATTGTTCCCCCACCATTGTTACCTACATTACTCTTATAAATGGACTATGCAAGGCTGAAAAGTTCAGTGAAGCCTATGACCTTGTGAAGGAAATGCTAGAGAAAGGATTGAAGCCAGATGTTATCACTTACAGTGTGCTGATAAAAGGTCTTTGTTTGGGCCGTAAAGTGGATATGGCTCTTAATTTGTGGAACCAAGTAATTAGCAAAGGTTTCAAGCCTGATGTGCAGATGCACAATATTTTGATTCATGGCCTGTGTTCTGTTGGCAAAACTCAACATGCTGTGTCACTATATTTGGACATGAATTACCGGAACTGTGCTCCGAATCTTGTCACCCACAATACCCTTATGGAAGGATTTTACAAAGAGGGTGACTTATCGAGTGCTTCTGTAATCTGGGCTCGCATATTAAGAAGTGGGCTACAGCCAGATATTATTTCCTATAACATTACTCTCAAGGGTCTTTGTTCTTGCAATAAAATATCGGCTGCCATTTTATTCTTGCACAATGCCTTGATGAATAAAGTTGTTCCTACTGTTATTACATGGAATATACTCGTCAGAGCTGTTGTTCATTCTGGGTTTCCAAAGTGATCCACTTCCTCATACATTTGGAGGTTAGGTTGCTATCCTGCACATCCATGTCCTTTTTTAGTTGAACCTAAATTTTCTTTTAGATGAACTCATTTGTTTTTTGGTTGAAAAACTTATTGTCTCTTTAATAGTGTTTGAACTCCAGACTCACTTAATTAATTGTATTTCAGCCGTTGTATAATTTAGAGTTTGGTTGGCATACTATTTCTTAACCAGGAAATCTGTTTGACTTGTTTTCATGATTGGGAATCCTTGTGCCACTTTCTCAAGAGATGACACCATGTTGGATATCTAACAATCTTAAGTTACACGTTGCTTCAAATAGAAAGCATGATTTTGAATTTAAAGAGGTACCACTAATCTTCCTTGTCCCAATCCTTATGTATTCAGGAACAGTAGATTCAGAAGGAGGCAATTCTCTCAAAAAGAAAGATAGAAGAGCAGATTGCAGAACCAAATGTTGAATAGAAAATTATGAATCTTAAGTTCAAAACAAGGTAGTCAACTTCGGGTTTATATTACCATGATTCCTTTATATTTTAAGCGCTTTTCTATATATGTTTGATATCGTAGTCTTGTTTAAACTTTGGGACCATGTTGCATGATTATACTCTTCACCTTTTCCGAGTCAAGTAGAAACTTGGTGAATAATGCTATATTTTCCTGTACCACAATACCATTTCATGACATGATACAACCGTTCTTATGGGTCAAAAGTTCAGTACACAGCATCAAAGATAACATGGCTTTGGTGATCATAGTTGTATCACTAAACATAATATTGATGCAACAGGAAGGTTGGCATGATGTGTTAGCCCCAGATAGTAATATTTTATTTGGAGTTATAACTCATGCTACAGCTGAATTCAGTACACAGCATAAACAATAATATGACTTCGGTGATCTTAGTTGTTGAGTCACTGAACACTGTATTGATGCAACAGCAAGGTTTGCCTGATATATCAGCCCCAAATAGTAATATTTTATTTGGAGTTATAATTCATGCTACATTTACTTTCAGTACACAGCATCAAATATAACATTGCTTTGGTGATCATAGTTGTATTACCAAACACTGTATTGATGCAACAACAAGGTTTGCCTGATATATCAGCCCCAAATAGTAATATTTTATTTGGAGTTATAATTCATGCTACATTTACTTTCAGTACACAGCATCAAATATAACATTGCTTTGGTGATCATAGTTGTATTACCAAACACTGTATTGATGCAACAAGAATTGCCTGATATATCAGCCCCAAATAGTAATGTTTTATTTGGAGTTATAACTCATGCTACATTTAAGTTCAGCACACAGCGTCAAATATAACATTGCATTGGTGATCATAGTTGTTGTATCACCAAACACTATATCGATGCAACAACAACGTTTGCCTGTTATATTAGCCCCAAATAGTACTAATATTTTATTTGGAGTTATAATTCACGCTACATTTACTTTCAGTACACAGCATCAAATATAACATTGCTTTGGTGATCATAGTTGTATTACCAAACACTGTATTGATGCAACAACAAGGTTTGCCTGATATATCAGCCCCAAACAGTAATATTTTATTTGGAGTTATAACTCATGCTACATTTAAGTTCAGTACACAGCGTCAAATATAACATTGCTTTGGTGATCATAGTTGTTGTATCACCAAACACTAAATTGATGCAACAAGGTTGGCCTGATGTTATTAGCCCCAGATAGTAATATCAAGATATGATCCGGCTGTTGTAAAATAGTCATAGAGTTTAAAGTTTCACTCTCCCTGTTTACCCCCTTAGTTCCATGTCTTAATTTGCATTTACTTTTATTTTGGTTACTAACTTTGTTTTTTAGTCATTTATCTTTGCACTTATTTCGTATTGGTTATAAACCTTTTCCTTTTTAAATAGTCTTTTGCCTTTGCACTTATTTTCATCTAGGTCATTTACATTTGATTTGGAGGCACTCCTCACGAAAGCAATAATATCAAATGTTGATGATCGTAATGAAACTAAGTGCATACGTAAATGACCAAAATGAAGAAATTTAAAGTTCAGTGATAAAAATAAGTGCAAAGGTAGGTGTCATTTGAATCAATATAAGTGCAAATGCCACCTTTTTGTTTGGCCGCTTGATGAGTTTGAAATTGCTGAAATTTTTACTACAAATATACCCTTATTTACAAACTTCATCATAAATAGCCACCATAACTATGAGCAAAGAAAGTAGTTACTTCTCAGCCCCAAATGCAATCATGTGGGATTTTTTGTATTTTCCATAGGAAATTAGACAAGGGAAAAAATCCCATTCACTCTCTGTTAGAATCTTTGCTCTTCTCTTGTTGTGTTTTCCCTGTTTCTGATAACAACATACTTTGTTCGTAGACGAATTGAGTCAGCAAACCTACCAGAATAATGCCGAGAACTGCAGCCTTCCTCCAATCAGACGTCAAGGCATCAGCAATTCCAATTACTACCAAGCCAATCAGCGCAAGGTAAATGTTTCGTCTAATTACTGAAGCAGCACTTTTCTTAGTGACCTGCTCAATTTTTTCTGCCTCTTCCCTGGCTTTTGCCTTGTCAACTGGTCGATTTTCTCCCAAGTTCTTAAAGAAGAGCCCCTCGTTTCGTTCTTTATCAATTTGGCCTTCAAAATCTGCAACCTTTTTCTCACCCTCTTCAATCTCCATCTTGTTCAACTCCATAGATTCCTCAAAAGCTTGCATCCGACTCTCTATACTTCCCATTATCTGCTCAAGAAAACGATTAAGAACAAGACTTGGTTATAAACAGACTAGAATTTCCTAATAATCCCAGTTATTTTGTATGCAATGCAGGGGATAGGGAAAAGAGTAAAAGGCGGACCCTTTCACCAGCTTCATCGAGTTGTTTGAGAGCATTTTCTCCAATCTGGTCAATTTCAGCATTGGCTTCCTCTGCAAACTGGGTTAGATATTCGGATCTTTCGTCCAAGTAATCGGTGAGACGAACTTTTTGAGTTTGAAGCATTGCGATTCTGACAAGGAGTTCTTGCTTTTGAGTATCGCCTTGGCCTTGGGGTTGTGGATTTTGTTCATCTGATTTATCGGAGTTGTTGGACTTGCAGAAGCAGGGGAGGAGGAGGTGTCTTCTTTTCCTCAAGGATTCTCGTTCAGGGAACGGAGGAGCATAATAATTTTGTATTGCTTTAAGGGAAATCATGGTGTGTGTTCTAGAGAGAGAAAGAGAGTGTCAGCTTGAAATTTAGAAGTGCTTCGGACCTCTCATTATGTATGATTACATTATCTCCTTCAAATATGGTGGTGTTTTCTTTCTAACTTTTCTTGTTTAAATTGGAGAAAACAAAAACAAGTTTGTGTATTTATCCCTTTTCCTTTTTATATGTATATAAATGATCAAGTTGGGCCCTTGTCGAGCTCTGTTGACTATTCGGCCTTAGAACATTGACCACGTTATTTGAAACCACAAAACAAGTATATTCACTGGTTTTTTAATTATTTTAATGCGCTATTCTCTCATTTAAATAAATTAAAAAAAAATCCTCATACTAAGTACATCCACTTACCCGTAACACTTTGAATTATATTGATTTTAAAAAATTTGAATGAATATTGTATGCAATTTCTTGTTTACACAAGAATTATGAAAAAAAATTGAATGTATACAAATATCTTGGGAAATAAATGAAATTCAATACATTATTCGAAAATAAAATTGAATAGAGTTTACAAATTTGGGAACCAGATTTGAACATCAATTTCAAAATTCACACATACCCATCAATTTTTTCCATCTAAATATATGTTTATTTAGTGCATTATACTCAATTTAAAAAAAAAAAAAACATGATTTATGTATATTATCAACTTACGGCTTACCCAATACATAAAACCTGAAAACATATATGAAAAAAACTAAACTCTACCCGCATGAATTCTTCTCCCGTGGTGATGAGCCACAATAACCTTTTTCTCCAGACATGCCTTCAAAATCGCGATGGGGAGTGGGTGTACCAATTTTATGCAATGATAGGAGAAGTGGAGGGAGGATGTAAGGTTTAAGAATAAAAAGAGTATTTTGAGTCTTTCGAGTGTGTACTAATTATACAGTATAAGGAATGTGCGAGTTGGAGCTTCATAATGTATTCACTCGACTGAGATTAATTAGAGCCCTACATTGAATTCAAAACTATTGAAATAATATTCTGAAATATGATTATAATTGGCAAACTTATTTTGAAATATTCTAATGGTTGCAAAGGTGGAACAATACTGAGACTTCTAAAACAACATACACCAACAAAATTAAAACAACAGATGACGCCCTTGCTCTTTTGAGAAAAATACTTAGAAATTACACTTGTGATATATGATCTGGTATAAAAATCACAAACAAAATCCTAGAAAGGCATTCAAATCTGTATTGAATCATCATTATGATGTCCTCTTATAAGTATACCATCTAGCCACAACTAAATAAACCCCCAAATTCATCACACTCAGCACTGCCAAAAGAAAGAAAAAATAATGCAGTTTCCCATAATTCAGATTATCAGGAATCCATCCAGCCCCACCATCCCTTGTACTAATATCCATCACAATGCTCACCAGCAAACTGCTCAAATAATTCCCAAGCGCCGACGTAGTAAGCGACAACGCCGAACTCAGACTCCTCATCGCATCAGGCGCCTGCTCGTAGAAAAACTCGATTTGCCCGATGAATGTGAAAACCTCTGCACATCCCATGATGAAGTACTGAGGCACTTGCCAGAAAACGGACAATGGCACGTGCTTAAGTTGATAGTAGTTGTGCTGTTTCACCATTCTGAGCCTCACCATTTCAAGTGTTCCAGCTACTAACATGGCGAAAATCGAGATAACAAGGCCAATGGCCATTCTCTGAAGCTGAGTGAATCCGTTCTTGTTGCCTGTGAATCTTCTGGCGTAAGGTACAATGATCCTGTCGTAGACGGGGACCCAGAAGATGACGCTTATGGTGTCGAAGAGGGAGAGGGAAGCCGATGGGATTTCAAAGGATTTTATTACACGGAGATTCATAGAGTTGCCCTGGAGCACAAAGAGTGTTCCCATTTGACTGTATACTGTGCTGAAAATGATACCCGTTGCCCAGATTGGAAGCAGGCGGATTATGGATTTCACTTCTTCCACCTGAGTCACTGTGCTCAGTCTCCACTTATTCACTGACCCCTTTTTCCTGTCTGATTTCGTCTCAACTGCTGCTTTATCCAAGAAACTGCAACAATTAACGACAATGGTGTAACATCTTCTGTTACAATGACACGTCTAAATATAAACTAAATTTTTTGCCATAAATTTAGGAGACACTTAAAATATCAACATGTGTTAATGATTCAACCGACAGTATACAGATTAAAATATATCAACAGCACGTGCTATTGATCCAAAGAGTTGAACAAACCATTTGATTCCAAAAGTGGTCACAGATAATAAAACCACAATCAGATTATAAAAAGTTCAAAATTTTCCTGATCATAATAATTACTACCTCAACTTTTGAGTGTGTTCAAGTTTCCTGCTTCCTTTAACAACAGATTCTTCTTCTTCATAAAGGGCAGATTTATCTTTCGGAACATCCACCCTAAGTTTCCTGAAAGACGCCACGAAAACCTGGAAAATCCGAGTGAAGGGACTCCCTCCAGGCCTCTGGTTTCTATAGAGACGAGTACCGGAAAAGAAGGTGACAACAGCCACAGCCATAGCAACAGCAGGGATGCCGAACCCCCACTCCCACCCCACGTTCGTTTGTATCCAAACGAGCACCGTGGAGGCAACGAGAGCCCCGATATTGATCGAGAAATAGAACCAATTGAAAAAAGAACTCTTGTCCTTTTTCTCAGCTTCATCCGAATCATCAAATTGATCTGCTCCAAACGAGGAAACACACGGCTTGATTCCTCCGGTGCCTAATGCTATCAAGTATAAACCCGTGTAGAAAACTCCCGTTTCAAGCCCTGTTGGACTGCACTCATTTTTTGCATTACAGGATGGTTTTAGGCCATGCACAGATGCTGACAGGGTCAGTATTGTCATTCCCTGGAAAATACTAACATATCAGAATTTAACATTATTAGTAAAAGATTATGAGAAAGTGTAAAAAGACTTACGAAGACATAGATTGTAGAGAAAGCAGCAATAGTCCAATATCTTCCCAAGTATGCATCAGCAAGGAATGCACCAAGTAAGGGCGTTACGTAACACGTGCCAGACCAATTGGTGACGCTGTTAACTGCTCTAACGTTGCTCTCATTCATCTTAAGTTTGAGATAATTTACCAGATTCGTGTTGATCCCGTAATACGCTAGTCTTTCACAGCATTCATTTCCTGTTTCAGTACATACAACATTTGCCAATTATTATATATAAAAACACACAACAGAACAGAATAGAACAGAAGAGAAAAATAAGAAAACATACCAAGAATGTAAGGGCAAGCTTTCCATGTTCCTGTTTTGTGCCTGACAGCAGGATTGTTGCGATAATCAGTTGTTCCATCTTTTGTATATTTATCTTCTTCAGCTTCCATTTCGTCCTTCTATTTTTGGTACCTTTTTTTTGTGATTTCTACTCTCACAAATATACATACATATACTACTGCTGATGCAGAGGGGCACACCATTCAAGCCATCTTTAACATTGAATGAACTATGAATTCAAGATTGAATCTTTTTAAAGCGATGAGGTAGAATTCAGTATTTTAGGCCAATCTTTTTTATCATATTTATTGCTCCCTGCTGCCACACTTTCTTGAAGTGCTCAAGTTTTTTTGTCATCCTAAAGGTTTGAGACCTTCTGTGAAATTGGTTTTTACTGGTTAAATGTGAATTAATTGGTAATTAATGAGGCAAATCTTTGTATACAATTGGATGTATATATACAATTAAATTTTAAATGATTTAGATATAATTTAAACTATTCAATTAAATTTTCGATGCATCAAATTAGAACAAAGTTAAAATTGTGATTCAATTGCATCAATTGCACTATACAATTTGAGTGTATATAAGTGTGACTCGATTAATGAGGGGTGATACACTTGTTTTTTAACCAATTAGTATTTTTTAGAAATTAAATGACATAAAACCGATTTAGTTGGAGATGGTTGTAGCATATTTAAAATTTTTAAATTGTATTTTGATGGGTGAGAAATTGTATTTTAAATATTTAGTGGGCTAAAAACTAATAAGAGTTAAATAGAGTAGGGTGGCTCCACAGACGCACACATGCACTACCTGTTCGACCGCACCTTTGATTCTTGGTAATGGGACGTTGAATTCATTATTAAATGAGCTAGTTCTGGGTAAGACGCTATTCTTATATAAAAAATGATAATGTTTGAATAAAAAGTGATAGTTTTTAAGTAAAAAGTGATAGACACTTTTGTTAAAAATATTATCACTTTTTACTTAAACATTATCATTTTTTTTACAAACCAAAATCTATAAAAAAATATGGGATTGCACTCTTGTGTACCAGTTACATGTATGTAACTAGATTCAATAACCCACCCATTTACTATATCCAATCCAATAAACATGACTAATTTATTATATATAATCCAATAACCTATTACAAATAACACATGACCATGTACTATATTAATTTAGCACATAGATTTTTTGGGACTTTATTTTACTTCAATTAATTAATTTTTTTATAATTAATAAATAATACTCAATTAATTTTTTAACATTTTATTTTTTTATTTTACTTCAATTGATATTTATATTTCTCTTTTTAATATTATTTTTTAAATTTATTTTTCTTCCTATTTATCATTTGTGTTTCAAATGATATTTTTTTCCACTTACTTTCTTTTTATGACACAAATAATTATTCTAAAATTTTAAAGTCTAATAAGAAAATTTTAAAAATAATATTAATTGTTTTTTTAAAATATTAAATAGTATAATAATAATTTGCTTTAAAAAATAAATTTCCCATCTCTTTTAGTTGCAAGTGTTCAATTCTATTGGTACTATTTTACTTTAATTAATTGGTGTATAATATTAATCTTATCCTTTCAAAATTTTACTTCATTCCTTACAAATTTTACTTCGTTTACATTGTTTAATTATTATTTTCATTCGAACTTTCATTTTTTTATCACTTTATTTTAGTTTTTTATATATAATAATTTTTAGTTTATAAGTGTTATGATAACAATTGATAAGTATTATGGTGTATTATTAGTTAATATGCAGTACTGTACGTATTAGTTCATATACAGTATAATATTAGTTTATATTGGTACAAGTTCTAATGTTTTCGAGTTTCGAGCTCACATACTTTATGGTACTAGTTCAAATATAGTATAGTATTAGTTCACATATTGTATAGTATTAGTTCACATACTCTATGGTACTAGTTCAATTATAGTATAGTATTAGTTCACATATTGTATAATATTAGTTCACATACTCTATGATACTAGTTCAAATATAGTATAGTATTAATTCACATATCGTATAGTATTAGTTCATATATTAAATAATATTTTTATACCCACATTAATCTCTAGTACTATATAATATATTAACTAGTACTATACCATAGGCATACTAATACTATATCGTATTTAAACTAATATTATATTTAATAAAAAATACATAACTTAACAAATTCATAATTCAAGGCATACCATGCAAACTAATACATCAATATTAAAATATTGATATTAAGTAACTAGTAAGAAAAACAAAAGTGAGAATTAATCACACTGAACACACAATTCAATTAATAGATACGTTCACACTCAATAAACATATGAATACATCAACACGACGATGACCAAAAAGAAAATAATAAAACTGATGCAATATTATGCTCGTTTCTTCCCCAATTCTCCACTCATTTAAGTTTCTAAATATAAATTTTATTTTTCAATTAGATTATGTTATTAATTAGTTTTAAAAAATAATCTAAAACTATAAAAAACTTGTAACAAACTAGATATCATTGTAAAAATAATGAAAACATAACAAAATAATCTTAGTTATTATAAATCAGATTAAAACTAAAGAGTGAGCATGTCATATTCATACATTTATACCCAAATTAGAAAAAAAATTGAATATTTTTAGTTTAGCTTTTTTTTTGTATTTTTTTCCTAAATTTTGGTCATTTTGAAAAAAAAAAATTGAAATTTTGATTTCATAATTTTATTTTTGAGTTTCATATATATATTTTTTATATTCCTTATGCTTTTATATTTATTTTTTGAAAGTTAAAAAAATAGAATAATATTTGACTTCGTGGTGATTCATTGGTGACACGGTGTATAATTATAATTTTAATGAGTTATATTTTAATTTAATTGATAAAATGGTAATATAGTATTTTACATGTATTTTTTTTTTTTTTTTAAATTGAGGGTGAAATTAATAAAAAAATAAGGTAAATAACTAATAGTAATAAAAAATTGGATTTAGCCTGTACACATAAGTGTCTAAAATAAGGGAGTGTGAACTTATTAAAAAAAGAGTGTAAATAGCCAGGAGTGTGGACTTATTAAAAAATGAGTGTAAATAGTCAGATACATGTATGTAACTGGTACACATAAGTATTTGTAAAAAATATGGGTTATCCTACCCAAAATTTTGAAATATGAATTAAGAGGGATCCGCCTCACAGAAAAAGATCCATGAGACGGTCTCAGACAAGTTTTTGCGTTATTAAATTATTCACTATAATCGTTCCAATCGAGAATTTATTTGAGGAAAAAAAAAGGGAAAAAAGTTCAAATAAGCCAAATGGATCCTGAATTTTCAGGATAAATGGGCTTTCAATTGCCCAGTGCAAGCAAAATTATTATTAGTTGCGCTTGAGCCTTGACTAAGAGTGGATGCTACTTGAAATCTTTTCCCTTCCCAATAAAATTATTATTAGATCTTAACTTTGAGGTAAACAGGTCATGACCAGTTTAAGTCTAACAAATCATGTTTTATATATTTAAATCCATCATTCAAACAATTTCAAACCTTAAAAAATACCTATAACTTGAAATTACATAATAAAAAATATCCATAGTTTATAGCTTTTAGGGTAAATACATAAATTTTCATTGGGTTAGTCTTATGTGAAATATTACATACATGCATTTCATCTAAATTAGGCAAGTTAAAACCCTAAACTCAAAAGTCAAACTAAATTAATTTTAAAAAAATCGCGGGTCATAAGCCTGAATTCGGGTTGTCCAAAAAATTTGCGGGTTGCAAACAGGTGGTTTACTACATGACCAAAATATTGTTACTACATGGCCAAAATATTACCACAAAAAATTTAATACTACATGTAAAAATATTCTGATAAATTCACCAAAAAATTAAGTCTCCAGAATATTTTTAAGGGGAAATTATTGTTAAGGTCATTTCACTAAGAGATTTATCTAATAGGGCATATGTTTTTTTTTTTTAAATCTATTAGAGTCAAAATGGCACCTAATAAGACATTGTTGCCCTTTACCAATTTAAATAATTTGAAATTAATAAATATTAATAATTTGAAATTAATAATTTTGAATTAATGCAGTTCCTTGTTATACGCACCTTCCAATTATTAAAAAATTTCTAAAATTAAGTACTTCGAATGAATTGTTAATTATTCAAACAAATAAAATTAAAAAATCTGCATTTTATGATCCTTCCAATTATTCAAATATTTTTAAAATTAAGCAATTCGAATTAATTGTTAATTATCCAAACAAAAAAGTTAAAAAATCGGCATTTTATGATTCAGAATAAGCGTGTCATAGAGTATACAATTCCCCATATTTTGAATATGCATATATATATGAAATAGATTATGAATTTTAATATGAACAGTGAAATGAATTTTGGTATGTAGAAATGGGTTATAAAGACATATGTTCATTTCAATATGAAGTTTAAAACGACATACAAGACTGAATTTTTTGGTATGCATAAAATAACATGAACCAATGTGCACAGAGTGACATGCATATCAATATGCAAAATAGATGTGCACATTTGTAAATGACATATTCAAACAACGGTTTGTTGTGATGTAGGGATTTCATACTTAATTCAGTTAATATCACTGAAAAGAAATAAGACGAAGACATAAAATGATAATGCCTACATCGGTATCCATGTTTCATATGAAAAGTTCATTTTGATATGAAGTTGTAAGAGTAGTATATGCACCTTTCAGATGCACTGCGAATAGCAATTGAATAATAAGTCATTCGAAATTCAAGCTGGAAAAGCTGATTGTAAACCAAACAACATGTGAATAAACAAGTTATTTTTCCATAAACTTAAGTATAATCGTATAAAACAACACCAAAATTACATGTTACATTCTTTCCCCATGGTGCTTTTGTAAACCCCTCTGTTGTTGCACCCTCATGGCCTCTCACCAGCTGAATGTACTTATCCGCCTCATTTGAGTCCATCACTAGCCTTGACAATACCGTTCCTCTCTTGCCGTGCTCACACCAAATCCTCTCATTGAGATGCAGATATGTCAGATAATCAAACCACTGGAGCAAATAAGGTATCAAATTACACATAGGAATATCAAGATTTAAATATGACTACTAGCTACAAGAAGAGCAAAAGCTTGTTGCAAATAATAAAAACAAGAGAGAATCAATAAGATCATAACCGAAGACATATCTAAAAAAATTTAAATACATCATGGAATTGTGATGACAAGAGAAAAGCATAACACGAATTCTTTAACATGTTTTCAAATGAGTAATTTGAAACAGGGGAGCACGAAGATGAACAATAGCTTCAATGATCTCTGCAATTTACACATTCATCGATTATTTCGACAATTTAATTCAAAAGACCCGATTTCAATATCTAGGTTTCGAATGTAAGCATCTAAGCTCAATTAACATGTTTTCAAATGCTCAATTAACATGTTTTCAAATGAGTAATTTGAAACAGGGGAGCACGAAGATGAACAATAGCTCCAATGATCTCTGCAATTTACACATTTATCTATTAATTCAACAATTTAATTCAAAAGCCCCAATTTCAACATCTAGGTTTACAGCGACTCAGCGTGGGAGATCAATTACTCATTTAAAGGTAACACATTCACCAACCAATGCACTCACCAACCACATATACAATTTGAGTATGTAAGATCAATTACTCATTTAAAGGTAACACATTCAAACATTTCAACTATATATGTCCCCAATTATAAGTGCAGGACACTGATTTTATTCATATTTGTAAATTTAAGTAATTTTATGTGTGTATTATGCTTAGAGTTCTATGGAGTTGCAAAGCAAAGCCCATGAAACATGAAAATTATAGAGAAGAAAAGCAACCAACCTGCATCTCATAAACAAGCAACCTGCAATTCTCGAAACATAGAATTTGCACCTGGGACACCTCATCCACTTCTCAGTTTTAGAAAGATTCATCAGCATTATATCCTCATTGCTCCTCTCATCCTTCTTCAACTTCTGAAAATCAGCACAAGACATCTCAATATGCCACGAAACCTTACACGGCGCGCAGAAAAGCCGATAACACGACGGGCATTCCGATTGCACGATTGCCTCATTACCATCATCAATCAACAGAGCAGAGCAATCCTTGAACGGGCAATAAAACCTCTCCGCCCCCAAAATCACCGCCTCACACAGAGCGTCCCCCCACCGATCGAACACCTCCTTCGGGAGAATCAAACGGCAGTGTTGTGGCTCGATGTAACCCTCGCAATTCGGAACAGGGCAGTTAATCGCGGTGATATTGTCCTGCAGCTTCGAAGCCACGTATTTCGAAATGCATTCGGTGCAATACGAGTGATTGCAACCTAACACGCGAAAAGCATCGCTGATCGGCTTCTCTTCCACGCAAAATTCGCAAGTGAAAATTAACGGCAAGGGTTTCCCAGGGGTTTGAGTTTCAGTTTCGCGATTGTGGGAAGACCACCACGAACCACCAGAAGCATCTCCGCCGGAAACATCATAGCCATGGTGGGGAAGACCTCCGGCGAAGGTTTAGGCGGCAAGGTGGGTGCGGCGGCCAAGGTGGGGAGGGAGCTCGACCGATTGGGGTGGGAGGAGGGATCTAGGGTTTTGGTTTTTTTAGGAATGAATGTGCCCTATAATTTGTTTTGTTTTTTTTAGGAATGAATGTGCCTATAATTTTTGGAAATTAATTGATAACAATTAATTATGATTTTAAATTTTGAATTACATTTCAAATATATAAATTAAAGGAGTATATGAATATTAAGGGCAAATACGGTTTTTTGACACAAAAATGACCTTATTAGGAAATTTTAAAAGTTGTATGTTTTAGTTGTTTAATAGTCTATAAAAGTGACCTTATTAGGTAATAATCTCTATTTTTAAACATGTAGTAATACACTTTTGAACTTGTAGTGATATAATTTTGGTCTTGTAGTAACATTGTTTTAGTCATGTAGTAGCCGAGTAAGTCAAAATTATTTTAATAATTTTACCCAAAAAAAATAAGTATCCAGAATATTTTTGAACTTGTAGTAATACACTTTTGCCTTGAAGTAACATACTTTTGGTCATGTAGTAACATAATTTTAGAGTGAAAAAAATAATATTATAATTAAGGTTGTCCCGCTTTGACCCGCGTTGACTCGTGTTGACCCGCGTTGACTCGTGTTGACCCGCGTTGACCCACAAATTTTGATATAATTAGTCAATATTGCATACGAAAATGATATAGAGTCCACCAATAGTGTCCACCATGCCCACCATGCCTAGGTGGCATACACACGTCATTAAATTCTTTTTTATTTATATTTAATTTGAATTTAATGTCATATTAATATTTTATTTTATCAAAATTTTAAAATCTTTTTTTACCTTTAATTTAATATTATCTCTATCAAATACGGAGATTTCCATCTGCTATTAATCTTTTCTCAAATCTTTCTCATTAATTTTTTCTCAGAATCTCATGATCATAACAACCTTTTAGAATATTTTAGAAAAAATAATAGATAATTAAATGTGAGTAGTGAGTTTTCACATAGTGTTGAATTCAAGCCATAATAAATTCCGTATTATTTAGGACATACAATATTTGCAGTCGAAGGGGTCAAGATGAGGAAAACAACTTAAATAGATATAGATAGAAATGACACATAACAGTAGTATTTGCTGTTAAATAAATGTGAGTAGTGAGTTTTCACATGGTGTTGAATTGAAGCCATGATAAATTATGTATTATTTAGGGCATGCATTATTTGCCGTCGAAGAGGTGTGGAAAACTGACTTAAATAATAGAAGAAATGACACAACAACAGTAGTAGTTTTATTTTGTGGAGAAGATTTTGAGAAAAAATTAATGGCAATGAAAAGATTTGAGAAAAGATTAATTGCAGATGAAAAGTTGCGTAATTTGGAATAATATTAAATTAAAGGTAAAAAAAGAATTTTAAAATTTTGATAAAATAAAATATTAATATGACATTAAATTCAAATTAAATATAAATAAGAAATAATTTAATGACGTGTGTATGCCAAGGCACTATTGGTGGGCTCTATATCATTTTTAAGTTGTTCTGAGTTTTGATCTTTAATTTATTCTCTAATTGTTATTTTTTACTTTTAATTCAGTCTTAAATATTTACAAAGTTCGGTATTTTAATATTTTTATCGACTAACAAAGATAACACATTCGATAATAAATGAAGTGATGATTATTTTCAGTTAAAATAAAATAAAATCAAACGTGACATCAACCTGGAATAAGTACTCACTTCCTTTCAATATTTTATTTGCATAAGCACGTTTTTATGTTATTTATTCTAACTAAGAAAAAGACATTATTTGTTAAAAAAAGGAGTGTCACTTTCACCAAACAAAAAAAAAAAAAACCTAAATTCCTAATGTTTTTACCATGCCAAATTGTTTCTATAAAATAAAACATAGTTGTCACATCACCTATTATCAAATGTGATATCTTTATTACCTTGTAAAAAAAACTAAAATGTTGAAATTTATACATATAAATAATTAATTTTAAAATAGAAAAACTTAAAATACAAAAATCTAAACTCGTACAAGGGATAAAAACAAGTATTTTCCCTAAGTTTTAATTGAACTTAAAACTATTTAAGTGTATTGTAAATTTAAGTGGATTTCTCTATTAAATTAAAATATAACATTCTATATATCATTGATTCCAATACTTTCAACACCTTGAAAATTGTTGATAATAGGAAAATCAACACTACTTATAAGTTATAACAAACAAATATTCACAAGTACAAGTTTCCATCGAACCCAAGGTTAATTTAATGTACAACTAACTACCAGTTTTGAAATTAAAATAAAAGGCAATTAGCAGAGTGATGATGATGATAGTTCCAAAAGAAAGTAGTTGACTGGGAGGGATATATGGAGTAATATTTTGATTTGATGAGTTTGTTTGTTGCCTGAAGGTTGGCTAAATAGTAGTGATATGGTGGAGCATATCTTAGCTCTTAAACAATGGTTAATTAGCAATTCATGACAAGTATATATGTGAAAGGCTCATCGCAACTACGCCTGCTTTCCTAATTTCAACAAAACACTCTACTTTCTTTTTTTACCCTAATTCACACGAAATTACAAAAGGTTGTGGGATAAACTAAAAAGGGCTATAATTAATTTAATTACCCGAAATAAACTCAAGAAAAGTTTTCATGTGCAAACTACTTTCATTAACTCAAGAAAAAAATCACGCACAAAGGAAATTATAATTTTACTTTCATTTTATATTACTATAAAGATAAATATGTCGAATTGCATAATTATAGTATCACATTCTAGCTTATTTCATGTAGTAACACATGATTGTTCATATAATAATACAAAATGTGTTCATGTAGTAACACATTGTTAAGTACTTTATAAACATTAATGTTATTGTAACACATATTTATTTATGTAGTAACACATATTTATCATTATAATAATACATAACTATCTTTATAGTAACAAAAACTTAAAACAAAAGGTTTATTTCTCTTTCGTGCAATTTGGAGGGTGGGGGTGGGGGAGAATCCGTTTGACTCGATCGGAATCCGCATAGGATCCATGAGATTTTTTAAAAAATATATATAATATTGTACCTAAGTGTTTGTTTTGAACAAGAATTATCAATTATTTATTTATTTTTTGCAATTTTTTTAAACAACTTTTGGAATTTTCTTCCGTAATTTTTAAAATACAGTATATGAATTGAAGGTGCTAGGTAGACTTATATTTTTGAAAGAATTGGAAAGATAAATTTGCATGGGTTAAGATACTTTTGAGTCTCATCTCTTATCTATATATAAGAGAATCGAAAATCGGGGTATAGATATAAAAAGAAAGGAATAAAGTTGCAACAAAAATAAAACTAAGAGACTAAAACCTAATTTAAAGAGACTAAAACCTAACTCATAGCAAAAGCTAGCAAAAACCCAAATTTAGCCTTAATAATTAAATACTATAGACTTGATTCGTTGATTCTTTCCCTTCACAAATTCATTATCACCTTTTTTATTTTGTGATTGGTGATGTTGAAATTTAATTTAACATCAATAAATGGTAGGAGTATATATTTAGTTCTTGCTTGTGAATTAATAAAGCTTATATTCATTGTTTTCATCCATAATTAAGGTGCTTGTTTTCTAGTTAAAATAAATTAAATTAACAACCACTATTTTGTGGTTTATATAATCATCACAGGAATTGACCACACTGCTTTCTCTGAAGACTAAACTAAAGGTGGCCCTTCCACTCCCAAATATCACCAGATGCGTAAGTAATTAAACATCAGATTAACGTTTAATCTACATTATCAACAATGTCGATAATCATCTTCTAATTTAATTCTGCTAATCATTGACGAAATTTAAATATAGTTTAACCATAATTAATATAAATTCGATCCTTTATATAAGATACGAGTAATTTTTTAATAGTATCAGAGTTTTTGACTAGGGCACACATACTGAGCTCAAGGGTGGCTGATTAATTAAACAAAATGTAATTATCCAAAAAAAAAAAGAAAAAAAAAATTAGGCAAGAGTTGTTTATGTAACAAGAAAGAAAATGATGATAGAAAACCATAACCATAGTTTAGTGTAAGAAGGCTTAAGTTTGAAGAATTATTTAATTAAGATAACATATTGTTTCACCTAACAATGAAAACCGACGTAAGGGCAGCAATGGCTTATCATGATGAATGAGCTATATAAGGTTGCGTTGGGAGGTCATAGCTGAATGCAACTAGCTACGAGTTAGACATATCAACTCACTACCAAAACTCTGTTTTTTTCTTACATTCGATCTAACAAACAAATGGAATTCAGCTGGATTCGAGTTTTGATCCTAATTGTAGCATGCTTGTTTCCTGTTATGGTTGAATCCAAAGTCCGCCAATACCAGTTTAATGTGAGTTACTTCATTTTCTTGCTTTTTTTTTTTTTTCTTGATCAATGTTAATTTCTTTACATCGTTTTCTTTTACAATTTATTAGCAGTATAATTCTTTTTACGTGGAATATTGATAATACGTTCAACATTAGTTTTAGTGTGTGTTTTGGAATTTGTTTATTGATTTTTAGTCGAATATTTTATACACTAGTATATTTTTAGCAAAACTAGTTTGTAATTTATTTGCCTTTAAAAACACAATGAGTAATTTATTTTTATCAACATAGAACTAATCACACGGCATTTACTAAAAATAGTAGTAGTAGTTTGTGATTAATATTGCTAATGATTGCAATTAACCTTTTGGCTAAATTGCAAGCAATTTAATTTAATGGAAGATGCAACCACATCTCAATATGCAACATCTCTTTAATTAATTCCACCAAATGAAAAATCACAATTTCAACCCACTACTCATTACTATTATAATTTTAAGATTCGCGTACTAATTAAAGAAAATTAATTCCCACATGTGCAGGTGGTTATGAAGAATACTAGTCGTCTATGTTCATCGAAATCAATCGTTACCGTAAACGGAAAATTCCCCGGTCCAACGCTGTACGCTAGAGAAGATGACACTGTGCTCGTCCGAGTCATCAATCGCGTACAATATAACGTATCCATCCACTGGTAAGAAAAAAAAATAAAAATAATAATAATACAGTATATAATTAAATTTGTATCTAAATTACTTTGGGTTGATGATTACACTAGGCATGGAATTAGACAACTCCAAACGGGATGGGCCGATGGCCCCGCCTATATCACGCAATGCCCGATTCAGCCCGGTCACAGCTATGTGTACAACTTTACCATCACGGGCCAGAGAGGCACACTGTTGTGGCACGCACACATTTTATGGTTGAGGTCTACTGTCCATGGTGCCATTGTCATCCTACCAAAACTAGGTGTCCCATATCCTTTCCCCAAACCCGACCACGAACAAGTCGTCGTCTTAGGTAATTAAATTAACTTAATGATACATAAGTTAGCTAGGTTCAAACTTAATACTAACATTGCTTCATGATTTGCAGCTGAATGGTGGAAATCCGACACTGAAGCTGTGATCAATCAGGCTTTGAAATCGGGCCTGGCGCCAAATGTGTCCGACGCTCACACAATCAATGGCCATCCAGGCCCCGTTTCAAAATGTCCCTCCACAGGTAAAATACCTATTTTGTATTCTATTGAGATATGTAATGTTAAAAAATAATCAAGAAAATTACTATAACATCCATCATTTAATGTGATGTTAATTGCAACATCCTATTCAAATATTACTTTAAATTTAAGACTTGAAATTATGCATTTTCATTTACAGGTAGTGGTTTTTCATTAAACGTGTCGCCGGGAAAAACGTACTTGCTCCGCCTCATCAACGCCGCACTCAACGAAGAGCTCTTCTTCAAGATCGCCGGCCACAAACTCACCGTCGTAGAAGTCGACGCCACCTACGTCAAGCCCTTCAAAACTGACACAATTCTAATCGCACCGGGCCAAACCACCAACGTCCTCGTCGCCGCCGATCAAAACTCCGGCAAGTACATGGTGGCCGCCTCGCCGTTCCTCGACACTCTAGCCGTGGCAATAGACAACACCACCGCCACCGCGACACTTCACTACTCCGGCACATTAGCCAATTCTCCGACGACATTCACCAACCCTCCGGCCAGAAACGCCACCCCTGTTGCCAACAATTTCATAACCTCTCTCCGGAGTTTAAATTCCCCAAAATTCCCGGCGAATGTCCCCCAAAAAATCGACCATTCGCTGCTTTTCGCGGTGGGGCTGGGAATCAATCCGTGCCCTTCTTGTAAGGCAGGAAATGGGAGCAGAGTTGTTGCGAGTGTGAACAACGTGACTTTCGTGATGCCCACGACTGCTCTGTTACAGGCGCACGTTTTCAACATGAAAGGGGTTTTCACAACCGATTTTCCACCGAACCCGCCCACGCCGTTCAATTACACCGGGACCCCGCCGGCGGGTTTAGCGACGACGACGGGTACGAAGGTTTACCGAGTGGCGTACAATTCGACGGTCCAGGTGGTTCTGCAAGATACAGGGATAATTGCCCCTGAAAACCACCCTGTTCATCTCCATGGATTCAATTTCTTTGCAGTAGGCAAGGGATTAGGTAATTATAATCCCAAATCAGATCCCAACAACTTTAATCTCGTTGATCCTGTCGAGAGGAACACCATTGGAGTGCCTTCTGGTGGGTGGGTTGCCATTCGATTCCGAGCCGATAATCCTGGTTAGTATATAATACTGCACATAATTAATGTTAATTTTAGTTTTTTGACAAAATTATGTTTAAATAGTACTCCCTCTGACCGGTAAAATTTTGCCCACTTCTTTTTATACATATTTAATAAAGTAAAAAAAATATTCAAAAGTTAACTATTTAAATAAAATAAACATATACTTTAATACTTTATGGACCCAATAATTTGTCTGAGCAAAATTTTACAGGACGGAAGAGGGAGTAACATCTAATTTTTCATTTGAATATTTGCAGGGGTTTGGTTTATGCATTGCCATTTGGAAGTGCACACAACATGGGGGCTAAAAATGGCATTCTTGGTGGATAATGGAAAAGGCCCAAACCAGTCAATTTTACCACCTCCAAAAGATTTGCCTAAATGTTGATCAAGAAACAAACGCATAGGAGAGGACAACACAAACATGATGGAGTTGAACAATCAAAGAAAAATTTGTAAGAGAGAGTAGGAGTGCTTAAAGTCAAGCTCTATTTGTTTCTTGAGTGAAGAAACTTTTGCTCAATTCAAGTCAATAAGTATGATACACTGTTTGTGATTTTCAAGTATTCTTTAAGTTTTTTTAGTGTTAAAACTATTAAGCTTGGAAAAACACTAGAAAGTTGCATTTTTTTAATTTTTTATAAAAACAGTGGGAAGTTGCAAATATTGTACCATGGACCATGGTAGGTACAGTTTAGCAAGAATTTTTATTTTGCAATCTCTGTTTTGTCTCATCGCTAACACACATGTTTAGTACTCCGTAATACTTTAATAATTTAATAGCAGTACTCTTATTTTAAACAAAAATTAATAAAATTTCATACATAAAATTATTTTTCATAATTCCATTTTATCTGTAATTATAACTCAATAAACTATTTAAAATATATATATATATATATGTGTATGTATATAATATTAGCTAACCCCACAAACAACTTAAAAAACTATGGATTAGTTGCATTAATATATTTTATAAAATGCATTGATATAATTTTAGTTAAAAGAATATAAAGAGAATTTAGTCAAAATAACATATTACTTGATTTTAATTTAAGGTAAGATTTTTTATTTTAATATTAATGATCCATAATACTCCATTTCTTAACCAATCAATTAATTATACATAAAAAAAAATTAAAACTAAATTCAAACTTCATATAACACATCATCAAATTTAACGTATTATAGTGCATGACAAAACTAAACACCATTTTTAGTGTATAGGGTGAATGGCAAAACTAAACTCTAGTAGTATATAGGATGATTAATGAGTCGTTCATGTAAATCGATGATGAGGAAAAAAGTCGTTGCAAGTTATAAATATCAGAAACTTCAAATAACTTCGAAATCAGGGGTTGTAAAAAATTAGGACAATTTGGCTAAGAGGCGGATGGTGAACTAATCTGATCAGGGGTGAATTAATGCAAACAATAATACTTAAAATTCAGAGCCATTTATGTTACCGCTAAGAAATATATAATGGGCTTCCCTGTTGGGCTAAATTAAAAGGAGAATTAGTGGGTTGATGAGCCCAAATACATGAAGGCATTATTGGATTTTGGGAATAAGAAGAAATAAGGGCCAGGCTATATACCCCTCCACACTTGTAAATATACCCCCTTCTTCATTATTAATTAAATATACATGTGAAATATCCAATTTGCCCTTTCAACTTGGCAGCCACCACTAACCCCGCGGCCGCCGCCTCCGATTCCCACGGCCCCTCTCACATTACCAAAAAAAAAAATTGATCGACACTGATTTGTCGACAATAAGGTATATGGTCGACAATAATGTGTCGACCAAAAACACTATCGTCGATACGATTTTGTCGAAAGAAAAAATTAAAATATATATATATATATATATATATATATTTCGGCAAAATGTGCTCGAAAATAAACACTTTCGTCGACAATAATTTGTCGATGAAGGTGTTTATTTTTAGCACACTTGTCGAAAATTAAAAAAAAAAATTAAACATGCGTTTGCGTTTTAGGGTTCAGACGTGCGACGACGATTGGACAAGGGAGGGGCACGGCCTTGACGAGGGAGGAGGAGGAGTTAAGATACAACTAACTCCTAATATTGTGAAGATAAGATTATAAAAGATATGTACAAGATATACATTGAGAATAATTTAGAAGATATTCTAAATCTTACCCTTAATAGAGGGGCGCCATCGCCGATAGTTACAACAATTATAAAAAAAATGAAAAAGAGAGAGGAGGGGACGGGGGCGGATTGTGTGGGGAAAGGCAGGCAGCGGCGCGAGGGAGGAAGGGTGGTGCTGCCGTCGTGCTGTTGTAGAAAGTAAAAAATAAAAAGCAATGAGCAAGTGGAGGAAGTAGGGGACGATGGCTGCGGGCGCGAAAGCTGGGCGGAGGTGCTGGGAAGAGGATGGGGTGGGTGGAAGGAAGTAAAGAAGAGGAAGAAGTGGGGAAGATAAGGAAAAATTAGAATTTTAATGGGGTACATTTATCGTACTCAATTTTGATAAAAAGGGTATATTAGGTATTATAAGGGGGTGTATCAATCGGGTATATTTAACAAGTGTGAAGGGGTATATAGCCTGGCCCAGAAATAATAATAAAATGGGCCTTCAGGCTAAGATTGATTATTAGGTTTGACTGTATGCACCTCCATTTCGGAGAGATACACTCCCCAATCAATTTATTAATAAAACAATAGGGCAAAAAATTAAAAATACCCTTCATTAAAATACAGCATACTAGATGCACCCCCTACTAAACGTACCCCCTACTGTCATTTCTTTCACCTTCCCCCTAAATCACTACTTTCGACCGCCGTCAACACCATTTCCGGCGACCATAAAACCAAAAAAAAAAAAAAAATTTACAGAAATTTCAAAATATACTTAAAAAAATCACAATTTTTTTTTTTTTATAAATTTCGACCAACCAGTGTTGACCATATCCCGTCGGCAAATCGTTGTCGACGGAAGTGTATATGATCGAAAACGATTGGTCGAATTTTTTTTAAAAAAAATTCGACCATGTAATGTCGACCAAATACACTCTCGTCGACAACAATTTGTCGACGAGAATACATTTGATCGACATTACGTAGTCGAAAATAATTTTTTTTAAAAAGGGTTTCTACAAAAGCAGAAAACCCTAACAAACGCCCAAAATGGGCCGGATAAACCTGGGGTGGGCTGGCGCCGTCGGCGACGAATCGGGGTAGGGTGGGGGCTGCGCCGATTAAGAGAGGGAGAGAAGAGTGATGGGGCGGCCGCTGATAAGTTTTTTTTTTTTTTTACAGAAACGGGAGCGCGGCCGCAGGGTGGGGCGCTGCAATTTTTTTAATTTTTTTTACAGAAACGGGAGCAATGGCGGGGGGTTGCGAGGGCGGCGGCATAGGCGGCGACGGCTGGTGGAGTGGTTGGGGGGGGAGATGAAGATGAAGATGAAGGAGAAGGAGAAATTAGAGTGGGGGAGGGTAGTAATAGAAATATTATAAGAGAGGGGCATTTATGACAATTAAGGAGAGTGCATCTATCTTAGGTCGATTTTAGAGGGAGTACATCCATTTGAAATAGAGGTGCATATCAACCCTTGATTATTCTACTTAAAACTAACCCCGCCATAAGTTGACTCTACTGCAATTACTAGTTCCAACTTAAACTGCATTTATGTAGTAATAATCTTCTAAATTTATGGAGTATAAATTTTAAATGAGTGTAATAAATTACTCCCTCCATTTTTTAATAAATGATGTTTTAGTCATTTTTTTTTGTACATAATTAAATGGTGTTTTAGAATTTTTTATTTTGTATGTTTCAATTATGCCCTCCTTTTTTACTTTAGAAAATCTCATAATTTTTAACTTACTTTTATTAACTATGAAAAATGTACATTAAAGATTTAGGAGGGTGTATTCAATTGAGATTCTGTTGAATTTTTTTGGAAGTGGATTTAGAAAATCCATAGACTCTATGCAGAGTTTGACTGACTTTTTTTATTGATTTATATGGATTTTCATAGATTTGACAGGATTCTCAAATACACATTTTTTTTATTTATTTACATGGATTTCCATAAACTATGCCCCTAAAACTATTGATGCAAATGTATATCGAACACACCTGTATATAAAAAAAATTATCTAAATTATTTAGAAAAAATATCAAAAATATATTAGTTCAAAAAAAAAATTATTATTCTTATCTTCATTTCCATCACGGTTATACTTCTACTCATTTTCCACATAGCATTACCATTCAATGCATTAGTTTCAATTCCGAAGAAAGTTATGTAATCCAGCCCAAGCTACTACTAACTCTGCTTGTGTTTGAAATAGCGATTTGAAAATACCAAAAATTCTCTCAATCACATTTATCACATTTCTTAATAATGCATGGCAGAAGATTGAATAATTGCATTTCTGGAGTGACGACCTTGACCACCAAAATCTTTTAGTCGATTACTGGAGTGACGACCTTGATATTGTTAACTTGATATTGCTAACATAACTGTGTTTGATATACTATAATTTTTAAAGAAAAAAATATAATTTTAAAATACAGTTTTCACGATAATAATGGTGGTGAAGAATCTTATCGAAGAACATAGTTAGATTTTATTTCGTTTGAAGAAGTTCGTTTGAAGAAGAGAGGCTGTGTAGGATTTTGTGGTTTGAAATACAGCAAGAATGTTTGTTTTTTCTCTACTTTCTTCCCTTTCAGAGTTTCTGAGAGAATCCGTTGAAATCTCAACTTTTTAGAAGAGATTTTGAATAGTGAAATTTATTTATATTTTTGAAGGAGAATCCAACGAAATCATACAGTATTAAAATCCATAGATTGTTGAATACCTAAAGATTTCTAAAGACTTTTTAAAATCCGTATTGAATACCTCAAAATTTTGAAAGACTTTTAAAAATCTGGATTGAATAGCCCTAGATTTTAAAAGTCTAATAAAATCCAACAGAATCTCAATTGAATACACCCTCCTTAATGTGATTAAAAGTTTTCTTTATTATTTAAGAGTATACTTGTCAATACACATTCTTTTTAATTCCAATAAATTTTATGAAAATATCATTTATTAAAAATGGGAGGAAGGAAGTATTATTTTGTGGAGATTATTATGAATGTTTAACTTGTTGTAAATTACTCACAATATACTTAGAACCATTCACAACCAACTTTGAATTTACCCAAAAATCAATGTCTAGATCGCTGATCAAGCATGATCTCATCATGTCTCCATTTACAATCAACTAGTAATAGGAAACATGGAATTATTGGAAGGTGTTTTTCCATAAAACTAAAAGTAAATTAGGAAATATGGTCCCTTTCGAAAAATAAAAAATATAAATACACCTCAATGTCATGGAAAATTACTCAATTTTTTTTTTCATTCTAATAAAAACTATTCATTTCTCTTTTTTTTTAAACTAATCTCTTTCACATTTTATTATATTATTCTCTCAATTATATCATCTCTAATACATTTACTTATTATATTATATTTTTTTAATCTCTGTGTTCCGAAGCTCATAGGAGCTTTCAAATGAACGAGTATAAACATTACAAAATTGAGTTAGTTTGCGAGGAGTGGACTGCCAATTATTTTAGTCCATAATGTGATGGGATTGGAAGAACGAACACTTTCATGACGTGTCATTATTAAGTTCTTGATGTTGACTTCTCATCCCTTGATTCCCAAATTTCCTTTATACCTTTTTTTTTTTTAAATTCATAATTACATTATTGAGTGATAGCTGGTTCATCAATTCCACCTTAATTATATTACATTCAGTATTTTAGCTGGATCAATCAATATGTGTAAAATTTGATGATCGTTGTGTGTCTTGGTCTCGAGGATGTTTCTTCTGAGATTTTGATTTTAAAATCTAGTGAATTTTTAAATTATGGAGTAATATATTTTATATTTTGTGTTTGTTTTGAAATTTAAGTAGAATATGATTTAACTTTATAGTATATAATTATATGTGTTTATAGGTATTTGTAAAGTGTTTGAAGATTTTATAGGATTGGCTTTTATAGAGTTTATATGTATTTCTAGGATAAGATTTTAAAGTTTTAAATCTAAATTCTAAACTAGAATATATGAGTGATTCTAAATCCAAATTTTCTATCTCAAAATAAACATCCTCTATATGTTTTTTTCCTACTTCAAATGTATCTTGTAATATACTTTTTTTTTTAATAAACATTATTTTATTATACATCCTTTTCATAATCGTATTATCTTTATATCTTATGATAAAATAAAGTAATACTTTAAAATGATAATTCACACGACTATTTTTCTCGTAATACTACAAATATGGATCCAATCATTCAACAATACTACACTATTAAAAATGAATTAAATTTTCAATTAAGTTTGGTGTATGGTTGTTTCAACTTTCACGTACATGACGTTCCACTAGAATATCAAAGCTGCCTATACATGCTCCAATTTGTAATTTTGGTAGATGAATTTTCAACTAAAATTAAATTAAATATATCAAGCAGCTGTACGAGTGAGTGCCCACATAATTAACCAACCCAGTGACAGTATACTTTTTTGGAAATGTAGTGAATGAAGAATCTTTCCACTTGTGGAAAGTCTGTCTTTCTTTATACATTAGGCATTTTCATTTCCAACGCATTCTTCTCCTCCACCAGTTTAATTATACATTAAGGTTTATTAATTATACCTCCTGATTTTTCATGAATTTGTAAGTGTATTGCATGGCACACCAATCAACTAATAAGTTTGTGCTTCTGATTTTTCATGAATTTATAAGTGTACTGTATGTATACCAGGCTATTAATTATATATACATTAATCAACTAATAAGTTTGTGCTTTTAATTTTTCATGAATAAGTGTACTGCATGACACATCAATTTTTAATCAACTAATAACTTTGTGCTTCTGATTTTTCATGAATTTGTAAATTTGCAGAGGCACACATTATTTTTTCTTATTATTCCTATTATTTTTATATCATTGGTTATTAATTATATATATATATATATATATATATTAATGAACTAATAAGTTTGTGCTTCTAATTTTTTTTGTAAGTGTAATCCATTAATAAGTTTCTACTTCTGATTTTTCATTAATTTGTAAGTGTACTGTAGGGGCACACCAATTTTTAATCAATTAATAAGTTTCTACTTCTGATTTTTCATAAATGTATTGTAGGGGCATATCATTTTTATGTCAGGTAATTAATTATATATACATGTGTTTCTGATTTTTCATAAATTTATAAATGTATTGGCACACCAGTTTTTATATTATTTTCTCTTATTATCCTGAGAGTTATTAATTATATATACATTCATCAACTAATAAGTTTGTCACTATTTGTGCTTCCTATTTTTCATGAATTTGTAAAGGTAATTTTTACATTTTGCGCCTTTTAAGTTGACTTTAAAAAATTGTGGGTTGTGCCCATATATAAAATCTTTTCCAATATTCAACCTAAACAAATGTGATGTTTTACTGCTCATTATAAGGAACGAAAACAAATTATAATAAATTTTAGAAGATTTATTGCCACAGTCCATTTTCGGGTCTTGTTTTTCAATGGTCTTACAAAATTTATAGTAATATTCTATAAGTTATTTTTAAATAGAAATTTTATGATGTGTACTACGGTACGTTAGGAGTCTACTATACAAAAATTATGACTTTTAAGAATTTCTATAATTTATGATAAATAATTTACTACAAGCTGCCTTTTTAGATGGTTTAACGTATGAAATGAGTTTAACGAATTATTTTGTGAATCAATTGTATATTGAACATTTAATATTTTTTTAGAATAAACAAATTGGACTTATAGGTGTGTTTTTTATTATTTATTTTAAAGGTGAATTAGAAATTAACTTAATTATTTTCCTCTAATGTGCATTTCCATGTGATTTCGACTAGTTTCATAACTAGAATTGTCCATTTAATGTATGACGAAAATGAATATGATTGTTCTAAGCTTATTGTTATTTGGAAGTGCCACATACATATATAAGAAAATACCTATATACATACATGTACTTTAAATCTAAAGGTTAGTTAAATGTGTCGAGTGCAGCGCAAATCAGTCGGATCCTCAGGAGGCTAACCCGCTACCACCAACGATAAAAGTGGGTAACATTTATTTACATTTGCATTAGTTAGATTAATTTATGTGTTAATACTAGTAGATAGATCTTCATATTATACTTTGTGTGAATTAACAAGTTGATGAACTATGCTCTGTGTGAAATAGACAAGTCTACGGATTATGCTCTATGTGAAATAGATAAGTTTTTAGACCATGTTATGTGTGAAGTGAGCCGGGTTCACGGGCCTTGACGTGTACTTGATTGACGTATTAATTAGTCTTTTTAATGTACTTGCATAGTAAATGTTATCCCACCGGACTTCTCCTCCGGAAGAAGACTCATGATGCTACTTTAATCATTTCTGCATATTCTGTTGACAATGAGACGAACGCGTGATTGACTGGATGAACTTTGTTAAACGTACCTAGCTACTAAGCTTTAAACTTTAAACTTTAAGTAAGAAACACATTAAGTATTATTACGACTTATGTTATTTCTCAAGTTTTAATTTTGTAATTTAGTATGAACTACTAGATCATCTAATTGAACTACTATGATGACGTGTCTGTTTTTTAATGTTAATTTGCATGTGTGGTAACTTTATTTCCAATTATCATATCATGTCAAAGTGTTTAAAACGTCACATCACATATACAATAAAATACTTTTGTAATGCTTTAGTTGTTCCATATATACTATATACCTCATTAAGTTATATACTACCACGAAATTCGATCCATAAAATTCCTGAATATGTGTATTTTGTTTTTATTTACATTGTTTAAAGAAGAATATTAATTATAATATAAATATTTTTCATCAACTAATTCTTTTTGTTTATTATAAGTTAATGGAACTCACATGTCATGTTACATAGATTTGCTACCCGCTAAATAATATATGTGCAACAAAGAATAATATTCAAATTAAATATCACTTCAACGGAAGAGCCAGCCTACATGGTCCAAAAAAATTAACAGCTGCGACAAAATATATTTTATAAACGCAAACCCCTATTTTTTTTATACTTACATTCAATAATTGAAAGCGAACCAATAATATGCATGTACATACACCAGAATAAAATAAAATAATAATTATAAATTCAAAAGTGTAGAAGGTAGGGAGGTTGTGACAAAAAAAATACACCATATTTTAAGACTTACTGTTAATTTGTATTATGGTGAATTCATATCGTACAGTAAGTACATTGAACAATTCATAATGCCTGAATATTAAATATTTTTTTAATTCTTACCTAATCTGCAAAACCCTGTCTTAGTATTTTATTAATCACAATGTATCAGCGTGACTAATTAGTAATCATTAGCTGTCTTAATTAGAAAGAGATATTTTTCGTGACCAAGAGTTGGGTCCCCTATTTTTCTCAGGTGTTGTAGTTTTATTGATGAAAAATAAATAAAATGAAATACAAAAGTAAAAAAGCAGGGCTCGTGTGAAATGAAAATGTGCTATATTTATCTAGCAAATTAGTATCCACACATAGTATCGATTATCTTTTTTCAACCGTCAAAATATGTAGTTAGAGCACCACTATATAAATCTAAAGTCCTTAGTTCGAGTCATTAGAAGGAGAAAATGAAGGATATATAATGTAGCTAAAAAAATATATATATACGAATAATATTACTTAAAATCGGTATAAAAATATATATACACTATACATAGACGGAAGAATTAGACGGAAGAATAAATAAATACTCGAGTTATTATTAAATCGATGGTTTATTTATTTATTAGAAGAGTCTCTCTTTTCAATCATATCTTAATCTCATGAACTCAAATGTCATTATAATGGACTTTTTTGTGAGCTAGCCAGGAAAATAATTCAATAGCGACACGTGCCGGCGTCTCGTAATCCCGTACAAGTCAAACTGCATAATTCTTATGGTACCTTCTGCTTTTCATTTTATCCTTTTCAACATCATCAAATTATTTCAGTTAACTATGAGCACTATTTTTTTTTTCTTCATCTTTTTAACTTACAAATTGAAATTTAGGTGCCCGTTGAACATCAATTTTTCTATCTCTGAGTCTAAAATTATCTATTACAAGATAAATTTCATTTTTTTATTCGATTTCACTAATATACACCAAAGTTTCGAACAATCTCGTAGGAGTATAAAATATATACTCTATTTTAAAATTGTGACACCCATCTCATGTATAAAAACGTTATATATAAATTTTGCATTACCTAATCATGTACAATTATATCTCATGTGAGGCTTAATTACTCAAAGCTTATATTATTGTGTTTGTGATGAACTACATATACTATCTTTGTAATATTGATTCATTATTGTTGGTGTAGTGGACTACACAATCTTGGTATTGCTTTGAATGTAGCCTATAAGGATTTATTTTGAGCTACATGTCATTCCTTATATATTTTAAAGATCATATATCCTATATATATTATAGCCAATGTGTTTTATTCAATTATCCCACCCAACACCTACAATTATGATTGATATATAAACAATAATCAAACATGCATATATGAAGTAAAAGATGACATTTTTCAAGTTGAAGATAAAGATGAATGCTTGCGATTCTGGATATGATGTCGATAAAATGTGAGTCAATATTCATGCATATAAATAAAAAAATTTCCAAAATTGGTACCTAATATAATACTGACTAGCCCATACCGAAGGTAGCTAGGTATGTAGTAAAATTACACATGTGGGCATCAGCAAACACAGGCAGGCAGCAACGACAGATTGTCGTTTCTGCATTTGATCAAGCACCCTCTTCTCTCTCTCTTCCCCTCTCCCTCTCTCTCTCTCTCTCCTAAATTAAAAAGGTTTCAGTCCCCACGCACACCTTACACCCATCCAATCATTCACAAACACCTCCTCCTTGTTTTAAACTCTATTATCTCCCTAAATCTAACTAAACTCTCATCATCTCTCTCATTACTATGCAAGATCCCTTTTTTTTTCGTTTACCCAAAGAGTTAGTTTGCTGAATTTATTTCCTTAGGTTTAGGAAAGTTTAGGGGCCTTTCCCAGATTCCTCACATGTGTGTAAAAGTAAGCAGATTCCTTTCCATTCAAATTAACCCTAATCCGATATTCATAACCCTTTCCCTTCCCTATATCTTCTCACATCCCCCCTCTCTCTGTTTCATGAACAAAATAATAATAAAACCATGAACACAGAAATGGGGCTTTTCACTTCTTCTAACTGGCTCTTCGAAGAGGGCACTGTCGCTAAATGGACGCGTGAGGAGAATAAAAGTTTCGAAAATGCCCTTGCCTTGTTCGATAAAGACACCCCTGACCGTTGGTTCAATGTGGCGTCTATGATCCCTGGGAAAACAGTGAGCGATGTCATTAAACAGTATAGAGATTTGGTGGACGATATTAGTGACATTGAAGCTGGCTTGATCCCTGTTCCGGGCTATTCTAGTAATTTCACATTCGAGTGGATGAGCAACCATGGCTTGAGACAAATTTACAGCCCTGCTGGTAAGAGAAGCTCCTCCAGTCGCTGTAATGAGCAAGAAAGGAAGAAGGGAATCCCTTGGACTGAGGAAGAACACAGGTTAGTTACTTACTTAGTTAAGTCTTTTTTTTTTTCTTGATCATCTTTTTTTTTTAAAAAAATCCTGTTTTTTCAACATTCTTGATTGATTATTATTTGGATATATTTTCAGGCAATTTTTGTTGGGATTAAACAAGTATGGAAAGGGAGATTGGAGGAACATTTCTCGAAATTTTGTGACATCGAGGACTCCGACTCAAGTTGCTAGCCATGCTCAGAAGTATTTCATCAGGCAGCTTTCGGGAGGGAAAGACAAGAGAAGATCTAGTATACACGATATTACAACGGTGAATCTTGAAGAAACTAAGTCGCCATCATCGGACAAAGAAGCTGAGAAGTTTGTGCAGCATCCACATCAGAATTTGCAGGACACGGATGTTGCAGTTCATGATTCAGGAGGAATATTAATGGGGTTTAGTCATTTTCAAGGGGGTTCTAGTTCATTTGGAATTAATAATCTGCATGAGAATCATCATTTCCAGACCTTTGATCCTGATGGATTCCGATTAGGACATCAGGGTACCGTCTTTCAAATGCATCGTTGAGTTTATGAGTATTGCAATTGCATTTGAGGGGATCCTTGATCTATACAATGACATTTAGCGGATGAAGCTCGATCGTGTGCCTCGACAAAGTTGTTCAAGTTCATGTAATAAAACAAGGAACAAGAAAGCCATTAATTAGTAAGGTTCAACTAATTATGTGTCTAGATAGATAGATATGTTTTTTTTTTTGATGGAGATAGATATGTTATTACTCCATTTTTGTTCATCACAAATTGCTAGTGATTCAAGTGCCATTTGTCTTGAACATGTTGTACTTCTAAATTATCAATATAATATAATGGCTTTTAGAGTATCCTCCATTTGTTATAACGTTTGACTAGCTACTTGATATGATCTGCGATTCAATTATAGTGTTTTCGCAATTTGATGACTAAAATTGAATGAATAGATGCATCTTCCCCATTCGTGAATCCCTTTTCCCTCAACTTTGTTGCGAATAAAATTTTTATTCTGAAACTGGTGACTTGATCTGAATTCTAATTTAATCGTATCTTTTGATGTCTACTTATCATAGAAAAGCATCATTTTTTTACTAATTCTTGAGAATAAAAAGTGTATTAGATTCTTATTAACAATCCCATATCTTGCAAAAAGTTGTTGTCTTGAAAGTTTTCAAAGATGTAGTAAAAATACCACAAAAATGTCATTCTTGAAGATCTCAACTGTTTCTAAAGATCCTTCTTTTTCTTCTTAATGCGCTGGAACTATTGTAATATCATATTCTCATAAAAAAGTACATGTAATTTTACTCAATTATATCCAAAACTTTTCTTGATCAAACCGCAAAAATGCAAAGAACTAATGAAATTAGAAGGGAACAAGAGGAAGAGCACCTTGGCACAAGGTCTAACCCCACACTTTCTTTTTCCAAAGAGAGCAACTTTTTGCAAGTTGCACCACTAAGAAACCCTTTTACTACTTATTCTGAAGTGATATTCCTCCTCCCCTGTTCTCAAGTATATTTAGACATTATACCTAATCTCAGAGCACAGAGAGTTTAGTGTGGGTTATTTATTCTTGTTTTGATTAGATTCTAATATATTTCTCCAATAATAATGTTTATATTGATGCAACCCTATTGATTCTGAGTGAAATTCAGAGCTGACTAGATCCTTGTGGCATAAAGTAGATAATTCTCTTCTCTTTTTGTGACCCTACTCAAGAAGATGCACAAGAACAAGCACAAGAAAAAGAAAAGGGTGTTGAATGAAAGTGAGTGGGATAATTTATACTAGTATTATCATTTTAAATTCAAGATTCATCTCCTTTCAACAATTGCTAAACTCCGATTGTATGTCTCTTTCTGTTGACTGCTTAATTTCTGATTCAAAAAATCAAGAATTATGCATTTATATCCACATAGAAATTCAGACATGTACAACAATTGTAAGGATGCAAGAAAGTTGTCTTACTACATCTATTGCTTTGACGTACTTCATCTCATACTCTATCCATTACTCTCTCCGTTTTTTTAGATGATGTTTTAGACATTTTTTCTTCTACATAATTAGATAATGTTTTAGAATTTTTACATTGTTTTGTTATTTAAGAGAATTAATGTGCATTATGAAAAATATGCATTACAAAATGAATGTAATTAGAAACATTCTTTATTATTTAAGGGTATAATTGTTCATACATACCCTTTCTTAATTTCAACAGTAATCTAAAACATCATCTATAAAAAAAAATATATATATAGATAGGTTAAGATGCTCAAAATTTGTAAATTTTATTAGGGTCGAATGAAAATGAAAGAAAGAGAGGCGGTAGACAGAATTATATTATGGTCAATTCAAAATCAAAGGAAGAGAGGTGGTACAAAATGGTAAGATTCGTCATATATTTGCGGCTGCACAAGTCCATGTATAAATCAAAGGAAGAGAGAGGCAGTAGACAAAAGCATATGGTAATATTCGTGATAATTGCGGCTGCACACAAGTCCATGTACTGTGTGAAGGCATATTTACATAATTAATTCATCCTACCCTGTCTGACCGACCTTTTTCTCTGCATTTCCACAGTTTCCACCCTACCGACCTTTTTTCTCTGCACTTGCACGGTGGAAACCCTGCCGACCTTTTTTCTCTGCACTTGCACACGGTGGAAACCCTGCTACCTTTTTTGTCTGCACTCCCTGCCGACCTTTTTTCTCTGCACTTGCACACGGTGGAAACCTGCGACCTTTTTTGTCTGCACTCCCACAGTTTCCACCCTGCCTGTCATTTTTTCTTTGCACTTGGAAATTGTGATATATATATATATAAAACCTCAAATAACCAACCTACCCCTGATATATACAGGGTTTATTCAAATTAAGATTGATGGCATTCGCTTTATTTCAATTAAGATTGATGGCATTCACTGATTATTATTATGTATTCATTACATTTGCAGTTGCACAAGTTATTATGTATTACAACTGCTATTGTCAAAGCAGGTCTAGATTCAATGGAAATATGCCAATTATCATAATTAACTGGTCTTTCTCTTCTCTGATGATATACATATTCTCATTTTTCATTAAACATGTCCAAGATTATATATAAAGATTAAACTTTAAAGGACCAACATACCGTGTATATACCCAAATACTAAATTCAGAAACTTATATTTCGAGTCCGGATTGAAAGACTATGCATCATGGATCCCAGACAAATTTGTATCTAAATAATGGACAACGAGGCCCATTAAAAAATTTATACCAAACATTGTGGATCCTCAATGTTTACTAATTAAAAAAATCGTGAATAATGGAGGCTTTTGATATACTAGTCCACTTCTTATGTCTTAAAATATAAGAGAACAAAATAATACCAACAAATTAAAATACTTCACCTCTCACGTGTTGACAAAATAAGTCCTGGACAAATTATTTTGTGGCCAACGATGGATCATGGACACTTTATCAAAATCCTGGGATGGGTTCTTTTATTAAAGGCCAATATTATTTGCACTCCCACAATTAATTAATTTACCTCTAAAATAAATTTGACTAAAAAAATTACACGTAAAAGAGACTATATTATCTCTATATTAGTTTAAACGAAAATTAATCCAATCAAACCTTAATTTATTCATCCCACAAACCCCTAAGCTAACACCGAGTCACCGTCGAGTCATACACTAAGCATAAATAAAGTTTTAATGTGCAATTTTATAAACCTTGAGGTATAAAAGTAAATATTTGTTGAATAACAATTGAACATAAAGACACTGAAATAATAGATGATTTATTCATAATAAAGACACTGAAATAATGGATGATTTATTCATATGGGCATGAATAAAAACAATATCTCATCCCAAAATTTTGATTTCATTAAATTATAACGTTATCCATAGTTATGTGGCTTGGCCACACACTTGTAGACACGCACAATTTTGATGGGAAAAAACACTGCCGCTTTTATCATGCACAACTTGTCCATAATCAAACTATTTTATCCACATTAAGTTAAATCATAATAAAAAAATACCCATTTACCTCATGTCATATTGTCATCTAGTAGTTTTTTCGTGTGGTTTAATTTGTACGTGAATTGCCATTATCAACTAAAATAAATAAATGAAACCTGAATTGACCCGTAATTATTAGCAAACAAATATACCAATATTGATATTAAATAATTGTAAAGAGATAAATTTTACTGTAGATAAGTCAATTAAGTACGGTATTACTGTAGACAAGTCTCCCTTGACTGCTTCTATTGTTACTCATACATTAACTATTGATATGATCACATATGAATAAAAAGGTGAAAAGTAATAATAACATATCCTGGATGTGACAAGATATTCAATTTTTAAAATTTGTCAATATAAGTAGGCCATATTTAAAAGTAATTTAGCTGATAAGAATATCGAATTAACTTGCTTATATATTCAGATCTGTATCTAGGTACGTTGTGCCAAAAAAAAAAAGAAAAAAAAAAGGACATGTATCTAGATCGAATGTAAACTTTTAATTAAAAATTGTTTGCATTTGATGATTTGAAATCTGAGATAAGAGAGGAGTATACTTCTAGCTCAGATCACCAGACTCACCAGACTAGTTGTTATATATCAATTATATTAGTCATTTTGATTTAATGTAGCCTCTTTAATTTGTGGAGAAAAAATGAGCGGCAGGGGGAACACATACCAACTTAATAATAGTTTGTTGGTTACCTAATGGAAATAAATTTGGAATAGTCGACGACAATACATAGGAATTGAAAGAACAAAGCGAAGAGCCTTATCCAAACAATATTGTTATTATTCTACTTTACAAACAACAAAGAAATGAAAGGCACTCGGTTGTAATGAAAATGTTTATAAATTGTATGAGCAGCTAGCTATCAAAGTGCAGGACTTGTCGGGAATTTGGCTATGGATTTTCTGAATATTGGACAAATTGTTAGACCCCTTTGCCTGTTGTTGCAATCAATTACATAAATGTGTGACAGGCTTGCTACCTCTTTATGAATAATATTATCCAACTAATTATAAAGGAATGACGTACTTTTTTTTTTTATGAAATGAATATATATCTAGATTAGATTAGCTTAGATTAAGTGCATATATAAAAGTAGCATTCATGTACATTACTTGTAACAATGTTTAATTTTTAATAAAACTATTAATACTAATAATATACTCCCTCTCTTTTTTTGTCCACAAATAACATGCTTATTCTATTTAAATAATTAACTTTTGATATTTTTTCTACTTTATTAACAAAATTGAGTATCTACTAACAATATTCTTTACTCGTTATCCAACATATATTTTTTATAATTAAAATATAATTTTTTAAAAAATATGTATAAAAAGGTGAGCATACTTTTGTTTGATGGACAGAGAAAATATATTTTAGTAAAATGATTACAACTTTAAAAAAAAAAAACACATTAATTACACCGTGTAATTGTCAACTGATTTATACAAATTTTTTTTAATGAAAATTAACTATATTAATTATTAACTATTTTGCAAAAAAGAAATTTGTATACACACTAAGTCACCAATTACAGGGTGCAACTGTCAACCAATGTATAGGAGTAATTAATAATGTTTTCATAACCGAAACGTCGATCAAATCAGACTAGATACTGGTTCACGATTTAACCTGTTAAAATGATTTATATATAGTATATTTTTTTAATATTTTCTATGTTACGTTAAAAAATATATGCAGTCATAAAATTCATATTAAAATAAATACAATAAAGTTATAAAGTAACAACATAAAAATTAAAAAAAATCGAAACAGTTCAAGTTAAAAGTATAAAATCGTAAATGAAAAAGGAAAAGTAATTAATTAAAAGAAACCAATTTCTAGATTCAGGTTCAACCGTTAAAACTATTTTTTAAATGGTATCGGACCAAATATGAAAACAATGCTAATTAGTGCGTGATTAATAAATTTTATTAATTACTTAGGTTTAAGAAAGAAATTTGTAACAAACTATTATTATGACTTGGACAAAACTTTTAATATTCATCAAGGAAGGGGTATGTTGTTTAAATAAGGATATCGATCAATAAATTAATATACTGTATAATATTAAATTAAAACAATTAACCATCGTTCTCTATAATAAATTTGATGTAAATGTGCCTTAAAGGCCACCAAAAGGACCTACCTTTTCAGGTAGATTCAACCTAAGTATGTTGTTTGAGTCGATCCGTTTCACTCCGTTCTACACAGTGGAACGGGCGATATCTGGATATCAGTCTCATCATGTTTTCCTTTTTTATATTAATTTATAACATATACTCCAATATTTTTGAGGTAGAGACATAGTGTGTTGAAGGAAAATAGAAATATATAGTAAAGGGAAAAGATAGAGAGCAATAATGAAATAGTAAGTAATTTCAGTGAAATGCTTAAAATGATAAAAAGAAAAAAAGATTTATTTGAATATTTTGCACACTACTTAGTTGTGTCTATATTAGTAATTATACTCCGTATTAGATAAGGGCATGTTTGTTTTGGGACTCACCCGTCCGGACGTGGGACGTAACGTCCCACGTCCTTGTTCTACTTCGAGATTTCACATCCGAATTTCCCCATCCAACTACACTCATCCCTAAATATACCTATACATCCTACTATTACATCCTACCATTACATCACATCCAACCACTCTTACACAATTTGATTTGACATAAAGTTACATCTCACCCTACTCAAAATCCCAAAACAAACACACACAATTACTATTCATCAGGATTTCTCCATCCAGGATTTCCCCATCCAGGATTTTCCACATCCTACATAATCCCAAAACAAACATACCCTAAGGGCATGTTTGTTTTGGGATGGGAAATCCGGATTTGAGATTTCGAAACTCCACTCCCGTTACACTTTGGGATTTTGATTTAGGATTTCAAAATCCCACCCTATAAATACCTATAAACTCTATAAAAGTCAACTCTATAAATACCTACAAAGCACCTATAAATACCTACAAACCACCTATAAAACCTATAATCCTATACTATAAAGTTAAATCCTACCCTACCTAAATCCCAAAACATACACAAAACACAAAAGTTATTAGGATTTTGAAATCCACTAGATTTTAAAATCCAGATTTCAAAATCCTCAAAATCCCAAAACAAACATGCCCTAAGGGTTGTCTCAAATAGACTCGAGTTGACCCTTTGCTTTTTTTTGTTAATTAATTAATTTTTTTTTTCTAAAATGTGTAAGTAAATATAATTGAAAAGTGCAATATAGTATTAATGAAAAGTGTAAGTCATTATAACTAAAAAGTGTAACACAATATTTTATTAAAAATGTAAGTCACTTTAATTGAACAGTGCAACACAGTATTAATGAAAACTGTAAGTCATTATAACTGAAAAGTGCAACACAATATTATTAAAATTGTAAGTCAATATAAGTGAAAAGTGGAACATAATATTAATAAAAAGTGTAAGTTATTATAACTGAAAAGTGCAACACAATATTACTGAAAATGTAAGTCAGTATCACAATTTTTAATGAAAAATGTAAATTATTATATTAGAAAAGTGCACCACAATGTTAATAAAAAATATTATTGTAAAGTGTAAGATACCACAATTGAAAAATGTAACACTATATAACTAAAAGATGCAATATAATATTACTAAAAAATATAAATCAATATAATAAAAATATTATTAAAAAATGTAAATCACTACAATTGAAAAATATAATTAAAAAAAATCAACGATCAACCCAAGTTCTTATATATATATGAACTTAAACTCTCCATTAGATAAAGATTCGCATAGTGGTAATGAACAATAATCTCTTTAATTATACCAAGGAAAAGAAAGAAACAAAGAAAGCCAAGATGATTGAGAGAGTTTGATTCAACGCACAAAGTGGGTGATGAAGGTAAAGAGAACATATATCAACTTTTATAAAATAATAGTAGTATTAAAGAATTAAATATTTGAAATATGATGATTGTGAATGTCAATGGACGGACAGGTGGAATATACCCCATGCCCGAACATGATCATAATTAACCACCAATTTTGTAAAGTCGAATCGCTTTTTTTGCCTCAATTTTTTTGTTTTTTTAAAACACTCAATATTTGATTATAAGCAGCCTTTACATTCTGTGAAAGGACGACACTTTTATTTTATTACGGTTGAGGAACATTTAGCCCATATTTTCTCTTTAAAATAAAATAAAAAATGGAAATCACTTTACGTGATAAAGCTTTGCTCATTTCGAAGATATTACTTATTAATTTCATGTCCAAATTAAAAAATGTTTGTTAGATTACAGGGGTAGCTCATACTCCCAACCAACGATTTTAAAAGTCGCAATTATAGCTCTAAGGTGCATGAACGAAGACACTTGTTTGACTCATTGTCGTCATTCTACACATTTGTTTATAATTACCTTAATTAAAATGATTCTTCTATATTAAGTTGGGCAATCATTAACGAATATTCTGCCAATCCCATTTTGACACGTAAGCTATGCCACTAATCTATGCCTCGACTTTCCTATTTCCCACCATCAATGGTTCTGAAATTCTCTAAACTTATTCAACTGATCGATGCACCTTCACAAATACTATGAGTTTTAGTTTATTGATTTATGTCATGAAAAAAAAAAAGATTAATATGTGTTAAATGTACAGTGAGAGTGAAACACGAAAAGTGAAATAAATAAATTAATTTAGTTTACATTCATAGAAGGTGCATGTGAATAATATTGATGTGATCAAGTTTCGTTCGCGGCTAAGAGACAGACCTCGGACCTTTTGATCTTTGCACTGGTAGACCTGTATAAAAATCGGGCCGGAGGGGGCTCCGGCGACTGCCCTCTGACGTTCAAGTCAGTTCGATTCTTGTAAAGAATAGAGAGATAAAATATGAAGGGTGAAAATCGAGAGAGTGTGTAATGTATTAAAATGACTTAGTGTTGAATTGATTAATTTCGTAAAATATTTTCTAAGTTGAAAGATGTTAAACTAAGACGAGAATTGAAGATGTGAATTCAAGACGTGAATTATTTTCAAGTAAGAAAATATTTTCAACTAAGACGAGAATTCTAGATGTGAATTCAGGACATGAATTATTTTCAAATTCTTCATATCAGATCTGGTCATCCAAGGAGGTGACATGGTGTGATCTGTTCTGGTAGATGAGAGGTCAGGGGACCTCTCCTCTACCCTTAAGGACTCTATGCCCCTTTCTGCTCTAGATGATTATCCCAAGCTCAAAAGGTCCCTTAATATTCTATCATTTTTAGTGGAGGTGATCAGATGATGTCATATATATATATATTGAGGATTGGCATTCGATTTTTCTTATAAATTAAGTGTTCAGATCAAGTATTGGAATTATGATTGCATTCAAATTGATAAAGGTAAATTCGTGAAAGATTCTCAGATTTCTAATTTATCAATAGAAAACTTAATTTTGAATTTATTTTTTTATATATATACTTGAGTCCTGATCTTATAGAACCCAAAATCTGATTATTTATGAAACGGTCTGTAATGTAATTATTTTTTGACACATGCAGTAGTATTTTTATACCTACTTTATTTTGGAGTTTCTCAAAAAATGGTTATATATCCACGTTTTCTGCATGTTATTCACATGTGCACATGCGAGTGTAGGTATTTAAAATTCATTTAGAAGCGCAATAACTCTAATTGCAAATAAAGTTGTATCTGCCATCTATAATTTTTTTGATTAAAAATATGATAAAATAAATTATGTGAAAATAATACTCAAATAGATGAATATGAAATAAAATAATAGATAAAATATAGGTGATTGAGAAAGAGAAAATAATATGTAAAAAAATGAATGTAAAATTTATTGTGAAATATTCATAAAAAAGAGTGAAAAATTTATAATGAAAAGAAGAGAGTATGTAAAATAAAAAACTAAAAATTATAAGTTTATCAACTAGAGGTCAGAGGGTTTAATCGGTTAACCTATAGGACTATATAGATCACCATTTGATCCATCAATCTATTTTTTAAAAAACATCCTATACTATATGAAGCCAAAATAATACCTTGTGTTTCCTTTTTCTTTTATTTTTTGAGAGGAATACCTTGTGTTTCCTTATTTGTTACTACTCCCTCAATTCTAAATAACCTATGTGTTATGCTGAGGAGTCTATTTCTAATTAACTGAAGTTTTATGGAGTACTAACTTTTTTTTCCCTCTTTACCCTGTCCCAATAACACAAATTTCTCATTGTTTTGTAATCATCTTAATTAACTAAGGAAGTTGAGTTTGATATAGAATTATTGATGAGGGTATATTTATCACTGTACCGACGTTTTTAATTCCATCCTCAAATTCTTAAACATCAATTATTTTGAATATGAGTATTATTATTTAGTTTTTCATACTCAACACTATCATAGTAGTCAGGATTCTTTGAGCCCTTTTCAACCTATGTAATGTGATGACGAGTATAGCCGTGAATTCATATGATGGATATACTAAATAAATGTATGGTGTAGAATTTTATTAACTTTTTTTTGAAATTAAGGTAAACTAGTTTTAAGAGAGTCAATTCATAAAGGACGGAGGGCCATCCCAATAAAATGAGCTCTCAAAAGATTGAGAAGCTCGAGTAAATTCATACGTCATTAAATTAGCCTTAGCCATTCTTTTACTAAATAAACGGAAATACTTGAAAAAGATGTCGAAAAATTCTTACAAGAAAGTGCATAATCACCAAACATGGTGTTAATGGATATATACAGATGAATTTATGGCATCACTTACTAGTTTAATATCCACTTCAAAAACTATATTATACATCCAAAGCGTTTTAGTTCAAGGTATCTTCTCCAACTTCTACCTCCATGAGGCCTTGAGTGATCACGTACTTTGTCCTTCCCCTCACAAAATTCCCGTGTCATCGTCCCGGATCACCATCCCCACACCAGTTTGCAAAATATCGGGAAAAAACGTTAGAAAAGTCAAATTGGTACACTTCTAATTATTTTTTTGTAAATTTCTTCTAAACTTATGGAATTTATGACAGTAAGGGGCATCACATGATATATACTGTAATGATTTATGCTTTGACTCCAAAATACTATGAATTTAAAACAAGTGCACATGAATTGGAATAGTATTGTGTCAAAAACAAATCACATGGAATATATATTATTAATGACCCAATCACGTACCATTTTATTGGTAATAATCGTCGTGAGTATATATCATGCCCTTGTATACGCAATATGTACAACCACCTTGTCGCCTTGTGCAGTTGTACCTACGATCAGAGGCAGTGAAAGTGTGAAACGAAAAAGTATGTGCCCACAATTGTACACATTTAAATTGTACCTTGTCAATTTATTCAGAACAATTGTACACATTTAAATTTTGGGTAGTTATTCAATTGAATTTTGGCAATTATACAAAAATGCAGTACTTGTAATTTGTAACACAACAAGTTTAGATTAAATACTCCTGTATTAATTTGCACCAACTTTTGAACACACAAAATAAAAAAAAGAATAATGATTGAGATTTTAAGGTGTAATATTGTAAATTTTTATGTATAAAGTGAACTGAGAAGTTATATTGTGTATATACATGAACTCAAAAGTAATGACATTTTTTATGTAAAAATGTATAGAGTTTAATCAATAAAATGGAGAGGGAATATAGTTGATTCGAGTGGTCGCATCACAAGTTGGAGAATGATTTAGTGAGGACAAATGTTAATTGTTGAAAAATATAGTATAACTTTCACCTAAAACATATCCATTTATGTTCAATATATATACGTATCACTTTTAATTTAAACACTTTCCATAACCATTTTTGATATCATTTTTATATTGGGTAGTATTAATAATTTTCAGAATACACCTTGTTTTGTGAAAAAAGGTCAAAAAAATGTTCGATTTGAACTTACACCTATTGTATATTGACTAGACAATTAATATAGGTTGGATGCCCTTATTTCAATTTTCGTGTTTCACTCTATCGAATCATTAATACACATAGGTGTGCAGAGGTGAAGATGAATTTGGTAACCCTAAGTTGTAGTAATACACGAAATTAAAAAAATACTCAATCTGTCCAGTAAAATTTTGTTTTAACCATATTTTAATTATAAAAAATACTGTAAAAATAAACAAATACTTTGTAGACACAAAAATTAGTTTGATCAAAATTTTATATGACGGAGGGAGTATTAGATTGTGGCGCCCAAAAATTTGCCATGCCTACAACGACCCGACCACCTTGGTGTAACTACCATTACCATCTATATATAACCCCTTCTCTCCTCCAATTTATATTCACTCTCAAGAATAAACAGAGTGAAGGGAAGAGACAAAAATTAAGAATGCCTTCTTCTTCATCAGTGGTCGTTTTATCCAAATGCACCATCTACCCCGACCAAAAATCCTCCGTCAAATCTCTCAAACTCTCCGTATCCGACCTCCCTATGCTCTCTTGTCAGTACATCCAAAAGGGCGTCCTTCTCCCCTCGCCGCCGCTCTCCTCCCCGGACCTCCTCTCCCTCCTCAAACTCTCTCTCTCTAGAACGCTCTCTCACTTCCCCGCACTCGCCGGCCGACTGCAAACCGACCACTCCGGTTACGTCCACATCGTCTGCAATGATTCCGGCGTCGATTTCTTCCATGCCAAGGCGCCCCTCTCAATTGCAACCCTGCTTCCGCCACTCGACAGCGATATTCCGCCCGTGTACCGCCGCTTTTTCCAATTCGATAACACGCTCAGCTACGCCGGCCATAGTAAGCCCCTCCTTGCCGTGCAGGTCACGCTCCTCAACGACGCCGTTTTCGTCGGGTGTACCATGAACCACGCCGTAGTCGATGGTACCTCCTTTTGGAATTTCTTCAATACTTATGCGGAAGTCGCGAGAGGCGCGATCAACATTTCGAAACCCCCGGTTTTTATCCGCGACTCTGTTTTTAATTCTCCGGCGGTGCTGAAGTTCCCGGAAGGAGGTCCGTCGGCGACTTTCTCCGGGGACGAGCCTCTCCGCGAGAAGATATTCCGGTTCAGTAGAGAGGCGGTTTTGAGGTTGAAATTCAGAGCGAATAACCCGACCCGAGAGCCCGAATTTAGTGCCCCTGAGATTTTGGGGAAACAGAGCAACGGCAGTTGGGCGGTTAACGGAAAGATTAGGGAGGAAGTTGTAATTTTAAAGAAAGATCCAAGGGCTATGATCTCATCTTTCCAATCGCTGAGCGCTCAGCTGTGGAGGTCCGTGACACGTGCCAGGAATCTAAAAGCAAGCAAGACGACGACATTTAGGATGGCGGTTAACTGCAGGCATCGGCTGGAGCCGCGGCTTGAGCCGCTCTACTTTGGAAACGCAATTCAGAGTATTCCAACTCTGGCGAGTGTGGGAGAGTTGTTGAGTAACGACTTGAGGTGGAGCGCTGATCAGCTGCATCAGAATGTAATGGCGCACGACGACGCTACGGTGCGCCGTGGGGTGAAGGATTGGGAAAGCAATCCCAGGTTGTTCCCGCTTGGGAATTTCGACGGTGCGATGATCACCATGGGAAGTTCCCCTAGGTTCCCTATGTACGATAATGATTTCGGGTGGGGGCAACCGTTGGCGGTGAGGAGCGGTAGGGCCAACAAATTTGACGGTAAGATCTCGGCCTTTCCGGGGCCCGATGGAAATGGGAGCGTTGATCTTGAGGTGGTTCTTGCACCGGAGACTATGGCCGCTCTAGAGAATGATTTGGAATTTATGCAATATGTTTCTTCATCATGATTAATTTGTGATTGCTCCCAAGAAGCTTCGTAATTCTACCATGTTTAAGTTGTCATATGATTGTGAAGCATTATTATAAACTCATGTTTCGCTCATTCTCTTGTTCATCATATGAATTTCATTTGGTTCATACTTATCTTAATCTTTCACTGATAGATACTTAAATTCTACTAATTTTAATGAATTTATTGTAAAATAAAATATGATACAATATATGGGTTTATACCTATTTTTAATAAAGAATTATGTTTTCACGGTTCCACCAAAAACATTACTTGTACTCAGTTCGATTATGGTTTGCAAACAATTTTGACTAATAAAAAGTCTGTCCTGCTCTCTAAATGGCTTCTAAATTAATTACTAGACAAGGAGGCGGTTTTTAATTCGATTTGTAAAATGGTCAAACCGTAATCGACGATTTTTAATCGAAATCGGTGATTTTAGCTGTATAAACATGTCTATATGCTACTATACTTGTAATATCGAGCTTCGTGACATTAGTGTAGTGGACATTAATTATTTTTCTGCAACAATGATGATGTTAACACTGAATGGTACTTAAAAATATACTAGTACTAGTGTAAGACCAGCGTATTATGTGGAATTGTAAAAAAAATTATGTAACAAAATTTAATATAAATTTTTGAAATGTATATGTATGTGATTTTATTTGTTTCTCGAATAGAAATAGAAAAAATGTTTGAGTGAGAAAAAATAAAATAATTATAATAAAAATAAAAGTAAAATTGATACAAAATTAGATTTTGAAAATGTAAATGGGTGATGAAGAAAGAGGAGGGTTATAACCGGGAAGATTCATACTATATTTTGATTGGATAGGTTTTGTGGAAACATACTTTCATCATTAAACTGTCATGATATCTCTAAGTGATAGTATCATTTAGCATTTTTAATAATTCAAGTTATACGTACACTTTAGTATTACAACTAATACATTTCACTAATTTAAGTGATACTTTTTCATATTACGATTACATTTTAGTAGTGCAGGCCTATTTTGACATAGTAATTTCAATGGTTTCTATACCATCCACCCGTAACTTGAAGCTTCTTCATAGCTTCCTGACATTAGTGCAGTGGAATAAATTTTATTTCCGTAATAGTATCTCAATTTTATTGTTATCAACGTGGGTAAAACAATAAAACAGCATTACTTTTCCATAATAGTGTTGTAAGAATGATATAAATCATGAATAGATAAGTCGTTAGTCGTGTTAATAAAAATGATTAATTAGTAGAATGAAACAAAGTGGGGGAAAGCAACAAAAAAAAAACATAAAGGAGAAGAAGATAAGGTGGCAGTTGGGTGTCTAAAATAGAAGACAAGTAAGTGAATCCAGTGAATCCGAGTCGTTTGTTTTTTTCAGAACAGTTTTTCAGTTTGCAAAGATTAAGACTGATACGGGGTAAGTACTTTGTACACTGTGCTTCCAATAATTAATTTTGCACGTGATGTTGATGCCGAATGACCACATGATTGGTTCGTAAAATAAATAAAAATAAGACTAAGAAAGATGAATTTAGGTATTCTTTGTTTTTTTTTGGTCTGATTATTTTTTTAGATGAATATGTGATGGAGATAAATAATCCACTATGGAATCTTCGTTTTTTTCACTTGGATTCAATCTAAACACGATCTACAAAAACTAAATCGAGGAGGAGGGGTACGATGCGGGGACTCAAACGGTCAAACTAAAGAGAATTTTTTTATCATATCATTGGAAGGCTTTTTATTATGGGATAGTACTAACTGTTAAGAATTTTGACATTCAAAAAATAGTAAAATTGTAGTAATATTTTTACTTAAAATGTCTAAAAAATAAGAAATAAAAAGAAAAAAAATACATTAAAAATTAAATTGTCATTACACAACATTTTAGATATCTAAAATCTAAACAACTATTTTTATCGTTAGATATTTGGGAGAGCTCAGAGAGATATATAAGACAAGTGCTCATGGAAAAAGTTCTTACTTCTTACCCTACCTAGTGAAAGTGAGACATTTATACTCCCTCCGTTTCATACTTGAAGATCTATTTTACCATTTTGTTTGTTCCATACTTGAAGACACTTACTTAAAATAGTAAAAACACTTTTAAACAATCTCCCTTAAAACATCACAATATTACAATAAATGTCATTACTTTATTACCCTAAAAAATAACTTTATTACTATTTATAAAATTGAAAAGTCTTTACTACCCCATTTTATCTTACACAATACTAATAAACAATACTTTCATTAAAACTCGTGTCCAATTGATTTGGGTCTTCAAGTATGGGACATTGGGACGGAAGGAGTATATATATGTTTAAGATGGTATATATATAACTTATAAGGGTTTCTTTTAAGAAAGAAAAAAATGGTACAAGGGTCATTATAAATGTAATCCGGGCACCTTAAATGTTGGGCCTCTGATTTTTTTTTTTGGTCTCGACTCTTGAGCTACATATAATTATTTATGGGCGCGGCACCCAAGGATCCTATAACTACACCCACATAAACTTTTTTTATGTATGCGAAATATCTTTTGTACCCCTCCTGCACATTTTTAAAGAAAAGAACGGATGAGTACACCCACCAATTTCATTTCACACAATCCCCACCATCACCACCAAAAAAAAATAAAAATGAAGGCCCAATTTTTTGGAACAGCAAAGTGAAATATATTAGAGGCATTAGAGATGCCTCAAGAAAACAGCAGTACAAATTACAAATAGCACAGAAATACAACAAACACTCTAGTTAAAACAAACACATATTGTTCGAAAAAAAATCCAAAACAACCTAAATTTGTTCGAAAAAAAAGATCGAACAAAATTTTCGAAATTTTTTCCAACACAAACAAAGATTGTTCGAAAAAAATTTCAAAACAAACACAGATTATTCGAAAAAAAAATCCAAAACAACCTAAATTTGTCCGAAAAAAAAAAGATCGAACAAAATGTTCGAAATTTTTTCCAAAACAAACCCAGATTCTTCGAAAATATTTCTAAAACAAACTCAATAGGTTCGAAAATAAATCACGAACTTCTAAAAACCCTAAATTTTCTAAAATTCCAAAAAATTAAAAAAAAAACCTACCTGAAACGGGCGGCGGTGGCGGAGGAGGGAGGAGGGGTGCGAGCGGCCGCGACGGACGAGGGAGGAGAAGAGGCGGCGACGTGGGGAGTGAGGGCGGCGCTGTCGCTGCGTGGGAAGGGGAGGCGGAGCTGCGCCGCGGCGACGTCGGGAGAGAGGACGGCGTTGTCGCACGTGTTGGGTGGGGAAACGGGGACGGCGACGAGAGGAGGCGGCCGCGAAGGGGCTGCGGCCGCTGACGGCCGCGAAGGGAGAGAGAGTGCTGCGCTGTGGGCGGTGTGGGCCGCCGCGACGGTGGAGTGGTAGGTTGCAGCGCCGCTTACCTGAAGAGAGAAAGAAATGGAGGTGTAAAAATGGAGGTGGCCGGGTGTCTGAATTTGAGAAAGGAGAAAATGAATGAGTTAGGGTTTTAATTGAAAGAGGGGGTAATTTTGGGATTTTTAGGTGGGTGTCCTCATCCATTTTGTGTGTGTCCTCATCGCGTTGGTGTCCTCATAGGATCTGTGTGTGGCTTTAGCCGCGCCCTTATTTATTTATTAAAAGTTTGAATTGAGTTGTTAACTAAGCTATGTAATTGGGCCGCGCTCTACTCTGGAGTATGACAACATTTGCCTACTAAGATCATTTTATTATCTCATTATTATAAACTTTTTCTATCTCAAAATTTTCCAATTATTAAATGATTAGAATATGCTTTTGTAGATAAGATATTTCACATTCTCTTGAGAAAAATTGAATCGGATCATGTTTTCTTCGGGATAAAAAGGGAAATTAAAAAATAGAGTAAACCGTGTCGTCGTGGGAAAAGTAAGAATGATATTGAAAACATAATCACATGGGCTAATGGGCTCTTTTAAAAGAATTTCCCAATGGTTCTTTTAAGTTATTACTCCGTCCGTCCTGCAATTACTTGCAAACTTTTTTTTTGGAAGGGGGGACGTCTTAAAATTTACTTGCACACTCTTTATTTACATACATTTTACTCTACACATAATTAAATTACCTAAACTACCTCTCATTTATCTTACATCATCAACCACTAAATTCACATTTTTTCTTAAATAACGTGCCGATCAAACTATGTAAATTATTCCGGAACGGAGGGAGTATTATTTAAAATTTTGTAGATCCCAAAAGTACAAATGGGCCTAACAAATTCTTTGGCAATATTATTGAATTATTTTATTGCTATTTAGTGTAATTGTAATTATAAAATATTTTGTATAGAATTAACACTTGTGTGAGATGATCTCATATGTAAAATGATGCATTAGAAAATTAATGTAATTAAAAATATTTTTTATTATTTAAGGGTATACTTGTTAATACATACTCTTTCTTAATTCCAAAAAATTAATCTAAAACATCATCTATAAAAAGAAAATGGACATCATCTATAAAAAAAAAATGGACATCATCTAAAAAAAAAATGGAGGAAGTATATTTTTTTTCCCTTCTCAAATACATTATACGGAGGAAAACATCCTAAAAAAAGAAAAAGAGGAGAAAGATATAGTGGAACAGAGGGATTATTGATGTGCGGAGAGCACATAGTGGAGATATTTTAGTTGTACATGTATTATGTGGTTTGAGCAGCATGCATGCATTAAGAGATATGCAGAAAAAGAAGAAAAAGGTAGGTATTTTAGTTGTACATGTATTATGTGGTTTGAGCAGCATGCATGCATTAAGAGATATGCAGAAAAAGAAGAAAAAGGTAGGTATGTTAAGATGCTCAGAATTTGTAGATCGGTGGTCCAATCAAAATCAAAGAAAGAGAAAGAGAGGTAGTAGACAAGGCGTGCAGTAACATTCATATGTATTCATGCATTTGCAGCTGCACAAGTTATATTATAATTCAATCAAAATAAAAAAAACAAGTTATATTATGGTCCAATTAAAATAAAAAAAGAGAGGGGTAGTAGACAGATGCAGATAGTAAGATTTATGGCGTTATTATGTATTCTTAACATTTGTAGTTGTACAAGTTATATTTGCAATTGCACAAGTTATTATGTATTCATGACATTTGCAGCTGTACAAGTTAATATGTATTACAACTATTGTCAAAGTAAGTCTAGATTCAATGGAAATATGTCAATTATCATAATTAACTAGCCTCTCTCTTCTTCTTGCACATATTCCCATTTTTCATTAAACATGTCAAGATTATATATAAAGTTTAAACTTTAAAGGACCAACCTACCCCTATACAGTGACGGACCCAGGAATTTTCGGTAGGGGGGCCCGATTAACATTATTATAAAATAAAAAAATATGTTTTCATTATTTTCATCAAAATTTCACATTATAAAATTGTCAACACGTCACATTTCATTAAATTAAATTGATCGGATAAGTTGACTTTTGCTATGTTTTGGTACAAGTTAATACTCCCTCTGTCCGTCACATTTCATTAAATTAAATTGATCGGATAAGTTGATTTTTGCTATGTTTTGGTACAAGTTAATACTCCCCCTGTCCTGTGATAACTTGCACATTTTAACCGATTCACTTTAAAAAACAATTGAATTTAGTGGTGTTGAGTCAAATAAGAAAGCGCATTTTGAGTGATTTAATAAGGTGCGAGGAGAATTTATTTGCACTCCCACAATTAATTAATTTACCTCTAAAATAAATTTGACTAAAAAAATTACACGTAAAAGAGACTATATTATCAAAATGAATTAATGTGCATTATGAAAAATATGCATTACAAAATAAATGTAATTAGAAACATTTTTTATTATTTGAAGGTATAATTGTCCATATATACTCTTTCTTAATTTCAACAATAGTCTAAAACATCATCTATAAAAGAAAATGGAGGAGGGAGTATATTTTTTTTCCCTCTTTTCAATTATATCATATTTCTTAATCAAAACATACGAAGAAAAGAGAAAGATATGGTGGGACGGAGGGATTATCAAAACATACGAAAGAAAGGAGAAAGATATAGTGGAATGGAGGGATACGAAAGAAAGGAGAAAAATACAGTGGGATGGAGGGATTATCATTTATGATGGGCACAAATTGGAGATATTTTAGTTGTACATGCATTATGTGCTTTGAGTTGTATGCATGCATTGAGAGATATGCAGCAACTGAAATGCATTGTATTGTATACCAAAAGAGAAAAGGAAAAAAATATAGGTAGGTTAAGATGCTCAGAATTTGTAAATTATATTATGGTCGAATCAAAATTAAAGAAAGAGAGGTTGCAGACAGAATTATATTATGTTTGAATCAAAATCAAAGAAAGAGAGGCGGTAGACACAATTATATTATGGTAAAATCAAAATCAAAGAAAGAGAGGTGGTAGACAGAATTATATTATGGTCAAATCAAAATCAAAGAAAGAGAGGCGGTAGACAGAATTATATTATGGTCAATTCAAAATCAAAGAAAGAGAGGCGGTACACAATGGTAAGATTCGTCATATATTTGTGGCTGTCCATGTATAAATCAAAGGAAGAGAGGCAGTAGACAAAAGCATATGGTAAGATTCGTGCACAAGTCCATGTACTGTGTGAAGGCATATTTACATAATTAATTCATCCTATCCTGTTTCACCGACCTTTTTTCTCTGCATTCCACAGTTTCCACCTGTCGACCTTTTTTCTCTGCACTTGCACACGGTGGAAACCCTGCCGACCTTTTTTGTCTGCACTCCCACAGTTTCACCCTGCCTGTCATTTTTTCTTTGCACTTGGAAACTGTGATATATATATATATATAAAACGTCAAATAACCAACCTACCCCTGATATATACAGGGTTTATTCAAATTAAGATTGATGGCATTTGCTGATTATTATGTATTCATGACATTTGCAGTTGCACAAGTTATTATGTATTACAACTGCCATTGTCAAAGCAGGTCTAGATTCAATGGAAATATGTCAATTATCATAATTAACTGGTATTTCTCTTCTATGATGATATACATATTCTCATTTTTCATTAAACATGTCCAAGATTATATATAAAGATTAAACTTTAAAGGACCAACCTACCGTGTATATACCCAAATACTAAATTCAGAAACTTATATTTCGAGTCCGGATTGAAAGACTATGCATCATGGATCCCAGACAAATTTTGTATCTAAATAATGGACAACGAGGCCCATTAAAAAATTTATACCAAACATTGTGGATCCTCAATGTTTACTAATTAAAAAAATCGTGAATAATGGAGGCTTTTGATATACTAGTCCACTTCTTATGTCTTAAAATATAAGAGAACAAAATAATACCAACAAATTAAAATACTTCACCTCTCACGTGTTGACAAAATAAGTCCTGGACAAATTATTTTGTGGCCAACGATGGACACTTTATCAAAATCCAGGATGGGTTCTTTTATTAAAGGCCAATATTATTTGCACTCCTACAATTAATTAATTTACCTCTAAAATAAATTTGACTAAAAAATTACACGTAAAAGAGACTATATTATCTCTATATTAGTTTAAACGAAAATTAATCCAATCAAACCTTAATTTATTCATCCCACAAACCCCTGAGCTAACACCGAGTCATACACTAAGCATAAAATTAAAGATTCTAATCTTAAAAGCCAAGATCAAGATTTAGAAAAAATTATGCAGATTTTCTGGAATAAATTCAACAAATTCAATTCTTCAAAAAAAATCAAGATTTAGAAAAAAATTAAAAGGCAATATTTTTTTTACCAAAAAAATTATATAGCATATTTATATTATGGTCTAATCAAAATCAATCAAAGAAAGAGAGGATGTAGACAGAATTATATTATGGTCAAATCAAAATCAAAGGAAGAGAGGCGGTAGACAAAAGCATATGGTAAGATTCGTGATATTTACCGCTGACACTGTGTGAAGGCATGTTTATATTCAATGTAACTATTATGGTCGAATCAAAATCAAAGGAAGAGAAGCTGTAGATAAAAACATATGGTAAGATTCGTGATATTTACGGCTGTACAAGTCCATGTATTACCGCTGCCACTGTGTGTGTGAAGGCAGGTTTATATTCAAAGTAAATATTATGGTCGAATCAAAATCAAAGGAAGAGAGGCGGTAGACAAAAGCATATGGTAAGATTCGTGATATTTGTCGCTGATGTAAATATACCAATTATCATAATTAATTCACCCTACCAGCCTGACTAGTTGGATTTTCAAATTATTCAATTCATTTATCACAACAAAGAAAGTCTCGTACATAAAATGTGATATTTTTGTAAATTTTTATAGTAATTTTAAAATTTGAGTATTGCAAATAGAGAATTCAAGCTTCCATTGAAAGTAGTAGTAGGGAGTATTCAAGCTAATTACACAATCCCCTACTGAAAACATATACACACAACAAATAATTCAATACACTGAATGAATACAACATACCATTATCAAAGCTACAATGTCTATCATGCCATAAATACTAGAAATAACAATGAAACCTTTCCTTTTCTAGAAGTGGAGCTTACACACAATCAATATCAACATTACATTTCAGACGAGGCCGGTAAGAAACAGCCGAATAACCACCGAAACGGTTGCAAGAATTCCACTCTCTTGTTTCTCCAGAACCAAATAGCATCACTATACTGCTCGTTTCGTATTACACGTGTGGCTGCCCTCCAATCGTACTTCTCCATTTCTACGCGTGCTGCTTTGCCTATACTTTCTCTGAGCTCACAATCATGCAGAAGGGGGCTGAGTTTACTCAAGCAATCATCGAGATCTCCAGGATTGAATAGATAGCCGGTTTTCCCTTGCTGATCGTCTGGAATGATGTCTGGGATACCACCTGCACGAGCAGCGACCACAGGAAGTCCAGACGACATAGCCTCCAGGACAACAAGTCCAAGAGTCTCGGATTCTGAAGGCATTATGAAAACATCTCCACTTGCATATGCTTCAGAAAGCTCTTCCCCTTGAAGCATACCTGTAAATACAGCAGGCAAGCCACAGAACAGCTGCTCCAGTTCCTCTCTACCAAAACAAACAATGAGCTTGAGTTATAATTAATTTTATGCAAGTTATCGACTTGATCTTGAGTTTCCCACGAGTCAAACTCAAGTCCAAAAGAATTGAGCTCGATCAAGTTTGAGTAGCGTTCTGAGCTTTGAGTTCAAGCTTGACACTACTTGACTCAGCTCGGATCATTTACACATTTTTTAGATGCCATAGAGAGTACTATTGCTAAGATTTTACAAAATTTAATGCAAATACAATGCAATTCAACCTTACCTGTATGGTCCATCCCCAATGAAAGCTATTCGAGCCTCTGGAAGCTTATCCATGACACTGTTTCAGCCATGCCATTTCAAGTGGTCAATCGCCAAGTAACGTCACACTCAATAGAATGTCTTAAAAGAATCGAAATGATAGAGCAATACCTTTTGAGAAATTCCAAACTCTTCTCAACTCCAATCCTTCCTACATGAACTATCAATGGTCTATCGGGTTCCCCGTTGCTAATATAAGAAGAAATTTCTGAGCAAAAATTGGAGTCTCATTAAAATGTAGTTGAAGAAATTACTAGTTTTACCTTAATCTTAATCTCATTTCATTAGAACGAAAGCGTGGATGAAAGCTATCAGAATCGACACCCTTGTTCCAGAGGCGTATCCTGCTAGCTGCAACGAAAGAGGTTAATTAAGGACTCGTCACACATCACTGCTACGTATTAAGACAAAAAGTACACATAATTAAGGAGTTAAGATTCTACCTTCAGTTACTTTAGCTGCTTCTAAATCCTTAGCGATTGCAGCAGAAGGAACCAGAGTAAGGTCAGCAGCTCCGTGCAGAAATTCTGGTGAAAGGTTATTCGATTAGTTTAAGTATTCGCAAAATCTATGTAAAAGGAAAGAAACCTTGCTTACTTATAACTCCCCACATTGGTTTCACAAGCCAACTATATGTATATCTAGGTATGTATCTGTAAAGTACAAATTCAATAATGATTAAACCAGTACCATTTGATGAATGAATATAGATTGAGAAAAAGAATATCAAGAGAGGAAGAACATACACAGGAACGTGGGTGTGATACGACATTACTATAGGTACAGATATTAATTTTGCTATTGCAAGAGCGCCAAATACCTACAAAACCAAATATTTCCTTGTGTTGAGTGTATAATACAGTGAAGTCTAAAAAGATGAATCAGATGGATGTCAAAGGTTACCATAACACCAGGGGACGACGCGTGTATAATATCTGGCTTGAATTGTGCGACTGCTGAGATTATTCTTGGGCTGAGCGCGAGTGAGAGTGGTACCTTTTGGTAGCACGGACAAGGGAAGCTGCAAAGCCAATATTATTACATCACAACAACATAGTATAGATTAGAGACGAGTCATTAAACAGCACTCACCTATGTGAGCCGATTATTTGAGCTCCATGAAACTCCTGTGGCACTCCTTCATGTGTTGTCACAACCATGACCTTATCAAATAATTGAAAATGCTAGTTCAGAGTTGGCCTTATGTAAAACACCAGTTTTACTACAACTGGTTCGCAACTATCACTTTATAGTTGTACAATTAATACGTACTTCTTAATAAATCAACTAATATTGTTTAAAAATACAACAATTGCACGGTAATATAAGACTTTGCATTACAAGAAAGAATCATACCTCGTCCCCCATTTCGCGCAGATATTTAATAAAGTTCTGGAATCTGTTTTTGTATCCAGAGATATAACTGCATATATACAACATCATCACCAAAAAAACGACATTTCAGGATGATAATAATGCATAAATACGCAAGACATCCAACAAGAGGATTAAAATAATAGTATATAAATCAATCATTCAACAAATGAAACAGATAAATGCTGGCAAATACTATTAACACGCTGTTAGTGACTTAAGAAATACTAATAAAAAGTCAAATCTAGACTAAAAATGGAACAGAAAATAAAGGGATTCTGTATGTCATTATAACTATGGATCACATTAATAATCAAAACTAGCTAATGGTCTGCAAATCATGCATTTTGAATCAAATTACTCAATCATAAAAGCTAAAATTGCATTCATCATATCATAATATCACACTACATGTAATACAATCTAACAAAATCCACAAAGATGATAATTTTTGATGATGAGAAGTAGGCAAAAATGAAAAGACTCACGCAAATGGAGATGGCTCAACAAAGAGAGCAATGCGCCTAGGCCTAGAATTCATCTCAACCAAAGGGGGAGACTTCTCATCTTCCATGTACTCTATAATAGTCATATTGCCTCCACAGGATCTAACTTTCTTTATTCCTTATACACTTTAAAGATTCAATCTTTACACAGATTAATTTGACATAAGGGAAGGAAGCCTTGTTCTGCCTGCAGAAAAGCAAGAAAAAATGGAGGTGAATTAATAAAGGTGGATGAGAGAGAGGAGAATTTATAGAGAGAGAAGGGGCACATGATGATTTTGTTAATTAATTGATTAATAAGTACTACAACTGTGAAGTTTAAGATTTAATTTAATTTAATTAATGCAAGTGGTGTGAGAGAAGAGAAACAAAGGGCCCATGGGAGAGAACTTTCCAAATGGATATTCTTTTTCCAGGGGGGAAATGAGGAATAATTTGAGGATGAAGTAGCATATGCTTAATGTAAGTGCAATATTCATATCTTGCAATTTTCAGGGGGGCTTTTGTTATTACTCCATCAAAGATCATGAATGGATCATCTGCACCATTTTTTTATTCATGACTCAATTTCTTTTTAATATATATTATAGCACATGATTTGCCAAGTTCTTCAATAAATTAAGACCAATGTCAAAAAAAAAAAAAAAAATAGGAGTAGATTAGAAATCAACTTTCCTAATAATATTTGGGTTCATTATCACATGAAGTTGACTATTATTTTTGTCATTCAAGAAACCATCATAGTTTTGGACACAATTTGCGTACGTATACAAATTGAAGATATTATTTTTCCTAATAATTTGAAGATATTCTATATCAAGGGAATATCCTCAATTCTCTATCAAAGTTGAAACTCATAAAAAAATCAATGGCATATGGATAGTGTTAAATAATAAGTAATTGAATGTGGTGAGGCACTTGTGGCTCAAGAAGACTCCTCAAATAATTCCGTGTTTCTTGTTCCCAAACACAATCATCCCCCGGTCGTGGTGGCAACTGTGATGGTAGAAAACGGGGATCAATGATGATTTTCTGTAGCGCCGCACAATTATCCCAAACGTTTCTCACGAGTTCCATTTCAGTACCTGACCTCCCACAGTAACCCGAAAGTTTAAACACTTTAAGATGCTGGTGTGGAAAATTCATAATGGCATCTCCTCCTCGTCTGCTCCACCATAAAATTGTATCCATCATCTGCAGCATACCAAAAACAAACATGAATTTATAAGACAAACAACTATTAGTATTACTAAGACTAAGACATGACAGATAAACTGCTAACCTTCACTTCAAATTCTTCTAACTGGGGAGATGCCTTGAGAAAGCATGTTAATGCCATAATACTTTCGTCATACATTGCTGAATATTCTATTTTCAACTTCTTTAACTTGGGCATTTCAGGTAACTCTAACACCTCAAGTTTCTGCACAAACCATCATAATTAATCCAACATCCTACTAATCAATCAAACTTAAAACAAAACAAACATATATCTAACCATATAGCAGGATAGATCCACAGTAAGGATTTCCAACTGGGGAATGCAGCAATGGAGTACATCAACTAACTTGTTCAACACATAAATATCATGATAGCCGCACACAAGATTAAACTCAACAAGCAACGGAACGTTCTCAAGCAAGAGTCCCGATAAAGTCTCTACTTTAAGCCAAGTCAGATTTGGAGCTGAAATTTTAACGGCGAACCCACAAGGGTAGCAGTCGAAGATCTCCAAGTGCTTTAACGCGAGCGATGAGCCACAAACTTCAACATTAGTCATTTTAGACGACTCTTGTACAATTAATTGTTCAAGAAGCGGGCAATTACGTAGAAAAAACTCAATATCTTCACCACTCACATTAACACCTCTGAAACACAAAGCTTTGAGAGGCTTAAAAAGTGAAGGCACCAATAACTCTGCAGGAAAGTTATACTTATTACTATTTGATTCATCATCATCACCACCACCATATTCTAGTTCTAGCAGGCTCAACTCCAACCTCTGAACTCGTCTCGCGAAAGCAAATTGAAGCCAGGAAGTGATTGCTTCAGAGGATGAATTGTCCAAATCAAAACGGATTCTGAACTCATCCAATGTGGGAGCTTTGTGTGATCGGAGAATCGAGTTCACCCAATTTATATAGTTGCACCTATCCTCATTGAGTGAATTGGGGTGTTTTACAAACTTGTAGGATGAATCATCGAAGTGGAGACGCAGTGAATGTCTCCACAAGTTGGTCCATCGAGTGGAAAGAAGACTAGTGCGTGCAGCTTCTCTCAGAGGTAGCAAAGACAAGATATCAATCAGAGTATCATCAGGCATTCCACTTAACACATCATCACTGCACTGTAATAATCAAAATGAATAAACATTAACTAAAATTATGCACGTTTTTTCCTTCCCATACTTATATAAATTCTCCCCCTCACTCTGCAGCACTAATTTGAAGTAAAAATAACAATTGACATTGATGATTCAACAAATCATAATAAACAAGGTAACTAAGTTGTATGCCTTAAAAAAAACATGTACATTAGTTTCTCAAGAAAAATAAAAAACAGAACCTTTTTTCGGACAATCACCTTTTCGGGTTGAAACTCGGGACTAGGATTGACTCCCTTCGCATCCATCAAACCTTGAATCTTTTGGAAAAAAATATATAAATAAAGAAACTCATAGGCAGCACACTTCCACTTTATAATAAAAATTATAATGTCTCGTGCAATTAACAATAAAAATATATAATTAAAAATACTTCAAATGTTTTAAAATAAGTGTCGTTTAAAAAATTGTATAAAATTAAGAAAATTACAATTTTACAAATATACCCCCAATCACACTATCTCCAATCACAACTATAATTACGAAAATTGCAATTTTACAAATTGTTCTTTAAAATAATTGTATATGAGGTAATAAAAGGACATTAATACGAAACAAAATTGAATTTTTAAAACTACACTAATTTTTAATTTGTTCTCCATATATGACATTTTATATCTTAAAATTTTAATACCCCGTATATATTAAAGTGATTAATTACTGAACAAAATCTCAAAATCCATAACTAGTTTTAGACGGTTTACTTTAGAATTTAATAACTAGTTTTAAAATTGTACGCCCATTTAAAAAATCACTCAACACCGTCTCTATCAAACCTGACATAACTAGGAAAATTTAGGTAAGATAAATTAACTTAATGGAGTAGTTTAAAAAAGGGTTGATGTTAAAGCTAACTGGGGTTTTTTTTTGTTTTCCTCAAATTTATCAATTGATTTATGAAGGAAAAATAAAAACCTATTAAGGAAAAAGGGACCGAGATTGACAGTACCTCTAGCTCAAAGCTTGAAAGGAACTCAATTTTACACGCGAAAACAAATTAATACTACATGGAAAAAAAATTATTTGAAAGAAGAAGTAAAATTAAGGTGTGGAGATCTTACCGAGGTATTCAAATTAAAGAATCTGAAAAAACAACAACATGCAATTGCTTCTTATCTTCATTGATTACCAGAATTATATACTATGCAGCAGCTGCTATTAAATAGGATCCAGATTTTTAATGTAACAGCTTGTTCTCTTCAACAATATCTCCGCCTATCTTTAAGCAACATATTGATTTACTTATTACTTTTTTGCACCCGCATATTATACGATTAACCAATATTATTATATTAAGAAAGAAGAAAATATAATAAATAGCAATTTTTTAAGTAATAGGTATGTCTCTCATTTTTTTTTAAGCAATTAGTAACATTAATATATTTAATCATAAATTCATAATCTAATAGTAAAACTTTCTATTATTTTTTTATGAACTCAATACAATTTATATATGAATAAAAAAAATCACATAATAATGATGACACACACGTCAGCAAAATTAGTATGATAACAACACAAACAGAATTAATATAAAAACTATACATAAAACATTTTAAAGGAATTGGGGATATAGTATATTCTATTGAATGTTTCAATAGAAACACTTTGTATTAGGGATATAGGAAAGATGTGCAGTAAATTACTCGGGGAACGAGGGGTAATTTCTTAAAAGAGGTGCAGTAAAATATCTCTACATTAACATTCCGAATAGGTGTGCAGTCGTTTCCATTTATTGAAAAAAACTTGAGTATTGTCAGAAAAGAAAGTGGCAGTGAGAGATGTATGTCAAATGTCATTGCCATTGGGATACGATATGACAGCTGTTACCCTTAAACCCACACTGTGTGCGATTTACAAACCCCCTCCTCCACCGCCGGCCACCCCCATATCCACTAGCCTCGTCTCACCGACCACCACCCACCTCTCTCCTCCTCCTCCGTCAACCTCTACTCTTTTTTCTTCCCCTTTTTCTTGTCGTGTCGCCGCCCATTTAAGCACCAGGCCGCCGCCTGTTACACCACCACGTGCCGCCCTGCTCTCAACCACCTATGGCCTCCGCCTAGGACCTCTATTCGCTTCCATGGCCGCCGTTTCGAAGCTCGACGGTGCTTCGCCGGTAAGCTCTCCCCCCTTCCTCCTCGGTCAGGGGCGAACCCACGCATAACCCCAGGGGGCTGCCCCCCTACCCACCCCCTATATATATTAATTGTTTTTTAGTTTTTTTTAAAAAATTAAATAAAATTAGTAATATAATTATTAATAAATTAATTTAATAAGTTATTTTAATAATGAATTTATTATAAAAGTCGGCTAAAAAAATTCTCACAGTATTTACTTTTGGTACTTATATATAAAAATAATTATTTTATACTTATTTATTTTATACGTATTTTAATTACCTTTCAAAATAATTATATTTTTGTTTGAAACTATTATTGATAAAAAAATGACTTTTGTATTTTTAAAACATGTTTGCTATCAACTCATGTTAAGCCCTTAAAAAATTAATTAATAGTTTAATTTGTTAATTTTTTTAATTTTAAATAACATTTAACAAAATATATAAATAATATATTCATTGTTCCAATAATTTGAGTGTTCATTTTTTGAAAATAATATAATATATCCATTGTTCCATAATTTGAGTGTTTATTTTTTTTCACTATATTATTTTCTTGCAATTTAACATCACTATTTTTAACACACACACACATATATATATATATATATATATATATATTCAATTAATTAGTGTAATAAATTAAAGACATGCATAATGATATACATATTTGAGAAACCTAATCACTAAAAAAAATTCGGCCCCCCCTAACCATGAATCCTGGGTCCGCCCCTGTCCTCGGTCGCCTCCCCCTACGGTGACCGACACCGAACGTCTCGGCCCTGAATGGTTGTCCCTCCCCCGCGGCAGGGTGACGCCCGTTAGTGTCGCGGCTCCTCGCCCTCCTCCGCCGCCTCTAGCCGTCCTCTGCCGCCCTCCTCCTCCCCTGGCAGCCCTCCGCCGCTGCCCTTGCGGGAGCAGGAGGCTCCTCTAGTGCCGCCTGTCAGCACGCAACCCTTACACGAGCAGGCTCCAACTCCAACGCCCTCTTCGTCCTTGGCCAATTTCTTCCCTGGTGAAATTGCTCTGGCTAAGCTGCTTATACCTCGGTTTCCGGGACTGGGCGCCTTTTTGGAATCTCTTGATCAGTCTGTTCCCATTGGTGTTCACCTCCCTTCCTTGGAGGAGCACTTTCCTGGGTTCACTGAGTTTCTCGAACCGCTCGTTGGCTCTTTACCTGCGTTGCCGTCTCCTACCTCGTTCGTGTCTGCCTTGGTCGGACAGAGCACCTCGGCTCCGCCCTCTTCCGAGATGCCCACCTTGCCCATTGGCCCCTCCTCCACGAGCCCAGTCGTTTTTCCTGAATACATGCGCCCATGTAAGAAGGGAGATTACTTCGCGATCTCGATCGATCATGCCACATTACAGACTGGTGTGAATGAATTCAAGGATGCCTTGATTGGTCGCTTAATCACCCCTCGTGGAAAAACCCCGATCCCGTATGCTGAGCTGTCGAAGAGGCTTGTCGAGTCTTGGTCCTTCCATGGGAGCCTCTCTGTTGTGCCAATCGGAAAAGGATTTGTTATTCTCAAATTTTGCCTTTTGGAAGAGCGCGACCGTATTTTTAGAAGACGAGATTGACAACTGGGCCCAGGTTCCATTCGCCTTAAAAAATGGTCTCTAGGCTTCAATCCGAACCAGGCACCGACCTCGACGGCTCAAGTTTGGGTACGCTTCCTCGGCCTCCCGATTGAACTTTGGCAGTCCACGGTTCTCTCGGCTGCGGCTTCGGCGGTTGGCAATCTCATTAAGATGGGCGGTCACACAACAGCTAAGACCATGGCTCAATACGCTAGAATCTTGGTCGAGGTGGATATGAAACAACCTTTGTTGGAGCGTCTGGTCCTTGAATGTGAGGATAGTTCGGTGATGGTAGAGGTGTTATATGAGCAGCTTCCGGAGTTCTGCAGCCACTGTAAGATAGTTGGACACGTGTCTGCTCGTTGCGCTATGGGACAGGGCCCGCCGCCTCCTCGCGACGGCTCCCGTGGTAGGACTCGGCACAGAAGACGGTCGAGGCCTTCTCCCTCAGACCTCCAGCCCCGAGCGCCCCCACTGATCCCCTCCTCGGATATTGAGGCCGATCCGGTCCCAGTGAGCAACTCCTTCTCCAGTCTCAACACGGATGAGCCCTCAGAGGATCCTGTGGCTGCAACAACCAACAACAGTCCGAACTTGGAGGCCACTTCCAACGACGTCCCTACTAGGGCAGGCCCAACTCGTTCCACGAAGAAACGTAGTAGCCTCAGGATGCCTGGGGTGATCCATCATCAAATCCAGGGCAAGACTATCAATGAATTCGAGGCTAGAGCCTGCACGAGCTACACTATCAGCCATTCAACAGGGCTTGATAATGGTTTTACCCGCGTCTCCCAGTTCAAGGGTAGTAGGGGCGATGCATTTGACCCTCCACAGTCCTTCACCCGATTTCAGATTCATAGATTTTTATCGGTTTTCTCGGAATTTATTATCGCTCTTATTGCTAGGTCGTTTATAGGGGTGTACCATTTAGCGATGGCACCCCGGCCTCTGGTTTCGACTTGTGAACTTATGGCTTTTATCTTTTCCTTCCTTTTTTAATCCAACAACTTTTTTATTGTCATGCACAAATACACACAAGTCAATTTATTTATTTATATATATAAAGTATTACAAAATTATCCTCAAAATCTTATTCATTAATCATTATTACACTTTTAACACTCATGTTTGTTGTTTCAAAAAAAAAAAAAAAACACTCTATGTTTGTTTATGTATTTATGAAATTTATTATCGAACATAGGAAGTACTCTATTAATCGTGTAAATTTGTTTTTTTTTTTTTTTTGAGAAGTAAATATATGATACTTGATTAATTAATCTGAGTACACGGGGTAATCGTGTAAATTTGTTATTAATTACTCCGTATTAGCTTAATTTAATTTAATGACTAAATAATATTGAAAAACTTGAGAGGACTAGAGGGTAACAAAAATATATAAACAAGGGGTGAAACAGAGAATACAAAGGAGTGAGGGGGAAATTGAATTAAAACGGAAAAAAAGAGGAGCAATGAAGTATGAAGAGCAAACTGAGAGTGAGAAGTGAGAAAGGGAAAGGATAGAAGAAGAAGAAGATGACGATGGTGATGAAGCAAGGGCTTCTGACGTGGAGCTCTAGTAATCAGCCTCCCCCTCTCTCTAGGGTTTCTCACCCATCTTTCAAGGCACTAAAATCTGTCGAAACCAAATCGTTTTTCAAATTATTTGCTCATATCAATGGCGCGGAGCCCAATGCTGCTGGCTTTAGCAGGGAAGATAGAAAAGCGTTTCAGAATCCGTTTCTCACAGAAATTGATATCAAGGTGCACTTATACACTTAATTTTCTGAAAACGTTATCTGGGTAGTTGGGTCTGCTTCAAAATTGATTTTTTTCTAGCATTTGGGTAGATTATTGTAGCGAATTGTGATATTATTTGTTTTAACGGTAATGTATGTGTAGCTACTTCACCTTTAGTGAGTTCTTGTATTTGCCTTTATTGTTACCATCCTAAACTGATGAGAACTGGTAATTTAGGAAAAAAAGAAAGAATTCAATTGGAATCATGTGAAAAAATCAACTGTTAGTGCTTTTTCATGGGCCATGATACTCTTCATTTGTTATTGGATGTGAATTGGACAGGCGGAAATCATGTAATTATCTGCTGTTAATGTGCATCTTGCTCTATGAAAGAGGATTCTTCATAATCTGCATATTCATTTTTAGTTTTTTTATGTTAAAGAGTTGTCACTTATCATATAATGTCTCAACACTTATATTTCCCATGATATATTGTTCGAATATTTTCTGTTTCTCCTTTCATCATTGACCCGAAACAAAGATAAGATTACGGATTTGCGGGCTCTTTGATGAGCAGTAATTAGAAATTCAGATTCAAATTCCCAAGTAATTATGCAATTGATTATTGATGTAGCTATGCTTTGTGGTTGTTCCAAAAACAACTTCTGTTTACATATTATGTGCAAAATCCCACTCTGATTTGGTCTTCCCTGCAGGAAAGATTGCTTTCCAAACACGCAGCTACAGCAATTATAGTTACCAATGCCATAATGTTTGCAAAGCCTCTTCAAGCACTAGCTGAAACATGTGAAGCTGATAGTTCTGTTTATAACATGAATATGCCACTGCTGCTTTTATTTTCCCTCGTAGGGGCCACTGTTGGAGGTAATCTTCAGCTAATATATGAAGTCTTTTGGATTCGGTTTTAACTTTTAAATTTGATACTGTAGAATGCAAACTAAGAGCGTTTTAGCGTTTATGAAAGGTGGGAACCATTATTTAACTTGCCCATTTACACCCTTTCAATTCACAAATTTAAAAAATGCATCGGTGCTCTCTCTCCCCGTTGAAAATTCCTCATTCTGAATGTATAGTTCCTACATGAATAAAATTGAGGTTTATGATGTGGAGCAGAAACCCCATCGTCAATCTTGTGCTTTTCCATTTGATTTGTTTAATGTCTTCATGATGCAGGGCTGCTTGCACGACAGAGAAGAGGAGAACTCCAGCGATTAAATGAACAGCTGCGCCAGATCAATTCAGCTCTGAGACGGCAAGCTAAGATTGAATCTTATGCGCCCAGTTTGAGCTATGTTCCTGTTAGTGGACGCATTGCAGAGAATGAAGTAATTGTTGACTCAAGGAAGCATGATCTAATCTCTCGTCTCAAAAATGGAAAAACTTTCCTGAGGAATCAAAATCCAGAAAAGGCATATACTGAGTTCAAGATAGCACTTGAGCTTGCCCAGAATCTAAAAGATCCAATCGAGGAAAAAAAGGCTGCAAGGGGCTTAGGTATTACACATTTATTGTGGATTTTCATTCTTTAATATTAAACCATTAATACTCCCACCCCACCCCTTGGGATTGATGTGTAATATCTTTGGTGGGCCCTCTTTTATGCATGTTCATATCTATTTTTTGCTTAAATTTCTTTTTAAGTACGATCATGGATCATGTTTCTATTTTTACTGTAAATGATTATCCGTTCCAGGGGCATCGTTGCAAAGGCAGGGCAAATATCGGGATGCGATCAAGTACCACTCAACGGTTCTAGAAATTTCGGAAAGAGAAGGAGAGGAGTCTGGGAGTACAGAAGCATACGGTGCTATAGCTGATTGTTATACTGAACTCGGAGATCTTGAACGTGCTGCTAAATACTATGACCAGTATATTTCAAGGTTACAGTCTGACTGATCTTTCTTTTTCCCGTAATCTCCTGTCTTCTGTTTGGTTGAGAGTGCAATGAATTCTAGAGTTCTTATGGATGATAATAACTGTTTTTTGATGTATGTATTATGCTGTAACAATTCTCCTTTCAAGTTAATTAAATTATCCTTCCAATATAATTCACTCTGTTGTTAATTATCAGCATCCACAGAAACAAAGAAAAACAGACTTGTCACCTTCTTTCATTTCTGGAGAATTAGGTATATAGCAGTAGGAACTAGTTTAAATAATTAAAATTTAAAATTCCCCTTAGTATAGACAAATGCTTTATGTCGAGAATACAACGCCACACAACTTTCAAAACCATGAATGAAAACACATTTGATAAATATCGAATGGGAAGGCAACGATTTCAGTCATAGCTTTGTACCAAGTTCCAAGTTGCCTTGTCCGTCTTCTCCTCCTCTTCCTCCACTCGGACTTTTGTTTCGTGGTTCAAGGTTCTTGTATCTGTAACAGTAAGCCACGACGATGAATACAAGTAGATTCACAGAACTTAACCCTGCCAAAACCCAATAGTAACGATCCAAACGGCTCTTGTTCAAGGTTGGTTGGAACCAGCTTGGTTTGCCTCCCTTTTCACTTATCTTTCCCACAACATACACACAAAGCGTACTAAATATGAACCCCAGACCTGACACCCCTGTTGTGAAATACTCCAAGTAATTTTCCATGGATTCAGGAGACTGATGTGTGTAGAACTCAGATACGCTGTTTTCCAAGAACGAATCCAGACCGGCCAGTAGGATAAACTGGAAAAGCAGCCAATACATGCTCATCGGGATGTCCTCATCAGGCTTGTCGAGTAAACCATGCCTTCTAATAACTCCAAGCCTGCGTGTCTCAAATTTGGCTGCAGTTGTACAACACAGAACTGAGAATACCATGCCCAGTCCAATCCCTATGGCTGGTGCAACTTTCTTGTATGTACTCTTTGTTGCTTTTACACGTTCTTTGTACTTTTCGTCGGTTTCCCCTTTCTCACGTTGTGTTGTCTGTAAAACCCAAGACGCCAACATGCTAAACAAATCCTTTGAATAGGTGAAAATAAGTAGAAGAATCTGAGGAGGGAGTTTCAACTTCCCTATGTGGCGATCCATGGTTTTTGCTTGTTCTACGAAGAAAGTGTTTGCGATAGAGGACACGATCCCACAAACTACGAAGGTCATCCACATAGGAACCATGCGCACTGCAATCTTGGCTTCTTCCACTTCTTCTACTGGACAGACCCTCCATTTATTCTTCTGTGGATCCATGCCGTCTGGTATAATGGCTGCCTTCTCCAGACACCTGATATATAAGGAAGGTTGCAAGAATGTCATAGAAAAATGAATTAGATTCCAATCATCCAACCCTGGATGAAGTAATAATGCTAATAAGTAGGCACCTGAGAAAACGAGTAGGCTTCAGTCTTTGATTCTCGTCGATCTTGCTATACTTCTGAGCATCGAGTGGAAATGACGTGCACATCTTGGAAGCAGCAGCAACGTACACTCTGCACACATTAGTTATGGGGCTCCCATCTGGGTTGGGTTTGTCCTTCGTATACGCCCACTGACCACACCACCCGGTCATGAAAACGAGTGTGGCAATGACAGTACAGATTGCTGGTACTCCAAACCGGATGGTCCATGGTTTAACGTATGGAAGTGCAATGGCTCCAATTATAGGCACGAATACCACAAAGACAAAACCTGGTATTCTTAACAACTTTATTGTGGGAGTATGAGCTTCATCGTCCTGAACCTCAACGAAAGGCTTTTGAGAGACGAGATTACCGGCTCCTCCAACCGCAATGAGTGCCATGCCTATGTAGAAGAGAACTTTCTGTGTTTGGCCTATGCATTCTGGCTCATATCGTTTGCATGAATTGGCAAGCACAGGCGGCATTGACATTGCGAGTAGGCTGATACCCTGCAAAGACTTGGAAGCTCAGAAAACTTAAAAGAGTATTATTATTATGGACTTGGAATTCGGAAAGAAACATAAACTTAAAAGAGTTATGAACTGACCATACTGTATGATATGCTAGAAATGAGTAGCATCTTGAAATTTCCGAGAAGTGTGTCGACAAAGAAGAGGATGAAAAGTGGCAAAATCTTAGAAATACCACCCCAGATGTTGAGGATTCCTGCAGCATGAGTGAAGTCTAGTTTCCAAACATCTGTCAAGTAATCTTGCATCACGAACAGAGCGTACGACACCAAGATGTCGGCCCACAGCAGTGCTGCAATGAGTGAAGAGAAACTTTGTGAGTCTATTATAGTATGGTGTGAAAAAAGATTGACTTCATTTTGACTTGAATAATGAGAAGTGTGAGTTAAATCAAATATATTACCATTGATCCTGACAAACCCCGCCTTCTTGAATCCATCCTGCCCCATTCAATCTCCTCTCTTCTGAAAAAGAAAGATTTCTGGAAATTAAGAAGAAACTGAGGGAGGAATCAATAACACTAGTGTCTGCAATTGCATTGACTTGTTTTTCAGTGAAAGAGAGAGAGAGATAGAGGTAGTTGAGGGGGCATAAAGATAAAGGCTTTGTTTATATGTACTATTCCAAATAGATGCCTGCCTTCTTGGAAGGCTTACGATGGGCCACATTCATAGTATAAAGTGTTCACACCAAATTATAGTATAAATATGCTGTTGACCAGCTTGACTTCACATACTAGATAATGAAGGATATTAATTAATCCAAAACTCAACTCTAATCATAAATTTTGGCTTTTATATAAGGGTATTTTAGACCTTTTATCTTGAGCTACTCTGTTATTTTTAATTTCAACACATGGTTGGTTGGTTTAGTTCGATAATGGGAAAAGACAACCTTAATTTTTTAGCACCTGCAGATCGTACAAATATGTTGACTGACCATGTAAACCCAAACATTCATCATATTCACATTGGCGAAACCATTAATAAACGAAATAATTAGTTATTGTAGGAAGAAGTGGTAGTATTATTTATTCTTGAATGAGTGAGGTCAAAATGTAGATATCATATAGGGTAAATAATGTTTTATTTTATATTTATAATGGTTTAGACAAGAATTTATTTGAGACTGTTTCTCAAATTTTATTTTGTGAGAGGGAGTCATTTAATCAACATTTGACCCAATAAGTAAGTGAATCTCGTAAATCTCATCCATTATCCTGCTCCTAATCTTCTTAGGGATGACAATAATACAGGATCAAATTGAGGTTGTTTGGATCCGACCAAGTGAATTTTTATCATCCACGTGTTATACATTTAGAGCATGAAATAATGATGTTAATCGAATGTTTGATGATGAAATGTATTGAATAATCATGCAACTTGTACTGGCTTTCTGCAATCATAGAGTGGACGTGGGAAGCATAACTAGAAACCCTTTTAACTCCTTAATTAATTACCCTTCCAATACATATTCAACAATTCATTATCACTTTTTTCTCTCCATAACAGATTAATCTCTTCTTTCAAGAGAATAAAAAAAAAACTCAAACTTTAATCTAATACTCCAAGAATGCAGTGGTCACCACACAACACAACGCATCACATATATATATTTCAGTCACGGCTTACAAGTTCCAAGTTTGCCTCTTTGTTTCGTGGTTCAAGGTTCCTGTATCTGTAACAGTAAGCGACGACGATGAATACAAGTAGATTCACAGAACTTAACCCTGCCAAAACCCAATAGTAATGATCCAAACGGCTCCTGTTCAAGGTTGGTTGGAACCAGCTTGGTTTGCCTCCTTTTTCACTTATCTTTCCCACAACATACACACAAAGCGTACTAAATATGAACCCCAGTCCTGACACCCCTGTTGTGAAATACTCCAAGTAATTTTCCATGGATTCAGGAGACTGATGTGTGTAGAACTCAGACACGCTGTTTTCCAAGAATGAATCCAGACCGGCCAGTAGGATAAACTGGAAAAGCAGCCAATACATGCTCATTGGGATGTCCTCGTCAGGCTTGTCGAGTAAACCATGCCTTCTAATAACTCCAAGCCTGCGCGTCTCTAATTTGGCTGCAGTTATACAACACAGAACCGAGAACACCATGCCCAGTCCAATCCCTATGGCTGGTGCAACTTTCTTGTATGTACTATTTGTTGCAGTCACACGTTCTTTGTACTCTTCCGGGGTTTCCCCTTTCTTGGGTGTCTTTTTCTGTAAGACACGACGCGCCAACATGCCAAACACACCCTTTGCAGAGTTGGAAACAAGTAGAAGTATCTGAGGAGGAAGTTTCAACTTTCCTACATTGCGATTCATGTTTTTCGCTTGTTCTACAAAGTAAGTGTTTGCGATAGAGGACACGATTCCACAAATTACGAAGGTCATCCACATAGGAACCATTCGCACTGCAATCTTCGCCTCCTCGACTTCTGCTACTGAGCACACCCTCCATTTATTCTCATTTGGATCCACGCCTTCTGGTATTATGGCTGCCTTCTCCAGACACCTGATCAATTATAATTAAGGTTACAAGAATGTTGGGACTAATGCTAATGTAATTGTAAACAGACAAGTAGGCACCTGAGGAAACGAGTAGGCTTAAGTCTCTCATTCTCATTCTCATTGTTCTTGTAATACTTTCTAGCATCGAGGGGAAACGACGTGCACATCTTGGAAGCAGCAGCTACATACACTCTACAAACATTAGTTATGGGGCTCCCTTCGGGTTTGTCCTTTTTATACTTCCAGCGCCCACACCAACCGGTCATAAAAACAAGTGTGGCAATGACAGTACAGATTGCTGGAACTCCAAATCGAACAGACCACGGTTTGACATACGGAAGAGCAATGGCACCAATTACAGGCACGAATGCCACAATGACAAAACCTGGTATTCTTAACAAGTCTACTGTCGTTGTACGAGTTCCATCTTCCTGAGCCTCGCGGAAAGTCTTCTCAGACACAATATTTCCGGCCATCCCAACTGCTATGAGTCCCATGCCTATGTAGAAGAGAACTTTCTGCGTATGGCCTATGCATTCTGGCTCATATTGTTTGCACGTGCCAAGCACCGGCGGCATTGACATTGCAAGTAAGCTGATACCCTGCAAAGAGTTGGAATTTGAACAAGTATGCAAAAGTTGGACTTACATATTATTTTCATTTGGTTCCTTATGACTCACCAGACTGTAGGATATGCTAGAAATGACGAGCATCTTGAAATTTCCGAGAAACGCGTCGACAAAGTAGAGGAAGAAAAGTGGCAACAACTTGGAAATTCCACCCCAGATGTTGAGAATTCCGGCAGCATGAGTTAAGTCTAGTTTCCAAACATCTGTCAAATAATCTTGCATCACGAACAGAGCGTACGACACCAAGATGTCGGCCCACAACAGTGCTGCAATGAGTGAAGAAACACAAACTATGAGTCTATAGTATAATGTGAAGAAAAGACTATATTTTTACTTCATCAAATACATTACCATTGATTCGGACATAGCCCGTCTTGTTGAATCCTTCCGGCCCCATTCAATCTTCTCTCCTCTGTGGAAGTCACCAAGTAATAAATCAAGAAATTGAGGAATCAAAAACACTAGTGTTTTTTTGACGGGAAAACACTAGTGTTAAATATATATAAAGGTTGCTCCAAATGCAAATTTTCAGATATTATTGACTCTTTCTTGAGTGGACAAAAAGCCTTTGTAATAAATAACATTCGAAATAGCTGCCATGAAAGCCTTACCCAGATGGACACGATTCATAGTTTTGATTGATGCACGTTCACACTAAACTACCATCAAACAATATACTAATGCAGACTATGCAGTTGACCTTCATTTCACATGGACAGCTCCATAATCAACTAGTATAAAATTTCTCCCTCTTGTTAACAAACTAAATATGCATCCTTGTTTAATTATGACTTTATTTTTTTTGTTACGTGAAATTTCAAGAGCCAGCTTTACGATTGGACATTATGATCCATACAATTCTTAATAAATGACGGTTTTGCATTTTTCTTAATATATGTGCATTGGAAAATAAAAATAAAAAATCTCTTGGCCCGTCTTTACAAAAATAGAGATTTATCGAATGTTGATATTCTATTAGGTTTGGACAAAATTTGAAAGCTTTATGAATTTCTATTTTAACATTATGAATTGATTCTGTTAGTTTAATTTTCCTGCACATGACTTTTTATTTCTGTTGGGTTGTAGAATAATTTGGCGTGGCAAAGTTTATTGTAGAATAATCATGGTGGTTTGTTAAGAAACATGGTAGTGGTGGCAGGCTGTAGCTTTAGTTAGATAATGAGACGACCTTAATTTTTCAGAATAATATTATTAGCAGTATCCAGCTGGATTGAATATCATATTATCATAGGAATAGTCATAGGTTGACTGTCAAACATTAACGTTGCCCAAACACTCGTTTAAATCAATGGATGGATGATCGAAAATTTTATTAAACTATTACTATGTCTTAACAAAAAAGTCTAGATACAAAAGCAATTTCCTGGATCATCTATTTAATAATGGAAATATGCAAAATAATGAGAGATTTTAAGGTAAATTAATGAAGTAGAAGAAAAATGGGAAACAAATAATCATCATTTGAGGGTAAGAATCAAATTTCACTAACACTTAAACAAAGCAATAACAGCATTGCTTGTCCTCAATTTCCCCTGAGGCTATAGGAGCTGCTCCAGCCTCTCCTCCCTCGTCCGACACAGCATCCCTGTTCCTATATCTGTAACAACACGCCACAAACACGAACACGGCCAGATTCACAGTACTTAAACCAGCCAGCACCCAGTAATACCGATCCAGACGACTCTTATTCAACGTCAACTGGAACCAGTTCTTCCTCCCTCCCTTTTCACTAATCTTCCCCACAACAAAAACTGATAACACACTGCACATAAATCCCAAACCAGATACCCCCCTACTGAAGTACCCAAGGTAGCTCTTCATACACTCAGGAGACTGAGCGTTGTGAAATGCAGCAACGCTCTTCTCGAAGAAAGAATCGAGGCCTGCAAGCAGGAAGAACTGTGGAAGCAGCCAATATACACCCATGGGAATGACATCATCTGGCTTCTCAACTAAATTATGGTTTCTGATCGTTTTAAGCCTGCCTATCTCCACTATAGCAGCAGTTATACAACATAGAATCGAGAGTATCATAGCCACTGCAATACCTATCGGGGATCCATACGTTTTGTGCTTCTTCAAAACGTGCTTAGCCATTCTGTCAAAAATTAATTGCTTTTCCCATTGTGATAGCAGCAGAAGAATCTGGAGAGGGACTTTCCATGTCCCAATTTTGCGGTTCATTTTACTTGCTTGTTCTATAAAGTAGGTGTTTCCAAAAGACGAAACGATCCCACAAACTATGAAGGTAGCCCACATTGGCACCATCCGGAGAGTGATTTTTGCGGATTCAACTTCTGTCACCGAGCAGAGTTTCCATCTATTCGTTTCTTCTGGGTTCGTTCCAGTTGGTATAATGGCAGCCTTCTCTAGGCACCTGAAGGATAAAAGAAATTCATTCTAAATGAAAAAAACCAACATTTACATTATCCATGAATGCCAAGAGAGACAATAGCTACCTTAGAAAACGAGTACGATTGAATGACTGAGGTTGGTCGACATTGCCCTGATGAAGCAGTTCAGTGTTAATTGGTAAGGATTTTTTGGAAGCAGCGGCTACGAATACTCTGCACACCGTGGTTATGGGACTCCCCTGCGGTTCAGCCTTTTCGTAAGTGAACGAACCGCTCAGAAAGAGAAGCGTTGCAACAATTGTACAGATTGCAGGAATTCCAAACCGGAGGTGCCATGGTTTTATGTATGGAAGTGCAATGGCTCCAACTATAGGTACAATGACGATGACACTATAAGCCGGAATTCTTAAGCAATCTTTTAGTCCATAACTAGTATCCTCACTAGGTTCGTCGTCTCTCTGCTCTTGAAGAAAAGGTTTTACGGAGACGAGATTGCCGGCCACTCCAACAGCTATCAACGCCATGCCTGTGTAGAAAATGACTTTCTGCGTGTGACCAATACAATGTTGGTCGTATTTTTTGCACGTGCCTGTAGCGTTGGCAAGGATTGGCGGTGTGGACATAGTAACTAGGCCAATTCCCTGTATTGGAAGTAGAGTAATTATCCATTTTGTGTGTCATTTAGAGATGATAATAACAGCTGCTAAATACTATCTGAATTTTGAACACCCAGATATCTGGTAGAGAAAAAGCAATATCATGTATTGGCAGCTAAATGCATATAAAATGTAGAAGTTGATTGTTTAAATTTAAGATTAAACCAGCTGAAGTGACTGACCACACTGTAGGCTATGCTAGATATGAGGAGCATGCGGAAATTTCCGAGGAAAGTATCGACAAGGAAGAGGAAGGAAGCGGGCAAAACCATAGAAATTCCGCCCCAAATATTCAAAATTCCAGCAGCATGAGTGAAGCTTAGGTTCCAGACTTTGGTTAAATAATTTTGCATCACAAATAATGCGTAGTCTACCAATATGTCTGCCCATAGCAATGCTGCAATAATTGGGTCAACAATGATTTGAGTCCATATTCTGAACTAATAACTAGTAATATATTAAGTTGGATTCCTTACCAGAAATTCTGACAAAGCTCTTCTTCATTACAGAAGCCATTGAACTTTCTAGAGTAAAGAAACTTGCCCAGATCTCAATCTAAGATCATGAAACAGGGGAATCAAAAGTCAGAACATTTAATAAGCTCAATCTTTCATACACACGCACGCATAAAAGGAGAGAGAGATAGTTGTGGTTCCTTAAATTAGTTTCTTCTCCATGTTCAGTCTCACCGTTCACACACTGAGTCAACGAGTTGAGTCAGTTGACCAGACAGAAAAGAAAAGTAATGTACACAGACAGCCAGGGACGAAGAAGTTTAAAATATCTCGTGCCCATTTTTTTCTCGCACACAGAATATTAGTGTAGTAGTATTTGACTTTGTTGACTGTTTTCTGGAGCTTAACTCTGACTGGGCAATCTAGGTATAAATTATAATAGTGGGCCCAAAGCTGATGATTAGTTAGTTATTTAACTTAACTTATTTCTGTGATCACGAATAGTGGAATTAGTAACATAAATAAATCCTTACAAATTTAGTAATTGAGTTGTGTGGTGCGCAGTGGCGTGGAAAAAATCGGTTATTCATTCGGTTATGTTTTCAATTTTACGAATTTCGATTTGATTTCAATTTTTTTACCAAATAAAAATCTGTATCCATTACCCAACTTGGAATTAAAACGCTTGGTATGTATAATTGAAAACCATGACCGAATTATTGTTGTATAACCCGATAGTTATCATTAAATTGCAAGGTGCATATAAGTGTGAGATAGGAAAAAAGAGCTAAAATATTTATTCTGTTAGTGTTACATGACTCAACCAATAGACAATTTGTTTTGCTAATGATCATCTGAACAACTGATGTCTTATAAGAACAAACATATATATTAACAGATTCTACTAAAAAAAAAGTTCAATATTTTACCAGAATTTCTGGAATTGCTCCATTGCTGCAGCCATCTTACTATCTGCAGAGAAATGATAGCTGAGAAGCGACAAGAAAACTGTAATTGTAAGACACAGAAACTTATCCAAGCTGAACCAAAGATTAAAATTAAGAAACATAAGAATCAAGAAGATATATGATTTTATAGTTTTCCTTAACTACACCACACATACACTATACACAGAGTTGACCTTAACTACTGCTCTACCAAAAAATAAATAAATAAACTATGAGACGTGGGGGAGAGGAGGAAAACTAGTGTTCATTTTTAATTTGCTGAAATAATTCATTTACTACTTTGTTGAATGAAGAAAGGAGTTTTCTTTTACAAACACCGGTCCCAAAAGTGACATCTTTTTGCAACATATAATGTTTACCCAAAGATAGGCAGCATCTTCTAGTGAAAGCACTGTCAAAACACATTGAAAATTCACCAGCAGAATCCCCATGGATCAATCATACGCGAAAGAATTTTTCCAAAACTATATGTGATCACATTTCTTTATAAATGAACTTGCAAGTGTATTACCATTCCCAAAATTAAACTCCATAACTTCAAGTAAACTACAATCAATAAACAGTGCCCAAAACAGTAACCAATATCTTATTATTACATGTTACACTTACATCTAACGGTGATCATGCTGGTCATAAAACAGAGACAACGCCTGAGTTGTAACTACTTTGCCAAACTTCAATCCCTTCAACATCTTCTCTAGTCACAAATAGCCTATCACCACCACCCACTATTTTCTTGATTACCCCTCGTTCTGAATCCTCAACTTTATACACATAATTCCTCCTGTACATATCTTCACTCACAATCCTCTCGTTTTCGCGCTCCTCTACCCTCGACCACACCTCCAACTCCCCCTCTCTCCCTATGAACACTTGCTCTCTGTAACAATGTAACGAAAAATTGCCACCACCATTGCCTCCCACATTCCTCATACTCGGATTCCTCTCCTTAAGATACAGCCACGGATCGTCACTCAGTTTCCTCAAATCCGCCATAGCTAAATCCCCTGATTTAGAACAAATCTTGAACAATGATAGCCCATCCAAATCAACATCCACATCCGCAAACGAGTCCCCAAACCGGCTGCTCCGACCTGAACCCGGCTCATTCGTCTCCCAAACCATATTTCCGGTTCTTGGATCCCACAGCCGGATATAGCCGGAATATCCGAACGCACCTGACGTCACAGAACTCCCTACCAAAACCCCCAAATCGGAAACATAAGTAAGCTTAGTCGGAACCATGTACTTGGAAGAACTTCCCGGCATTCTCCCAATCTCCGATGAAATGTTCATCGTCGATTTATCGATCATCAACACGCAATTCTCTCCGTGTTGGCAATCGTATGAAGCGAATACAGTATCAACCGAGTCGGCAATCGCGTGGACTCGGGCTTTGTATATCCTAACATCGGAGGGATCGACCCAATCAACAGACTGGACCCGTCGACCATTAGTCATATTATAGAAATGCAACCCTGATCCTTGTAAGGATCCGACGGCAGCAATCTCGGGTCGGATTCTTTTCACCGTATTGATGTAATCCAAGTGGGTCCGCACCGTTGCTGTGTGGCTGAGATTCCAATCGTAGACAGTAATCTGGCCGCCGTGGGCCACCCATAACGACCCATCCAATTCAATGGCGTCGAAGTCCGAAACGACGCCGTCGGATGAGGGTTTCACTGTGGTGAACAAGGAGGCGTCTATACCACTGAGTCGACTCGGGGCGAGTGCGGACTTGAGTTGGGACTCGATTCCGAAGTAGAGCGCCTCGTCGATGAGTTCCTGATTGGAGAAGCGTTTGGCGGTGGAGGGAAGGCGGTTGGAGCGGAGTAGAGAGAGGAGGATGGAGAAGATTTCCGGGTCTCGGTCGATGAAGACGGAATCGTGAGCCGGTCGGTTCGAGAGGGCGGATAAGAGGGAATCGGGGCCGCCGGATCGGAGAGTGGATACAGTTGTTTCGAATAGCTTACCTCCAACGTTGATCTTCACGCGTTCACCGGCGGCGGAGTGTTGGTCGCCCATTGACGGGGGTTTTGAGGGGAACTGACGGAGAGTATTTTTTCTTAACGGACTTAATACAGTTGTGTTCACTATTTACGCATTGCTTAAGTTTTACAGATATCATATTTGTGATTTTTTTTAATTTAATTTGGACACTGGACTCGGATACAATTTAGAGATTAAACTATTTTTGTATAATTAAGCACTTCATTTTTTAATAATAAATCCCTCAACTAATAAAATGTAGGAGTAACAAATATATCCCTCAATTTATAAAATAAAATTTCAATTTTTCTAGTAAAAATGACAATAAAAAGATTTTTGAATTAAAAAGGAAAGAAAAGATAAAAGTCAAAAGTTCACAAGTCGAAACCAGAGGTCGGGGTGCCATCGTTAAATGGTACACCCCTAAAAACGACCTAGCAACAAGAGCGATAATAAATTCCGAAAAAACCGATCAAAAATCTATGAATCTGAAATCGGGTTAATGACTGTGGGGGGTCAAATGCATCGCCCCTACTACCCTTGAACTGGGAGACACGGGTGAAATCATTATCAAGCCCTGTTGGATGGCTGATAGTGTAGCTCGTGCAGGCTCTACCCTCGAATTCATTGTTAGCCCTACCCGGGATTTGGTTCACCCCAGCCATCCTGGGGCAACTACGTTTCTTCGTGGAACAAGTCGGGCCTGCCCGAGTAGGGGAAGGAACGTCGTTGGTAGTGGCCTCCAAGTTCGGACTGTTGTTGGCCGCTGCAGCCACAGGATCCTCTGAGGGCTCATTCGTACTGAGACTGGAGAAGGAGTTGCTCACTGGGACCGGATCGGCCTCAATATCCGAGGAGGGGTTCTGTGGGGGCGCTCGGGGCTGGAGGTCTGAGGGAGAAGGCCTCAATCGTCTTCTGTACCGAGTCCTACCACGGGAGTCGTCGCGAGGAGGCGGCTGTGCCTGCCCCATAGCGCAGCGAGCAGACACATGACCCACTACCTTACAGTGGCTGCAGAACTCCGGAAGCTGCTCATATAAAACCTCCACCGTCACCGAACTATCCTCGCATTCAAGGACCAGACGTTCCAACAAAGGTTGTTTCATATCCACCTCGACCAAGATTCTAGCGTACTGAGCCATGGTCTTAGCTGCTGTGTGACCATCCATCTTAATGAGCTTGCCAACCGCCGAAGCCGCAACTGAGAGAACCGTGGACTGCCAGAGTTCAATCGGGAAGCCGAGGAGGCGTACCCAAACTTGAGCCGTCGAGGTCGGCGCCTGATTCGGATTGAAGCCTGGAGACCATTTTTGAAGGTGAATGGAACCTGGGCCCAGTTGCCAATCTCGTCTCCTAAAAATACGATCGCGCTCTTCCAAAAGGTGAAATTTAAGAATAACAAATCCTTTTCCGATTGGCACAACTGAGAGGCTCCCATGGAGGGACCAAAACTCGACAAGCCTCTTCGACAGCTCAGCATACGGGATCGGGGTTTTACCACGAGGGGTGATTAAGCGACCAATCAAGGCATCCTTGAATTCGTTCACACCAGCCTGTAATGTGGCGTGATCGATCGAGATCGTGATGTAGTCCCCCTTCTTACATTGGCGCATGTGTTCAAGAAAAACGACTGGGCTCGTGGAGGAGGGGCCAACGGGCAAGGTTGGCATCTCGAAAGAGGGCGGAGCCAAAGTGCTATGTCCGACCAAGACAGACACGAACGAGGTAGGGGATGGGATCGCAGAAAAAGAGCCAACGAGCGGTTCGAGAAACTCAGTGAACCCAGGACAGTGAACCCAAGAAAGTGCTCCTCCAAGGAAGAGAGGTGAACACCAATGGAAACAGACTGATCAAGAGATTCTAAAAATGAAACATAGTCATTATTGTCTTTCAATTAATTTCATTGGTAAATAATTGATTGACAATATCATTTCAAATCAATTGGTCACAGACAAAAAAAATAAATATGAAAGACAGAATGAAATTTATGTGATGTTCTTTAAAAAAGTAATTTTCCTTTATCCATATGGAACAAGCAAACAATTAATCCTTTTTTGATGCTGAAAGTTTCAGCAAGAAATTAACTGATCATTTTCATCTAAATTTTTTTGTGTTTAAATTATACGTTCCACTTTATTAGTTGAGAGACTTATTTCTTTGATTGTACGAAAAAAATAGTTAAAAATACAAATTCTACCTTATCCCTGTTTTTAATCCACTCAAAAACTCTTCTTCAAACTAAATTATTACCGTGAGTTTATGGAGAAGATTTAGCAAATACTCCAATAAATAAAAACATGTACTAATATAAGTTGATTACAATACTACTATTGATTATTTAAAAATATATATTTATAGAAAGAATGTTTCATGAATTACAATTTGGGCTTACAAATATCCAAATGTGGCCCAATACCCATGGGTTACTTAGGAACCTCAAATTATACCGGGTGTCCGATTATATGCAACTCCATTTAGGAATTAGGAGGGATGTACACCCCTTTCAATTTATTAATTAAACAATAGTGTAAAAATCTTAAAATACTCTTTTAAGTAAAATATCACTACTAAATGCACTCCTACTACTATCTACACTCTCCCTTTCAACATTTAAACACTAACCTACACTCCCCCTAATTGTAGCCACCACCCCTACTTCCGGCCGTTACTACCACCACTCCCAACATCCAACATCATCCAACAAAAAAAAAAAATCAAAATCTCAAAAAAAAAAATATATAATTTTGGACACGCCAGGGTCAATCATATACGCAAGTATAGGGTTTGGGGAGCTTGTAGTTGGGTGGGTGGGTAGGGAATAAAAAAATGCAGAAGGGGAAGGAAATTAAGAGAGAATAAATTAGGGTTTTGGAGTGGACGTGTGTATTAAATGTTTTTTAGAAATAAAAAGGTATTTATGACAATATAAAGGGTGCATCTGTTCTAGATAAATTTTAGGGTTGTGCATCAATAGTTAGTGGGAGTGCATCCAACCTAAATGGAGGTTTAAATAGTCACACCCATCTCAAAACTCAACATATTATATGGATCTACAACTCAAACCCAATGGGTTAAACTCATCAGGCCCATAAGTTTTTGTTTTGATAATAGTATTAGATCAATATTTACAATTATGTAGCACAATAATATCTCTCTCACTATTAGTTCTCTCCTAATTAGTCTAACTGCCTTAGTTCAGGATCACTGTTTTCGGGTCATTGCTATATCAAGATATTTTGATCCATATTGACCTTATTGGAGATTTTGCACTGTTAATTTAATCACATTAAAAAGATTAATAATAATAAAAAAAAAAGATTATTGTATGGCTCTAAGTATATCAAATTAATTGCATTGCTTTGTCCAATTTATTTCGGTCTCTCTCTCATCACATTTTGGCCAACCAAATCTCTCTCCTCATATTACATATGCACGCGGCTTGGTGTTGCAAACTTGATTTCGGTCAATTCTTCGATCGCCGCTTGGTGTTGCGATCCGTTTACTTGTATAGATTGAGTATAGAGTTATTGAGTAACAAAAAGAGATTGATGTAACAATATGGGTTGAGTACCCCAAGTACTCCAGTGAGAAATACAAAAACTTTTACTGTTCAAAAAAAAAAACATATGCACGCGGCTGCTTCTCTTAAGGCTTCTTTCTTCAAATGAGGGGAAGTTAACTTGAGGTATTTAGTACTTCATCTCAGCGTCACGTCAACATCTACCCCAAATACAAAATCTTCTCCCAACAACCTACCTCAAAAAGTAGGTATTTGTGACCCCCACTCAATATATTCATATCATATTTTAATTTTTCACTTATATTAATTATCTACTTTTCGGATGAATAAATAATTATATATATTTCGATTATTTTAATTTTTTAATATTTAATTAAATTTCAAAAAAATAATCAAAAAAATAATTAATAATTTTTTTTTATTACAAAAAACCTCGAAATACAAATTCAAAGGACAAACATAAAAAATAAAAATAAAAGATGGACAACATCCACCTTGGGCCTCCCCCCACTCTCACCTATTATTCAAAGGGCATTGGACAACATCACAAATACCCGTGAAGTTACTTACTTACTTCCCCAAACAACTTTTTCAACCCCTTCCCTCCTCTACATCATCCACCTCTCTCCTCCACCTCAACATCTTCTCCACTAAATACCTCTCAATGGAGAGGGCCTAATGGCCTCCAATGAAATTAAAAGTGGGCTCTTAGTTGGGCCTCGAAAATTGGAAAAGCGGTGGCCCGATTTGAGAATTTTGGCCCGTCTCATTCTTCAACTCGATTTCTTTCTTCGTTGGCTCCACAAAAAATTAGGTAGGTATTTTTTGTCTTCAAAATATTCATTTTTCCTACAAAAGGCATAAAACACCACCTTTCTCCAAATCAAGTGAATTTATCCAAAATTGAGCAATAAAATCATAGAATTGTGAGAAAATTGAGCTCAAAGTGTGCACTAAAATCATGCAAATTCCACCGAATCAAAACCTCCACCTCATCTGATCAGGCCTGAGTTAGTTTGCCTGACTTCACCAGCTGATATGCCCCAACAACCGAGTTCTCCAGAAGACTTCTATCAACTAAGTACACCATCTGATTCTCCCAACAGTTGAGTACTTCAGCAGACTAGAACTCATCTGAATCTCGAGATTATGAGATGAGTATCAGTTTAAATCCAACCACTCCGGAGATGGTCCACATGCTCTATATTAGATCTTACTACATTGGACCTCACTAAATTTATTATTCCTCAGATTTGTCTATTTGCGATCGACCACAAGTTTTGGCAACCACGTTATTGAATACTCCGTGTAAAAATGAATGAATGCATTAGCAACAGATATGATAAATCTTTTTCAGACTTTAAATACATGTATAGCAATCGGTAAATAGGTTCCAATTTACCATTTTATTTCGAGTTGCATTACTTTAATACACATTGCATATTCCTCGAATTAATAAAAATATATAAACACATAGATGCATTAGATGATAAAATTATCACATTTTATGAAAGTTGTTCTTCCACATGTACACAAGTTATTAACATCGATAAAAATGGATATATGAACTCAAAATTAAATTTTCAAGTATTACTGTTGTTTAGTATGAAGTTTATTGTTTAGTGTTTTTGATGCAGCATGCGTGAATTAAAAGAACGAAAAAATAAGAATCGTTGATTCAAAAAATATCTGAATTTTGAGAAAAGGAAGAACTCGTCTTCAATAAATATTAAAATCTTCAAAACTGTCTCCACAATGTTTAGAAAGACATTAAAAACAAAAAACCCTACTGTGTGGAAATAGGAAATTACAAAAAAAATCCCTAAACAATTTAAAATTGCAAAAATAACACTAAAAAGGCAATACAATGCGTTTTTTACTCATCAAACAATGGAATTTGACCACTCGAAAAAGTGTGCTTGCTTGTCAAAATCGAGTTCCGGCTCTCAAAATTTTAAAAAAATTCGAGTGCTCTCGTTTTTAAAAAATTGCAGCGTCACTACTCACTCGTGCTACATCAATTTTTGAATTAAATAACAAACAAACTTATATATTTTTCTTTTTTAAAATAGTGATATTTTATATACAAAACAATAACATTTAAAAAGAGGGTTAGTTCATGCAAATCAGAGTTTACTATAGAGATGTTTATCCGGATTATGTTAATTGAGTTAACCCATTTAATCCTGAAATATGCAGATCTAAGTTTAAAAAATCATAGACCCATTTATAAAAAGATCACCTTTTTATGAAAAGTAGCTATGCATTGTTGTTGCACAAGTGAACTCTATATATAAATGTCATTTTTAAATTGAACAATAAACAAAACAAACATTTTTTAAATAATAGTAACAATTTGCATATTATACAGTAACATGTACGCATGCATAAGCTCTATATATATCAATATATATTTTACGGGTTGGTCTGCTATGGACTCGAGTGCATGTTGTGCACCCTAGTCTATGATGCACTTTTCAGTTTACTGACTTACATTTTTTGGTAAATGCTGTTGCACTTTTCAATTATTAAACTGTATAATAATATATTTAGTAATAATTGAAAAATACAACACCATTTATCAAAAAGTGTAAGTTAGTAAACTAAAAAATGCAACATGGACTAAAGTGCACAACATGCACTCGAGTGCATACTAGACTTTACCATATTTTACAATTTCGGATTAAAACATTGGTAATCTCAAGATGAAACATGTTATGGTTGACAAGAGTGACCAAAATATACTGTGAAAATTAATTGATGCACACAATGAGAACAATAATATACAACATTGAATGTTATTCCGCAACCATGATGATCGTCACGCCCACAACTTCACAAATTGAACAAGTTTCCATTTATTTTATAGTTTCCCATTTCCCTTAATTGGAAAACAAATATAATAATAACATTAAAAACAAAATCAAACTTATTATATAAAATTCACTTTTTTTCTTCATTAATCTTTTTGGATTGAACACGTCCATCGGTTCCAGCCATCATCACATACTTGTCCTTCCTCGTCAAATTGGTGCACTCATATCCCAACGTTCCTCCCAGCACCCTCTGTATATAATTCGCTACTTCAAATGACGATTTTCCCCCTCTAACCGTTAATTCCATCGGCAATTGGTCTAAAAACGTTATTTCATAAGTCGGCCTCGGGTTCATAAACACGAAATACGGATCCAACACTTTATACCCACGGGCCGTCGTTCCGTAAAACACGCTTTGTTTAGTGTTAATCGCTACAGGCACGATTCTGTCGCTCAATTCAGCAAAAAGCGCACTGAACCGCAGCAGAAACGGTTCCCTGCACGTAGTTCCCTCGGGACAAATTACCAAATCGCCCTCCTCAAGCAAACGCTTTATATTCGCCGCGTCCTTTTCACGCTCTCGAGACAACGCCACGGCTTTGATCGGAGAAATTAGTTCCGAGAATTTGCTGATGCTGTATGTGACGCAGCTTATTTTCCGGCCGAGTGCGACGGCGGTGACGACGGGGTCGAGGATGGTGCGGTGGTTGCAGACGAAGAGGACGCCGCCGCGGCCCGGGCTTGGCGGCGGCGGAGGGTTGCCTTTGACGATTAGTTTGATTCCGAGAATCATGTAATTGTAACGTACAATTCTTTCAGGTAAAGGAAGATTGAGATACACTCTAAATATACACAATATAATGCCGATTGGCATCCATAAGAATGAAATTAGGGCAATAAGAGGGGTGGGTCTTTGGACTAAACGACCCTCGTGGAATATTATTGGAGCAAGAAGCTTGTTTCTTGGGAGCGCCTCACTTTTTGTTCTTGGCACCATATATGCTTCCTGTAATTATAAAATCGTTAAAGTTAGTGTCACATTTTATTTAAAATAATATTGTTCATTTTTGTGTGAAAGTTGGTACAAGAGATTGACTTTATTTGTTTAAATTTTTCCACAAGAAAACAAGTTGACTTTGAAATGCCGGTCACAAATACTGTTGAAACTAATTAATGTAGGCCCTAAATTATCTCCATTATTAGAGAATTTAATTCCAAGTCTAGCACTACTTATTTACTTTTAGGTTTTTGTATATGAATATTGGTAGTTCGTAGCTACCATCAATGATGTTAATAAATTCAAAGCATGTTCTACAGATGTGTCCAGCTGTAGATGAACGTGTGAGATATTTATTTGTTTGGAAAGGGGAGAATGAAGTTGGTTTATTTAGACTTAGGGGTAATTGAGAAAAATATAGTTGGAGGGTTTTTGGTGAAGTAATGAAGAAGAAACCTAACCAACTGTTGATATTATTATTATTGTCATTGATTATGGACACAAATAATATTAAGAAGTTGTACAAACCGTTGGCTGGAGTTAAATATTGTACAGCCCTTTAATTTTATATACACTAGTTTTACAACTTTCTTGTTTAGGAAACCCGGACCATATAATAATTCATTAGTGCAGTACTCAGAGTCTCAGACTGAGAATTTTTATTTCAAATAATCATCTGTGCATCATTACATATGTTCAATTGTTGACTAATTAATTAAATAAAAGAGATTTTTTTATGGGCATCATGCATGAGATCGAAATGATATGAATTATAATTTAATTAGCTCTCACCTAATAACATGAAATATGCATGGGGTTCATAAGATAGCTATGTTCTTGTGACAATATATATTGCATGCCCTTAAAAAAATCTCACCCAATTACTTACCTAAATATTGATAATATTTTTTAAAAAAAATAAGGAGAGTTATAATTTTGATGATTGAATTTAATTAATAATTAATTACCTTGCATATGGACATGAAGTCATGATCAGTGTCTCTATCTCCCAGTCCCAAATCAGGCACATGAGTCCCAAATTCTTTGACAATGGCCATTTTCTTATGGTCCCCAACAAGAACACCGGGCTTCTTGACGAACCCGGTGGCCCGGCCCGATCTCGTGACCACTAATTCTGTCCCAAGAACCTTATCCGCTCCCAAATAAGTCTTGACAAAATGTTCCACCATAATCCTGGGATTAGCGGTGACTATGTATCTCTTGCCAAACGAATTGAACACTTTCCACGTATCGGGCCGCACGTCTTCCGCGTAAAACTTAGGCAAAACGGACCTCGCAACGAGCTCGATGTCGCGGATTTTGAGGCCCGAAAAGGCGATGAAGATGAGAGTTTCGATCGCCAAGGATTCGGAGACGAAGAGGTAGACGAAATAGACGAAAGGGACGGAAGCTAAGAGTATTAAAGCCCGAATAAGGCTTCCGGCTTCTAAGGCAACGAGCATGAAGTAAGGGAAAGCGCTCGTTGATCGGAGCAGTGTGCCGTCTAAATCGGCCGCCACTGTTTGGTCGGAGCGCCCCTCACTGCTGCATTTTGATATCGCCTCGAATTGCCGATGGAAGACCATTTTTTCGGAATTATTACACAAAACAAGAGAGGGAAAGTAAGCTCTCAATGTTTGTGAGCTAGTTATGTTACAGGGAGAATGGAGGGCTTTAAAAAGAAGACAATTTTTTGTCTGGTTGTGTTGCGTTATGTTGTGTGTGAGATACATATGTATTTCAATTAAATGTAAATTCTACTCTTTTTTTTGTAATTATTTTAGAAATTTTTTTAGTTTGGTAAGTTTGTTTTTTTTAGAACGCTCTATTATTCATCAAAATTCAACTTTTTAGTCCTTTAATTAGCTAGAACAGATTTAAAATCAGTTAAAAAAAGTTAACAAGATGAAAATTAAAATTCACGTTAGTTCAAAACCAGCTGCTTACTCACTGTAATTGGTCAAAAGACTAATAGATAAAATTTGAAAATTAATATGATGAAATTCACTAGCAACAAATATGACCCTGAGACGAATAAGGAACAAACTAATTGAATTTTTTTTTAAAAAAAAAAACCTTAGCGTTATTTAATGAATTTTGAAAGGGACTTAAAAAGAAATGAGAGGGGGTTGTCGGGAAATGATTAAATACCTTCTTCTATTTAAAATAAGTGTTATTTTTTACCAATGCATATAGTTGAGAATTTAAGTGATTTGAAGGAAAATAAAAATTGAAAAAAAAATACAATAAATATACATTGAAAAGTGTTAATTAAACGTCACCTAATTTGTAAATAAATTGAAAGATAAAAACATTTTTTTTAATAATAATACGTATTAATGACCCATCGAGTATAACATATGAAGAAATTGGAAGAGTTGGTAGATTTACAGCATTGAGATGTAACTGTGATTCAGAAAAATAAATTTTTCTGGACATAACTAATTATTAGAATTAATTAAATATTATTATAAGATTGGGGGTTTGGAAATTGATGGCAGATGGCAGTTGTGAAGAGAGCGTCCAAGTAGTTGAATGCCTCTGTTTACATTCAATTAGCCTCCTTTTCAGTTTCATAGATGCCACCGTAGCAACGACATTATGATGTGCTTTATGTACATTAAGTTTGATTTCCTACATTTTTTAGATTATGTTACACTTTTAATATAGGTATCTAATGTAAATTAAATCCATTTCCTGTTCAAAAACGTCGAACGAAATTTTATGAGTTAGTGTTGGGAGACACCACCGTCTAACGAATCTCATTTCGAGAGATGAGTCTCTCTTGATCAAATGTAAAAAGTTATACTAATGTTTTTAATAAATTACTTAAATATTAATATCATTTTTAAGCACAGTCCAAAAATACATCTTAAAAAATAAAAAATGCATTGTCTAATTAAAAAATCTGAGATATCTGGTCCCATTGTACATAAATATTATCTAGATTTACTTAAAAAAATTTGTACAGTTCGATTCGGCCGTTTTTGTAATTATTTTCTTTAATAATTGTTAGGAAGCAGTACTAGTTTTTAAGGGACTGAATAATTGAATCGCAATTTAATCCTTTTTTTTTATTGGAGATTTACACGGGATATTGTTGAAGTAAATATATATTTATTGCAATGTATAATAATTATTAAAGTGCCCTGACTAGACACGGGCAACGGTTCAAAACCGCCGGTTTCGGTTAGAAACCGGCGGTTACGGTTTTTGGTTTTCGGCAACCGTAACCGAACCGCGAACCGCCGGTTACGGTTACGGTTTTCAAACCGGCAGTTCGGTTCGGAAACCAGCGGTTCGGCGGTTAGGTTTTTTTTTTTTTTTTTTTTTTTTTTAAAGCTCGTTTTCGCCTCGAATTCAACCAAACTTTCACCCTCACTCCATTTTGCTAAATCACTTTCATGTGAGTGATACAAATCCAATAGACAATTCACGTGAAGTTTGTTGCAAATATTGCCAAAAAAAATATAAATTTAAGCGCGGTGGAGGATACGGAGTTTTCAAGTCACACATTGAAAGAGTTCATCCGGAGGCATTGGGACTTCCCCCTCGATTCTACTTATTAAGTATTAGTAATTTTACTAATTAAGTATTTGAACTTTGAAGTGTTTTAGTTTATTTTTATCTTGTAAGTTGTAAGTTGTAACTTTGTTGAGTTTGTTCTTTAAGAGTTTAAGTTTAGCCTAAAGTCCTAAACCTAAATGTTAAATGTTATTTTTTTAAGTGTATTAAGTTAAGATTTAAGTGAAATGTTAAGTATTTAATTTATATGTATCTAATTTCAGTATTAAATTTAAATATTTGTATATAAAAATATTTAAAAAAAATAAAATAAAATAAAATAACCGTCGGTTAACCGGGAAATCGCCGATTCCACTTTGAGGGAACCGTAACCGAACCGTGAAATTACGGTTACGGTGCGGTTTTAAAACCGAAACCGTCGATTTAAAACCGCCGGTTTCGGCGGTTCGACGGTTAGAAACCGCCCGTGTCTAGCCCTGACCATTTATCCAACTCTAGCCTACGAGTAAAATTTAGTGGTTACTCTTTTTAACAGTATTACATCATATATATGGTATGAAAATACTATACGTCATTTAATAAAAGTATGATAAACTTAATACTGGTAAAATGACATATATGAAAGTTATGTTTTTCCGTCCTAATGAAAGTTAATCAATTTTTTTTTGTCCGTTTAAAAGTTATTCATTCATTTTTAATAAACTATTTTCTCTTATATTTTATTACTACTATATTTTTTTCTCTTTCAATCACATTACCTCTATTAATTATATCAGTACTTTTTAATTTCTGTACATGTTCAAAGCTTATAAGTAACTTTTATCGGGACGGAGGGAGTACATATCAGCTATGATAAACTTAATAAAAGGTAGAATGACATGTATATATATATGCCACACACAAAGTTACACAATACATACTCCGTATTAACTATGTGAGCTTTTGATGGAGATGGAGATCAATTAGCAACAATTAAGACGTGATTTGAAAGTATTTATTGCAGCATTAGTCAACTTTGTTAATTTCAGCATGTTTCCTTATATTGTAATCCTTTATTTTTGGTATTAGTCCACGATAGTGTTGGGTCTCAATTATTAGGATTTTAGAAGTCTCAAGCTATTTATACTCAAGGTGGTGCATTGTAATAGGGAGTTGAATTTGATTATTAAATAAAAGTTAAGATTGTCACCCCAAGGTGTTCATCTTTTCGTGTTTTATCCTTCCGCTACGTCAGTTGGTATTTAGAGACCGGGCACGATGCCTCCTCGCCGTCAACCTCCACTCGACGCCATCGCCGCCGCACAGAGTGATGTGGTCGTCGATCTCAGCCGTCAAGTGGCCGCTCTCACGGCAGGCCTTAAGGATCTCCGGCAGATTGTTGCCAATAACTTCACGGGAGCACGACACGGCCCCCATCCGACACGTCCTTACACTGAGGGCCTTCGCAACAGGCGTGACCCACCTCTTGCGCGATCACCGCGTTCGGTTTGTTCCGATTCAGATGAGGACGAGACTCTCTTCGACGTCAATCTGTTTGCTCCCCTGGCTCGCGAGCCTAGTTTTCGAGGGGACGACGATCGTCGTTGGAAAGCGGAGTTCCAGTTAGAAATTCCTGAGTTCACGGGGTGTCTCAACCCGTGCGATTTTCTTGATTGGAACACCACAATGGAAGATATTTTGGATTGTAATGCAGTCCCGGACGAGGTGGATTTCGATGGCGATGAAACCATGTCCAATAACCCAGAGTTTGTTTTTTGATAGCTTTTCAATTACAGATGATGATGTCAGTGTGGGATATGAGGGGCCACCGATTTTTGATGATGATGTGAATGCTCTTTTAATGAAAGGTGATTCTGTTGTTCTTATGGGTACAAAAACTATGATGGAGAGTGGAAATCAGTCTATTCTCAACCTCATTCCTATACTTGTTGGAAATGTTGGATTGTTCTTTAGCAAGGGTGACTTAAAAGAAGACAGTGTGATGGTTGGAAAGTACAAGGTTGGAGCACCTGCTCGTGTTGGTTTACACCAACTAAATTTTGGTTACTCTAAGGATGTTTTGGCAGATTGATCCCGACGTGCTCTTCAGAATTTCGATTCGAGGGCGAATCTTTCCTACATCGGGAGAGATGATGGATATGGAGATCAATTAGCAACAATTAAGACGTGATTTGAAAGTATTTATTGCAGCATTAGTCAACTTTGTTAATATCAGCGTGTTTCCTTATATTGTAATCCTTTATTTTTTGTATTAGCCCACGATAGTGTTGAGTCTCAATTATTAGGGTTTCAGAAGTTTCAATCTATTTATACTCAAGGTGGTGCATTGTAATAGCTAGGGAGTTGAATTTGATTATTAAATAAAAGTTAAGATTGTCACCTCAAGGTGTTCATCTTTTCGTATTTTATCCTTCCGCTACGTCAGCTTTGATACTGTGAAAGACTCTTACACAATGAGGCGTAATATAATTTAAATATGACTAATAGTTTTAAAGAGAAAAATATTTATTTGTGCATTAATTTAAAAACGATTTCAACGTGAAATCGTCTTAGGCTATATTAAGTGGAAAGTAATAAATAAGTTGATAAAGTTGTAGTATATTTTAGTGAAAGAATTAATTTTGGGATGATGCATAATTGGTGGTGAATGGTCACAGTCGTATGACTAGCGAATTGCATGTCACTTGTGTTCAGGCGATGGGCTTTGTACTACGTCTCAATTTCATGATTTTCATTAAATAAATATTGAAGTACGATTATCCAGATTAAATTAAGAAACCAGTTAAAAAAAGTTTAATTAATTGTAGTAATTATTTTTTCAGCAAAAGGATAAACCCAAAATTATTTTTCTAGTCTCTCTGTTCTATAATAAGTGAAGTATGTCAATATGGAGAATTTAAAAGAAAGAAAATAAATATACTCCGAACATCAGATAAATTTCACTTATTGTAGAATGGAGGGAGTATATTTTTTTTCTTTTTTTTTTTAATTCTCCTGAAAATATGCTGTAATAGTGTAAGTTATTTCTAGACAATTGAGTATTGCAAAATTATATGCACCAGATCCTGTTTGTGCATATTCTGAAGGGTTGCATTAATTACTGTCCATTATTACACTCTCATAATATCACTTTTTTTATTTTCCCTATAAAAAAAAATCACATTTTTTGTAAATAAAAAAATTAATTTGCTTATTTTAACGTTGAACAAATCCTTACTAGATCAACTTCTATGTCTGTCAATTTATAATAATTACGGAGAAGATGCAACAATTTATACAGAATTAGACAATTACAGGGGTTAATTTGAGCGATAATCAGGTGGAATCAATCGCTCACCTTTTTATTTCACCTAATTTGCTCTGTTTCATTTTTTCGATATGTAACAATATTGTATGTTTAATCTAAACATCGGAATTAAACTATTATAACTTTACAATAAGTCCGATTGCGTAGTGCACAATAGGATAGGCTGAATAGCATAGAGAAAACTTTTCAAGCCAACTAGCATAGGTAGAAGAATAATTCGTCTCATCTTTAGCAAAACCCAACTCCACAGTACTCTATATTAATTTAAGCTTGTCTAATATTCTATTCATCTTACAAAACGTCCCTTAAAAAACGACAACATTTGTCAATCTTTATACACAAAAACTTATATGCAATATTGCACTAATTAAGTCAATTGAGCTGAAAATATTGACTTATTAAGTTAATGGGCTGAAAATATATATTATTGGGCCACCATTAATTCATTTGGGTTAATTCTTAATTTATTTGTCAATTGACCTGCTTGTGTTCTAATTTTGACAAAAAAATTTAACTCGTTTATTTTGTCAATTTCTGTGATTTTTTTATCTTTTATTTTATTGCCGAACGCGGGATATTAAATTTAGTAATTCAAATCGTAATATGTAGTAACACACATTATTTTATGTAGTAATAACACAAACTATTTTATATAATAATACAAATTCTTTTATTTAGTAACCCGTTTTTTTCTAGTGTTTTTGTTAATGTAGTAACTCACATTATAATACATAGTAACATATACTATCGCATGTAGTAAACACAATAATCATGTTGTAATGCAAATCATTTGATAAAGTTACATATAGTAACAAACGCATATTCAATGTAGTAATTCAAACTGAAGTATGTAGTAACATATAATTTTTTATATAGTAATACCGATTCTTTTATGTAGTATTTTTTTCTAGAATTTTTATTGATTAAGTAACTCAAATTATAACATATATTAACATATATTATTGCATGTAGTAATATAAAATAACCTCTATCCATAATAATAATTAAAGAATATTTAAAGAAATAAAAAATATTTAAAGATTAAGTCCGTCGTAAATTGCAGCGTTCGACCGCAACTTCGGGTGGCCGAAAACTGCTCGGAGAAGACGACTAAGTACAATTTATGCTAGTGGGTGTATTTATAAAAAAAATCTGTCAGTGGGTATATTTATAAAAAAATATGGGTGTTAATTGAACTGTCAGTGAATGTATTTATAAAAAATGTGGGTTGAACTGTCACTGAGTGTATTTACAAAGAATGTGAGTGTGAATGACTGAAATGCATATATGCAATATTTTACCAAAGAGTAAGCCATCTTTATAATGATATGATATTCTTCGTTGGGATAGATATTTTTAAAATCTTCAACACGTGGTCTTGTACTTATAGAGGGATCGATATATATGTTTTCGTAAATTCTAGTGGCTCATATTCATTTGAAATGGAAGGCTAATTCTCAATGTGCAGTGGTGCACCACCTTAAACGACTGAACTGATTTGTAACAATTAACAATTGAACCTTTTACAATATAATTTACAAAAGCGGATTAAAAGTGATATATTTCAAAATAAATGTTTACTCCGCATTTATCTTTTAGAGTATAATTTACAAAAGCGGATTTTTACTTCTATGTATATATATATATGGCATGAAGTTAATTCTTATACTATATTCTAAAATAATCCATGCCAAGCAAACTTTTCTTTATTGATGCATAGAATTAGCCTTTAACCCTCAGTTTCAAGGTTAGATGCGCCGTGGTCAACTACCACGTAAAAGACGCTTTTCACTTATGTTGTTTTTCTAAACAAAGGGTAAACTTAATTTGAAAGCAATTAAATTCACGACTTTGGAGAAGTTGTCTTTCTGGTTTGTGGTTAGGAAATTTGTCCTGATGTCCACACTATCGCATTGACTAGTTTCAACTCTGCTCCCTATGACTTTTTTGTTTTGTTTTTAATTTATAGTACTGTAATTAACATTGATCAATATACTTATGAAATAAACAATTTTGTGTTTCTTTTTCCTCTCCCTTAATTCGATAGTTCTCCCATTGAGCAGACACTAGGGGCTTGGACTTTATAAACCTTGATTATAAAGGAGTATCAAATTATAAACTTAAAAGAATCCAATAAAACTCGATTGAAAAAAACATAAAAATTACTCTAAAAGTCTAAAATCACGTTGTTAAAATTGAGATACAGATAAATAATGAGTGCAAGAAAATTCGACCCGTGAGACTAAACATAACTTTTGTTTTAAATATTTATAATATGAAATTTAATTTCTACATAAATTACTTACATATTGTAATACTACTAAAAAAATCGTGATAAAGCCAGATTTCAAGAAGAAATTCGACAGCGCACTGCATACGGATTACACCAATATTAAATCTATTCATTTTAGATAAGTGTTTTTTAGACTTTCCATTTTGTAATTATTTGTTCTTTTACCTATTTTTCACTCACTACTCCCCAATTTATCCTCACAAAAAAATTAAAAAAAATCTAATATTTTTTAATTAAAGAGTTTTTTTTTTCCTTAATTCTTTAACTAAGGAAAGATGGATCGGAATCATAGAAAGAATTCACAAAAACATGAGCTCTGAAAATTGACACACTAAAAAGATTATGGTCAAAACTGAATCATAGAAAGATGGTAGAATAGGTAGGAAGGTGAAATTTTTTTAGTATCATTTAAAAAAATAAAAAGCTTATGACTTGATTGGAGAAGTATTACTTATTTGTCCATATAGAGTCATGTTAAACAATAATATTACATGAACATTAATGTAATACTAGTTGTCTTACATTGTACGGAGTATTACTTTTGAACTTTGAACGTAATAAAATTATATGGATAAGCAAATAAAACTAGTTTTATAGCTTGATTTTGCCTAATTTGATGAACAGAGTTTTGATTTTCATACTTTTTTGAGTTTTTTCATCTCAAATATATAATTTATTTTTATTTTTTACATAAATCAATAAAATAGTTTGAGCATATAAAATGTACTATAGCATTCATGTTATGCGCTTGTTTAATGTTAATAATCAATATTAATGATTAATTTCAATTCCTAACAATTACTATTAAATAAGAGTTTTTTAACTAAATATTGAAGTAAAAGGAAATTAAATTATAATTTAAGACAAATAAAATATAAGTAAAATATCTTTTTGAAAAGGGTGACTATATATTTAGAGAATATAACACAGTGTATATTGGTTACTCCATAAGTTTTGTGTATTTAAAAAGTTGTTGGATGCAAACTTGACAAGAAAGACAAGACAAAGAAGATTATAGTGATGCTATTAGCCTGTTATATATTTACAGTTCAACCACCAGATTTTGGGCATTTATTTAAGTCTCTGACTATAAAACAATTAAGGTAAAGTCTAGTATGCACTCGAGTTCATAGCAGACCAACAATTAACTATTTCAATAAAAACTCTTCAACGAAGAACTTAATTAGTGCCGTGGTTTAGCAGATAATAGAGTATATAGAATTTCGTGCATTCTTGTAAGTTTATAGAACTAATTGAATATAATGTATCACAGTTTTAAAGAGTTTGAATATTTAAAATAAACTGCCATGTGATAATTCTATTGATTAAAGGGTATATACCAAGAAAATTCTCCATCTCATCTCGTTCGGCATTTCAATTTTTTTATATAAATTTTATTTTTTAAATTATTTAAATATATAATATATTATAAATATTTATTTTTACTAACATTAGAGCTTATCTAGTAAAGTAGAAGGAAACTATGATTTTTTTTAAAAGAAAATACTTAATCCGTCTTAAAATAATAGTTCCATTTTGTTTCTTATACAAACTAAAAACATTATTTTTGTGTTAGAATTTTGAGTTTTACCTACAAATTTGTAAATATATCTTTATTTATTGAATATTGAAACAATAATCATTTGTTAAATAAATATATTTTAAACGTTTTGTACACTTAAACGAAAAAAGATTAAATAGAGTCATTATTATTCAACTTTATTGCTGACTGGGACTTAAGGGCAACTAGAAATGCAGCTAAATTATTTGTAAACCGATAAAAGAGGGGGGACGTTGATTGTGGAAAAGCATGACCACATTTATGATTTTCCTGAATTTGATGAAACATATTCATTAATCATTTTATTTATGTATAAATTTCAGCGAAATCTTTGATGAAAGTTTAAGTACGTGTAGTATGCGTGTGTAACAAACGATTCTTTTGGTAAATTAATTTCTTTTCATAATTTTTTGAAAAAAGATGTTGGACTTATATACTTCAATGCAATAAAAAATGATCAATCAAATGTACACTATTGATTAATTAATGATTATGAGTCCAACTCATTTTTTTTTAATTTTTTATATATATATTTAGATATAAAAAGTAGAACACCATCTTATTTATTCAAATATAATCTATTCATTCACTTATAAATTTTTCATTTTGGTTCGTCCTCTTATAAACTTTACATACTTTTTTTTATCAATATCTTTTAATTTTTTATTCTTTAATTTCATTTTATATTTATTTATTTTCTCTATTTTTCTCTTTTTGAATCATATCATTTGTACCATATCTAGTATATTATCTAATCACTTTTTATTTTAAGAATGAACCAGTCCCTTTTTAGAGTTCTAGGGTCAGCTTGAATGCATATCATAAGTGCATTTTTTGTACTCCGTAATGGTTCAAATCCTCCTATTTCTTCTTCGTTTTTTTTAAAACAATTGATATTGATAGATACTCCAATTTACATATTATTAACAACAAAATTATAATTCCAGAAATTAATTTTGTTTAGCCATTATATTAATTATTGGAGGGCACCTCTCTAGAGTTGTTTATGCATCGTTTGGTGTCACCTACATTTGACGGCTTTCTTCCTCAAATTAAGTTTGAAAATTGAAAGGAGTACTAATTTTATACACAAATATGTAATGATTAATGATAGATGATGACTAATCCCAAACGTTTTTAAATATGAACTACCAACCTTAATAATCAGCTGGAATTTGTTGGAATATGTCGCATTACTCCTCATTAATACTCTTCGTTTTTTATAATTTGATGGAAGTTAAATACCCATCCCTTTTTTCCCCTCCCCATGACTCGAACCCAGGATCTAAGGCCTAGGTAGTGGTGCTCTAACCACTTGAGCTATCCCACTTTGTCATTCCTTTTTTATAATGTTAGTCGTTTTTCGTGGTTTTGTATAAAATTAAAAAATATTTTATTTATTTTTTACAAATTACTTTCATTAAAAATGAAGGATAGAGTAAAATTAGGGGAAAGTGTTGTTTATATTTTATTTTTCATAATCAATTGATATGTCATCGTAAGTGATAGAGATTGAAACCCACCAACTTAGAAAAATGGTGATATCCTTATTAATGTAGCATGTTCGAATTGAACTCCATTATTTAAATTTGACTCGAGAAACCTAATTGTCTGTTTGAGGAGTGTATATGTGATGTGATATGATTGAAATAACACTCTATATTGTGTGTAGCTATTGAACTTAAATTTTGTTTTAATAAAATATTTATTATTTTTGCTATTTTTCACATATTTATAATCACTGTATCTTTAAAAAAACTCATGTTTATACACATTCTTTCATAATAATTGAAACAAATTATTTATAATTTTCTTTTATTTTCAATCATTTCATTTTATTTTTTAAAAAGATAACAAAAAATAACTAGCTAGATAAATGTATTGTACAACTAATTTACAATTTGTTTGATGTATTCTTAAATAATACGGAGTATTAATTATTATTTCTTTAAAATATTTTAATTTTTTGATATGAGTTGTTACGTTCAGTAATAGCTGGAAATCAATTACGTACTAATAGATAAAATTATTTTGAAAAAGACAAGTTCTAAATTGTGAGATACATAAATGTGGAAGAAACTATATAATTCATGGCCGAAAAAGTGGGATAACTCAAGTGGTTAGAGCACCACTATCTAGGCCTTAGGTCCTGGGTTCGAGTCATGGGAGGAGAAAAAAGGGATGGGTATTTAACTTCCATAAAAAAAAATATATATATATATAATTCATGGCCCGAATAGCGCATGGATCTTGGTGGCGCGAACGCTGCGATCTTTTGGACGGGTGGTGTATATACTAAATCAAAATTTTGAATTTGAATGTCAATGACTCAATGGTAATATAGTCCTTTTGAGTTGGAAATGTATCTACTAAAATTTTTTTAGTGGTGTGTCTAACCGCCAAGGTGGTGCACATAATCGTACCATAAATAAAAGGGCGCGGCTCTAAAGGGACCCGAATATACTATGAGTACATCCACGGAATTTTTTTTTATATCCCTCCTGTACTTTTTAAAAAAAACGGCGGATGAGTACACCCACCTCCTATCTAAACACGGGAATACAGACGGTCATCACTTCTACCCAATTCCAAAACTTTCCAATTATGCAAATTCGATTTTGAGAGCGGGGATGGAGTCTAAAATGGTCGATTATGATGTAATAACTACTAGTGGTGGTGCCAAAGACTCATTTGTAAGTTATTTATCATGTTTTGAAAGTTTTTTTTTTTTTTGAAAGAGAAAGAATTTTTATAGTTAGGGTTTTTGTGTGTTTGTGTTGGTGTTTATGCTTGTTTTTTTTTTTTTTTTTTGCGTCTTATGACTCTATATTGGTATGTTGTTGAAATAAAATGCATTTAGGACATACATTTTGATATTATGTATTGCATTTGGTCGTTTTCCAAAAAACCCCATTTTCGCGACTGGTTCTGCGAAGAAGACGACGATGTTCGTGTTTTTTTTCCAGACATTAATGTGTTGTCCGAAAAAAAGACTGGGACAAATCTCTTTTGTTTTGAACTTTTTTTCGAACATAGCTCTTTTGTTTTGAACGTTTTTTCGAACATTGTCCCAATATTTTGAACTCTTTTTCGAACATATCTCTTTTGTTTTGAACAAATATTCGGACATTGTATAATTTTTGTTGTTTTGAATTTTAGAATTTGGGTGATGAGAAGGACGATGTTTGGGTTAATGAATATTGTCTAGAAGAGGAGTACGAGGAGTACAATGATGATGATGGGTGGGTGAACGACTTTGTTATTGAAAGTGAGAATGATGATGCCCGGGGTCGTGAAATGGTTATGGACTACACGGACGTCTTCACGAATATGGCTTTGTTTGAGTCTCGTGACGCACTCTTGTCTTGGGTGCGTAGTACGGGGAAACAACACAACATAATTATTGTTGTGAAGCGGTCGGATAACGGCCAAGGGACTAAAAAATGTCGTATATTCTTGACGTGTGAGCGTGGCGGTGTGTACCGTGAAAAGATGAAGCCTGCAACTCCTAAGAAGAAGAAGGCTAAGAAGAACAAGGTGGTAGAAGAAAAGAGTGGAAAGGTTACGGGCACCAAGAAATGTGGGTGTCCGTTTATGTTGAAGGGTACAGAAGAATCTCAAATGCAGTGGAGATTGGAGGTGAAATGCGGTACACATAACCATCCAATATCATGTTACCTTGAGGCTCATTCTTATGTCGGTCGCCTAACTACCGAGGAAGAGGACTTCGTAGTCGAAATGTCCAAATTACATGCTCCTTCTAAATCTGTATTGATGAGGTTGAAGAAGAAGAATGAGCACAATCACTCGACTATTCGAACGATCTACAATGTAAGGTTGAAGCATAAAATCCATCAATATTGTGGACGTAGTCAGTTGCAATATTGGATGAGTCAACTTGTCGAGCACAATTACTTTCATGCCACACGAAGATGTGAGAAAACAAACACTCTCAACGAGTTGTTTTTTGCACATCCCGTCTCACTCCAATTAGTGTATGCTTTTCCGAAGGTTATCATGATAAATTGCACATACAAGACGAATAGGTACCAGCTATCTTATTTGAAGATTGTGGGAGTTACATCGACTGGGATCACATTTTGTGTTGCGTCGGTGTACCTAATGGATGAGAAAGAAGAAAATTAGCAATGGGCATTGGAGGTGCTTCGAGACGTGTTGGGCTCATCTTCTCTTCCCGATGTTATTATCATGGATCGTGAGCTTGCATTGATGAATGCTGTGGCCAAGAAATTTTCTGAAGCCCGTCATTTTCTTTGTACATTCCACATTGACCAGAATGTATTAGCCAACTGTAAGGGTGAATTTAAAGATGTCAAAAAATGGGAGGTATTCAACTCTCATTTCAACTATTTGTGGAGGTCCGATACCCAGTCCGACTTTGAAGAAGCTCTTGGAAAGTTCAAGTCCAAATTTCCGAAGAAGCCAGTGAATTACGTGTTGAGGGTTGGCCTCTTGTGGATTGGGCTCTGGAGGAGCAGCCTCCTCGCTAATATGTTGCTTCTTTTTCCTGTTGAAAGCAGTCGGTCGAGCCCTACTCACACCCTCTAGAAAAACATAAATAATATGCAAAAAATATGAAACAATTAGCTTGCGCACGAAAATCATTCGTGAACATTCACTCCATGTTCGAAACTTATTCATGAACACTAAAACCATGTGCGAAAATTAACAAACAAACATTGTTCGAAACTAAAACCAAAACAAACAAGGCATGTTCGAAACTTAAACAAAAACAAACAAGTCATGTTCAAAACTTAAACCAAAACAAACAAGTTATGTTCGAAACTTAATACATGTTCGAAACTAAAACCAAAACAAACAAGCCATGTTCGAAAATTATACCAAAACAAACAAGCCATGTTCGAAACTTAAACCAAAACAAACAAGCCATGTTCGAAACTTACTACATATTCGAAACTAAAACCAAAACAAACAGGTAATGTTCGAAAATTTTACCAAAACAAATAAGCCATGTTCGAAACCTAAACCAAAACAAACCAGCCATGTCCGAAAATTACTTCCAGACAACTATCACAGGTTCAAAAAACCAGTCCAAAACAGTTGATTCGTGCTAAACCATGCCAATTAGATGTCCATTGGTTTATTTTCATCCTAACACATCAAAAATTGATACATTCTACACATAAATATAACTATAACACAAAAAACCAACCTTAATCAACACATGCATGAATTAACACCAAATTCCAAAAACAAAACCTAAACCCTACAACAATAAAATCAATGTTTAATCATTTTTGCAAAAAAGAAAAAAAAATGCGTCATCTTCTTCTTCTAAAAAAAATCGATGCACCCGCTCTCTCTTGTTCAACGTCAATGGTGAAATGGAGTGGTTTGGAAGGGGGAACGATGCAGGTGAGAGATGGAGTGGGAATGGAGGAGAAAGGTGGGGAATAAGGGAGAAGAGTAGAGTGGGGGAGAAGTTTGGGGAAGATGGGAGGGGTGGGTGTACCGAATGGAGAGAATGGATGGAGGAAGGGGGAGAAATGTTAAGGGCAATTTTGGATTTTCTACGTGGGTGTCCTCATCCGTTTTGTGTGTTTTCATCCCGTGGGTGTACTCATAGTATATTCGGGTGCCTTTAGCCGCGCCCTAAATAAAAAGCCCCAACGCCCAAAAACTTTGCATGCAACTAATTGGACCAATCTCGATTGAGTGAGTGAGTCATTGAGCTTCAGGGATTTGAGCCCACGTTAAAGTTTTCAAATAATTTTTGTTCCTTAAAATCTTCAATGGATTTATTGCTAGAAAAAAGAAGTTGATCTTTTACCATTTTCCACTAAAATTCGGAGGTGTTTATTTATTTATTTATTTTTATAATTAAAGACCTTCAGGGAGTTATTGCAAACCCTATAAAATTGAGGGGAGCCTTTCAAAATAAATAATTTTGGGAGTTTTTTTTTTATTATTATTTATTTATTGCAACCACACTCTTTTAGTCTCCTTAATTGGACAATGCTGAGATTATTGTAGGTTTTTTTTTTTACTCCGTATATGTTATGTTATTATAATACACGCGAATTATCTAAATGTGTATATTATTGCCGTCAAGTTATTATTATACATTAACAATAGTAAAACTTTCTAACAAAGTGGGATAACTAAGTAGTTCCAAGGCCTTAGGTTGGGTTCGAGTCATGTGGAGGGGAAAAAAAGGATGAATATTTAACTTTCATAAAAAAAAAAAAAATAGTAAAACTTTCTTGAGTTATGTTTTTTATAATTGTTATTTCACCTGATCGTTGTTTAATTAACAAACTGAAATAGTCAAAATGACAAAGAATTAAACCTTTTCTAATGATTTGAATATAAAACGAAGATGTAAATTAAAGTGGTTTTATGAGTTGAGAGTGCAGTAAGAATATCTCATTCAATTCAAAATGTTTATTTCATGTCTGCCACGAAAATGGATTGAATTGACAAGTCAATCAAGAACAGGATAAACCAGGGCACTTTGAAAAATAACTTCCATTCTCCTTTTTTCCTTACTTGCTAAGTTAAAGTTATAAACTTAAACCTTAATTTCTAATTATATCAAAACACGTGATTAGTTTGGACATTGTCCCAACATTCACATGTTCATGCACCATCTAAAGTGATAGCCAGGTTTGTAAGCTTAGTAGGGCATCGTGATATCAAAATTCGGATTTTTCGGAAAGGGGGATGAATTTTTTATCAATCAATTTGATTTTTTTACTTTTTTTTTTTTGCAAACCTACAATATACTCCTTGATTAATACAATAGCCGTTATGTCAAGCAATCCACGTGATATAGCATACACACACAAAATTGATTAATACACTCTTGTAACAAAATTGAGTGGTTAACTTGTTGCTCAAGTCTGACAGTTAGTTAGATTTAGAAACATTAAAAGTAAGTGATATGTATTTATAGCCATGAGCCCACACATTTTACATATCAATGAAAACTCAATTAAACTTATGTTTTACAAAAGACTCCAACCCAAGTTTGATTGATTATTCACATTAACTTTTGACAAAAATATAATCTACATAGTTATATGTTTTTAACAAATTTTTACCGTATTTTTCTTCTTCAGGTTAATCTAAGAAAAAGAAAAAAAAAAGGTTAATGAACTCAATATATATATCCAGAAGCAGCCAGTTTCGGCCCATTAAAGCAGCCCATTCACTATAATAATTAAAAAAAAAAAAAAGCCCAATTCAGCCTATATACAAAACATATTGGATGCATGAAATGAAAAAAGAAAAGAAAGTAACACTTGAAGTCTTGAAATCACTAATTGCAACGTGAAATTATTTTTTAATTAATAATATCACATTACTCATCAAACACCCGAGGATATCATCCATATTAACAAACCTCAAACCTAAATTAAATAAAATTATTAACAAAAAAAAATGGCATTAAAACAAAAGCACTCGTGTATTAATTGTTCTCCTTTTTCCTTCCTTGGTTTGCCTATTTTTAGGTCCTGCTCCTGCCTAACACAAAAGATATGAAAATAATAAGTTAAAAAAAAAAGTGATGTGCAAGGTTCAGTGTACGTTATAAAGGTCAAAAGAGATAAAAATGAAAAATATGAGAGAGATATAATGAATTTTGTCATTTAATAAAAGGAAAAATTTATAACAAGATGTCTAAAATGAGTAAGTGAGAAATTGGGAGATAAAACAAAATAAGCAAAATTCCTTCACATAAACCATTCTCTGTTTGCCAAACAAATTTTCCTTCTTCATATTTTTATTGTTCTGAATTTTAATTTGTTTTATGTTTATTTGCAATTATGAATGATGAGATTACAAAACAGAGTATAAATTTACTTCTATAATATTTTGCTATATATATTCAGCCTCAAGAAAAATAGCACGTGGCAAACACCGGGGACATGTTCCTTATTTAAATATTTCTAATTTTCTAAAAGAATCGTTTTTATTTTTTAAAATTTGAAAATAAAATCTTTCTTGAGTACATAAAATCTTGCTAAACCTAGGACAGATTTAAAACTAATACTGTATTATTAAGATGGGATTTTAAAATGGGACCTTAAATGTAAGATATAGGTGGCCCTTTACAGCTAAGCAATAAGAAACACGCTTTTGGGCCAAAATTGAAAGGGGAGATCCAAAATAGCAAATGGGGCCCTATTTTTCTCTTATCCGCCCAAATTATGTGGTACCATTTGTTCCGGTTCATTATTTTTTCAAGGCCCCCCAAGCTTTGACTGTAACACACTGTATTATTTAACTTTAAAAAAAAAAAGCCTAACCCCCACCTCCCTCTACATAAGTTTACACTTATTTTTAATACATAAATTAAATAGTATAGTATTAGATGTATAGTGAGTAGTTGAGATGGACAAATATAAGAAGAAAATGTAGATAGAGAACGTATAAAGAGAGAAATTGATGCAGCGAAAGAAGCGTATAACAAAGAAGATAAATAAGATATATAAAGAACACAAAAGAACACACTAACTCCGTTGATTCTACAAATATCCGAAAAAGTGGCAAAATACAAAGAAGATAAGATATATAAAGAACACACTAACTCTGTTGATTCTACGAATATCCGAAAAAGTGGCAAAACTCAGATACGTTGATTCACACTGAATACCGTAAAAGAGATCTTGAGATAAACTCTTTTTTTTTTTTTATTTAATCAAATCCCCTCCTTACAATGTGAAACACCAAACTATAAATAAGCAAACATCAAAACTCTAGTCTTACGGCCCAACACTGTCGTGGGCTTATACCAAAAAGTAAAAGGAATTTAAAAGGAAACTATTGTAAAAATTAAAAACTTAACCAAAAAAACATCTAATTAACATTAAAATTAACAACATAATTGCCAATTAATCTGCATCAGAAATGAAAAAAAGTTAGTAGATTTTGTCAAATTAAAAAATACAAATTCTATGTTGGAAAAAAATATAGACAAAAACTTGTACGAGAAGGATTCATTTTGATCCATATTCCAAAATTTTGGATGAGAAAACTATTTTTTTTTTTCAGATCTTATGTTTATAAAAATAGTGATAATGTTTTTAATAAAAGTGATTATCAATTTTTACTTAAATATTATAATTTTTTTTACTTAAACATTTTTATATTTTATGTGAAGGTACGGATCTCATTCCGTGAGACGAACTAGCTCAAAAATATAAACATTTGGAAGGGATAGAGGGAGTATACCTTTTTTTTTTTTCAACTACCAAAGACGTTTATCGGACCAGAAAGATAGATTAAATTTCAATACAAGGCGTGCATGATAAAATTATCCATTCGAATGTTAAAAGAATAAATATTATTAATAAAACCACAAATTTGTAACAATGTTCGGTGTCTTGTAATTTATAGCTTTGCATTAATGTATATAATTGCTTGCTTCTTTCATTCTCTCTTTCATTTCCTTAATTAAATGTCATATTTCAATGTTGTTCTTAATTACATTTATTTTTATAACAATATGCATTAAATGTTATATTTTAAATTGAAAATTCTAAACACAAATAAATTCAAACTTAAGTTGTCTAAATACGTACTCTATTCATCTCAAAATAACAGTCTCTTTTTTTTTTTCTTAATTCACATACTTATATACCACCAAAATATCATTTATTGTATTTAAAATTTACGTATAAACTTCTAAATATATCATGTTTATTGTACAATAATATAATAATTCATTAAATTCGAGTATTTTGAACATTTTATATACTTAAAAAATAAAAAGATTATATTTTTTAGACAAATAAATGTAGATTCGGTGTATATTTGGTTGAATGCATGCATCATATATCTGGATGAGGCGATTAAAGGCATGCAATGAGTAGTCACAAAAAGAGGGGCATTGTGATTCACATGTATCCAAAACAAATTAAAGAGTTATTGATCCTATTTTGGGGGCAAGCTGGGATATATAATTAACGAACAAGATTAGCTAGGGAATTGCAGATATATAGCTACAAATGATTAGCTTTTGTGAGTACGTTTGCAAGAGTGAAATTAACTCACTAACAATTTAATTTAATGCTGCAGGTTCCACCATCTGCCCACCAATCATCATTTCTCATAAAATAAATATAGGGTAATTGATCTCTCCAGAGTATTACATTTTTTTTAAATTTCTTTTAAACTTAAATATAAATAGACATATGATAAAATAAAAAGTGAAAATACAATGAAGTGAAATTCACTTCGCATACGAGATAAGAGAATATAGTCGATCGTATAGATCTTGACCACCTTTGGATCCGTTAAAAGTAATAGTTGCATCCCCACAATTATGTATGATAAATTAAATGACGAAAATATGCATGGAAAATAAGTCTCAATACAAAATTATTGAGAGGAGGAATGAAATAAATGTCCTCACCTCATGATCACATTTTAAGGGGATGGAGTGAAAGAATTTCGTCTCATCTAAAAGTCCGAACTTGTAGAGAGGGTGAGAATTAATTCTTGTATATTAATTCCTAACACTCCCTCTCACTCGTGGGCCGGAATAACACCTTACCTTTTGGGGAGGAGGCCCATCGAGTGGACAATTTGGGTGGAGTGCTTTCAACAGGAATCGAACTCAGGTCGTTAGGTTGTTTGCTCGGTTTGCTCTGATACCATGAAAAAATTTCGTCTCATCTAAAAGTCCGAACTTGTAGAGAGGGTGTAAATTAATTCTTGTATATTAATTCCTAACATGGAGAAAAAATTAAGTGAAAAGAAATTTTAGAAGGAAGGGCCGGGTGCCTAACAATATATATACTAGTACTCAGTGCCCAGGGCCCCCCCACTAATTTTGTAAATTCGTTAGGGGTATTTTGGTAATTTCACACATATTAAAATTAATACTACGTTATATAATTATTTGAACAGTACTCTTAATATAAAAATAATCCACAAAATTAATATATATTCGAACATTATTTTATTTAAAAATCGTCACTCATTGAGTCTACATTTTACCCTACATTTCACTAAATCTATTTTACGTCCTACTAAATCCTCCTCACACCTTATCAAATCCATCAAAATAATATGTTTTTTTATTTGACTCTACACCACTAAATTCAATTTTTTTTTTAAAGTGAATAGGTTAAAATGTGCAAGTTATCACGGAACAGATGGAGTATTAACTTCTACCAAAACATAGCAAAAGTCAACTTATTCGATCAATTTAATTTAATGAAATGTGACGTATTGACAATTTTATAATGTGAAATTTTGATAAAAATAATGTGTACGTATTATTTTATTTTTATAATAATGTTAATCGGACCCCCTACCGAAATTTTCTAGGCCCGTCACTGCTTGTACTATATTGATGTTGATTGTGAATCAAATTAAACGGGGAATTAACTTTAAATCGATTGGCTATCAAAGTACTATCAACATAGAAAAGTTCACAGGGTTTAGTAATAGAGATAATGTTAAATAGTATTATTTGTTAGAGAATATATCCATAACAGAATATGTAGAATACATATTTTGGAAAAGAATAATTGAGAGGAAAATCACCGTAATATGGTGATTGAGTATTCTGAAATATATAATAGTGAGATTTACAAAGTCTACAACAAACTTCCACAATTATAGGAAGACCAGATCATAAAAGATATATTCTAAGAATACAATAAAATCTCTAACAAATAATACTATTTAACATTATCTCTATTACCCCCCGTCAAGCGCTGCGTGGGGTGAAGACACACGCAAAGCTTGGAACGTAAAAACTCAAAGGCTGGACGCGGAAGACTCTTAGTGAAGATATCTGCTAGCTGTAGATGAGATGGGACAAACCCGGTAGAAATTCTGCCCAAAGACACTAGCTCACGAACAAAGTGATAATCCAAATCTATATGCTTGGCTCTCTTGTGTGCAACAGGATTTTGACTCAGAAAGATGGCGCTTTTGTTATCACATAACAGAGTAGGCCGAGTAGAAGGAAGAGCTCGAAGTTCCTTCAGAAGATTGATAACCCAAACAAGTTCGGCCGCAGCATTGGCCATAGCACGGTACTCAGATTCACAACTAGAGCGAGAAACAGTCGGTTGTTTCTTGGCACTCCAGGATACAAGATTACCTCCAAGAAAAATAGAGTACCCATATGTCGAACGACGAGTCTCAATGCAGCGAGCCCAGTCTGCATCAGAATAGGCCAGAATGGAAATATCCGAGCGCTTAGTGAAGGATAAACCGAAATGAATTGTACCTTTCACGTAGCGAAGGATACGCTTAACTGCCATAAAATGGTCCTCAGTTGGAGACTGGAGGAACTGACTCACAGAGCTTACAGCATACGAGAGATCAGGTCTAGTGATAGTCAAATACTGCAAAGCACCAACAAGCGATCGATATAGGGTGGGATCCTTGAACGTAGGACCTGTGCTGACAAGCGATTCACCTGTTGCTAAGGGAGTTGAGACAGGTTTAGCCTCGACCAAGTCTGCACGCTCAAGGATGTCAAGTGCATACTTGGTCTGGCCAACAAACAAACCAGCGTCAGTGGAGGAGACCTCAAGGCCAAGGAAATAACTCAAAGAGCCAAGATCCTTGATAGCAAATTCGTCACCAGTACGAGCAATAAAGCGACGAAGGGCAGCAGAATCATTGCCTGTAACAATGATATCATCAACATACAAAAGGAGATAGATAATATAATTACCCTGATGTAGATGAAAGAGAGACGAGTCAGAACGACTCTGAGAGAAGCCCAAGCTGAACAGAAATGTGCTAAAACGCTGGTACCAGGCAAGAGGGGCCTGGCGAAGGCCATATAGAGCCTTCTTAAGGCGACAAACATGATCAGGATGTTGAGGATCAACAAAGCCAGGAGGCTGAGACATGAAGACAGGGTTGTCAAGAACTCCATTAAGGAAAGCATTCTTGACATCAAGCTGATGAAGAGGCCACCCATGCTGAACCGATAATGCCAAGACTATCCGAACTGTAGCTGCCTTCACAACAGGACTAAATGTATGATGAAAATCCAAACCAGGAATCTGAGTGAAGCCCTGCGCCACTAAACGAGCCTTGTGACGTTCAATCGAACCATCTGCCAGAAATTTCGTACGAAAAACCCACTTTGAACCAACTATGTTCGTTCCAGATGGACGAGGCACCAGATCCCAAGTGGAATTCGAACGAAGTGCATCAATCTCCTCTTGCATAGCAGCAAGCCAGTGGGAATGCTTAGCAGCAGACTTGAAACCACGAGGCTCAGAGGTGGTAACAAGTGCAGAGAGTAGAGCCGAAGAAGCGAAGTCGACTGGATAACGAGGTTTAAATGTCCCAACACGAGCTCGGGTGATCATGGGATGAGTGGATACAAGTGGCAAGTCCTGAGCTGGAGGCGGAACAGGAGGCGGAACAGGAGGCCCAACGTCGGGAACATGCGCTATAATAGGATCAGGCACATGTGGCGGCATAACCAGTTCATCATGAACCAGCGAGGGAGGACGAGTATCATGATCAACAGAAAACCGATGCGGTTGTCTGATAGGTGTCGAAACAGGTGCCAAAGGGGAATCAGAGGAGATGTCGAGAAAAGTCGAGATATCCAAATCAGTGACCTGTGTGAGAGATGGAGCTCGAGAAAATGGAAAATAGAGCTCATCAAACTGAGCATGGCGAGTGATAAAAACTCGAGAAGACTCTGGATCAAAGCAACGAAACCCCTTCTGAGTACTACTATACCCAAGAAAGATGCACGGCCAACTGCGAGGTTCTAATTTGTGAGCAACATAATCCCGAAGATAAGGATAAACACGACATCCAAATGGTTTAAAGGTATCATAACTAGGCGAGTATCCAAATAATACCTGAAAGGGAGAAATATTATCAAGTATCGCAGATGGAAGCCTGTTAATAACATATACTGCAGTAGCAAAGGCATCAAACCAAAGAGAAGCTGGAGCATGTGCATGAAAAAGCATGGACAACCCAGTTTCAGAGATGTGACGATGTTTACGTTCAGCCCTGCCATTTTGTTGAGGTGTATATGGACATGAAATTCGATGATGTATACCATGCTCGTGCATAAAGTGACGAACCCTCCCATTTACAAACTCAGTACCACCATCAGACTGAAATATTATGGTATCAGCCTAATATTACCGATCCTAAACCCTAATTCTTTTCTTCCGCTTCTACATCCGATTCTCTCTTCCTCCCGCTGCACGGACTGGTAGCCTCCGTCCAGTTTTCCTTCTCGTCGAGTGTTATATCAAGGACTGGTCCCCTCCTTCATCTCTCTCGATCGACAAGATGACATCCTCCGCCACTGATCCTCTTCCGGTGACGACGATGATTAATATGATGCAAATCAAGCTTGAGGCGTCCACTTATCTTATGTGGCGTCGTCAAACTATTCACATGGCCGAATGCTTCGATATACTCGGGCATCTTGACGGCACTTCTCCCTCTCCCGTGGCCACTGTACCGGCGGTTGCACCTGCTGTTGATCCGACACCGAATCCGGAGTATACGACATGGAGACTCAAGGACAAACGGTTGCTCAGCGTTTTGTACACCTCTCTATCCCCTGATGCCGCGTCTGAAGTGATTGATTGCACCTCTGCAAATCAGGCATGGGTGGCGCTCGAATCTGTTTATGCCTCATCTTCACGATCGCATCAATTACGTGAAGAATTGTTATCTCTCCGTCGCGGTGATCTGTCTGTGGAGGAGTATGGGCGCAAGTTTAAACATCTCTGTGACCAGCTGCAAGCAATTGATCGTCCGATTGATTCATCTGATAAAGCTCACTGGTTTTTACGTGGGTTAGGACTTCAGTTTGCGGGTTTTGCCGATACCCGTATGTCTATGTCTCCGATCCCCGCGTTTCGTGACCTTTTGCACCAGGCTGTGCAATTCGACATGATGATGAAGTCGATGGAAGGGCCTTCTCATGCACCTGCGGCGTTTTCTGCTACTCGAGATGGGCAGCCTTCTTCGGCTGGGTCCAGGCAGGTGTCCCGATCCCGGAACCGTGGCCAATCTCAGTCCCAGCAGCAGTCCAGGCCGTCAGGTTTTTCTGGTAATGCGGGTGGCTCTTGCAGGCGTGATGGGCAGCCCTCTGGAGGTGGTTTCCGTCGTCCTTTCGTGCCTAAATGCCAACTCTGTCGTGGGGAGCACTACGCAGATAAATGCCCCAGGTATCTGAATGCTATTGGTTCGAACTCTGCTGCAAATCTTGCTGAAGCTTTCACCTCGACTTGCAACGTCTCAAACTCTACCCCTGATTGGTATCTCGATTCCGGAGCCTCCGCTCACATGACGAACCAACTGTCCGCCCTTGACTCTCATGAGTCCTATTCTGGTAACGGTTCTGTTATAGTTGGTAATGGTAATGCGTTGAATATTTCTCATATTGGCACTACTAAACTTTCGGACGATGTTAAGTTGTTAGATGTGCTTGTTGTACCTCATATCACAAAGAACCTCCTATCTATCAGTAAATTAACTACGAATTATCCTGTCGATGTTATTTTTTCTGATAAATTCTTTGCGATCCAGAACCGACTCACAAAGAAAATACTGGCTCAGGGAAGGTGTAATCAGGGGCTTTACCTACTTGATCGGGGTGTTCCAGCTTTGGTTACAGCAATTCGGGTCAGGAGATTGAAAGCTAGCTTTGACTTGTGGCATTTGCGTTTGGGGCATGTCCCGTTTTCAGTTATCTCATTGTTAAATAAACAGGGTTGTTTATCTGTTACTTCAGTTTTACCAAACCCTAGTTTATGCTCTTCTTGCCAGTTGGCCAAGAGCAAACGTTTACCATTTATGTTGAATGAAAAACGAGCTACTGCTGTTCTTGATTTAATTCATTGTGATTTGTGGGGTCCAGCACCTGTTTCTACATCTGATGGCTTTAAGTATTATGTTGCCTTTGTCGATGATTTTTCACGTTTTTCCTAGATATATCCATTACGTGCTAAGTCAGAATTTTATGATGTATTTGTTCGATTTCATGCCTTTGTCTGCAATCAATTTTCTCGAACTGTGAAGATATTTCAGTCTGATGGTGGTACTGAGTTTGTAAATGGGAGGGTTCGTCACTTTATGCACGAGCATGGTATACATCATCGAATTTCATGTCCATATACACCTCAACAAAATGGCAGGGCTGAACGTAAACATCGTCACATCTGTGAAACTGGGTTGTCCATGCTTTTTCATGCACATGCTCCAGCTTCTCTTTGGTTTGATGCCTTTGCTACTGCAGTATATGTTATTAACAGGCTTCCATCTGCGATACTTGATAATATTTCTCCCTTTCAGGTATTATTTGGATACTCGCCTAGTTATGATACCTTTAAACCATTTGGATGTCGTGTTTATCCTTATCTTCGGGATTATGTTGCTCACAAATTAGAACCTCGCAGTCGGCCGTGCATCTTTCTTGGGTATAGTAGTACTCAGAAGGGGTTTCGTTGCTTTCACATCTGTGAAACTGGGTTGTCCATGCTTTTTCATGCACATGCTCCAGCTTCTCTTTGGTTTGATGCCTTTGCTACTGCAGTATATGTTATTAACATGCTTCCATCTGCGATACTTGATAATATTTCTCCCTTTCAGGTATTATTTGGATACTCGCCTAGTTATGATACCTTTAAACCATTTGGATGTCGTGTTTATCCTTATCTTCGGGATTATGTTGCTCACAAATTAGAACCTCGCAGTCGGCCGTGCATCTTTCTTGGGTATAGTAGTACTCAGAAGGGGTTTCGTTGCTTTGATCCAGAGTCTTCTCGAGTTTTTATCACTCGCCATGCTCAGTTTGATGAGCTCTATTTTCCATTTTCTCGAGCTCCATCTCTCACACAGGTCACTGATTTGGATATCTCGACTTTTCTCGACATCTCCTCTGATTCCCCTTTGGCACCTGTTTCGGCACCTATCAAACAACTGCATCGGTTTTCTGTTGATCGTGATACTCGTCCTCCCTTGCTGGTTCATGATGAACTGGTTATGCCGCCACATGTGCCTGATCCTATTATACCGCATGTTCCCGACGTTGGGCCTCCTGTTCCGCCTCCAGCTCAGGACTTGCCACTTGTATCCACTCATCCCATGATCACCCGAGCTCGTGTTGGGACATTTAAACCTCGTTATCCAGTCGACTTCGCTTCTTCGGCTCTACTCTCTGCACTTGTTACCACCTCTGAGCCTCGTGGTTTCAAGTCTGCTGCTAAGCATTCCCACTGGCTTGCTGCTATGCAAGAGGAGATTGATGCACTTCGTTCGAATTCCACTTGGGATCTGGTGCCTCGTCCATCTGGAACGAACATAGTTGGTTCAAAGTGGGTTTTTCGTACGAAATTTCTGGCAGATGGTTCGATTGAACGTCACAAGGCTCGTTTAGTGGCGCAGGGCTTCACTCAGATTCCTGGTTTGGATTTTCATCATACATTTAGTCCTGTTGTGAAGGCAGCTACAGTTCGGATAGTCTTGGCATTATCGGTTCAGCATGGGTGGCCTCTTCATCAGCTTGATGTCAAGAATGCTTTCCTTAATGGAGTTCTTGACAACCCTGTCTTCATGTCTCAGCCTCCTGGCTTTGTTGATCCTCAACATCCTGATCATGTTTGTCGCCTTAAGAAGGCTCTATATGGCCTTCGCCAGGCCCCTCTTGCCTGGTACCAGCGTTTTAGCACATTTCTGTTCAGCTTGGGCTTCTCTCAGAGTCGTTCTGACTCGTCTCTCTTTCATCTACATCAGGGTAATTATATTATCTATCTCCTTTTGTATGTTGATGATATCATTGTTACAGGCAATGATTCTGCTGCCCTTCGTCGCTTTATTGCTCGTACTGGTGACGAATTTGCTATCAAGGATCTTGGCTCTTTGAGTTATTTCCTTGGCCTTGAGGTCTCCTCCACTGACGCTGGTTTGTTTGTTGGCCAGACCAAGTATGCACTTGACATCCTTGAGCGTGCAGACTTGGTCGAGGCTAAACCTGTCTCAACTCCCTTAGCAACAGGTGAATCGCTTGTCAGCACAGGTCCTACGTTCAAGGATCCCACCCTATATCGATCGCTTGTTGGTGCTTTGCAGTATTTGACTATCACTAGACCTGATCTCTCGTATGCTGTAAGCTCTGTGAGTCAGTTCCTCCAGTCTCCAACTGAGGACCATTTTATGGCAGTTAAGCGTATCCTTCGCTACGTGAAAGGTACAATTCATTTCGGTTTATCCTTCACTAAGCGCTCGGATATTTCCATTCTGGCCTATTCTGATGCAGACTGGGCTCGCTGCATTGAGACTCGTCGTTCGACATATGGGTACTCTATTTTTCTTGGAGGTAATCTTGTATCCTGGAGTGCCAAGAAACAACCGACTGTTTCTCGCTCTAGTTGTGAATCTGAGTACCGTGCTATGGCCAATGCTGCGGCCGAACTTGTTTGGGTTATCAATCTTCTGAAGGAACTTCGAGCTCTTCCTTCTACTCGGCCTACTCTGTTATGTGATAACAAAAGCGCCATCTTTCTGAGTCAAAATCCTGTTGCACACAAGAGAGCCAAGCATATAGATTTGGATTATCACTTTGTTCGTGAGCTAGTGTCTTTGGGCAGAATTTCTACCGGGTTTGTCCCATCTCATCTACAGCTAGCAGATATCTTCACTAAGAGTCTTCCGCGTCCAGCCTTTGAGTTTTTACGTTCCAAGCTTTGCGTGTGTCTTCACCCCACGCAGCGCTTGACGGGGGGTAATAGAGATAATGTTAAATAGTATTATTTGTTAGAGATTTTATTGTATTCTTAGAATATATCTTTTATGATCTGGTCTTCCTATAATTGTGGAAGTTTGTTGTAGACTTTGTAAATCTCACTATTATATATTTCAGAATACTCAATCACCATATTACGGTGATTTTCCTCTCAATTATTCTTTTCCAAAATATGTATTCTACATATTCTGTTATTTAGGTTTGGAATGCGACTATTTAGTTTTTTTTTCGAAAAAGTGTGTGACTATTTAGTTGAAGAATATATAATTGTGATTCTACGTAAACCTAACAATTAATAATGCATGATTGCTTTATTTATTATAGCTATAAGAGTATATATGTGATCTCACCGTTAGTAGCTCTATCATACATTATTTCAATAATCTACCACTATCTCTCCTGTTGCCTTAATTTTCAACTCTACGTATGTACTCATTTCATCACGTACGGAATGAGATTTACGTGTGAATAACTTAATTAATATATAGATAATAATTGATAATAGGTGGAGTACGTTGCTTAATTTCATTTCAAACTTATATATAAGTGTAAAATCAATTTATTTATATTATATTATTTTTTAAACACTTAGTATATAAGTAAAGAAACACATATATAGGCTCACTTGACCACGTATGATTGTGCGGTCCATTAATCAAGGCCTGGGGATTTTTTTTGACAAAATAAAAACATATGAATATAAATACTTGGCATTCACTCGAAAATATATATATCCCCTATTAATAATTTATTACTTCAATAGTATGGAGTTTTTTTTTTTTAATAATGTGTCAACTTCACATAATTAATTTGACATGTATGTCATTTTAAGAATATTTTGTGTACACACATTGTTTTATTAGATTAGTTCATTCTCAAAAAATGACATGTCATAATTAGAATATGAGTATTAGTTAAAAAGGTAAATTTGATTAATATATTATTCATTATTTCTACTAATTAATGTATATTTAAAAATTATTTTATTCACATATGCTATTTAATTATATTTACTTTTTAATATAATTACATTATTGTAAATTTGTACACGATGAAAAAATAAAATTTTATATTCACAGTGTATATGCGTTTGTGTGCATGGTACGTTGTTGAATTGCATCCGACTGAAAAACATAAAGCATAAATTAAATGAAATACATATATACTATGGAGCTAGATATCAATTAAAGTGACTAGGAGCAACACTTTCGATTACAAGAGTGGTTAAAAAACCCAGAGCAATTCTAGAGTGTTAAATCTGTTTTTTTTATATACAGTATATATACCATGATATTTTATATACTACTACATGATATGTGAATTCTTGTGCTCTACTGGTAATTTCACAATGTAGCCTTAGCAGTGTGGATACATGAAAAATTGAGCAAGTAATCTAATTTGTTTTCACACATATGTGTGCAAATATATATAATAGGAGTACTAAATTGTGAAAAGGGTGTTTACTCTAAAAATAAAAAAGAAGGTATTTTCTGGTAAAATCAGAATTGGAGTTATGTGTATATAAGTAGAGAGTTGCCGGGGAAAATATAATTGCACATGCCATTGTACCCTCCCAGTTGGGCATCTGACACATTATCAAATTCGAGCTTTTACAATTTCAAGTATTTGTGTTTTCGAGTATTCTAATTATTAGTATTTCAAGAATTAACTTCAAAATAAATTTAATCTTTGCCCATTAAAATTAATGTAACTTCCACTAAAAAAAGGTTGGACTAATCAAGCTGGGCTTAAATTAATTTAACCCTCGCCAGTTCGACGAATAAGGTACAACATTTGTACGTCTTTCATTGATATTAAATAAATCAACTTCTTTCAAATTTCAATTGATATTTCAGGCTCTAATTAAACACCTTTTTATACTCTTAAGATAATTCTAACGAGTTAGTCTTGCTTGAAACAATTTTAGTATATATACATCATTATGTTTTAGAACTATAAATCAAATTAAAAAAGTTTGAATATACATATTTATGATCAGTATATATTGAATTTCAATTCGACTCGAACTCAAACTCTATTTATAAGTAGAAATAGATAAAACACATGCAAAAATATCAAAATATATATATTGGAGCTAGAATCCTGTTCAGCTCATGAAGGAAAAACTCTTTCAAATTAGACTTGATTAATTATCAAACAATTAAATTTAAACATAATATTGATAGTAGTAATATTTTAAACAAGCTTGAACTACACCATGTTATACGAAAAAGCTGCCCTACATGGTGTAAATGAATGCTTACCAGTTCCGACCAACATGCAGGTAAGAATATATGGGGCCTTCGTTGTATATCAATTTCAGTGTAAAATTAAATCTTCTTTACAATTAAAGTAGTAGTATTTGGATAAGGCCAGGCTTGTATAGTTTTTCAACTCATTCGTAATCATTATTCTTCTAGTGATAGGGATACTCTCCAACTCTATTTAATGCTTGTTTCTGCAATTCATGACATTAATCATACAAACATATATCGCAATTTCTACAACTTATATATGGATGACAATTGCTATATATATAAATTATATTAATCTATTAATTAATTTCAAGAAATTTTAAGCGTTATATATCCATCATATATATATATATGGATGAAATATTTGGTCATAAGATGAGAATATTTTTCTCTAATGTCCTAAATCTTGAATTTAATTTAATTTGATTTAGAAGTCCTGAATTTGGTTCGTGCTTGTTTATTTACTTCATTATTCGAATGTACATTGAATAATTGAATTACTATGTCAATAATACGTTTTAAAATGTCCAAATTCCGACAATAAAATTATGAATGATTGAATTATATGGATACGCTAGCTGTCTGCTGCGGACCACTACTGAATTACTCCAGTTTTGACAACTTGCACCAATATATATATATATATAGATAGTATCATGACCACATAAAATTAAAATAGACTCATATAAAATACATTATTAATGATCACCAAACTAATGCTTAAAGAGTACGAGATTCTATATTTGTCATCGTAGCTAGGCAATTTCTTTTACCTATATCATCAGAGTATTATATATCTATCAATTAATGTCATGTCACATGCACGTATATATATAGGTAAAATAAAATCTAAAAAAAGATTAACGAAAAATGAGTTTGCAATTATATATATCGATCTGGACATCTGGGCATATATAAATTATCCGAAAATACCCAAATTCGATTCGAATGAATAAACAAATAATTTCAGTCAGCATTTCTTTATCTCAACTCAAGAAAGGCCTGGTTTATTTTCCGACAACCCATCGAAATTAGTTCATCGGAAAACATCGTGGTATATATTATTGGATATATAATATATTTCATATATATTATATATTGTATTTATGTTAACTTTTCTTATTTAATCTAGATTTGAGATATATACGTATTAGATATGTTTTGTATCTATAAATACTCCCTCATGTAATCATTTACATTCAATCAATGAAAATTATAATTTTCCTATTCATTGTTTCTCTTTAGGGTATCAGAGCCTAAAGGCTCACGCCCAAATATCCTGGGTTCGATTTCACATAAACCCTTGTAATCGTTGTTCGATGTTCTTCGTCGTACAAAACTCACGATTACCCCAACCTCAAGAAGACAAGTTTCTTCTTCCTAGTAATCGTTGTTCGATGTTCTTGTCGTACAAAACTCACGATTAACCCAACCTCAAGAAGACAAGTTTCTTCTTCCTAGTAATCGTTGTTCGATGTTCTTGTCGTACAAAACTCACGATTACCCCAACCTCAAGAAGACAAGTTTATTCTTCCTAGTAATCGTTGTTCGATATTCTTGTCGTACAAAACTCACAATTACCCCAACCTCAAGAAGACAAGTTTCCTATTCCCCATAATCGTTGTTCGACGTTCTTGTCGTACAAAACTCACGATTACCCCAACCTCAAGAAGACACGTCTCTTCTTCCTCGTAATTGTTGTTCGATGTTCTTGTCGTACAAAATCCACAATTACCCCAACCTCAAGAAGACAAGTTTCTTCTTCCCCCTTCGACTACCCCCTTATCCCTCCCAACCGCCGATCACCCTCAGCGGTTGCAACAAACTCCCAGGTGATTATCCTTTTCCCTTCTTCTTGAATTCACTTACCATCATTGTAACCCACTCTGTAGCGTGCCTTCTACGATCAACCCACCCAACTTCCTTCACCGCTGCAAACTCTCATGCTCCCATGGCAGATCCGGCGAAGAAAATTGATGGGTGCCGCCTCGATTCAACCCTCCCCTATAGTCGTTGCTTCACGCCCGGCGTCGTCCAAACTCCCGACTACCACCCTTAACTGTTTCTCGACACCCAACACCGATCAAAACTCCTGTTACAACCCTCTCACGGTAACCAATTTTGGTTGAACTCCAACCAACCGCCGATATACAATCCCTCCTCCATGGCAGCGCTGCAACTCCACCATCCAGCAGTCTTGATGGTCGTCTGTCCTCCTCAGCCTGAACAACCGCTCGCGACGCCATCTTCTTTGGCACACGCATCTCAATCCCTCGCAGCCCGGCCTGCTTCGCTTCCCCTCTCGTCTTCAATTGCTTATGATCAAGATTGGACTCTCCTACGGTGCTCCATCTTGAGGGGGCGTATTGGATATATAATATATTTCATATATATTATATATTGTATTTATGTTAACTTTCCTTATTTAACCTAGATTTGAGATATATATTAGATATGTTTTGTATCTATAAATACTCCCTCATGTAATCCTTTACATTCAATCAATGAAAATTATAATTTCCCTATTCATTGTTTCTCTTTATATATAATATTTTTGTTATAAATAAAAAATGAACGGGATCACTTGTTCCAATTTTGTTGTTTCACATCTTATTTCACTATATGGATAAATTACATGCATGCGTCATATATCAACATCCTATAATATTGGGTGCAACCAGTGGCGGAGGGAGAGGGGTACTTGAGATACAACTATACCCCCAAAATTGAAAATTTTCCACTACTATACCATTTAAAAAAATATTGTACCCCAATTTTAATTTTAGTGTAAGAAAATATTATATATTTATTAATAATAAGAAAATAAATTGAGCTCAATCCAATTCTTCTAGTTCAACATTAATTAAAAAAATTAGGGTTTATATATACTCCCTCCGTCGCGGAATTACTTGCACAGTTTGACCGGCACGTTGTTTAAGAAAAGTGAATTTAGTGGTTGATGATGTAAGATAAAGGAGGGGTATTTTAGGTAATTTGATGATGTGTACAGTGAATTGATAATGTGTAAAGTGAAATGTATGGAAAAAGGGAGTGGCAAATTTGAAAATAAAATGATGTTGTGAGGTTATTAATTTTGTGGGGTATTTCCATATTAAGAGTGTGCAAGTAATTTTGGGACGTCCCAATAAGGAAAGTGTGCAAGTAATCACGGGACGGAGGGAGTATATTATTATTGGTACATATATATTAAGTTGAGATAAAATTGTTAATAGGTTGTTGTTTCGATTGTGATTTTTTTATAGTAATAACAATAGTTGTAATCTTATTACTAACTATCAATTCAATTAAAAAAATGTTGAATGGTACACCTAGTTTTTTCCTGAATGACGTCCAACCATTATATAAAAGAGTATAAACGGTGAAAAAATGTGAATGATCCGTATCTAATGATTGTTTGATTACTTTTATTAAAAATAATGTGTTTCTACAAAAAAATGACAACTTTACGAACTCGGCTGTATTTATAATTTAATTTGCAAGTTATGTGTTTTTTTTTTTAATTTTGTTTGTATCGAGTTGTATGACTTTAAGTGTTTCGTACCCCCGAATCTAAAATCCTGGATCCGCCACTGGGTGCAACACATGCATGTTAAAAATTCAACAAAATGAAATATCAGTGAACACGAAAAGTGAAATAGGGAAATCAAACTGAAAAAGGAAAGTCTATGTTGTGTTAATCTAAAACTGAAAGGACGAGTAAAAATTGTTGATAAGAGTTGGAATGTTTTTATAATAAATTGTGAATTTTTGGCCGATCTATAAATAAACGGTATGAATTAATCCCAGCAGACAAAAACCAAGAATGACAGGTTTTAAAAAGGTAAGAGAGAAAAGGTTAAAGATTACTATTTTTCTATTTTATTTCCAACATATTTTTCCTAGTAATAAATGGATGTGAATGTGCCTTGAAAGTTTCAATATATATTGATAAAGAAAATGATGTTGCTTAGAATTGGTGAATTCTAAATAAGTATATTGTCGGCCTAGGTTTCAAACGAGGGGAATTTTATCAGTGATATAAGCGGTGGCGCCGCCACCGCAGGTGGTTGTGGTCCTATGGAACAATGGAACCGTGTTTAAAATTTATGACCTCATGCCACAGTACTATAGCATCTTCATCACACTTGATCATGTATTTTAATTTACTAGCTAGGAAATCGAGACACTTTGTTTTAATTAACACACACACACGCATTATTTTTATTTCTTTCAATTAATTTGTATTACCACATAATTAATAATACACGCTTATAAAGTTATAGTAATAGTATAACATTATTTTACACGCACAAATACGCTGAATTATGTAAAAAAAATGGTGTGATAATACTTTAAAGTTTAAACACATTGATATTATAAATTACAAAAAATTGCATTAATTCCATACGGTGCAACTTTTTTTTTTTTAATACTATATATACAAGTGAGTCAAAACTCACGGAATTTAACGGTAATTAATCTTTTAGATTCAGGGCGGACACAAGATTTTTGTCCAGTCAAGATAGAAGAAGGAAAAAAAAACATATTCTTTCACTAGCTATTCTGCGATTATTTACATTTTTTTTTTCAATTTGTTCTAAAATTATTTATATTCTCAATATAAAAATAACACAAAAAATTAATATCCTTAACATTATTTTATTTTTTAAATTGTCACTTATTTTAGATTCATATTTTACTGCACATCTCATTAAATCATTTTTACACTTTATCAAATCCCTTTTACATCTCACTAAATCACCAAAAATACTCTTTTAACTTAAAAAAATATTAATCTAAATAGGAGTATCAATTGCTGCGCAGCTTATAAATTGATTGTCGTTTCAAGATTTGAAAGCGCACAATTTTCACCTTTTTCCATTCCACTCAGCCATTGCTAGTCAATTTCTTGGAGCTGCAAGTTATAACAACTTTCTGCGTGACACATTCTTTATTTCTTTTTCATTCCATCAAATAATTAATCATAATACCATAATCGACCACGAGAAAATAAAAGATGACCATTTTAATACTAATTTTATATTTTAGCTTTGTTCATGCTGATGCACTGATGATGAGTATTTAAGTAAGAAGGCCTTTATTGGTATTACTGTACGTGTTGAGTGGAAAGAATAACAAATGGGGAACATATATGATAGTATTGTGGACAAGAATATTGGGATAATTTGTGTAAATTATTATGTACAAGTGCTTGTCGATCTCTCATTAATTTGAACCGTAAGCAATAATTAATTTTTATCATGCATGTCAAATAATTTATTTATGTCTCAAATATTTGTTAAGGAAATCATTTTTACTTGTACTATAAATTGCATAGTTACAATTCAATACCCAAATTGTTGGTAGTGGTGTGGTATTGTAATATAACAAAAAATGTACTCCCTCCGTTCCAGAATTTTATGCACACTTTGACCGGCACGGAGATTAAGAAAATGGAATAAAGTGATGTGTAAGGTAAATAAAGGAGGGGTATTATTGGTAATTCATTGATTAAAGTGAAAGAGATTTGACTAAAGGTAAAATAAAGGAGGAGTATTATTGATATTATTGTTTTCTTTTTTGGAGTGTGCAAAAAATGTTGGGACGCCCGTTAAGAAAAGTGTGCATAAAATCATGGGACGGAGAGAGTGATTTTTTACTGACTGATCACATAATTTGATTTAACAACCAAACAACATATAAAATCATATATGCATTTTTTTTTTTTTTATGGAAGTTAAATACCCATCCCTTTTTCCCCTCCCTATGACTCGAATCCAGGACCTAAGGCCTAGGTAGTGGTGCTCTAACCACTTGAGCTATCCCACTTTGTCATCATATATGCATCTTAATACGGAGTATCTTATACACATACCAAACATCCCCTAAAAGTACATCCATGTTGTTACTAGCAATTATTGGAATGTGGGACAATAATAATAAGATTGCATCTTAGTGTTTAATTTTCTCTCAAATGTTGAATTTGCTATTTAGTTAAATGTATATATTTGAAAGATGTTCCTGAGCAAGAAGTGCATGTTCCCATGTAGCATTTCACCATAGTACTAATTTTTATAATATCAATGTATCATCCAATAGCATGACTTATTGAGATCTTTGTTGTTGATTAATCAATTGTTTTTGTCTTAACTAATAGAATAGTTGAATTAATTTTTTCCTTAACTATGTGAACTTAGCTGTCTGATCATGTGAAAATCTGTCACATGTAGCAAGACAGCGAAATCTAAACGCCCCCATGATAATTGTTTGTTAATTTGAGAGTTAATTAGTTGGAACTGATAAGGTGTCTGCAACAATAAAAATAACTAAAAAAATCAAACTTGTACTTGTGTACTCAATTGTATTGTACAATTGAATTGATGTAATTAATCCATAATTTAAATTTAAGATTTAATTAAACAATTATAAATTTATCTAAATCATTTAAAATTTAGTTGTACTCAATTATAGAATTCGTAAAAAAAAAACAATTATAACCAAGTGCATTGAAATCTCATCCTAAGTAGTTCTATCGATAGTAACACTTGAGTGTAAGTCTCATATGAAACAATTAAAACTTTTCAGTCAAATTAGTCCATTTTCCTATCATATAAATTTATTGCAAGTTTTCTAGAAACTAACATGATCAAATTAAATTTGAGATTTATTTTCTGAAATATATTTCGTAAGATAATCTCACTTTTTATGAATTAATATTTGTACCTATCAATTACATTCAATCAATCTGATCTATTTTCTGAAATATATATTCTCTTCATTCTTTTGTAAATGACTCATTTTATCATTTTTATAGTTCAAATCAAATCGACTTATTTGGTTTTTTTAAAAATGACAACATCTCACCATTTCTCTAACCTTTCTCTTTCATCTCTCTCTATCTTGAATAAAAAGCAAACAGATCAATTACATAGGAACTGAGGTTAAATACCTCACAAGACAATCTCACATAATTTATGAATATTTGTACCTATCAATTATATTCAATCATTAATCAAGAACATTTAGATGTCACCTTACACAAAATAATATCTGACTACAACTATTGAAATAATATTTTTTTCAGCATCTAGAATTTAAATAAATTGGATTTAAAAAAGAAAAGGGGAATAATATTAATGATGACAATAAAAGAAGAAGGAAGTTCCATTTCAAAGTATGAAAGTAATTAAGGCTAAATTGGAAAATTAGTGGTACCAACTTTGTATTTATCAATTTATGGCTTGATATATATTAATATGGTATGAAACCTATGGAGGGTAATTGACCATTAGGCACAAATAATATTCGGACCCTTCAGAGAAAAGAAGGGCCCAATTCTCTTGCGGGCCCAAATCCATCGGAATTCACTTTTTCCGACTAGTCATTACTCACCAATAATCGAACTCTAATATTCTTTGCCCCAATATGGGAACCACAAAACTTTTTTATTTTAAAATTATTTACATAAAATGATACACTGCGATGATAATAGAAGAAAAATACTTATGTGAAACTGTCTCATTTCAATTAACCAATATTATAAAGGAAATAAACTAGTTAAGTGGGGTTGTATGGGTCAAATATGGTACTCTGTGAGATGTCTCTACCACCTCAAAATTTTATATGCAAAATGTCTTAATTATATTGCAATTGTTAGAATTTGACATCTAGATTATAATTTAAATGACGTCAAATTTGAGATACTACGAGATATAATAAGGGTGAAAACTTAATCTAGTAGAGAACAATTAGGGGTCAATGTTGAAAAATATCAGATTACTCAAATTTATGATTAAATTGATGTAAATAGTAGTATTCTTTGTTATCACTTGAAATACCGCACTTAACAATAGTTGATGTTTAATTTGCTTAAATTAAAAACGAGGTTCAAAATTCACCATTTCTCACCTTGATTAATTATATTAATTCGTCATTTGCCATGAGTTGATTTAACAATAGTTGTTTAATTGCTTAAATAAAAAATTCACAGTCCTAGACACAAATGATTGGAAGTGTCAGTATCTCCTTTGTCCCAATTAAATTTAATTTTATGACATTAAACTTGATGTTGAGTTTTAAAATAAAATACATGGAGGAGAAAAATCGTGACTAAGTGTACTTTCTTGTCTCAAAAAGAATTATACTTTCTTAAAATAACGTTATTGTTGAGTACTAATGGTTTGTTTTAGAAATAAACACGGTTAATTATAATATAATAAGTGTGACTTAATATATATAGTTTCATAGGTATTACTCATGAAATATTCTCCAAGAAAAGCCAAATCTCATGTATTACTCGCGCGATCAAAAACAATTAATTAATTGATATTCCAACTTCCATTTATCAAAATATAGTACGTCTGATATATAATTAATTTGCACGCATGGTGCCTATAAATTTTTTTTATACATTATCATCTGCACTAAGCATGACATTTTGGCATCTAAAAAGAAGGAAAGAAAAAAACATGTTATGGGTGTACCGTGCACCCACATATATATATAGTACTAGTATGTAATTACTATAAAAGGCATTTTCCGTCTTACTCTAATTGACTCACTTTTCTTCCCCAACCCCCTATATAAATCACGGCCATCCAAGCTATAATGAGTATATATATATATATATATATATATATATAAAAGAATCGTTCTTTCATTTTACAAATAATAATAATAATAATAAAAAAGAATAATTTTCCAGCTATGTATTTATAACGTTGATGGCAAAAGCAATCCACACAAAAGCAGTGTTTGCACAGGCGACACCAATTATTTAATTGTAGGGTTAAAATCATTAAATTTGATGATTGCATGGGCTAGCTCAGATTCTAGAGTAATCATACACTATTAATCAATTTTAGATTATGGCCGGAGATCAAAGAAAATTGAGGCGTGGTGACGTACGTGAAATCGGCCAATATTACAATTAACGTCAAATTAATATGAGTAAAAATTCGATGACACAAAGTACAAATATATGCCTCCTTTTATTTTTTCAAAGTTGATATATAATTTCAAAATGAAGTACTATATATGATTCTAGATTTATTTGTTCGAACAATTAACTATTCTTGTAGATGATTGAAGATCAAAAGAAAATTGAAATGAGCATGTGACATTAAACTTGATTTTTAGTGAAATAATCACATGATCATTTCACTAATGATTCTCTAGCTAGCTAAAAGATTTTAGTTAAAGTAAATATAGAATAATCAATGACAAGTCTTAGCTTGTCACTAAAAATGAATTTCTGTCATTAAAGACTTTTAAACAAGTCTAGAAAAATTATAATGATACGATTTCTGTCATTAAAAATAAATTTTCTTGTAGAATATAATTAAATAATTGTATAGTAAATTAAAGACATTACATGTAAGTGTTTTCGATCGAGTGGAATATTTAATGTTGAATTGAGTCTACTTAGGATTCTTCAATAATGATAGTTAGTGGGTGAATTATTGGCGATTAGACATGAGGATAAAATGTTAGTCGTATCAAGTTGGTAAATTCCCATATATATTCTCTCTTTTGATTTATGAGTGAGTGACCATCCATCAATAAATTAAAAGGCTAGGCTAGGGTACCATCTAATGTGATTGTCTTTTTCACGAGTTGAGGTAGGTACGTTCATACTACTATATATATACGACTAGCTTAAAGGATTTTAATATGTTTTATTTATTATTTAATTAAGAAAATCACATGTTGATTTAAATTAATGTCTCTTAGCTATATGGATTACTGTACATATACGTGGTTAGGAAGAAGTTAATCAAACAAATGGTTCATTAATTATTAACACGATTCAATAAAGTTGATTAGCCATATATATAATCAGATAAGATTTCAGAACTTTTGACTATATCCATACTTTTGTACCATTATGTGATTAGAAGGCTGTAATTTATTCGGCATGTATACTCGAATATATGTAGTGATTATCTATTAACATTTGTGTGCACTAATTAAATATTATTTAATAAAATTTATTCTTATCATTTAGTAAAAATAACTAATGTTAATTAATTAATATTAGTGAAACCAACTAATTTTGCATAGGCAAGAATTTGTCATATTGCATTCAAATCTTACACCTGCAGTTTATCTGATATATTTAAGAATTTCCCTCAAATGAGCATATATATCCTGAAATTCTCAATTTAAATTTGTTGAGTTCAAATGTATTTCCTTAATAAGCACGTCTATGTTGAAATTAAACCTATAAAGGACTGAAATTTTTATTTAGGAATTCTTATTAGCCGCTCATTTTAATTTCAGTGCCAAGAGGAGCCTAATTATTTACTTAGATTCATATTTAGGAATTCTTATTAGCCGCTCATTTCACAACCATTTTTATAATCAACTGTTTTAGACTATATTATACATGCACCTTCATTGAATATTGAAGAAGAAATTCAAAGTATAATGAAAATAGAGGTATGTCCATTAGTATCAGACATTTTGCGGAAATTCCAGAAAGAAATTTGTTGTTATTATTACTATTATTTTAAATAATTATGTTTAGTTAAAGTGGGGTTATATATATGGCGTAAAAAGGGGGTCCATGTGAGGAGCAGAGTTCCGAAATTTGATAGGGGCTCCCCTCATGCCATAAAAATCTATTTGCTTAATCATTGCTTCCCCCACTAATCCCCAATTCAATCCTCCATTAATTAATTATTTATAATTTCATTCATCAAATCATCTCAAAACCTCTTTTTCATTGGTTTCCAGCAATTCTGCACCCCTCTCTTCCTACTCAATTCTAATTCACTGCACTCACTATCAATGAAAAACATTCTTTTAAAATAATCTTACTATATAACAACAACAAAACCCATTGGGATATAAAAAATATCAATATAAAACATACCTATCATTTTTTCGTCACGCTATACTCTATATGCACGTTAAAAATAATAATAATAATAACACTACACTAAATTACCATTGGAACTAATTCAATGAAATATGTATCAATTTGGAGTATTCAAGTATATTAACTCATATATAAATAGAAAAAATAAACTACTCCAATTTAGTAGAAACAAAGATAAAAAATGGACGAAAATCAGGAAATATCATCCCCTAGCTATATTAATATCATTTTTTGCGATCATTAATATTGATATTGAGAAAAATGATATATTCACGATATTTGTGAAAAATTGAATATCAATATTCAATAACAATTTCAAATTTAACATAGCTAAAATATCGAAAAAATAAAAAATACTTGCCACACCAATTATACTTCCATGGTGGCGGCGCCGGCAACCGCCACTGTCTCCACCAATATTTGCCGGTAGGCATTTCTGACGTCATAACAAACTAGTACAGTAGATTAACTAGAGTAAAGACAAATTTAAAACTTTATTTCATATCCACACGAACCAATTTTATCATTCATTAAATTTTACCAACTCTTATATCCCCACAATTTTACTATTTCTTGAATACTCGTACACTAGTGTATGGTCTCCCGTTGGTCTAATTAATTTTAATTAAAATTAAGTAGGTGTGATTCCAAGTTGTTGTCATTAAAATATTTAAATTTATCTAAACAAAATTTGAAAATAGAAAATGTCTTGCATGACCATGCGTTCAATTAATAAATAGATTAGTAAATCCCCAAGTCTTCATCTTTTTATTTAAATAAATAATAATGCGCAGTTTTTTTCCTTTACCTTTGCTTTTGAATAGAAACTAAGAAAAAGGAAAAGGCTAATTAAAAGGGTGCGTTGAACGCATGGGACCTAGGCGCCGTTAGCCGGGCCATATCAAGCCGTAAAGAAAACGTTTCTAAATTGTGAGCCGGCGGGATGTGGGCTCTGCGCGTGTTTTGTGTTTTCCCTTTTGAGTGAGTGAGTGATTGCACTGCCTAACGCCTCGGCTCGGCTCACTTTATGGCTTCAGCTGATGATTCATCTAACATGTTTGGACTTTGGAGTACTAATTAAGTGATTATGCTTTGTTAAATTTTACTATATTTTTTTCTTTGCACTTTTTAAGTTACACTACAACTACAAGTTGATTAATTTTGAAAAGAATCCCATTTATTGATAAATTCAAAAACCATGACCTAATTAACAATTATATATAAAAGACTAAAATTGCACTCACACAAAAGTTTGCCTTTTATTTTTTTTCTCCTTGGAAATCTTAGTCCTATAAGCATTGGTTTATCTATCTTTAATTTTAAATTTCAAAAGCTCATGAAGCTGATTGCTAATGAATCGGCTAGGCTGGAAAAAATAATAAAATGAAATATTAATTGGAGCTGAAAGTAAAAATGTTTTGGTTTGGTTGGAAGGCCTACACGTGATAATTACATTCTTTCACGTTTTCCACTTTGCAGCTCTTCTTATTCCATTTTCCCCCATCTTTTTCCAAAGTATAAATATAATAATAATAATAATTAATTAATTAATTAAATGAAAGATAAGAGAGACATTAGTAAATTAAAAAGTGATTCTTATATTGTTATTTACTATGTAATAGTGATCGTATACTATTATAAGTAACATGCATGACGAGATATATATATATATATATATATATACAGTATATATATATATATATATACAGTAAATAGTAGGAAATTTAAGTAACTTTTTACTGAAATGCCTTATAATTAATTCATGGAGAGTATAAATTTGAAATATGTCTGAAATTGTTAGTGTGTGGGGGCATGCATTTTGATCGTTAAATACTACTCATTTTGTCGAGCAGTCTGAAGTGGTTGACTATAGTCTTAGAAATGATTCTTCCTTAACAAATGAAGCTAGCTTTATTTTCTCTTTTCTTACAATCCAAACTTTGCACGCATGAAACAGAAATAAAGAAGACGTGCTCCATGTTTCTTGAGGAATGAATAAAGTTAAAATAAATGCCTTCAACTTCCACGACTCAAGTAGATACTCCATGAACAAACAAAATTAAATAACTAAACTACGTGAAATATTAAAATTGTGAGTTCCTACAATCTAAAATTAAAATATATTTTTCCGTAACTAGTTACCCAAATAAATCTTGTGGCATGATTACAAAATTTTAGAATTCATATTACATACTTGAAAATGGTAAAGTCGAGTATGCACTCGAGTGCATGTTGTGCAACTTAGTCCATGTGCACTTTTCAGTTTACTGACTTACACTTTTTGATAAATGGTGTTGCACTTTTCAATTATTACTAAAAATATTATTATACAGTTTTATAATTGAAAAGTGCAACACCATTTATCAAAAAGTGTAAGTCTGTAAACTGAAAAGTGCAACATGGAGTAGGGTGCACAACATGCACTCGAGTCCATAACAGACCAACCCCTTGAAAATTTATTTATTCTTTAATTACAAATTACATGCATGATTACAAATTTTACAGATTTAGCTAATAAGGTAGTAATTAATATTATTAAAGATTTACATTACATGCTTTGAAATTTAAAATTTTGATTACAAATTAGTTTAATATTCAAACTCATATTTAATCGTATAAAATCAGTTTGATAGGTAGATTAGTTCAAGATAAGTGAATAGTTAAACTTAAGATAGATGCTTAATAAAAATTAAAATAAAATTTATATTCATGACACAAAAATATAGTATTTGATTGTATGTATACCAAATGATCAAAAAACATATACTCCGTACTATTTATGATTTAATTTGAATCAGTTAAAACATTAGATATTTCAATATATTTACCAAATTGGGTCTTCTCATCATAAAGGAAGAGTCCCCTGGGACCCACGGCCAGTACGGACCCGTGCAACCTCGATGGATCCTAACTCAGCTATTGGGGCCACTTCGGGCCCTTCGGTCCCCGTAAGCAACTCATTCTAAGGTCTTTTTTATGGCTGTATGAATGAGTTTTTGGACAACACCCAAGAGTTGGTGGTTGACTGGCTGCTGCTTTATTGGAGCTGCCCGCTGGCGATGATCTTGATCTTGCGGTTACGCCCGCTCTTCGGAGAAGCCAGTATAGGACCCAAATTCTGGGTGGACGTATCACAACAACAACACCCGAAAAGCATGTTCAATGATTTAGAGAGGAACGCCTCTTAGGCATTCATTATAGATGCATCGGCAAAGTTTGTACATGAGTTGGACCTTGTCGCCTCGTATGAGGGTTGATGGAGCGATGTTTTTGATCCCCCAAGAGTCATTTTTCTTTTTACAATCACTTTGAGTTTGATTAGTTTTTACGGGTTTGCTTGTGATTGTTTTAAAGGAGCATACATTTTTCCTTGGCCTGTACTTTGTCCCTAAAGAAGATTTTTTCAGACAAGATTTTAATGACGCGTCGACGTCTGATTTATCTTGTAAATTTATAACTCTAAATCTTTCTTTTTCTTTGCCAAATTGGATCTTACATCACATCACACAAATGTAGCTAAAAATTTCAGAAACCCTAAAAATAATGACATTGGAAATAGGTCAGTTTATCTTGTACAATGTCCTATAGAATGAGATCTTGCAATCCATGTTTTTGAGTGACAATTGAGAATTCAAAATATCGCGATTCTCATTCTACTGAACAAAGACCGAGAATACCGAATCATAAATTGAAAACAGTGACCACAAAAAATAAAAGTACAATCTCAAAGACTAAAAAAATATAAAATTAATATAGGAGATCCTACAATATATGCAAAATGAAAAAAAAAAAAAAAAAAAAAGGCATATATCGTGTAATTTAATTCACAGCCCCCCTGCCAGAACTTAGTTAATTATTATGAGCCGCTTTAATAGTAGCAGAAAGTCCTCTTTTCCCTTTTGTTATTCACTCCTCACTACTATTCTCTAATAAGTAGTCTCTCTCTCCCCCCACCGGCCTTCCATCTCTGCAAAACACTATAAAGAAAGCAAAAAGGACTCTGTTTTCCCATTCAAACTTTTCCCTAAAATCTTGCAAAACAGAATTTAGTTTCTCATATTAATTTCTGGGCTGCATTAGTCACAAGTCTTTAGTACTCAGTTATCTAAGATCTTGGTAGTTAAAGAAAGAGACTAATCACAAGAGTAAGGATTTTCAGAAAGTGAAATTTGAGGGATTTATTTTCTTGTTTTTTTTTTATTACTTTGGATCTGATTGAATTTTTGTTAGACAATGTTGGCTCAGAAGCAAGCAGAGGAGGCTATTGTCTCCAACAGCTTCAATGAAACCGAACAGCACGACGGCAAGGAGGCGGAGCAACCGGAACTTTCCGGGTTCAAAAACTTCCTCTGGCACGGCGGCTCCTCCTGGGACGCCTGGTTCAGTTGTGCTTCCAATCAAGTATGTAGTACAATTTTCATCTTTAATAATATTCCCTCTTTATCAAGATTCTCCTCCCATTAAAATTTTAAATAAATAATTTAATTTTGTGTGACAGGTTGCACAAGTCCTGTTAACACTTCCATATTCATTCTCCCAACTCGGAATGCTATCCGGAATAATTTTGCAAATATTCTATGGCTTGATGGGAAGTTGGACAGCTTACCTTATAAGTGTTTTGTACGTTGAATATAGAAGCCGCAAGGAAAAAGAAGGTGCTAGCTTCAAGAACCATGTCATTCAGGTATATATTTATCCCCCTATACTCCAAAAGAAAAAAGAAAAAAAAATCCCATTTTGATTTTATTTTTAAAAAATTGGCAGTGGTTTGAAGTTCTTGATGGATTACTTGGGCCATTCTGGAAAGCAGCGGGTTTGGCCTTCAACTGCACTTTTCTCCTATTTGGATCTGTTATACAGCTCATAGCTTGTGCTAGGTAATAATTAATTAATAAAATCTTCTTTTTTTGTTTGTTAAAAAAAAAAAAGATTGATTCTTGATCAAACATTTGTTATTACTGCAGCAACATATACTACATCAACGATCACTTGGATAAGAGAACATGGACTTATATATTTGGAGCTTGCTGTGCAACCACTGTTTTCATTCCCTCTTTCCACAACTACAGAATTTGGTCTTTTCTAGGACTTGGAATGACTACTTACACTGCTTGGTACTTGACTATAGCTGCTATTGCTCATGGCCAGGTACCACACTTTCGAGAAAAGTCAACTTTTTTTTTTTAAATAAAAGTAATTATTGGTTAATTAATCTTGTTTTAACATTTATTTTTAATAGGCTGAAGATGTACAACATACTGGTCCGAAAAAGCTGGTGTTGTACTTCACCGGCGCCACTAATATCCTCTACACATTTGGTGGGCATGCTGTGACTGTGTAAGTAATTTATTTTATTTTAATTAATTAATTATTATTTATATGTAGAGAAGATATATTATCTTCTTCTCCTTCCACTTCTTTTATCAGCTTCTCTTTGCAGCTTTTGTCAATAATCTCGGGGAATGTAAAAACAGACACAATTATATTGTAACTACTTTTTTACCCTGTTTGGTAGATGTCCCACAGTAAAATTCCATTTACAGCAGGCTTCTGAAATTTGTTTTACATCATGGTAGGTACCCATGAGGGTAGTTATGACTTTTGACATTTACCCAAAACACTTCCAAATTACAAGTCCAGTGCCCATCATCTCAAAAAAAAGTACTCCACTTTGGATCATACAATAATTGAACAATGTTTTCCTGTTATGGATGTAATACTTTTACAGTTATTTGATTCTTGTTCTGTATTTATATATTTATTTATATTGTACATTGCATTATTAGCCTAATTTTAATCTGATGATACTTTTTTTCAGGGAAATTATGCATGCTATGTGGAAACCCCAGAAATTCAAGTACATTTACTTATTGGCCACTCTCTATGTATTCACTCTAACTCTTCCGTCAGCCTCCGCCGTCTATTGGGCCTTTGGCGACGAACTCCTCAACCACTCTAACGCGTTCGCCCTTCTCCCCAAGAACGGATGGCGTGATGCTGCCGTCATCCTGATGCTTATCCATCAGGTCTCTTAATTTTTATTCTAAATAATTTAATTTACTGTACACCTAATTTTTTTTGTAGTGTAATTGTACAACTTATAACCCACACAAAAATACAAAAGACACATAATAAAGTAATGTGTCCCTTACTGGGACTGGTAGGACACTTGAATATATCATTTTACCTAATTAGTTTATCTTATTCTATAATTTAAAATTTTTAGCTTCGTCACTGATTATATTGTGGGGGCGCAGTTTATCACGTTCGGATTTGCGTGTACACCACTTTATTTTGTGTGGGAGAAGGTGATCGGGATGCACGATACGAGAAGCATGTGTTTAAGGGCACTTGCAAGATTACCTGTGGTGATACCAATTTGGTTCTTGGCCATAATTTTCCCATTCTTTGGCCCTATCAACTCTGCAGTTGGGGCTCTTTTAGTTAGTTTCACTGTCTACATCATTCCTTCCCTTGCCCATATGCTCACTTACAGAAAAGCCTCTGCTCGTCAGGTATATAATTTCTCAATTTGTATCTTGTTTCATTCTTCAAATAAATATCGATTGTAAATAAGTGCACGATGTGTGACATCAGTTTTTTTATTCATATATCATAAGTCATGGTAAACATATTAATGGAAAAGAAAATACTATAAAGTGTCAAGTGTGGGGAAAGTATGCATTGAATGCTGGATTTTGAAATTTTACCAACAAAAAAGTATGGGTGGAAAGTCATTTTCAATTTAGTTACATAGAAACATAATATATGAGCTGGCTTCTTCTATTTGCCCGCTTTCCATTTCAAGAGATGTTGGATTATGTATTTTACATATATTTATGCAAATATATACTATAATGAGATTAAGACCTGACGTATATCATTTGGTCCACTTACATGAATACAAAAGAAAAAAGATGAAATATCATATCCGTTAGTTATTTTCAGGAATATTTTCTAAAATTTGTACTTCAATTATTTGGACTACTTATTAATTGTTTTGTTCACAGAATGCTGCTGAGAAGCCTCCATTCTTCCTACCAAGCTGGACAGCAATGTACGCCATAAACACATTCATTGTGATTTGGGTATTCGTAGTCGGGTTTGGGTTCGGAGGATGGGCAAGTGTGACCAATTTCGTAAGACAAGTTGACACATTCGGACTATTCGCTAAGTGCTATCAGTGTAAACCTCCTCCTGCCATCCATCCAACGGTCGCGCCACCTCCACACCACTAAGAAGTCGAGCGAGAAACGATTTTTTTTTGTCGTTTTTATTGTTTTGTAATATAAATCAGGGGAAGTAGTAATACTTTCCCTTAAATCTTATGTGTGTGTTTTTTGGTTTAAGTATTAGGTGAGGAAATAGTGTGTTGAATTGTGATGATTCCATAAGCATAGGTTAATTAATTACAGGCAATATAAGGTAGCCTTTTACTTTATTAATTTTTTTCCTTTTTTGTTGCCACCTTTGTCGAAATTGAATATATATAGTTGTATAATGGGTATTAATGTGAACAATTATCAACTTTTTTTTTTTAATGAAGAATCTATATTTATTTAATTGATTTATTCCAAAGTCATAATTGCTTGGCATGTTTCCCAATGTGAGTAGGCTAATTCTAATGTATATTGAAATGCAGTGTTGTGGGCTTGATCTCGAAGGTTATTTTTTAAATAACTATTTTCGACTAAAAGATTCTCTTTAAAGAGGAAAATGGGCCGTGGGGCCCGAACCCACCAATCACATGGGTTGCACGATTGTTTCTTTGATTGTCACGTGCTCTCTCTTCTAAATATGGGTTTATTATTTTCGGATATTTTTTGTATTGTAAAGAGGTAATTAACTTCATAATAATCACATTTTATTGAGTCAAGTATACGACATATGTATAATTTAGGAGCTCATTTAATCAAATTCCATTATTATTCTAAAATAAGATTTCAAAGCCTAGCCTTTTCTTTTCTTAAAATATTAGTAGTTCTAAATCGTTAGATTAATTAGTTATTGACTTTCAGGATCATCCTATCATTTTTGTCATTTATTATTATATTTTATTTCGTGTTTCATTATTCATATACTATATAAAAAATTAACGGTCACTATATACTACATGTATACACACTAAATATACAAATAAATAAATTAATAATATAAACATAAAAAATGGAATAATAAAATCCAACTCAACTTTTAGCTAGCATTTCACACCCCAGCAGCTAAGACTGCAACTAAATTATTATCAAATAATTGAAAAAATAGATTGCCTTCAAGTTGGCCACTTTGTACATTGTACTTAATGTTGACTTGTAGTGAAAAATGGAGATATTATTAAAATATTTCTAACTGACGCCGTACACAATAACTGAAATTAAAAAACAAAATAGGAGTTTTGAAAAATGATAACTCCTGTATTAAGGCAAGATTTTAATTTTCCGATATCTGTGGCCGACCATGATTTAAAAGAAGTATACTATAAGAAACTATATAAATAAAATAAAATTTTGATACTCCCGTAATTCGTAATCTATCATCGATCGGTTGACAATGTGAGAAAGGTTAATTATAAAATGCACCAACCATGTATACATTTTTTTTTTAATAAATTCTAATTCTGTCTGAGTTAAAATAAAATGACACAAAACCAGAATTTTAAATCTTGATAATCTTTGGTAAAAATAATTTTTTTAACCTAAATTAATGGGTAAATATTTTAATTTTAAAAAATTAATAATGACAAGCGGGCAGAGACTATAATTAATATGAAGACAATGAAATTAGAAGTAGAATTATTTAATTGTGAATTGCATGTGCGAAACTCGGTTATAAACGAAGTGCATGTTACTGAAAATTAGATCCAAATCGGGATGTACTGTATATGGATTTCCATGTTGATTGACATTGGAGTAAGGTAGATCACACTCATCATTACTAAGATTTCTATTTTTATTATTCAAGAATATCATGCCCATTTGTTAATTTTTGACTATTGAAAATCCTGACTTGTAATCACAACGGTCATCAATAATAATACAAAATTTTAACTAAATTTCCGTATTAATTACAGCTTTTCATAAAAAAGAAAGATTGTCTCGTTGTTTAATGTTTAGTAGAAAAAATAAGTACGCTAATTTTTTGTCTGTTTTTATTTTTTTTCTCTCACCTCATTAGCTACATGAAACGACAGTTAAGAGTTCCATTTAATTTAAAATTGAATGTCAACTATGTCTGGACTACGCATTCCCAAAAAAGAAAAAATTAACTTCAAATTCAACAATTGTTCTATCGAAGTTAAGAAATCGGGACCGTAAAAAAAAGGTTAAGGAATAGGTAATTACAGTATATTTTAAGACCCAATTCAGTAGATAAATTGATCTAAAATAGGTAAATTATAAGGCTCAAGATTGAAGTCAAATCAAATCTAAAAAAAAAAAAAAGACTACGACTCAACAAACCCCCAATTATACTTGAAAGAATTTTGTCTTATCTAAAAGTATCAACTTGTAGAGAGATGGAAAATTAATTCTTGTATATAAATTTCTAATAATATTATACACACCCTATGACTCCAATTACTATACACACCCCACATAAAATATATTTTTTAAAATTAATACTCACCTCAATTTTAGAAAATTATAATTCAATTCTTAAAGAATTAAAAATTACAAAAAAAGTATTCTCCACTGATGTCGGAAGGAATACGGTAAACTATTATATATTATATTTATATAATTATATGTATATTGCTAAATAAACTATGCCTAGTACTGGTCTCACTAGACATTATTATTGTAGAGTATTTATTGTAGCCCATCAACAATTCATGGGCTCGACACCATAAACAATTCAATATTAAATCATAAATTTTGAAAGAGAACTATCAAGCCTTAAAGAATATGTAATGTCTTTGATCTGCATAAATCTGAAATTTGATCTCAACAATTATCTTCAAAATTTTCAAAATAGGCCCATATATGACCCATGAATTACTTATAGCCGAATTTATTTGATTAAGGGCACGGCTAAAGACACCCGGGTTTTCTATGAGTACACACAGGGAATGAGAACACACACAAAACGGATGAGGACACCCACCTGGAAAACTCAAAATTACCCTCTATTCAATTAACCTTCCTCTCCCTTTCTCATCCTCTTTTTTTCTCAACAATTGAGACACCCACAATTCTTGCGATGCTTCGTCGGCACGGCGGCACCCACTCCGCCAACGCCGCCCTCCCCAGCAACCTCGTTCGCGGCCGCCCCCCTCCCCCCCACAGTCGCGGCCGCCGCCCACCCCCTCCTCCCCTTCGCCGCGACCGCCCTCCCTTCTCCCCACAGTCGCGGCCGCCGCCCTCCCTTCTCCCCACCGACGCGGCCGCCGCCCTCCCTCCTCCCCACAGTCGCGGCCGCCGCCCACCCCCTCCTCCCCTTTGCCGCCGCCGTCGTGCTCCTCCCCTCGCCGCCGCTAACAGGTAAGTTTAGGTTTGAAAAATTAGGGTTTTCTGGAAAAAAAATTAAGATTTTTTTTGAAGTTTGGGAATTATTTTTGAACATAGTGCGTTTGTTTTGGAAAAATTTTCGAACAACTTGAGTTTGTTTTGGAAAAAATTTCGAACATGTTCAATTTTTTTTTCGGACAAATTTAAGTTGTTTTGAATTTTTTTTCGAACATATTGTGTTTGTTTTGGAAACAATTTCGAACAACTTGAGTTTGTTTTGGAAAAAATTTCGAACAAGACGTTTGATCTTTTTTTTCGAACAAATTTGAGTTGTTTTGAAATTTTTTTCGAACATATTGAGTTTGTTTTGAAATTTTTTTCGAACATGTTGAGTTTGTTTTGGAAAAATTTCGAACATATTTGTTTTAGAAATTTTTTCGAACCGTTGGTGTTTTAGGTTAATTTTTGTTGCGATTTTGGAATTTTTTTTGTTGAGTGATGGTGGTGGAGAGGTGGTGGTGGTGGTGAAATAGAATGGGTGGGTGTACTCATTTTCGTTTTTTCATAAATTTTACCTTAGGGGTATATTGGACATTTCACATGTTCTGACAAATTAAAAAAATGTTTAGTGGGTGTACTCATAGGAAATCCGGGTGCCTTTAGCTGCGCCCTTTGATTAAAGGTCCAGTAAATGATGCTTGAACTGGGCCAAGCCCATCTTGTTCCCGCTGTTCTATTTTCTATAAAGAATGAATGGGTTTCGGGCTTGAGCATTGTGAATTCATAGTTTGGGTTTTTTCGTCAAGGGTTGGGGTATATACCCTTCCACCTTTGTTAGATACACGCCCCTCTCACTTTTATTAATTAAATATTCGTGTAAAAAGTTTTACCCTTTTATTAAAATACAAAAAGATAGATACACTCCCCTTCCATTTAAATTTAAACTAACCCTAATTCTATTCCTAACCCTTCCCACAAACGGTAGCCACCGCAATCCACAATCGGCCGCCGCCGCCCAACAAACGACCGTCGCCGCACCTCCGGCTGCAACAAAATAAATCTAGAAATTTTAAAAATTAAACTATGAAAATAAAAAAAAGTAAACTTGATTTTCGACGATAAACCAGAGTCGACCAAAAACACTCTGGTCGACACTGGTTTGTCGACCAAAAGTAATCCGGTCGACTCTGGTTTGTCGACCAAAAGTAATCCGGTTGATCACACAAGAAGAACTAATCGATCTCTCGATACAAATTAATCCAAAGATGCAATGTAATATAAGCTCGTATGTCTACATCACAAACATTACACCATCTAAAATAGCTCCTAAGATCATTCGATTCCCTCTCCGATAATTAATCCTCTCTCGAGATCATAATAATACCGGGTTGCACATTCGCATACGATTAAATGGAATAAATCTCTCGATACTACCCCAATTAACAATGGATCAAGCAAATCATTATGGCCACTAACAACATGCCTTGCAATGGATAATTGAATATGCAAATAAGAAATAAACACCAATTAAAGCAAGAAATTACTCATAAACATCAATCCAAATCTCTACAATGCCTTAGAACCACAAAGTTGTTTAGCTACTAACTAGCATAATGAAATTACAAAATCCAAGTGAAATAACTAAATAAAAAGGAAAAGAAAGAGAAAGCTTAGTCTAGAATGTGGTAGGGAATGGAATTTGGGAGCTATTGCATCCTTTCTTGAGTGATTTGGTGAAGAATTGATGAAGATATGGCCAAAACACCTCCAAGTATGTGTAACTATGTGTGGATTGGGGGAGAATGGCTTGGATTTCAAGAAAGGGAGTTTATATAGTGTTTGGGAAGGGTTTGGAGGGCATAATTGCAAGTTAGTCCCTAAAAAATGGCCAAAATGTGGAGTGGGCACCGAAAATGGGCTTTTGGTAAGAGGGAGCTCGGCCGAGCAGGCGGCTCGGCCGTGCTGGGCGGATATGTGCACGGGATTGCTCGGCCGTGGCCTTGTCTCGGCCGAAATGCGTGGAACAGGGGAGGGCCAGGTGCTCGGCCGAGAATGGTGCTCGGCCGAGGCGTTCGAGACATGTGATGGGTGAAATTGCTTCGGTTTCGAGGAGCAATTGGTCGAGCAAGGCGCTCGGTCGTGGCCTTGGCATGGTGCTCGGCCGAGAAGGGTGCTCGGCCGTGCACTTCGGATTTCCTCATGGCTGTGGCTCGGTCGTGCTAGGTGCTCGGCCGTGCACTTTCCTTAGGCCAAAATGCCTCAGTTTCGACGTGCGTTTCTTCGAGAATGGTGCCCGATCGTGCCCCGTTTTGGCTTGGCTCGAGCTCGGCCGAGAAGGGTGCTCGGCCGTGCATTGTCCTTATCATATGATGAGCAAAATTGCCTCGGTTTCGAAGTGACTTTCCTCGAGCAAGGTGCACGGCCGTGCCTTGTTCTTCGATTTCGGCTCTTTTCTCGTTTCGTGCATATCTTTCGCCTCGGGTGTCGGATTGACTCGATTCCTTCGGCTAATCCACTCCGTTTTTCGAGACGAATCCAACCGTGCACTCCTCTTCGTGATCCAGTGAGGTATGGTTGGTGTTTTGCTCCAAATTCCATCGTATTTCCTATAAAATCGACAAAACACAACCTTTCTCTCATTTCGGCTTAAACAATCATATTCAATGCATAAATCAATGAAATCCACATCAAAATACGCTTCACATGTGCCTCTAAAACGTGTAAATTCCACCCGAATCAAACTCCCCCAAACTTAAAATGTTGTTTGTCCTCAAACAACTAAGCACTTAAAGCAATGAGGGTGGAATGATCACAATGGAATATTCAATGTAATTCACACATGTAAATTAAGATGCAATGATATCTCTTTCTCAAAGTGCATTTCTCAATGAAGGTCATAGGCTCATTATTGCAATTCACACTCATGGATCAAAGAATGCATAAACACACAACACATTGTGAATGGGAAACATAATCCAAATGCTCAAGTCCTCTACTCACATGACAAAGTGTTTCTCTCAAACACACAAACAAATTGAGGATATTAATGCACTCATCAACCAAGTTATGCTATGCAATCACCATATGCTTGCCCAACTTCTACTTTTCTACACACACTCAAATGCTCAACAATGTGATCAATAGGACTTTATCAAGGATGTAACATTGGCTCTTTGGTCAAGGTGGGGTAAATTTGGATGAAGTAACTCATAAACTAGTGGAGAGCGAGAGATAAAGACGCATAGACACATCTAAAAAACTTCTCAAGATAAAGTTACAATTGCGCGGATTGCAACTCAAAAACTCTAACTTCCACAATTTATTTGTTCTCTTTTAAGCACATTCTACACCACAAAACCATTGAACACTCTTTTTTTTCTTTTCAAGCTTTTGGGGCTCTTTGTCCCTCTTTTCTTTTCCTTGATTTTCTTTTCATCTTTCTCTTTTTCTTTCAACTTTTCCAACTTTTCTTTTCACCAAAGATATTCATTCAATGCACATGCTTTCCACTTTGTCTTTTATCCTCCACTAGATGTAGGAATCAAAAGGCACAAAAAGGCTAAGTGGTTAACATTGTAGTTTGCCAAGAAAATGAGGAATTAAGCTCAAGGGGCTAACTACGGAAAACTACTTCGGTTTTGGGAAATTTTGGCTAAGTGACTCTTTTAGAACAAGATGGCCTATATCACATCACATCATCTCACACAATCATGCTTTCCAAACAAGAACTTAGGCAAGTTCTAGGATTACTAGCAATAACATAGTCCACTCTCAAATGAACTAAACCGGATTACATGCTCGATTTAAGGCTCAATTCTCACCGGTTTATTCAATAGGACTCTCACATTCATCAAATGTTCCCAAACAACAACACATCATGCATCCATGCTATCAAAGCTCACAAATATGAACACAACATGATACCATATTCCAACACCAATCATGCATACATTCAAAGCAAATAGACATCACCACAACTACTCAACAATGGATTCCAATGACTATTCATGCTCACATTTCACCAAATATCTACTACCCAACATATGATCAAAACCAACTTAACCAATATAAACATGTGAAAACCAAGTGTGCGCCGGTGCAAAATGTGACACAAGTAGAATGACGAACCGGTGCAAGGGTAACAACTAGTAGAAAAATAAAAGAAAAAAATAACTCCCCCAAACTTAGAATTTTACTATGTATAAATTCTAAGTTTGGGGCTACAAGTTGTTACCTCCCTCCTTGCACATCCAATGCTTCTTCAAAGGTCACCATTGCAACACTTGCTTCCTCCACTCCAAAGTTGGCTTTGCTTCTTCTTCATTCTTCAAGATGTGATATCCATAATGCTCTTCATCCATACCTACAAAATAAACTAAGCTATCAACACTATCAAAGCGATAAAAACAAGAAAGCAATAAAACCTTGGGTTGCCTCCCAAGAAGCGCTATTTTTAACGTCCTATGCCGGACGGTTCTTCCTTGAGGGTAATATCAAGTCACCCCCTTGTCACCCTTGTTCTTGACCTTCCGTGCCCATACAACTTTCTTAAGTCCATCAAAACATCCACTAGCTAGCCCATCCGGCTCTTCAATCATGTCATAGGAGGTTGATGCCTCATTCATCCCCAAGTTCGTATAAGTAACTTTTCTTGATTTGGGGGAGTTTTTGAAGAAAACTCCCCCAAACTTGGCCTTCTTGCCCATCTCTAACTCTTTGTCTTCCACTTGGGGGTCCTCCTTCACAAAGTTGATTTTGGGCTCTTCTTCCATCTTTTCTTTCATGGGCATTGGGGAGTGATCTTCCTTGGAATACCCATACTCTTCATTCCCATCATTCCGGAAATTTGCATATCTTTGAATGTCAAACACAACTATCTCTTGGTTCATTCGAAGCTCCAACTCTCCATTCCTTATATCAATTATGGCCCCTCCGGTTGCCAAAAATGGTTTTCCCAATATCAATGGAACTTTTTTATCCTCCTCCATATCCAAAACCACAAAGTCTACCGGAAAGATAAACTTGTCGATTTTGACCAATACATCCTCGGCTATACCCAAAGGGTATGTCATAGACCTATCCGCCAATTGGAGGTTCATTGTAGTTGGTGTGAGTTCTCCTAAACCAAGTGATTTGAAGAGTGATAAGGGCATGAGGTTGATGCTTGCTCCCGAATCACATAAGGCTCTTAGTGTACCTCCATCTCCAATGGTGCATGATAAAGTGAAGGATCCGGGATCCTTAAGCTTTGGAGGTAGCTTAGTTTGAATTATGGAGCTACATTGTTCGGTTAAGTGCACCGTCTCATACGCCTCAATTTCCCTCTTGTGTGACATTATCTCCTTCAAGAATTTGAAGTAGTGTGGTATTTGTTCAAGAGCTTCGGCGAAAGGGATGTTGATATGGAGTTTCTTGAACATCTCCGCGAACTTGACAAACTTGCTATCCAAGTTCTTCTTCTTCACCCTTTGCGGATATGGGGGGGGGGGGGCACTACATTTTTGCCTTTGTTTTGTGGAGGGATTGCCTCCCCACTCTTCTTCTCCTCTTCTTTCTCCTCTTTCTCTTTCACTAAGCCATCTTCTTTGTCAACACCCTCGGGTGCCATTACCACTTCCTCCTCTAACGGCATCTTGGGCCCTTCGTAGCTAGTCCCACTTCTTACCCTTATGGCGTTGCATTGCTCCTTAGGATTTAGCTCCGTGTTAGAGGGGAATTGCCCCGGAACATGTTGCTTTCCAATGGCATTAGCGAGTTGGCCTATTTGCTTTTCTATGGCCTTCACATTGTTTGCCACATTCTTGATCATCTCACCATGCTCATCAATTATTTGCCAAGTCTTGTTTGCATTCTCCCTAGTCTCTCTCATGAATTTTGTGGTTTTCCCCATAAAAGCACCAAACATATCCTCCATTGATGGCTTTGATGAAGACTCCACAATAGCTCCATCTCTCACATTGAAATTTGGGGGTGGGATGATGGCATTCCTTGTGTTGGCATAGGAGAAATTCTCATGTTGCCTCAACCCGGGATGGTAATGATTTGGATTAGGAGGGTTTTGCCTCTCATTCCAACCTCTTTCTCGAAATTGACGGTCCCTTTGATTGTTCATATAATGGGCCTCTTCATATTGATCTTCACTAGGTCCCATTAGTGACTTGGCCGCCATCATCGAAGTCAACTTATCCATCTTATTGGATAAAGTGGCAAAATCATCCGACTCCTTAGTGGAAGCAACTTTCCGGGCTTGCCTTCTCTCGGATGGCCATTGATTTCCGTTCTTCGCCATTTCTTCTAGAAGCACATAACCCTCATCTGTCGTCTTTCCTAGCAAAGAACCTCCACCGGCCGAGGCATCTACCATCCCTCTCGTTCGATGGTCCATCCCATTGTAGAAATAGCAAATCAATTCGTCTCTTGAGAAACCATGTTGAGGACAACTCCGTATGAGATCCTTGAAACGTTCCCAAGCCTCGGCTAAAGACTCATCATCGTCTTGCATGAAAGAAGAAATTTCTCCTCTTATCTTGATGGTCTTGCTTGGAGGGAAGTATTTCATGAGGAAGGCATCTACAAGGTCGGCCCAATTTTCGATCGTCCTTAGATCAAGAGACATGTACCATTGCTTTGCACGATCACGGAGGGAGAATGGGAACAATTGGAGACGGATGTAATCTTGAGGGACACGATTTATCTTCACCGTCCCACTTATCTCTAAGAATTGAGATAAATGGAGGTTGGGATCCTCCTTCGACAAGCCTCCGAATTGGTTGTTTTGCACCATCATGATTAGTGCCGGTTTGAGCTCAAAGTTATGAGCATCAACGGGTTCTCGACTCGCTCCTCCATATGGCCTCGGAATTGGGCGGAAATGATCTCTTAGTACCCTTTGTGGTCGATTTCCCCCATTCCCATTCGGTTCCTCAAATCCATCAACCCCTTAATTCTCAACCTCCTCCTCAACTTCTTCTACAACCGGATTCTCCCGTCGATTCATTCTTTCCAACTCTAGTCTTCTCCTTTCGGCGTTCCTTCTTCGACAATTGGCTTCAATCTCCGGATCTAAGGGTAACACTTCTTGGTGGTTCCTCCTAGATCGTGTGATCATAAACCATATCTAGCAAAGTATCAAACGAAAGTGAGAATCGCAAGTAAGCTCAATAATAGCAAACACAAATATTTTTGGCTTTTTTGCAAATAAAGAAAGCAAGTAAATGTCTAAACTAAAACTCTCTTAGCCTACACTCTAGAGCTTATAAAAACCTCCCCGGCAACGGCGCCATAAACTTGATTCACGTGTTATGCAACACTAAATAAACAACCGCAAGTATACGGCGTCTATCGTAGCGTGATAAGCACGAGGTCGATCCCACGAGGAGGTTAAGCGTAAAAGTGGAGTTTGCTAGTCGAATTCTAAATAGACGTGATCGATAATTTGAGTGGTGTGAATTACTCTAAGATTACCTAACAATGTGTCACCAATAAGTAATGAAAGAGTAAATACGAAATCGATCAAATAATCATGCAAAGTAAGAAAACGAAAGTAAAAACGGATGAAACTCAAAGAAGGAAAGATGGGTTCCAAGGCAATTATAGTATTTAGACGTCCGTTTATGAGAGTTATCTCGTTTAAATGGCCATTAAGGTTATCTCATATAGGGTGATCACACAAGAAGAACTAATCGATCTCTCGATACAAATTAATCCAAAGACGCAATGTAATATAAGCTCGTATGTCTACATCACAAACATTACACCATCTAAAATAGCTCCTAAGATCATTCGATTCCCTCTCCGATAATTAATCCTCTCTCGAGATCATAATAATACCGGGTTGCACATTCGCATACAATTAAATGGAATAAATCTCTCGATACTACCCCAATTAACAATGGATCAAGCAAATCATTATGGCCACTAACAACATGCCTTGCAATGGATAATTGAATATGAAAATAAGAAATAAACACCAATTAAAGCAAGAAATTACTCATAAACATCAATCCAAATCTCTACAATGCCTTAGAACCACAAAGTTGTTTAGCTACTAACTAGCATAATGAAATTACAAAATCCAAGTGAAATAACTAAATAAAAAGGAAAAGAAAGAGAAAGCTTAGTCTAGAATGTGGTAGGGAATGGAATTTGGGAGCTATTGCATCCTTTCTTGAGTGATTTGGTGAAGAATTGATGAAGATATGGCCAAAACACCTCCAAGTATGTGTAACTATGTGTGGATTGGGGGAGAATGGCTTGGATTTCAAGAAAGAGAGTTTATATAGTGTTTGGGAAAGGTTTGGAGGGCATAATTGCAAGTTAGTCCCTAAAAAATGGCCAAAATGTGGAGTGGGCACCGAAAATGGGCTTTTGGTAAGAGGGAGCTCGGCCGAGCAGGCGGCTCGGCCGTGCTGGGCAGATATGTGCACGGGATTGCTCGGCCGTGGCCTTGTCTCGGCCGAGATGCGTGGAACAGGGGAGGGCCAGGTGCTCGGCCGAGAATGGTGCTCGACCGAGGCGTTCGAGACATGTGATGGGTGAAATTGCTTCGGTTTCGAGGAGCAATTGGTCGAGCAAGGCGCTCGGTCGTGGCCTTGGCATGGTGCTCGGCCGAGAAGGGTTCTCGGCCGTGCACTTCGGATTTCCTCATGGTTGTGGCTCGGTCGTGCTAGGTGCTCGGCCGTGCACTTTCCTTAGGCCAAAATGCCTCAGTTTCGACGTGCGTTTCTTCGAGAATGGTGCCCGATCGTGCCCCGTTTTGGCTTGGCTCGAGCTCGGCCGAGAAGGGTGCTCGGCCGTGCATTGTCCTTATCATATTATGAGCAAAATTGCCTCGGTTTCGAGGTGACTTTCCTCGAGCAAGGTGCACGGCCGTGCCTTGTTCTTCGATTTCGGCTCTTTTCTCGTTTCGTGCATATCTTTCGCCTCGGGTGTCGGATTGACTCGATTCCTTCGGATAATCCACTCCGTTTTTCGAGACGAATCCAACCGTGCACTCCTCTTCGTGATCCAGTGAGGTATGGTTGGTGTTTTGCTCCAAATTCCATCGTATTTCCTATAAAATCGACAAAACACAACCTTTCTCTCATTTCGACTTAAACAATCATATTCAATGCATAAATCAATGAAATCCACATCAAAATACGCTTCACATGTGCCTCTAAAACGTGTAAATTCCACCCGAATCACCGGTCGACTCTGGTTTGTCGACCAAAAGTACTCTGGTCGACTATTTGTTTCAAATGATTTTTTTTTTAAGAAAACTGAAATTTTCGGCCATTTTGGGTCGGCCAAAAACACTCTCATCGCCGAACTATTGTCGACGAGAGTGTTTTTAGGCGACCCAAAGTAGTCGAAAATAATTTAAAAAAAAAAAAAAACAAACCTGCTTTTTTCGACGCCGACGATTTGGGGGAAGGTTTCACGGCGGTGGAAGCCGGGAGAAGGGGCGGAGGCAGCGATGCTAAGGGAGAGGGCGGCGCCGCCGCGCCGCTTAATTGGTTGCAGAAAATAAAATTAAAAAAAAAGGAAAAAAAGAGAAACTTAAAGGTTGCAGACGGCGACGTGGCAAGCGGGAGTGAGGGCGGCGGCGCGACCAGCAGCGACGGGTGGGCGGATGGGGCGGCTCAACGGCGGCGATAGAAAAATTAGAAAAAAGAAAGAGGAAAAGTTGCGCGGCTAGCGGGCTGGGGGGAGGCGCGACGCGGCCAGTGAGGGTGGAGGGCGGCGCGACGCGGCCAGTGACGGTGGAGGGCGGCGCGACGCAGCCAGCGAAGGTGGGCGGCGGAGGCGCTTCGTCGGCGACGGGTGGAGTGGGGGAAGAAGAAGAAGGGGGAAGGAGAAAAAGTTATGATTTTAAGTAGGGAATGTATTTATGGAGAGTTTTTAGAGAAAGGGTATTATAGGTCATTTGGGGAGAGTACATGTATAATATATCAGTTTTAGAGGGAGTGCGTGTATCAGGGGAGTGCATTGCATCTCTTTCACTTGAGGCATACCCATTGTTTGATTGGAAGACTTTTAAATATGGCCACGGTTATACACACCGCTTTGTTGAGGACACACACTCGTTACTACACCCGCCCTAAAATGAGTATACAATCCGTGAAAAATCTAAAATATTCATTTTCTCCTAAACCCTAATTAGAGTTGACAAATCGGACCGCCCGACCCAGTTCAACTCATCGGGCCAATCGATATTCGTGGACTGGGTCGAATCGACCCATGAATTACCCGGGCCTATAAAATTTGAGCCCAGTCTAGCCCACTCCAGCCCTAGCCCAACCCATGATTTTTAAAAAAAAAAATATTTTTAGCAAAAATTATATATTTATGTAAACCTATGTACTATAACATTACACTATATAAATAATTCATAAATTCAAATTTCAAAGTCAAAATAAAATAAAAAACATGTTGGTCCTGAAAGGAGTAGATAACAAGTGTATGGGGGGGGGGAATACACTTGTATGCAAATTCTTTTCAACTAGATCAAACCAGAGCTCAGCAAGGTAGTCTTGGACAACTCTGCTGAAGATGATTAACTCTTCTAAGATAATCAATCTACTAAGTACTATTGAGTACTTAGTTGAATAACTATCTAGGGGAGTTATATGTGCGGAATAGTGGTTGGCCCTTTAAGTTTAGACTCCTTTAATTTCTGAAATCACTTAGTCAATGTAACACAGTCCAGTTAAGCTTCAGGGAAGTTGTCCAAAACAGTTTTGCACAGTCTTTGAATATGTATCTTTGAAAGATCAGTTTTGTGTGCAGTGTTGAGTGAATGTAAGTACTTGTAAAGTAAATCAACACAAGAGTTTATAGTGGTTCAGAGGCTCAAGCTCCTACATCCACTTTCCCTGATTTAACAGGATAATTCCTTCACTCTTGGAATTAACTTGTTTTATAGTGCCAAGGTGCACTTGATCAAGAACACCACTCCTTGGTGAATTGATCCCTAGGATGTCTAGAGTCCTAGTACCCTCTTCTCAACTCAGAACTGAACTGTTCTTCTCTCAACAGTCAGGTCCTACCACTTCTACTACTACAACCTTCTCACTTTCACTCTTGAAAGATGTAAGGGTTGAAGTAAGGTTCCAACTAATGAGATATCCTTTACAATGAAGATCAGTGTATAAGGATAGGATATCTCTCTAAGCTTGTGTATGGATATACAATAATGTTCAGCTTAGATGAAGTGTTTGAAGACTAAGATAGTCTTTGAAAGCTTTGAAAGCACTCTAGCTTGTAAGAACTATGAGCTAGGTTGGATTATGTTGAGGTCAGTTGGATTGTGTTGAGGTCAGTTGGATTGTGTTGAGGTGCTTTCAAATGGTCTTCACACTTCTGTATTTATAGACAAAATGGAGGATTTGCCCGTTGGAGAGGCAGCCCCAAATTGCTATAAATGTCTTCCTTGAGTTCTTCAAACTGGAAGACAGATTCTTGATAGTGACATGTCCTCATTTGGGTAATAAACGGCTTGTAAGACTTTGTCTTCATTCTGCAACACATTTCCCAATGTTTGACTTCTTGTTAGGACTTGGACATGGCTTCTGAAGATTGATCCAATGATAGGACAACATTCCTTATCATCTGGACAACTCTCCTTATCACTATCAGCAGTTTTGCTTTTCAGCATGGTTGGCTTGCTCTTCTTCAGATGACTTGGCTTTTTCCCTTTATTTCACTTCAAGGTGATCTTTAGGGTGTGGTTGTCTCTTTCTCTTTAGCATAGTTGACCTTCAACCTTTAGAACATCTATTCTGATTCAATCATGTTGAGACAACTCTTCTGGACAACTCTCCTGATCAGCATGTTTGGTCTTTTTGCATCAGAGCACTTCATGCATAGAGTTGGCTTCTCTGGACAACTCTCCTGATCAAAATCTTTGAGTAATCTTGTCCTTTTGAGCTAGGCAAGCTTGTTCTTGCATATGGCTAGCTTCTTTGGACAACTCTCCTGATCAGAGCATATGAATAATTTCTCTGGACAACTCTCCTGATCAGAGCATCTTCATTGGACTTGTCCTTTTGAGCTTTACAATCTTGTTCTTGCATAAGAACATCTTCTCTGGACAACTCTCCTGATCAGAGCATCTTAGATTTCATAGAGTGTCCTTGCTCTTAAGTGATTGTTCCAGAATTTGAGCCTTGAGGGGACTTGATCTTGATCATCTTCAAAGCATAGGTTCCCCCTCAAATTGTGCATCTAATTGTCTAAGAGCTGCCTAACATTTCAGCTTCTCATCTAGCCTTATGCTATATGTTCTATCATTTCTAGAACATATTCATTTATAAATTAGGCATGTCTCAGGGGGTTTTTGGTATTCAATCAAAACATAGCTCATTTTATTCCCAACAATTTCCCCCTTTTTGATGATGCCAAAACCTACATAATCTAAGCAAAGGTGATTTGTCTACATCTATTACATGTATCTTCAGAAGACATGACTAAGGTCAATATTCCTGAAAGGATAATGTGTTAGTGTATTCACTGTTTTTGTTGCAAGTAGGTTCAAGATAGGCATAGAGAGATTAGTGTTTCTTGATTCAAAATAAGTTCAACTATCATTCATTCAAAAATCATTACAGGCATGTTGATAGTTGAAATTAACATATCAGAGCATGAATCAATAACACTTAAATACATCAGAGCATTTCATTCTAACAATTCAAGACAAAAAATAGGATATTCAGCATCAGATCACAGAGCTTGTATCAGAGCAATCCATAACAGATAAGAGCAACCAAATTATCACACCATATCAGCAATCTTGACCATATTTCAGCATAGTTGATCAATTAAGAAAGGTCAGAAGACTTAGCCATTTCAAAGATCATCCTCAGGAGGTGGCAACATTCCATACTGTGCCCACACTCTTCTTTTCAGTGCCATGGCTTCTTGGTTGGTTCCCTTAGGTCCAAGAACCATCTTGTTTAGCTTAAGGATCTCAGTGAATTCTCTCAGAATTCTTGCTTGGTCAATCCATCCTTCAAGCTTTGGAGGCATGTATATGATTGGCTTGGGAGCTGTGAGTTCAAATCTTGCAATGTCAGCAGCTGCAAGTAGTTGTTGATACAACTCTCTGTAGTATTCTAGCATGAACTCAGTGAAGGCAGAGTTTGCATCTCCTCCATTCCATCTGTCAATGACATAATAGTTATAGACAAACTCCCTTTTGGCTTCTTCCCATGTGTCATTCAGTTGAATTGGCACCCATTTATCCAAGTGTGGATATTTGGTGTCCATTGGGATTAGAAGCTGAGGCTTCATCTTGCTGTAAGTTGCTCTCCTCCTTCTTGGTTTCTGAAAGTTTGCTCTCCTTTCATCTCTTGCTCTGTTGGCTTCTTCCATCAGATCCATTTTCTCTTGGGCCCTCATCATGGCCAGTTTCTGTTGTGTTTCAGGGTCTTTGCCATACCCTTCATGAAACAGTTTTGATGGATCAAGAGCTAGGACTGTTGTCTTCTTCTTAGGTTCAGATCCAAATCCTTCAGCAAATAAGTCTTCAATGTCTTCAGAGGACTTGGTACCTTCAGCAGTTTTGCCAATTTCAGAAGATTTGTCCTTTTCAGCAGCTTTGGGATCTTCAGCAGTTTTGGCTTTCTTTGATGTAGGCTCATCTTCATCAATTCTGAATTCAGGTGGAAGATCAAGGCTGCTAGGAAAGTCAGTGAATGTCTCAACTTGTCTCTTCTTTCCTTGGGCCTTTTTGATCTTTCCTCTAGTTTGGACACCTTCAGCTTCCTTGTCCAGACCAGATACTTCACCACCTGGTCTTTGCTGTTTCCTTGCCCTTTCTTCTTGAGCTGAGGCCATTGAGTTCTTCAATGCCAATGCTAACTGCTCCTCTTCATCCAAATCTTCCAAGTTCAGCACTGCTGGCTCTTTTCCCTTTCCTTCAGGGGCTTTGTCCTTCCCTTTCACTGGACTCCCAATCACCAAGGCACCTTTTGCTCTAGCTCTTTCCCTTTCCCCCTTTTTGGCAGCATCAAAACACTGGGGCTTGAGGTCACTCATTGTTGATGCCATCAGGGATTGGGCCTGGTTCAGGGATTTCATCTCCTCCAACAAATATACATTCTCATCATGTATATTCTGCATTCTATCACTGCTCAAGCTAAGGAAAGCTAGAACAGGCTTCATCTTTTGTTGAACAACCTCTTCCATGGTTGCTTTCAGAGATGCATCCAGTTTGGCTTTTAAGAGCTCAGTGAGGTTGGCCACTGCACCTTCAACAATGTTGGCCAACACTTCTTGGGAAATTTTTTCTGAGGCAGCTTTGACCATAGCTAGCCTTTGCTCTTCAGCTCTTCTCTTTTGTAGAGCAGTCTTCTTTCCAATAGCTTGCTTGACAGTTAGTCTGAGAGCTTTGACATTAGCATTGTGATTGTCTCTCAGCAGCTTTTGTTCTTTCTTGACCTCCTCTGAGATGGCTTCCATAGTTGATTTGGCACTTTGAACTTCAGTGGAGATGGTTTGGAGACCAGATTCCACACCACTGATTCTTGCTTCAAGAGTTGGTAGCACAACATCTTCAGAGCCAGTGAGCCTCATTTCTACAGATGCTAGAGTCCTTCCTTGCTCATTCAATGCTCCTGAAGTTTCAGCATGAGCAGATTGGACTTGATGAGCCAAGGAGTCCAACTTCTCTGATTGCATTCCAAGTAGGGCCTGAGCTGAGCCTGTATCAACTTGGATAGGTGCATCTGTGAGGAACTCATCTGCAAAAATTTGGTCAAGAGAAATACCTGCAACATCAGATAAATCAAACAAGTTAGGAAATAAACACTCATCACCCTCAATTTCTTTTGCATAAGACTCTGATACATCAGCAGTCTTCTTCTCATTTTCAACTTGTTCTTTTCTCCCTTCTTTGATAATGTTCTCACTCAAGGAATCAGGCCTCCTCTCATCAAGGGATTCTTGAAGTTCAGATTTGACTTCAAGAATAACCTGTCCTTCCTCACTTATTCCACCCTCATATGTTGGTACACTCACTATCTTAGTGATGACTACCTCTCTTTCATCCACAACTCCCTCTGATTTTTCAACTATGCTCTCCTTTTCAACTCCTTCTCCTAAACCTGCAGCATCTCCACCTTCAACAAGGTTCAAAGATGGCAGTTGTGGGGAGATCACAGTGCTTATATCAGCAGCCACTGAGTCATCCTGAATGATTAAGGGCTGATCAGTGTCCAACTCTTCTGACACTGAATAGGCCTTAATCAAACTAGCCTCTAGTACAGGAACCTCAACATCTTTAGGCTGTGCCTTGGGTTCAGAAGAACCTTCATTGGCAGATGTGTCCTTGGTTGTGTTACCACCTTTGGTCAACACCTCTGTAGATACAGAGCCTTTCCTATGATAGGTTTTAGGAGGGTTAGAAAGTCTATCTGCTATAGAAGATTTGGGTTGAAAGGATTCAGGGAGGTTGGCTTGAGGGGTTTCAGGAGGGTTGGGATTTGAAGGGTTTGAGGGATCATCAGGGGAATCATCATCATTGGAGCTACTGTCAGGGTGTTTGATTCCCTTTGCCTTTCTTTCTTTCTCCTCCTTAATCTTATCAGCTACCAACTTTGCAAAAATCTCCTCATCAATGAGGAATCTTGTCTTTGAAACTCCAGCAAAGTGTAGCAATCTGTTCTCCTCTATCTGCCACCAGTTTGCACCCTTATCTTGGATGACTTGTGATATCTCCATCAAGGATTTGTCTTTCACATCAACAAGCATCCTTAAATCTTGAAAGGCCTTCTGAATTCTTGGAAATTCAGCAAGTTGTGGATACAAACTGTCCACAGTAGCCTTGGCTCCTCCTCTGAGCATACTTTCATAAGTATACTCCTCCTCATCTCCACTTGAATGGGGACTTTGGGTTATAGGGGAGTTGGCTCTGGGTTCTCCTAACATGGGTTCAGGCAGATTGATTTCAGGGATAATGGTCTCAGAAGGGTTGGGTGCAGTAGAAGGATCTTCAGTTGCTTTTGAGAGCAATGGGTCTGAAGGGGCTTTACTCAGGGGGGTTGGCTCATTGAGTGCATGCTCTAAGAGCTTTGAGTAATTCAGCATGGATGAGTCAAGGGGAGACAGGAGTCTTGTCTCATCTACTGCTAAGTCAGCAAGCACATCAATGCCACTTCTTTGCTCATTCCCTTCTGGAGAATACCTCTTAGTGAGATTTACAGGGGTAATGGGTTGGTTGGAAGGGGTGACATGGGTTTCAGGGGAGTTAGGCTCAAGGTACTGAATTTCAGGGAGGTTGGCCTCTATAGGTTGACCTTCAGGGACTTTGGATTCTGGAGTTCCAGAACCAGATGAATTAGTCCTTGACATGGATTTGGTCCTGCTTTCAGCTCTGCTCTCCCTTAGAGCCAATTGAAGAGATTTTTCTTCTTGCAGCTCCATCCCCTTCTCAGTAGGTTTGGCCCTTCTCTTGCTGGCCCTACTGCTTCCACTTCCTTCCTTTTCAGGGACAACTTCCCTGATTCTCTTATCACCCTTAGACTTTTGTCTAGTCTCATTGTACTTTTGCCTGAGTTCTTCTGAATGATCAGATGGCACTTGTACACCTTCTCTAGCAACTTCTTCAATCTCAGTTGAAGCATCTGAATTCTCTTCTGAGATTCTCTGAGACATTTTCCTTGTCTTTACAGCCCTGGCCTTTGTTCTCTTTTTCATCTTAGGCTTCTCTTCCTCCTGTTCTTCAGCAGGCTTGGCCAGTAGCATCCTTCTTTTCTCAGTTTTCTTACTGAGCTTTCTGAACAGGATCTTTTGGGCTGGGAGGGGCTTTGCAAAGGTTTGCATCTGGGAATAGTGGGAAAACCTCTCAATCAACAAGCTTGCCCTGGTGCAATACTTGATTTTCCCTTCTAGCACCACCTTGTTGTGGGCTTTCACCTTAAATTTAGCCTTCTCCTTCATCATCTCAGACATGATGAAGGTCCTCCAATCAAACTTGATGCCCTTATCACTGGCATCAATAATGGCAGCCATGATTCTGATCCTTGGATGGCTGACCTGCTCTAAGCTTCCAGTGTTGCTTAAGAGGCTTTTAGCAACTACCTCAAAAAGATTGAGAAACTCTGGCTTGAGAGTTTTCTTGTTTTGAGTTCAGGAGAGAGGGCCTGGAACTAATAACCACTCTTGAGCTATTTCCTCTTCATGTCCAGTACCATAAACCTCTGGATTCCTTCCCTCATAAGGCAATCCAAAAGCTCCTTCCAGATCCTCTGAGGAGAATTTTACTCTGTGGAATCTCTCCTCCTCCTCTCCTTCTGCAGTGTAAGCTAACCTGGTTGATATTTCTCCATCTTCAGGTTTGCCTCTCCACTTCAGGAAGGCAAAGAATTCTGCCATGTAACTCTCCAAGCAAGAGCTTGGTCTTTCTTCCAAGAACTTTTGGAGACCAGCCCTTCTCAACCACCTCAGGGTTGGAGTAATCTCAGGATCTTCACTTTCAAAGGAAATTATTGGCTCAAAGTGAAGATTGTTTTTGTTGCTAAGGTAGGCAAAATCTAGGTCTAGATCCTTGTTGGAGAAATCAACAAGCATCTCAGGTCTAACTTTGGGGGCCATTGAAAGTTACAGAGAGAAGTTTGATGAAGAATGAGAGAGTTTGAAGAACTTTTGAGTTAGGGTTTCGAATACTTGGGGAAGAAGTGTTTGTGGGTATCTTAAGACTTGTGAATATTCTAAAAAGAATGTTTGTCAATGAGTTGGTATGGTCTTGAGACAATTCAAAGGTGAGCAAAAATGGAAATCAAAGATGGACGGCTAGGATTGATTTCAGGGGAGTTGTCCATTTTTGATCCAATGGTCAAGAACCAATGTAACAGTGAAATAACTGTTTTATTCAAAACGTGGGGGGTTTTTAATGTTTGTTTAAGGCTGGGGGTTTTTCGAGATAGATCATGTCCCAAAAAGTTTAATGCAAACAAGAGTTAAATCTTGGCATTTATGCATGGAAAGTGACCTTTTGGGTGGGAGACAAATTAAATCCCAAAGAGGTGAAAACTGTATTTCAATGGGACAGATTTCGAAATAGGTATTGATCACCAAAAATAGGTGCTTATCATACCAAGATTTGGTTTGATAGCTAGGACAACTTATCTGACTCTACATGGACAAGTGTCCTGAAGAAAGATGGACAAAGGTCCTGAATGTTAATGGACAAGTGTCCTGAAGAAAGATGGACAAAGGTCCTGAATGTTAATGGACAAGTGTCCTGAAGAAGTAAGGTCATGTTTCTGAGTTTCAGTAGACTTGACCAAGTCTGCTGAAGTTTGAGTTTTGTTTCCCCTTAATCAATGAGCTTCTTTGGACTTATTTGTCCAACTTCCCTGGATCAAGTAATCCCAATTCTGCTGATAGCTCCAGAAATCTTGCCTCTGCAAGTGGCTTGGTTAGTATATCAGCTTTTTGATGGTCTGTGTGAATTTTCACTAGCTTGATATCCTTCTTCTCCACATGATCTCTAATGAAGTGGTGCTTGATGTCCACATGCTTGCATCTTGTGTGCAAGACAGGATTTTGTGATATAGCAATGGCACTATTGTTATCACAAAATATTGGCACTTCAGTAGAGTTGACTTTGTAGTCTCTTAGTTGTTGTCTTAGCCAAAGAATTTGAGCACAACAACTTCCAGCAGCAACATATTCAGCTTCAGTGGTGGAGGTAGCCACTGTATTTTGTTTCTTGGAGAACCAAGATATGAGTTTGTTGCCCAAGAATTGACAAGTCCCTGAAGTGGACTTTCTGTCAATCCTACATCCTCCATAATCAGCATCTGAGTAGCCAGTTAGCTCAATGTTGTCATCAGCAGGGTACCAAAGGCCTAGATTCTCAGTGCCTTTGAGATACCTCAAAATCCTCTTTGCAGCCTCAAGGTGGCTTTTCTTAGGATTTGCTTGAAACCTTGCACAAACACCTACTGCAAAGGTGATATCAGGTCTGCTGGCAGTGAGATAGAGGAGTGATCCAATGATTCCTCTATACTCAGTGGAGTTGGTTGGCACACCATTCTCATCAGGATCCATCTTCCAATTGGTGTTCATTGGGATCCTTACTGGCTTGCTAGTTGTACACCCAAACTTCTTGATCATTTCTCTAGTGTACTTAGCTTGGTTGATGAAGATTCCTTCTTTAGATTGCTTGACTTGTAGACCCAAAAAGAAGTTCATCAACCCCATCATGGACATCTCAAACTTGCTTTGCATGAGCTTGGAGAATTTCTCACACAGCTTCTCATTAGGGGATCCAAAAATTATGTCATATACATAAATTTGGACAAGCAAGATGTCCTCTCCTTCAGAGATTCTGAAGAGAGTTATGTCCACAGTTCCGTTGGTGAATCCATGATCCAAGAGGAATTGTGACAGTGTATCATACCAAGCCCTAGGGGCTTGTTTGAGTCCATATAGAGCTTTCTTGAGTCTGTAAACTTGGTTTCCAACTTCAAAACCTGGTGGTTGCTCCACATAGACTTCTTCTTTCAAGACTCCATTCAGAAAGGCACTCTTGACATCCATTTGGTACACTTTGAACCTCTTGTGGGCTGCATAGGCCAAAAAGAGCCTTATTGCTTCTAGCCTTGCCACAGGTGCAAATGTCTCATCATAGTCAATGCCTTCATGTTGGCAGTATCCTTTTGCCACTAGTCTTGCTTTGTTTCTGACAATCACATCATTTTCATTTTTCTTGTTCTTGAACACCCACTTTGTTCCAATAACATCTTGATGTGAAGGTCTATCCACCAGCTCCCATACTTCATTTCTGGTGAATTGGTTCAGTTCTTCCTGCATGGTTGTGATCCAATTGGCATCTTGAAGTGCTTCCTCAATATTACTTGGTTCTTGCTCTGACAAGAAACAACAGAAAAGAGCACTTTCACCATGGAATCTTCTTGTTTTGACTCCAATACTTGGGTCACCAAGTATTAGATCAGTAGGATGGTCAGACAACCAAGTCCTTCTTTTTCTGATCTCTTCAGTAGAGTTGTCCTCTACTGAAGGTGAGTCATTTTGATCATAGAATTCAGGATAATTTAATGCAGGATCTAATTCAGGATCATAATCAGGGGTGTTGTCCTCAATGTCAGGGGCATTGGCATTTTCAACATTTTGAGTTCCCCCTTGATTATTTGACCCATTAACTACCTCAGCAGGAACTGCTTCTTCATTGGTAGTTGTTACCTGGATGTGAACTGGGATTGGATCATTCAGTTCACCATTTCCATCAGTGGGATTTGTCTCAGGAAGGTTGCCTTCAGGATTGTTGTCCAATGCGGATTTTTCAGGCAGATTGGCTTGAACAACATCTATGAATTCAGTGTCTTTGTCTTTTAGGCTTAATCTGGTTGTCCTCTGTGTGATTTCCTCAGGTTCCAAATGATCATTCCTGATCTCAAAGATAGACTCATCAAACACAACATGAGGTGTTTCTTCCACTATAAGGGTTTTCTTGTTGTAGACTCTGAAGGCTCTACTGATTTGAGAGTATCCAAGGAATACTCCCTCATCAGCTTTGCTGTCAAAGGCTTTCAACTGTTCTTTCCCATTATTGTGAATGAAACATTTGCAACCAAATATATGAAAGTATGACACTTTAGGCATTTTTCCTTTCCAGAGTTCATAGGGGGTTTTGCCTTGCCCCTTAGTGATCAAACATCTATTTTGAGTATGGCATGCAGTGTTTATAGCTTCAGCCCAAAACCTCTTAGGCAAATTTGAATCAGCAATTAAGGTTCTAGCAGCTTCTTTTAAAGTTCTATTCCTTCTTTCTGCAACTCCATTTTGTTGGGGAGTTCTAGCTGCTGAGGTTTCATGAGCTATTCCATTTGATGTGCAGTACTCATTGATGTATGAATTAATGAACTCAGTGCCTTTATCAGATCTTATCTTGATAATGTTAAGGCTTTTCTCATTTGACAATCTCTTAAGAAGTTCAGGTAGTTTGACTTGTGTTTCCTTCTTATTAAGGAGGAATACTACCCATGTGAACCTAGAGAAGTCATCTACTACCACCAATGTGTATTTTCTACCATTTATGCTTGAAGGGGTAATTGGTCCAAATAGATCCATATGTAATAGTTCAAGTACCCTTTTAGTAGAGATGACTGGTTTTCCCTTAAATGAGGCTTTAATCTGTTTTCCTTCTTGACATGGCTTACACACATGTTCTTTAATGAAAACCTCATTAGGTAGTCCTTTAACTAATGCATTTCTAGCAAGTTTGTTCATTGATTTGAAGTTCAGATGGTTTAGCCTCTTATGCCATAACCAGCTTTGCTCACTAGTAGACTTAGCAATGAAACATGCAGCATCAGTAGACTTGTCCCAGTCTGCAAAATACACATTTCCCTTCCTAGTTCCAGTCAATAGAGTTTGTTGAGTCTTATCTTTGATTAGACATTTTCCACTTGAGAACTCAACATTAAAATCTTTATCACAGAATTGACTGATACTCAGGAGGTTATATTTGAGACCAGCTACATAAGATACATTGGTTACTTTGATGTTACCAATCATCAAAGTACCATAACCTTTTGTTGTTGCTTGTGAGCTGTCTCCAAAGGTGACATTTGGGCCTTCTTTTTCAATAAAATCAGAGAGGAGTTCTTTGTTTCCAGTCATGTGCCTTGAGCATCCACTGTCAAGGTACCATGCTGTCTTTTTGTTCATGCTCCTCTTCTTGTGGCCCTTTGGTACCTGCAATTAGATAGGTTTAGGTACCCTTTGAGTTTTGGGTCCTGAGAGGTTAGCTGTACCTTTGGGAACCCAAACTTGCCTAATAACCCTGATTGATTCAAGGTGGCTAAGTTGATTTCCTAGTGTATCAACATACACTGTCTTTCCCTTAAATGCCTTTGGGAAAGTGTGTGTGAATGTGTTAACTCTGTAAGTTTCAGGGGAGTTGACCACTTTCCTGAACTTATGAGTTCTGTGTGCAGCTTGAGGAAATCTTTGAGGAAAGGCATTTTTATGACCATTACCCTTTGGCATGAAGGGTTTTGGTTGTCTCATTTTATTCTGCCTTTGAGAATAGTTGTCCTTAGGTCTATTCAGCTGAGGCTTTCTCAGATGAGTTGGCCTAGGCTGATTATACCTTGGATAATTCCTCTGAACATTGTTCAGGAGAGTTGCCCTTCCATTGGGTCTACTCTGCTGACCAATATTCCTCTTGTGTTCAGGAGCCTTGGCCATTTCCTTAGGTTTTGGCCTATTCTCCTGAATCACTTGAGTAGGCATTTCATTCAATTTGCCCTTTCCTTTGTTCAGTGGCTGAATTACTTCATTTTCAGCTTGTTGTGCCACTGACTTAACAAAGATTCTCTTAGTGTTACTTGTGGATGCAACACTAAGACAAGGTGAAGATTCAAATGGATCAAAACCCAATCCACTTCTTTGAGCCATAGGTCTTTGATAACTTTGAATTTCCTCTATTGCTCTAGAGGATTTGTTCAAAGCAGACATCTTTAATTTCAGGCTCTCTTCACTTGATTTAAGAATATCATACTCATGTGAGAGATTTTCAAATTTGGCATTTAGAATTTTAAGTTCAAATTCTTTTCTTTTCTGAGAGAGAAGTTGATCATCAATCTCCTTTTGTTGGTCAACTATCCTGAGATTTGCTTCCTCAAGCTTTCTCAAGACTTGTTGATACAACTCAGTAGACTTGACATCAACAGCTAGCTCAGAGTTCTTGGTGAGTTCAGTAGCTAATCTTTCATTTTCTCTCACACAATTGTCATGAAATTCTTGTAATCTAGTGAAATCTTCCATCAACTTTCCCAAGGAAAGTTTCAGGTTAACCTCACTAGTGTTTTGTGAGATATATGATGGTGAACTAGAAGTAGAGGATACCTCATCATCCTCAAGAGCCATGTTGCAGACATCATCATCATCATCACTGTTGGAGAACAATCCATCAGAAGAGTTGAAGCTTTCAGCACTATCAGATTCTTCACCAGCCATCATGGCCTTTCTATTGGTGAATTTTCTGTCTCTTTTGGCTTGTCTCTCTCTTCTTTCTTTAGAGCTCAATTCAGGGCAGTCATATTGGAAGTGCCCTTTCTTTTTGCAGTTATAGCACAGATCTTCATCATCATCCTTCTTGGATTCTTCTCTTTTCTTAGATGAAGAAGGATCAGCTCTACTGGATCTTCTCCTATCAGAGGACTTGTCCTCTGATCTTTTCTCTTCAGGCTTTTTGTCCTCAGCCTGATCTTCAGGGGAGTTGTATCTTCTCCTGAATTTGTTGTCTTGGTAGAATTTCTTGTATCTACCAAACCTTGTGTTGAGCTTGTCAAACCTTCTAGCCATCAAGGCTAGTTCTTCCTTCATCTCAGTCTTAGAGACTGTCTTTGATGATCTGGGAGTGGGTTGCATTTCTGGTTCAGCAACTTTGGCTTTGAATGCCACTCCCTTAGTAGGATTTGAAGGTTCCTCAACAGGCTTTCTTCTATTGAGGTCAAACTCATAGGTTTTAAGTTCTGAGAATATTTGTTGCATGGGCATGGTGGAGAGATCTTTGGTATTCTGCATCATTACAGCATAGACATCCCACTTTTGAGTGAGACTCCTTAGGATTTTCAGTCCAACCTCTCTCTTGGTGTAGACCTTGCCCAATGAGTTAATCTCATTCATCACATCAGTGAATCTACCAGCAAATTTGTCAATGGACTCATCAGACTCCATTGAAAATTGTTCAAACTTCTGCACAGCAACTTGGATCTTGTTCTCCTTGATCTTTTCAGTGCCCTCACACATTTCAGCAAGGGTATCCCAAATTTCTTTGGTTGTGGTGCAGTGGTAGACTCTTCCCATGACTGCATCTGGAATTGTTTGGTAGAGGGTGTTCATTGCAAGATAATTCAGATTATCTTTCCTCTTTTCATCAGTAGTGAAATCATCCTCATCCTTGGGAATCAGTTCCCTTATATCTGCTCTTTGCTCATCTGTTAATCTGGGGTTAGTTTGGGTAAACACAAAGGGTCCTCTTGTGATTACTCTAAGCATATCAGTGTGAAGAGATGCAAGATGAGCCCTCATTCTAATTTTCCAGAAATCATAATTGTCTATTGAAAACATGGGCAGTTTGTGATGAGAAATGTGGTTGACTGGATTTGTGGCCATATTGTCCAATCCTTGAACAGCAGGTGGAGGAACAGCATTGTTGTTAGCCATATCTCAATAAGAGTCAGTCAATCAATAAGTAATGGATTTCAGATAGAGATCAGTTCAGTGACCATACCAAATATGTGAGTTTTGAAAATCAAGATGGATTTTCAGAAGCAGTGGTCTTTGAACCCCTGCTCTGATACCACTTGTTGGTCCTGAAAGGAGTAGATAACAAGTGTATGGGGGGGGGGGGGGAATACACTTGTATGCAAATTCTTTTCAACTAGATCAAACCAGAGCTCAGCAAGGTAGTCTTGGACAACTCTGCTGAAGATGATTAACTCTTCTAAGATAATCAATCTACTAAGTACTATTGAGTACTTAGTTGAATAACTATCTAGGGGAGTTATATGTGCGGAATAGTGGTTGGCCCTTTAAGTTTAGACTCCTTTAATTTCTGAAATCACTTAGTCAATGTAACACAGTCCAGTTAAGCTTCAGGGAAGTTGTCCAAAACAGTTTTGCACAGTCTTTGAATATGTATCTTTGAAAGATCAGTTTTGTGTGCAGTGTTGAGTGAATGTAAGTACTTGTAAAGTAAATCAACACAAGAGTTTATAGTGGTTCAGAGGCTCAAGCTCCTACATCCACTTTCCCTGATTTAACAGGATAATTCCTTCACTCTTGGGAATTAACTTGTTTTATAGTGCCAAGGTGCACTTGATCAAGAACACCACTCCTTGGTGAATTGATCCCTAGGATGTCTAGAGTCCTAGTACCCTCTTCTCAACTCAGAACTGAACTGTTCTTCTCTCAACAGTCAGGTCCTACCACTTCTACTACTACAACCTTCTCACTTTCACTCTTGAAAGATGTAAGGGTTGAAGTAAGGTTCCAACTAATGAGATATCCTTTACAATGAAGATCAGTGTATAAGGATAGGATATCTCTCTAAGCTTGTGTATGGATATACAATAATGTTCAGCTTAGATGAAGTGTTTGAAGACTAAGATAGTCTTTGAAAGCTTTGAAAGCACTCTAGCTTGTAAGAACTATGAGCTAGGTTGGATTATGTTGAGGTCAGTTGGATTGTGTTGAGGTCAGTTGGATTGTGTTGAGGTGCTTTCAAATGGTCTTCACACTTCTGTATTTATAGACAAAATGGAGGATTTGCCCGTTGGAGAGGCAGCCCCAAATTGCTATAAATGTCTTCCTTGAGTTCTTCAAACTGGAAGACAGATTCTTGATAGTGACATGTCCTCATTTGGGTAATAAACGGCTTGTAAGACTTTGTCTTCATTCTGCAACACATTTCCCAATGTTTGACTTCTTGTTAGGACTTGGACATGGCTTCTGAAGATTGATCCAATGATAGGACAACATTCCTTATCATCTGGACAACTCTCCTTATCACTATCAGCAGTTTTGCTTTTCAGCATGGTTGGCTTGCTCTTCTTCAGATGACTTGGCTTTTTCCCTTTATTTCACTTCAAGGTGATCTTTAGGGTGTGGTTGTCTCTTTCTCTTTAGCATAGTTGACCTTCAACCTTTAGAACATCTATTCTGATTCAATCATGTTGAGACAACTCTTCTGGACAACTCTCCTGATCAGCATGTTTGGTCTTTTTGCATCAGAGCACTTCATGCATAGAGTTGGCTTCTCTGGACAACTCTCCTGATCAAAATCTTTGAGTAATCTTGTCCTTTTGAGCTAGGCAAGCTTGTTCTTGCATATGGCTAGCTTCTTTGGACAACTCTCCTGATCAGAGCATATGAATAATTTCTCTGGACAACTCTCCTGATCAGAGCATCTTCATTGGACTTGTCCTTTTGAGCTTTACAATCTTGTTCTTGCATAAGAACATCTTCTCTGGACAACTCTCCTGATCAGAGCATCTTAGATTTCATAGAGTGTCCTTGCTCTTAAGTGATTGTTCCAGAATTTGAGCCTTGAGGGGACTTGATCTTGATCATCTTCAAAGCATAGGTTCCCCCTCAAATTGTGCATCTAATTGTCTAAGAGCTGCCTAACATTTCAGCTTCTCATCTAGCCTTATGCTATATGTTCTATCATTTCTAGAACATATTCATTTATAAATTAGGCATGTCTCAGGGGGTTTTTGGTATTCAATCAAAACATAGCTCATTTTATTCCCAACAAAACACAATAATATTTAAAAATAATACTATACTTTACTTATTTTAATTATTTATTTGTCTAAAGAAAAAAAATTTGATCGGGCCAAACGGGCTGCCAATGGGCCGGCCGACCAAATTCAGCATAGCCCATTAGGCCCGTCGGTTCGGACTAAATAGGTCCAATTCTATATGGGCCTCTAATTTTAGAGCCCAATCCATGCTAGGTTTCGGGTTGACCGGGCTGGTCCATCGGTTCAGACCCAAACTGCCAGCTCTAACCCTAATTAGCCCCCTTCCCCTCTCCCTCTTTCATTTTCACGCACAGGACACACACACCCTTATTGAAGTGGCCGTTCGTACCCCCTTCTCCATAGTTCCGTTGACGACATCGTCCAGTCGCACCCTCTCCTCCCCTATATTGATTTCTCATGTGTTAGATCAGTTTTGATTTTTTTTTTTTTTTTTTTTTTTGCTTTTTTCAATTTTTGCTCTCTTTTGTTTTTTGTTTTTTTTTTCGATAATTTTTACCGAAATTCAGGCTTTTTGAAAAATAAAATTGAGAATTAGGATCTTAGAAAAGATGAAAGAGACTGTACGTTGTTGAATGATTTATATTGATACTTCACATTAATTTTGTGAGTTTGTTGTTTGTTTGAATATTTTTTTTTTATTCTTTTCTTGTTTCAAAATGTTTCAAGTTGTTTTTTCAGTGTTTTTGGGGGACGTTCTTGTCGTGAAATTGAATGGTGGGTGTATTAATCACGAAAATTTTGGTAATTTTAGTCAAGAGTAAAACTGATATTTCACATGTAACTAATTTGTAAAGGTTCGTGTTGGTTCTCATTGTAAAGGTACTGGTTCTCATTGTAAAGGTACGAAGACGAGCTGTAACTTCTTTATATTCTTTTGACCAAAAAACGATAACAACTTGACCTTTTGTCGCTAAAGCGGTGTAAGTTCCCTCATCATTAGTATAAAACACAAAATAATTATTCTCAACCTCCATCTTCACTTCATGGATATTGAAATGAACACTCACAACTACAAAAATATTTTCTTTCTCCTTTTCCTAATAAAAAATTGGGGGCCACTATAACGATCGTCAATATCATCAACCAAAATGTTAATAAACTCATCGAAAACTGGTGGTCCATCATAACCACAATTTTCATCAAAATATTCATTGAAAATTGGTGGTCCATCATAATTCATAACCACAATCTTTATCAAAATATTTATCGAAAATGGGTGGTTCATCATATTTACCATGGAATATAGGACTACGGACCGTCGTATTGATGGGTTGATAGGTCTTCATATTATCATCATCATCAAAAATCGGTGGACCCTCGTAGCCCACATTAACATCACTATATGTAACTGAAAAACTATCAAAAAATAAATTTTGGGTGATATTGACATCCATTAGTGGCTTTATCCAAGTGAATCAATATATATGAGTGTTGACTAGACTCTGAATACCATATGATGTAGCTGCGGGAACGTTTAATAAGGGTGAATATTCGAAGAACACAAAGAACACACTATCTATTGATTATACAAATACCCGGAAAAGTGAAAAAACTCAAATACGTTGCTTCAAAAAGAGTACCGTAATTTTAATTAAAAAAGAACTATGCTCTTTTTTCACTGATGCAGCAGCGAGAGCGTATAAAAGAATGAAGATAAATACGAAGAACACAAAGAACACACATTATCCGTTGATTCTACAAATACCCGAAAAAGTGACAAAACTCAAATACGTTGATTCACGAAAAATATCGTAAAGGAGATATTGAGATAAACTCTCATATAAATTGTATTAATCAATTCAACTCCCTCTACAAAGTTCACAAATTAACTATAAGTATTTTTCAAATCTAAAAAACAGTAAGTATGTCCAACACTATTGTGGAATAATTCAAAAAATAAAATAATTGAAATTAACAATTATTATCAAAGTTAAACATAAATATCTAATTAAATCTTAATATTGATTCTCTCAACATCTCCATCAATAATCACTCGCATATATACATTGTATACAACAAGAATTTGTATATCAAATAAGTATGACGTGTATATATGTACATGAAAACATATGTAAGCAATTCTTCTTTAAAAAAGAAAACATATGTAAGCATTTTGAACTAGAAAGTTCGTTGTAATCATTCATCTTTGGTCAATATTTCTCGTGTAAGTTACTTGTATGTAATTCATGAAAAAATGCATAGAGACCCTGGAGATATGTTTCGGAATTAATGTGATATCATGTAATCGGTCCTTGCATTTAAAACCTAAATTTCTTAAGTTAAATATTTATATGCATCAATTGACAATTGTATACTCAAATTAATTTTGACATAATATTAGCTGTTTTATAAAGGTATTAGTTGGCCATTGCAACTAGTGGGTGATGCCTTAAGCGATTCTCAAATATAAAAAAGAATGGAGCCAAGAAAATGGGAGAGCACAAAGATAATAGGCAATTTTGTAGAACGACAGGTATGACGTGCGAGCATTAGACGATATATAATTGCATTTCATAATAATTGTACTAATAATTAGTAATAAATAATATCATCACTTGACAAAATCGCTTGTTGCATCGAAATCTACCTTCTTGTAATCATATTTTATCTAGACATGGACATTTTTTTTTTTTCCTAAGAGAAGCAAAATTCATTGTTAATATCTATTTTGTCCATGTTAATTAGTGATACGGATAAAAACTTGCTCAATTTCTTCAAAGTGATTCATTTTGGATTTTAGGTGGTTTTAAAAATCAATTTTTGAAATACTAATTACTAGTAATACGTGCGTTTCTTTTAAATTTTTTAATTGAAAATGATTGAAATTTATGTCAAATTAATGAGTAAGTTTAATAAGGGTGAATTTTTAAAATAGATTTTTAAATCCCAACAAAATTGGTGTAAATCTTAAAACCTACAAACTTATTTTTAGAATAAAAAATATACATCACCTAAATTTTAGCATCAATAATAAAATATTGGCAACCACACAACTAGAGATGTCTATCGGGCTGGCCCTAGCCCTATAGGGCCAGTCCTACAGGGCTACAGGCTAAATGGGTTAGGGCCTTAACCGATTCATATTTAACGGGCTTACAATTGTTGGGACCTAACCCTAGCGGGCCACGGGCTAAACGGCCCACTAACGGGCTACAATAATTTTTTTTCTTTTAAAATTAAAGGTCTCAATTGACACGTCCAACAAGCAAAATAAAATAGAAAAATACATAATTAGTTAATGATGAGTAAATGAGAAAACAAAAGTATAATTTAAACACAATTTTAGAACTCATTGGTCCTCAATATATGACCAAATAAACCTAAATAAATATCATAATCTAATAAAAAAATAGTAATAATGACTAATGGATGGTAATGAACTTCTTAATGCTTATAGTTATGGTTATTGGTCAAATGACCCAAAAATTTGTTTTAGGTTATTTATTTTTAAAAAAAAGAATAAAACGTAACAACTCGGGCTAGCGGGTTGGCCCTGTAGCCCTGCGGGCTGGCCCGGTTTAGTCCACGGACTAATCGGTCCGGATCAAAAAAGCCCGATTTTAAATGGGCCTATAATTCATGAACCCTAACCCTGTATTTTTCAGGGTTAAACGGGCCAGTTCGATTAGCCCGGCTCGGATAAACATCATCTCTACCCACAACATTCTTCTTCAAAACTTGCAATCCTTAAAAGTCCTCTAAATTTGTGACTTTAATGTTGGTCACTATTGTAACAAGTAATGGATGAAGATCCACACACCCCCTAATCATGAAAAACATGCTAAGAAAGCAATAATCAATCAATTTTATAAAACTCTTTATTGCTAGCTAAGCTAGCTTTTCCCTTTTAAAGTTTCATTCACACTCCTATATATATTCATCAAAGACAATAGAAGATGAAGAAGGCAGCCATACTTGCATAATATTAGAAGCAAAAATGTAAGAAAAATCATGAACATACATCATTGAATATACATGGAACAGAACACAAGAATATACTGTGGATAATGTTGTCAATGCTAAGAAAAAGGAAATAATCTTTATTCTTTTACATTGTTTATATGAAAAGCCTAAAGAAATTTAATTTACACAAGAGTATAGATTTTCCTAAAGCTTAATTTTAAGCTTTACTTATGAAGTTAGAAAAAGATGGATGGCTGCATACAACACAATGATAAGAAATCAACCTCCCTATAACACTGCCTTCTTCAATTTCCAGTGTCTTACTTTGTCTATTCCACAAGTGCACCCCGTAACTCGACTCGTTTAGCTGTCGGACCTTCGCCTCCACCCATTTTTCACCCACGGGGCGGATGAAGTATTCGGCCACCTTCGTCCAGTACATGGGGTAGAACGCGATCGGGGGCAAAACCGTAAAGTTGAAGTCGAAGTCCCGGGTTTTCGCCACCACTCTTGAGACTAAATAAGGTCCATTATGACCCCATCTGTTGCCATCAAAAGTAGAAGCAAATTCCTCCAGAAAGCTGTAAACAAGAGGATGATTCTTGTCAAAAACAAGAACTGCATTATTCAATCTTGTCCAATTCCCATTTAAATCCACACTCTGTGCACCAATTGAATTCCTCAACCCTGAAAAATCTTTCAAGATTATGAAATCAGTGTCTAAATAAACACCTCCATACTTATACAAAACTGCAAGCCTGATCAAATTAGACAGGTTTTGAGCAAGGGGGATTTCCCCCCAACTCTTATTCCCATTCTTGATGTCTTTAAACCAACTTTCAGTAGGAGTGTTTTTCAGCAAGTCCCACAAGTCAGGGGACATTGCTTGAACACGAAAGCCTCTGCTCGTCAACGGCGCCATAATCTTGAAACCCTTGTCTGAATCCATGGATTTAGACAATATGATCAAACAACTTGTGGGATTTGTCTCAAACAAGCTCTCAAGCCCAAAAAACTGCCTCTCTCCAAATGAATCAACACTTGAAATCCATGTCATAAAGACTTGAACTTTACATTGGTTTCTGCTGAAAAACTCTCTAACTCTGAAATCAAACACTTTACTCGAATGATCAGATTCTTCAAACAATTGAAACTCTTCAGGCTTATTTTCAGGCTGAAGAGGTAAACTGAGGTGCAAATTTCCATCAAACTCTGAAGTTATTTTCAGAATTCTTGCAGATTGATGAATCTGCAACCGATTGGTTCCATTGTTAAAGGCTTTGAATTGGAGTGAAAAAACATTGGATATCATGATTATGGCCAAGATTATCAATGCAAAAGTGATGGTGGAAAAGATCTTCAGTTTCATTTGCTTGAATCTTGAAGATTCCAACATCTTTTTCTCAAGAAAAATATTTCTCGGATTTTTAGAGTGAATTTGGACAGAGATTAGGGAAGGGCTTTCATGGCGGCAGAGGAGGAATCAAAAGGAAAATAGATTAGGATTATTATAAATTATAGGACTGATTTGTGGTGGATTGGGTTGTTAAGCACAAATTAATATTTTAGTTCTTGTAGACTAAAGTCGAATCATTATATATAAAAAAGTTGAATTATTTATTACTTGTATTTTATATTTATCTTTTTTTTATTAAGCTAAAATTGAGTTATTGGGTCCCCGATCAATAATTTGATTTTTAATTTAATCGACCCTAAATGTGGTTTAATCTCGAAGACTTTTTGTTGCCATAGAAGACTTCAACACACGCACAGGAAGAATGCACTGTTTGGTTGGTCATAGCAGACTTTAGAAAGTTGGTTGCTTGCTGCATTAGGATTCTTTATTTTAATTGGGTGATTTATTTTGTATATATATATATATTTTGGAAAAATTATCTTATCTATTATTCTCTTTTTTTTTATAAGTTCTCATGATTTTAAAGAATATTTTGGTTAATTAATATATATTGTGCAATAGGAAGGTTTAGATTTGAAGGGAAAATTGTGGAAGTATTTTAATGTTGACAAAAATTTCACACATGGAATGGATTTCATTTTATTCATAAGTACGTGGGTGGAGTTTACTTTTTAGTAGATTTAATTATTTAAAATTATGTAACTGTTATATTGATTTCCCAAAAAAGGTCTTCATAATAATAAAATAATGAAATATTTTTTGGTCCCAATTACAATTGAATTGCTTTATACATTTGTATATACAATATTTTAGCTACTTCTACAGTTAAATACAGCTATATATAAAATGTGTATATACAGTAGTTCGATTGTATTATTTTAAGTGTAATTGCATTAAATCTTCTCATGATTAAAAAATATTGCACAAATTTTTTCCCGTGATTAAATTAAGTTTGGCCGTTCTGAAAAATCGTTACTTCCTCCATTTTATTTTTGTTTCAACATTTAGGAGATGTATTGGTTGTGGATTGTATAGGGTATTCAATACGGATTTTAAAAAGTCTTTAAAAATCTTTAGGTATTCAAAATTCTATGAATTTTGTTGGATTCTCCTCAAAAAAATATAAATAAATTGCACTATCCAAAATCTCTTCTAAAAACAAGAGATTTCAACGGATTCTCTCAAAGAACTCTGAAGACGAAAGATCAGAAGTAGGAATGACAATATTGACCCAGCCCGCGAGCTTTGAGTCAGGTTAGATTCGCCCCGTATTGAGTATGGGTCGGGTTTGGGTCTTATGCCCGACCCGCGAGTATTCGACTCGCCCCGAATAAATATATAAACTTTATACCGTATATATATATATATATATATATATATTTATTAGTAAAATATATTTTATATATATATATATAATATTAATTTAAAAAAAACACTTTCTCATTTAAAAAAACTATTTGCATCTTGCAGTTTATGAAAATATATGTAAATCAATAAAAAAATATATTTCACAATCCTTTCAAAAATCCATATAAATCAATAAAAAAAAGTCAGTCAAAAATTCTGCATGTACTCTATGAATTTTTTAAATCCAAGTACTTTTTAAAGTCCATAAAAATCCAATAGAATCTCAATTGAATACACCCTCTTAGTGTTTACGCATTGCTTATTGTGGGAATTGTTTAATACTTCCTCTATTTTTAATATATATCATTTTAACTTTTTACAATAATTTAAAATTATAAATTTATGTCTACAATACCTAATTTTAGTAAATAAAATTTGGCCAATAATTTATAAATCAAATTAATTTTGATATTTTCATATTTTTTTTGCAAACTATTTGTGATAGGGTAAAATAGTTAAATTTAAAGAAAAAAATTTCCTAATTCAAAATTCAAAATGACATACATTAAAAAGATGGAGGGAGTAATATTAGAATAGATAAAATTAATAGAGGTTATGAAAGTTTTTTAAGTAATAAAGTAGAGTATTAAAATAATGACATGTGGTGTAATTTTTAAATGTTTGAATGATGTAATTTAAAATGAAAAGATATACAAATGTTAAATTAAAAAATGATGAATCTGATTTGTGAAGTTCATTTTTAGCAAACACTCCCTCCACGTCAATAAGTTTTTCATTTTGTCATTTTGGTCTATCGGTGTATAAGTTTCGTATACCCTTTTTGATAAATATTTTTATATTTTATTCTATATCTTACTTTTTTTTTTTATCTCTCTTTTTCAATCACGTCACTTTAATTATATCTATTGTTTTATCATTTTTCTTAATTTATGTGTTTAAAAGTAACTAAAAACTTATAGACAACAGAGGGAGCATGAATCTAAAATTGAACGGAGAGTATTTGTTAACCAAAAAAACAGGGAAAGGGAAAAGATGATACCTATACCCTAGTACATCTACTATGGCAATTTTATAAGTCGTGACTACTAATCAGGTTTCGCCTGATGAATTCTTCTCTTATCTTATCCCGCCCATACTAATTCATGCTTCACTCACAAAGGAAAAATATTACTTTATCATCGACTTCATTATTTCCCCATTTATGTTAAAATTATTGTCTGCATGTCCTATCACCCAAATAAAATAAAATAATTAAAATGTTTTAAAGAGTACGCACTATATGTGTAGAAATATTACATGTAGCAAATTAGCAATTGCATATGTTGGTTTTATATTAGTTGTTGAAATGAAAAATCAGATGTGACAAGAAAAAACGTCATCACTTTTATAAAAACACAACATTATATTCTAGCGTATCATTATTACTAATATATTATTATACTCGATCACATGTATTTATGCCCATGTATATATATTACATTCGGTACTCCCTCCATAAAATGAAAATTCACATTTATCGTATAAAGACACAATAATTTGTAAATCGTCATTTTTTTCTATATATGTGTCATTCCTTTACGAATTTATATATGTATTGGGGTTAAATAGATTGTAAATGCTATATTGGTTACCTGAAAATCTCTTGGTACGTACATCGTTTTAAAATTGTACATTTTTTTAATTTTTATTAATTAATAATTAATCATGTAGATAAGATCTATTTTGATTACTTATATTCCTATATATATATATATATATATATATATAAAAGAGAGAATAAAGAAAGAAAAAATAATATTAGAAAGAGAAATTCATGGTGCAAAAATTTCCAATCACAATTAATTTTATATGCTAAACTGCAAAATTAAGTTCAATCTTTTGATTGGGGAGCCTATTCCGCTCATAGTCTTATTTTACTCGCATTCAGGTATGTATATAAATAAGTTTAGTGGGTGACTGGGTGCCAAACTGCCAAACTTTAATACACACACATATTTTATATGCGTGTTATAAGTTACTATACGTAAGCAAAATATTTATTTATAATATAATCTTCTATGATTAATTTACACTCATATTCCTACTATTATTTTTGGTAATTTTTTTAACTATTGTGAATGGACTTTCCTCTACTACTTGCTCTTGTAAATAAATTGAAAAGCACTTTGTTCTTAAAAAAAATTACTAATTAGATTTGACAAAAACAAGTGATTTGTTTTGGACAGATGTGTGCAATTAGTATTATGGCACCCCTACCAATTACTCATATTCTCGGGTGTGAAAGGAACATAATTTTAACATAACATTTTAACATTTTACAAAAAAAGAATATTAATTTGTTCCCGTTTAATTTGTGATGTATCTCACACAAGTGTTTGTATATATTTTATTGTATGTATATTATCTTTCATATACGTACTAAATGTCGAGAATGCTTAAGTGTTTACCTATGTGTCGTGTATATTTACCAAGTATTTATTAGGGATATTTCATCATCATTTTGTTTAAAAATTTCACTTGTTTATTTGGTTGAAGATTTCACTTGAAGTACAATAGGTCTGTTTAACAAAAAGAAGTGGTGGCAAAAATGGTGAAAATATAATAAGTTGATACAGGTTGTCCTTGGCCACATTTAATAATGTTGTCACACCCCATATGCCATTAAAACAGTACTTTCTGAATTTTAATGTGCACTCTCATATACTCCACTTGAAATCATCATGAATTTATTGCCTGTGTTGTTAAATTTTTATATATATATAAATCAATCAATCGCTTTATTTTGCAGATGACAAATCATGCTTTCAAAATCAAGCAAAATTGATAATCCCCCTTCTCCTTTTCCCACTGGATTGGACTGATTGCTTTCAGTAGCAAAAGTAAAACATACATGTAAATTGGCTCGTGTTTGCCTATCAATGGAATAATGAGAAGAAATCTTTCAAAATCAAGCAATTTGATATGAAATTCAATTCAATTTCAATACAAATTATATACAGTATTCATGTGCTCTATATATTGTAATGATTTGAGTTTATACTTCATATGTACTCATTCGGGTTAGTATTACTTAATAAAAAATGCATGTACAAAATATTTTTTGAGAGGATTAAAACTATTAGGAATATAATATTATAAAGATTTGTATCTTTTAATATTATGATTCATTCTTATCTCTTAGAATATTTAATGTAAATATTTATCCATATCTTGTAAATATAGATACACTTTGTATCTATAAATACATCTCTTGTAAACACTTTACAATCACTCAATGAAATTATAATTTCACAATTTATTGTTTCTCTATATGGTATCAGAGCCTCTCGGCTCACGCCTCGATCCCACCCCAAACCCTCGTAATCGTTGTTCGACGTTCTTCGTCGTACAAAACTCACTATTACCCCAACCTCATCAAAACCCTCGTAATCGTTGTTCGACGTTTTTCGTCGTACAAAACCCACGATTACCCCAACCTCATCATGAAGACAAGTTTCTTCTTCCCCGTAATCGTTGTTCGACGTTCTTGTCGTACAAAACTCACGATTACCCTATCCTCAAGAAGACACGTTTCTTCTTCCCCGTAATTGTTGTTCGATGTTCTTGTCGTACAAAACCCACAATTACCCCAACATCAACGAGTCGTACGGCTAACACCTCGATCCGAAACCCTCCCTTGTAGTCGTTGCTCGATGTCCAGCGCCATCCAAACTCCCGACTACCACCCTTAACCGTTGCTCGGCACTCAACACCGATCAAAACTCACGGTTGCAACCCTCTCACGGTAACTAATTTTGGTTAAAACAACCGTGCACTCACGAGAAGCTTTCTTCTCCAAAATCTTCATCCATAGAAGCCCATACAAACTCCCCAAGTAACCACACCCGCAATTCTAGTAAAAACACCCCCTTCTCATAATCCATGCACACTCTTCTACACACTCTGGTAAATACACAGATCAACCCACTCCCAACTTACTAAATACACCCCCTACTGCCCCATTTTTGTAACCGACCCTCAACTTCGAGTTTCACATGTTTCGTCTGTGGATCAACTTGTTGATGCTATTACCAAATCATTTTCTCGTTCTCGCGTACAACCACTTATGATCAAGATTGGCCTTTCCTACTGTGTTCCATCTTGAGGGGCGTATTAGGAATATAATATTATATATAAAGATTTGTATCTTTTAATATTATGATTCATTCTTATCTCTTAGAATATTTAATGTAAATATTTATCCATATCTTGTAAATATAGATACACTTTGTATCTATAAATACATCTCTTGTAAACACTTTACAATCACTCAATGAAATTATAATTTCACAATTCATTGTTTCTCTATAAAAACCGTGTATAAAAACCGTGTATGCCTTCGTATTATTATTGTCATAATTTAGAATTTAACTAAATTTTTTATGATGTATATATAAAGGAAGATTTGCTTTTCTTTATTTGGATTTGAGTGCTTGGACATTCAAGTGTACAAGGGATCTACTCTAAACATTGTATAAATAAATATATTTAAAGGTGTTTCGAGGTTTTCTAACAACAATATTACTATGTTGTCAATTTCTTCATTTGATTGGACTATTTTTTACAATAACAGGTTATTAATTACTGAGACGTATATGAATTTTTATTGAATAATGGAACAAGGAAAAGAACATTTTAAATTTCACAAATAATGAGCAATATATATACGGAACATGTTTTTGTTCCTTTTTTTTAGATGGGCATTTTAATGTATTGTATCAAATGCTATTTTTTACTTAATAATAATAATATTTTATTTTTATCGTGTTATGCCATTGTTTTACATGGGTGACGCCGTGACGAGATCACTTCTTATATTACATATTCAATAAATGAAATTTTATTTTTACATTTTTTCTCCATGCCAGTGGAAGGTAATATTTATTTATAAAATATAATAGAATGCTTTTTTTTTTACTTAAAAAAAAACAAGTACCTCTTTATCTTTGAAAAAAGAAGAAGAGAAAAGCCTGATCAGATTAGAAGACAACCAAACAATCCCTTATAAATCGGATCTTTATTTTAATTTTCCGCAATAGTATAATCTGTTTTATTTTTTTATTTATTTTTCCATAAGGGTTTCCGTGATTCTACTATTTAATTCGGTCACTTACAAGATGATGGAAAGAACATGCTATTATGGATAAATATTTAATTGATTTTGGTATTATTATAAGGCAGTGTTTGGCAAGAATGTTAAATATTTATAAACAATTGATCAAGTTGTTTTAATTGTTATTTGACCTATCAAAGAACGCATTTAGTTTCCATCAAAAAAAAAAAAAGAACGCATTTAGAGTTATAGACACATGAGTAGATTGAAAATAGACAGATCTAGTGCATGAAATGAATTAGTGGCTCCAATTACACAGTTAATATCTATTAATTTTGTTGCGTTTCCTGTCACCTTTAAATTTAATGCACGCAAGTTATTCATTAATACTACAATTTAATATATTTAAAGTGTCATTGTCGAAATTTAAAATTGAATATGAGATCTCAAACCAACTCCATAACATTTTGTTCTCATAAAAATATAAATTCCACAACATTTTTATATTTACTTAATATATAGATATATTTAAATGTTATACAATTTTTCTCTATCAATTGTAAAATTTTACTCAACTAACCAAACATTCTTAGGGAGATGCTCAACGTTACATCTTTAGGGAGATGATTCAAACGAAAAATGCACTTGTCAACTTCCGAAATTTCAATGTTTGGAGCAGTCAGTGTCCAAATTTCGTTACACATTTCCTTTTTAATGATATAAACTAAGAGAAATTTACATTTACTTATTTGCACGGTTAGAGGGGTGTACATTTTCATTTTCCATTGATCCGAGTTTTGTCTATAAAAAATTTTTCCCGAATAAAGTTTTAATGACACACCCCGACCTTTGATTTAACTTTTGAATGTATGGTTCTAGATTTTTTTTTCTTTAGCTAACCTATCGTTTTCATTGCTCTGAATTAGTCAAACTCATTCATACTAGCACAACAATGATATATATATATACATTAATTAATTTCAAATAGTTCATGACTCTTTTTTAACTTAATATTGAAAAGAAAATGAATTGAAATTACATTACATGATTTGGCAGCAAAATGGTGGGTGCGAAAATACATCATGTTCTTGTCTTCCCTTCCTCTTCCTAGATAGACTCTGCCTCCATTGACTTGCCAGTAAGCCCAAACCCTTTGAAAGAGGCCACATACTGGGCCTCTCTTACTGCACTTTCAATTATTATTGGGCCAGACTATATTCCCCTCCATACTTGTTAAATATACTCCCGATTCACGAACTCCACCTTAAAATCGATTATGTTAGATGTACTTCCCCTAAAATGTCTAATACGCAATTTTCTCTAAAAAATATCAATGTTAAATATACCCCATAAAACCCTAATTTATTCCTCCCTCTTCGCACCTTCTTCCTCATTTTTCATATTCATCCTCCCTTATCCCACCGCCGCCCAACGCTCACCGCCTCCAGCAGCCCAACCCCCAGTAGCCGCGCACCCTCCCTCTTCTTCTTCTTTTTTCTATAATTTATGTAAACTATCGGCGGCGGCGGCCCTCCTTCGCCCAGCGAGTGCCGCCACCTCCTTCCCGACCCAAGGTCGTGCCCCTCCCTAACGCCGTCGTCCTCTCCACCCTCCCCCTCTCTTTTTTTTTATTTGTCGACGAGAGTGATTCTTTTCGAGCCCTTTTTGTTGAAATATTTTTTTTTCTGACGAAATCTTGTCGACGAGAGTATATTTTTTCGACACAATATTGTCAACCATATATCTTATTTTCGATAAATCAGTATCGACACTGATTCGTCGAAAAAATATCAATTTTTTTTTTTTGGAGGAAGAAATGGTAATGAGGGACAAAATTTCGTTATTTTCTAAGAAGAGATAGAATAGTCCTCAAATTAGATGTGTATAATAATGTAAATTAATTTTTAAAATTTAATGGAATATGTATAACAATTAAAATATGTATGTAGTGTTTTATGGTACTATAAATGTATTTAATCTCAAATATAACCTTTTAAAATTTGAATTTCACTAAATTCAACAACAAGAAAATTTATATAAAATATTTCATATAGTTAATTAAAATAAATTTGGGGCAAAAAATGGGTCAACGCGGCTCAAATTTAATTAAAATATATTTTTTCACTTTTATATATTGTTTTACCACAACTATTTTACTATATGACCAAAATATTATACTATAAGACTAAAAATGTACTATTAGAAGTTCAAAAATATTCTAAATACTTAATTTTTTGGTTGAATTTGCTAGAATATTTTTAAACTATTCAAAAGAAATTCTGCTACTATAAGATCAAATTATGTATGTTACTATATATATAAGGCTAAATTATTGTCACTGTAAGGTCAAAATGACTACTTAAGTTTAAAAATATTTTGAATTATAGTAGTAATATTTTAGTATTATAATAATTATATATTGATCATGTAGTAAATCATTTACTTAAATCTCATGAATTTTTTTAAAAACCTAAAAAATTCATTCAAACTAATAAATCTGAAAATTTCATATATTATTTATGAAGGATTAGGATTAAATTTAAAAAATTAGATAAGAGTAAACTAAGAATACTGATACTAGTAAAAAAATCAGAATCATAAAAGGTGGACCTGAAATGCTAAATTAAATTTAAAAAATTGAATAAAACTAAACTGAATGTAGATACTAGGAAGTGAAGAACGGCGTCAACCTAAAATACTAAATTTAGAAAATTGGATAATACAGAGTACTAAACTAAGAATGTGAAATAAAACTAAACTGCGGATTAAAAAGCGTGGCTTTGGGAAAATCAAAATTAGTTTCATTATGAAAACCCCAACATTTTAATAAAATCATGTATGAATTCTTTTAGTTCAATGAATATGAACTATTTTAAAATTCAGTACTTATCATATGTACAACGTTTTGACTCACCATTTATTTTCAGTTTTTTTTTTTTTAAATATGTTGAGATATTTTTAATAAAATTTGAATATTTCAACTAATTTAGAGTGAATCACAAATAATATTGTATGTGTTATATTGCACATATATATATATTTAATATTTAATATTGCATATTAATTTTCATAAATATGTTATACTTAATTTAATTAGTAATGTAACTATGTAAGATTGGGCCCATTGGGGAGCTAGCTAGTATTAAGCTATTTAACTGTACCATGTCTATTTGTAGCTGCTGTTTTTTAAGTTTATCATTGCCCACTTAATTTTACTAATAAGTAACTTAGCTATCCTTCTATAGTTTTCTGTTTGGGGCTTTAATAATTGCTTCGTTGCACATGGTGTTACCCTACGTTACGTATATGCGCATCAACCATAAACTGCAGATATCTTAGGCAGGAAGCTTCTGGAAACTAATGACTTTATTATGGAGATGAAATTGTTTGATTGATATTTATGGAAGTTCAAGATCGAAAGTTGAAGTATTACTCGTTTGAGACTCTATTTATTTAGATTCTCACTTTTGGAGAAAGGATATTTGGAATTTTGATTACTGATTTAACCAACTTACACCTTTGGAAAAAATCACAAATTCGACAAAACAAAATCCCTGAATTCCAAAAACTCTAACATTGCGGTCAAAGCCCCAAATTCGGAAAATCAAAATTTTCAAATTCCAAACAACGAATTTGTGTGTAATCGACAGCAAAATGTTGCAATTTCAAACTCAAATTGCACTTCAATCACTGAGTTGCTCGGCCAATTTGATTCCGGATGTCGTTTCCTAGTGCTAGAAGTGGCTCTGAGGGGGTCCCTTGTAAGCTTGATTTCAAGTGCCGGATTTTGTTTTGGTGTTTGATTTGAGGTCTTCTAGTTATTGATTTTGTGTTAATTACTGGTTTTTGGCTTTGAATTATTTTCTTTCGAGTTATGTTGGTAGGAATTTTTAGGAAATAAGTAAAGCTGTGATTTTGAAGGTGTTATTTATTAATTGTCTGGTTTCTCTATAATTTATTTTTAGTGGATTTGTTTATTATGTAGAATTAGTGAACATGTGTCTATAATTTATTTTTAGTGGATTTGTTTATTATGTAGAATTAGTGAACATGTGTATGGTGTTGTTTGAATAAAGTTTGAGTATAAGAGGGTGACATTTAAGTTTGGACTGTTTTAAGTGCCAATTTCGGCGCCACTATGGAAAAAGAATTATTGGGACTAAAATCGTTAACGGTTAACTCATGGCTGACTTGTGGTGGAACCACTTTTGTCAAAATTTAGGTTATCAAGAAAAAAAATTCATCAAGGGGTGTGTGGTTGGTGGGACCAAAAACATCATTTTCTCAAAAGGAATCATTCTTGAAACATGAGATGAACCGAAATCTATCTGTTTAATTGCAACAGTTCAGCTGTAAGAACCATCGAAAACACGGAAAAAAGTTAGACCCATCGTGTCGTGTTCGTGTTTGGCCTTATCGTGTCGACACGATTTGCCAGCCCTAGGAGTAGTCAGTATCCAAATTTCGTTACACATTTCTTTTTTAATGATATAAACTAAGAGAAATTTACATTTACTTATTTGCACGGTTAGAGGGGTGTACATTTTCATTTTTCATTGATCCGAGTTTTGTCTATAAAAAGATTTTTTTGAATAAAGTTTTAATGACACACCCAACCTCTGATTTAACTTTTGAATGTATGGTTCTAAATTTTTCTTTCTTTAGCTAACCTATCGTTCGCATTGCTCTGAATTAGTCTAAATCATTCATACTAGCACAACAAAGATATATATATATATATATATATACATTAATTAAGTTCAAATGGTTCATGACTCTTTTTTAACTTAATATTGAAAAGAAAATGAATTGAAATTACATTACATGATTTGGCAGCAAAATGGTGGGTGCGAAAATACATCATGTTCTTGTCTTCCCTTCCTCTTCCTAGATAGACTCTGCCTCCATTGACTTGCCAGTAAGCCCAAACCCTTTGAAAGAGGCCACATACTGGGCCTCTCTTACTGCACTTTCAATTATTATTGGGCCAGACTATATACCCCTCCATACTTGTTAAATATACCCCCAATTCACCCCTAAAATCTATTATGTTAGATGTACTTCCTCTAAAATGTCCAATATGCCATTTTCTCTAAAAAAAAAAAATCAATGTTAAATATACTCCATAAAAACCCTAATTTATTCCTCCCTTTTCATACCTTCTTCCTCATTTTTCATCTTCATCCTCCCTTATCCCACTGCCCGTCGCCGCCCAACGCTCGACGCCTCCAACAGCCCAACCCCCGCCGCAGTAGTCGCGCACCCTTCCTCTCCTTCTTCTTTTTTCTGTAGTTTATGTAAACTATCGGCGGCGATGGCCCTCCTTCGCCCAGCGAGTGCCGCCACCTCCTCCCCGACCCAAGGCCGTGCCCATCCCTCACGCCGCCGTCCTCTCCTCCCTCCCCCTCTATTTTTTTCTTATTTGTCGACGAGAGTGATTCTTTTCGAGCCCTCTTTGTCGAATTTGTTTTTTTCCGACGAAATCTTGTCGATGAGAGTGTGTTTTTTCGACACAATATTGTCGATCATATATCTTATTTTCGATAAATCAGTGTTTATCGACACTGATTCGTAGAAAAAATATCAATTTTTTTTGGTGATTTATGTTGGATCTTTGTTGGGCTTTTAGTTTTGGTATTGTCGAAAATGGCGACGGCAAGAACCAGAGTCGACGGCAGTCATGAAGTTGATGGTGGCTGCAAAAATTAGAGTTAGATTTTTAAAGTTTAGAGGAGGTGTAACTATTCAATGAATAATGGGAAAATATCACTTTTGATCACTGAACTATAACACTTTTCAGTTTTAGTCACCCACATTTAATCACTATCAAAATTGGTCACTCACTTATTCTTTACTATCAAAATTGGTCACTCACTTATTTTTTTTTATCAATTTTGATGCTGCTGTTAGTGAATCCGTCATTTACTAACGGATAAGAGGTTTTGAGCGCGAACTTTTATTTTCCCTCTTTTAATTCCTTAACCCTAAACTCCCAAACCTTTTTTTTTTTAATTTTATTGAATTTATCTCCAATTAATATTACTACTGTTTGGTTAAGAATATATTATCAAGTCCTAATAATTATAAATTGGGAAATGAATTCTAATAATTAACTATTTTGAAATAATTTTATATTCCCCATCATTATACAAATTCAATATGAAAATCAGTAATTGAAATATTATTCAAAAACATCGAACTACACACTATAATTATAAAAACATAGTACATAGTACATGACCAACACAATTTAACTAATTATTAGGACTTGATAATCTATTCTTAACAAAACAGTAGTAATATTAATTGGAGATAAATTCAGTAAAATTAAAAAAAAAAATGGGTTTGGAAGTTTAGGGTTAAGGAATTAAAAGAGGGAAAATAAAAGTTCGCGCTCAAAACCTCTTCTCCGTTAGTAAATGACGGATTCACTAACAGCAGCATCAAAATTGATACAAAAAGAATAAGTGAGTGACCAATTTTGATAGTAAAGAATAAGTGAGTGACCAATTTTGATAGTGATTAAATGTGGGTGACCAAAACTGAAAAGTGGTATAATTCAATGACCAAAAGTGATATTTTCACATGAATAATTTATATAATAGTAGGTATTTTACATGTATACTTTAAGGGGGTATATTTAAAGCCTGGCCCTTATTATTTTTAGAATCTGGGCTTTTTTTTGTTGTTTGAAGAAGGGCGCGGTTATACACACCCACCGACTGACCGACCTATGGAGGACACCCATCTGATGATCTGAAAAATCCATAATACCCTTTAACTTATTAAAACCCTAATTCTATCACCATCCTTCACAAATTTCAAATTCCAAAGGTACACCCCCATCATTTCTCTCTCCATCCTCCATCCTTTGAGTCGCCGCCGCCTCCGTTCGACGCCGCCGACGACCCCGCCTCCGTTTATTGAAGAAGACTGCCGCCTCCCTTGCTTAAAGAAGGTCGCCGCCTCCGTTGCTTGAAGAAGGCCGACGACGAAGGTCTTCAACGGCAGCCCACCTCAACGGCGTGAAGGAGGTCTTCAACGGCGGCACAGCGCCGCCCACCTCCCCACGTCGACGCGGCAGCCAAAGCGGCCGCCCCTTCCCCTTCGCGGCCGCCGCTCACGCCGCCGCGATTCAGTAAGTTTTTGGTTTTTACATATTAAAACAATTTTTTTAAGAATTTTTTTGTGTTTTGTGTTAGGGTTTTTAGAAATTTTACAGATTCAAACCTGTTAGGGTTTCTACAGGTCAAAAACTGGAATTTGTGTTTGTTCGTTGATTTTTTTCGTACAATTGTATGTTGTTTATGAATTATTTTCGGACATTATGTGTTTGTTTAGGATAAATTTTTGAACAATTTGATTTTGTTCGAGTAAAATTTTGGAACATTTTTTTTTTTTGGAACAATGTTCATTTGTTCGAAAAAGAATTTGGAACAACTCTTTTTTTTACAATGTTGATTTGTCCAAAAAAAAATCATGAACATTTCTTTTTTTCTAATTTTTTATTTGTTAAAAGAATTTTCATTCTTCATCGAAGATTATGGTGATTTTTGGATGAATCGGATGGTGGGTGTACTCATCTTCCTATTTTTTAAAAAATTTGATAGAAAGGGTATTTTGTACATTTTATATGTCCATGATAAAAAAAATTGTCAGGTGGGTGTACTCAATAGGTTGGTGTGTGTATAACCGCGCCCTTTGAAGAAACTCAAAGGCTGTGTTTGGTTTGGGATTGACCCATCGGATGGGTCATCCCTCCCCCATCATTCTCCATCCAAATACACATTTATTTCTATAATACACTTACAAATCTATTTTTATACAATTACATCACCATTTTTTTCTCTTACTTTTCTTCCACACATCTATTCTCTTTCCTACTTTTTTTCCACAAATCTATTCTCTCTCCTACTTTTATTTCACGTATATATTCTCTTTCCTACTTTTCTTATACACATTTATTCTCTCTCCTACTTTCTTATACACATTTATTTTCTACTTGATTTGACATAAAGTTCTCCATCCACATCTATTTTTCAATCTCTATCCAAACACAACTATTATTTAATTACTATTCATAATTATCTCATCCATATTTTTTCAATCTTCATCCCCGTTCAATCCACCATGATCCCTAATCAAAAAACACCAAAATTCTTGGACTAGCCCATTCACCACCTTGATCCACAGAAACATTACTTGCAAAGCTGTCAGCCTGTCATTCGCTGATCACATTGGGGTTGGTCCCATATCTTTCTATTGAAAAAAAAAAAAAATTGTTGCCCAAATTCCAGTCATTTCAGTTTTCAGTATGTTACGGGTTAAAAAGTGTTTAAGCTTAATACACTCCCTAATTTCCTAAATAAAAAGATATTTTTCCATTACCACAAGACACGCCCTAATTTTTTGAATAAAAATAGACATACATAAAATGAAATGACTAAGCTGTGAAAAATAATAACAAATACAACAAATGATAGTATTAATTAGAGTAGTTGTTTTAGTTTTTGGTCAATTGTTGAATAAAATCAACTGTAAAGTGGAATCCCCCCTCCTGTTTTTTATTTAATCACACGTCGTAAAATATATCTTATTCCAATTAGAATAAGAATATTGGCTGACCAATATAATAGAAAGTGAATATTCGTCGAGGAAAGGTAGGATAGGATATTAAGTGGACAAAAAGAGAATTTTAGGAAAAAGATCTTTTAGATCTCTTTCCTTTTTTTTTGACAACTCTATAATATCGTAATTTTTGAATTTTTTGTTTCTATTGCTTTCTATCGTATATAGAGTCTTGTATATTTCTATTCCTTAAGTAACTCATCTTGATCCGTGCATACATTGCTTTGCGCTAAGCGAAAAAAAAAATGATTTCAATGATGACCCTCCATGGATTCACCTATATAAGTCGCGGCTAAAGTTGCAAAAATCAGAGCTTGAATACCACTTGTAAATAATCCAAGGAACATGATGGGGATAGGAATCACCGAAGGTACTAAAGAAACAAGAACAACAACGACTAATTCATCCGCTAAGATATTCCCGAAAAGTCGAAAACTAAGCGATAATGGCTTTGTGAAATCTTCTAAGATGTTAATGGGTAAAAGGATTGGGGTTGGTTGAATATATTTCCGAAAATAACTTAATCCCTTTTTGGTAAGACCCGCATAGAAATATGCCGCTTATGTGAGTAAAGCCAAAGCAACAGTAGTATTTATATCATTCGTAGGCGCGGCTAACTCTCCATGAGGTAATTCTATGATTTTCGAAGGTAAAAGAGCTCCTGACCAATTAGAAACAAAAATAACTTCTATTTTACTAGTTGTAACTTCCCTATTGTAGGGATGTAAATCATTTTGATCATGTAATTCCAATCTAATTATTTTTCAATTCATTCAATATCATTTCTTTATTTCTAGATTATCTCTGAGATGCATTTTATTCAATTCCTTCTTATTATGAAATTTCACAGCTACCCTTTTAAAATATGCTTAAAACGATCTTTAAAAATTTACAAAATTTACAAAGTGTCTAATGGTACTGACAACAATTTTGAGAACACATTATAGGGTGTGCTAGGATGATTTTAGGATGAATTAGTAACACTTAAAAAAAAAAAAAACTCACTTTCTTGAAAGGAATTTGCTTCAACTTTTACGGGAATAATGTGGCCTTCTAGATCATACTGAATTAAGACACTCTCTTGTGGAGAGTTGTTTTAAAAAAAAAAATTGAATCTTGAATTTTCAGCAAGATTGGCAAAAGATCTTGGCGATTACGACTTCAATTCAGAATTTAGTAGATGAAGCAGCCAACCAATCTTCATTAATGCTGTGAAAATAACAATTCATCAAAAGTCTTCCCTCCAACAGCGAATTTATACAACATAAGCATTTTAACGAACACATTACACCATGTGAACACACAAGATACAGCTCCCAATAATAATAAAATCTCTACCAGAATTTAACTCTATCGCAACCTTCGATTTCCAAAAAAAGAAAATGAAACTGTTTTCGGTGCATCTCGTCCCTGTAATTCTCGCTCAGTTGCTGATGATTCCAGTTCTAAATTCTTCTCAAAATCCAAGCAGCGGAAACGCAACTGATCTAATGGCTTTGCTCGATTTCAAGAACCGAATATCCGACGATCCACTCAAAGCAATGGCTTCTTGGAATGATTCATGGAATCACTGCAGCTGGAAAGGAATTACATGCGACCCCTTTACAAAAAGAGTCACTGTTATTGACCTCAAATCTAAAAATTTGGTGGGCTCACTGCCCTCTTCAATAGGTAACCTCACTTTTCTCACTGGATTAAACCTCAGAAACAATGCTTTCCGAGGAGAAATACCTCATGAAATCGGGCGTTTATCAAGCCTGAAACATCTTAATTTGACGTATAATATGTTCACTGGATTCATCCCTTCTAATATTAGTCACTGCACAAACCTCACAATTCTTGCAATAGAATATAACCATCTTTCTGGAAAAATCCCCTGGCAGCTTACTTCTTTATCCCAGTTACAATATCTTGGTTTAGGCAGTAACAATCTTACAGGCACATTCCCTGCCTGGATTGGAAACTTTTCGTCTCGATTTTTAGGTGTTTCCCTTGCTCTCAACAATCTCCAGGGCAGTATTTCCCCTGAAATTGGAAACCTGTTTGGATTGAAAATCTTTCAAGTTTATGGAAACCAGTTCTCCGGTGAGTTGCCACCGTCTATTTACAATTTATCATCAATGAGTTACTTTTCTGTCACTCAGAATCAACTCAACGGTCAAATCCCACCTGATATTGGTCTAAAATTTCCTAATCTTGAAATTTTTGCTGGTGGGGTTAATAACTTCACAGGGCGTATACCTGATTCCCTGTCGAATGCTTCGCGCCTTTCAGTGCTCGATTTTGCTCAGAATCGTCTTACGGGGACGATTCCTTCTGGCCTTGGGGGGCTCCCATTTTTGTATAGGATCAACTTTGATGAAAATTATCTTGGGAATCATGAGATAGGTGATATGAACTTCCTTTCTTCTTTAACAAATTGTACTAATCTTGAAGTTTTGGGGCTCTCTACTAATTTTTTCGGTGGGGAATTACCTCGAACGGTTGCTAATCTTTCGACTAAGCTCGAGATTCTTACACTTGGTGCTAATGAAATGCATGGAAGTCTGCCTGTTGGTATTGGGAACTTGATAAATTTGACACTTCTTGGTATTGAAGGGAACTACTTTACAGGAATTATACCTGAGGATATTGGAAAGCTTGGAAATCTTGGACAGTTGTATTTAACAGGTAATGAACTCACTGGAAAGATTCCGGTTTCGTTGGGTAATTTGACGAAAATGAGTGTACTAAACCTAGGAAGCAACAGGCTTGAAGGTAGCATACCGTCAGAAATTGGAAATTGCTCAAGTTTACTTCAACTAAACCTTTCTAGCAATAATCTGACAGGGATGATACCCAAAGAGTTGATGAGTCTCTCTTCTCTTTCGGTTTTCTTAGGCCTTGCACGAAACTCGCTGTCTGGTCCGTTGCCAAGTGAAGTCAGCAAGCTCGTAAATCTCAAGGAAATTGATGTTTCTGATAACAAATTATCAGGTGAAATTCCTTCTAGTCTTGGTAGTTGCCTTAGTTTGGAGATTTTGCTCATGGGAGGTAATCGATTCAATGGGCCAATCCCGCGTTTGGAAGCACTGAGAGGCTTAGAAGTGATTGATTTCTCAAGTAACAACTTATCAGGGACAATACCAGAGTTTCTTGAAAGACTCCCCTTTGTCAAAAAACTCAATCTTTCAAACAATGAATTGGAAGGGGAAGTTTTGAATCGAGGGATTTTCTCGAATGTGAGTGTGGTCTCTGTCCTTGGGAATAAACACCTCTGTGGAGGGGCTCCAATCTTGCATCTTCCACCATGCTCAAAAAAATTCAAGAAATCAGACAAAAACCCCAACCTCAAACTGATAATACCTGTTTCTGTAGTAGTTTCCCTTGTCCTTGTATGTTCTTTAGTCCTTCTATGCTTAGTAAGAAAGCCAAGAAAGCAAAATGTCAATTCCCCTTCTTCAAATGATTTGCAATCGGGGATCTCGTACCAAGAACTATACAGAGCAACCAATGGGTTCTCGTCCAACAATTTGATTGGTTCAGGCAGTTTTGGATCAGTATACAGAGGAGTTCTTGGAGAGAATGGGTCACCAGTGGCAGTCAAAGTACTGAAACTTAAACAGAAAGGAGCTACTAAAAGTTTCAAGGACGAATGCACGATTTTGAAGAGTGTAAGGCATAGAAACCTTTTGAAGATCATAACTGTTTGTTCAAGTTCTGATCATCATGGTAATGACTTCAAGTGTTTAGTTTCCGAGTTCATGTCGAATGGGAACCTAGACATGTGGCTGCATCCTAGTACGGATGCAAGAAACTTGTTTCCAACGAAGTCTTTAAATCTTGTGGAAAGGCTGAGCATAGCCATAGATGTAGCTAAAGCGATAGATTATCTACACAACTATTGTCACATACCGATAATTCATTGTGATTTGAAGCCAAGTAACATTCTCCTGGATGAAGATCTCACAGCCCATGTTGGTGATTTTGGATTATCGAAGTTCATATTGCAAGAGCCAAACAGGCCCTTGACACATCGTGGTGTATCAGCAGCGCTAAAGGGCTCCATTGGTTACATCCCTCCAGGTATATTTTGATCATATGATGTGTTATAAATTCATGAAGCTGAACATTTTCATTAAATTATGACCAGCATATATTCATGGATTGTGTGGTGAAAACTCTCAGAATATGGTGCAAGCCCTCAAATATCAACTCTTGGAGATGTCTATAGTTTTGGAATACTCGTGCTGGAACTATTTACGGGCAAGAGACCAACTGATGATATCTTCAACGACGGTCTAAACATTCACAATTACGTCGCCAGGGCCTTGCCCGAGCGTGTTACGGATGTTTTGGACCCCGGGTTGATGCTAGAGGAAAGAGAAGAGAGAGGAAAGGAGAAAAAAGAAGATGAAACAGGAGATATATTAGCAGCATACAGAAGTGATTTGCAGCAGAAAGGGAGCAGCAAAATGGGTCATTTGGTTTCAGTTATGAAAATTGGAGTGTCATGTTCAATGTCACATCCTAAGGATAGAATGCCTATCAGCCTTGCTGTGAAACAATTAGAAGCAATTAAAGTCCTAATTTGTAGGGCATGAAAAAAGTAAGTTATAATAAATTAACAATAGTAATAGCTTATTGTAAATTCTGTAGGATTTTGATAAAGCAGTGGTTTTTTTTTTGAAGCCGCAAAATTTTATTCAGGTTCTCTAGTCTATATGAAAAATAAAAAGTTTTGGGCCCAAAACTCTACCAAGAATATTTAGATATTTAACTGTACCATGTCTATTTGTAGCTGCTGCTTTTTAAGTTTATCATTGCCCACTTAATTTTAATTAGTAACTTAGCCATCCTTTTCTAGTTTTCTGTTTGGGATGGTGAAAACTCTACGTATGTGTGATCCTAACATCATCAACCATAAACTGCAGATATCAGCTTAGACAGGAAGCTTCTGGAAACTAATGACTTCATGATGGAGGTGAAATTGCTTGGTATTTACGGAAGTTCAAGATTGAAAGTTGAAGTATTACTCGTTGAGACTGTATTTATTAAGCTTCTCATTTTTGGGGAAAGGATTTTTGGTATTTGTTTAGTGAATTAGGGTTTATCCTTTACTTTAACGTCATCGTATTGATTGTATCATCTATCACTTGTTGATTCTATCATCACACTGCGTCACTTTAATAGAAAAGGAATCAATCTTGGAACATGAAATAACCAGAATCGAACTGTTTAATTGCAACAGTTAGAAGAACCATCGAAAACAAGGGCAATAGATGCTGACCATGACGTACCTCAGGATCTCATACATGACTGGAGCCCCCCAAACAAATGGGTCATGGTAAACGAAAATCTTCCCATAACGCACATTTTTGTCTCCATCTATATGCGCCATACATACAAATGCATACAGTTAGTTGTTCATTATGCATAAAACCCAGTAAGTCTGGCATAGAATACATGAAACAGGAGCATGCAAGTAGAGATGAAACTTACTTGGCAATGCATATTAATCGTCTCATGAGGTCACATTTAATAGCAAAGATAATATCTAATCTTTATAGATTTTAAAGCATAACCTAATCTAAATCTAAGTAATAAAACAACCTATAAAAGCTGAGATGGAGTTAATTTAGGTTTAATCTAAATTATCAAACAAAGTCTGAGAATAAAATGATTTGATACCTTTTTTTCTAAATCAAAGTAAACTTACAGATATTGAAGAAAAAAGTTAACAAAATGAGTACAAAAATGAAGTTAGAAGATTGGGTTGAAAAAATCATTGAACTTGTTCTATCTATCACTTGGCTCATCAGATGCTGCCAATAGGATATATAGTCCATCGAACTTTGTCGTAGTTTTCTTCCTTTTGCCATTTAAACTGTACAACGATTCTTCCTTTATCATGCTTCCTCAGATCAGATCAGATTTCCATTGCCTATACATAAAGAGTATGTCATAAAGATCAAAACGGAATTCCCACTAAAACAAAAAAGTACTAATAGTTTTGTTAAATGTTAAATAAATGTTGAATTCCAGTAGATTCCGTTTTTCAATGAAACAAAACTTCCATTTTTTTTTTATGTTAGGTTAAACAGTACTACCATCTTCACCTTGAGAGAGTTGGGATGCTTTTTTTTTTTTTTTTGTGGTTTGATGATTCACTTGATTGGAGGAAGCACTGCTCATGCCCCAGCCCAGCAACCTGCCAGGATTGTGACATAAGAGCAAAAAACTATTTTAGTTCATCTGAGACGGTGAGAAACTACTGAATAAAAATACAATAAGTTTTATAAACAAATATGAGAAATGTAAACAATTAACAGCAAATAATGGAAGAATATTGCACCAAGATTAGTCGGACACACATGATCTTAGGAATTAAATTTACAAAATAAAGATAATAACAAATAGATAATGAAGTTTGACACTTTGACTAGATCCTACCAATTAATATTTCAAGCACAAAATGTCATTTAGGCAAAAATACAAAGAAATTGCATTAACTATGTACACCCAGCTGTCAGATAGCAGCAGTTGGGAACTCGGGGGAGATCCATCAAATTTCTTACCTCCAAAACGGGTTTCAGAAGCACAGAAGAAGCCAGCTGAGGAATGAATGCTCCTCATTTCCTTGTTTACTGCTCTCAAATCTGGTGGCAGCAAATTCTCAAGATAATCACTAATGACTAATCCCAATCTTCTAACATCCACAGGGATCATTTCAAGGCACCCCAGATGTTTTGAGCAAAGTACATCAGATCAACCATGGGAAGAAGTATTGTCAACAATCCCAACTTCTGAATTATGTTGTTTGCGAAACCCATTATTAGTTGGCAGTTCTTCTGATTCAGGCTTAACAATCTCCCAGAGAAATCCATTTTCTTTCTCTAGAACAAGTCTATCAAAATCATTATTATCCACAGAAGCAGAATGAGGCGCCACATAAGATATATAATTTTCTGCGAAAACCAAACTAAAGAGTCAGTAGCAATTATTTCAATAGCAATCATAATCAATAATCGCAGGAAAAGGCAAATGAGAAACTGAATCATTTATACAACAAATACAATGTTTATAGCAAGTGACAGAGGAGAGTGACGAATGAGAGATCTTACCAGCTAAGCTACGAAGGGCATTCTCTGCAGCTTGTTGCTGAGCATCTTTCCTAGTCTTGCCCATACCAGAGCCAATTTTTTCACCAGTAAAGAAAACCTACACATTGATTCAGCTCATTATAAAGCTTCTAAAAGTGAGATAACTTAAACAAATACTAAAATTGACACAGAAGATCAGATGGGTCTAGGTTCAACATCTCTCAAGATATTGTTGTGGAGACTAATAACTCACATATATCTGTTAGAATTTCATAAATAGTTGCACCAACCCGGCTGAAAATTTCTTACAATTTCTAGATACTGTGTACTCAAAGAAGTTAAATAATATAATAAAGAATGTCAGGTAGTTTCAATCCAGAAACCTAGTAATGCAGAAAAATAATAGAATAAAGAATGTCAGGATAGTTTCAATCCAGAAACCTAGTAATAATGCAGAGAAAAGAATCATAAACTCTGTTATCAGCTCCAGTAACCATGTTCCTACTGTGGTTTACTAAAGCATTTTGAAAAGAAATTCAAATGACACCTACAAAGGATATGATAACCATGGTACTTACCTCTACAGAGAACTGCAAATCATCACTCGTACTTACAACAGGCCTAAATTCAACCTGAACAACAGTGCATATAAGATGGTGCCTGAAGAGAAACACAGGATACTCAAGAATATTACTTAAAAAAACGACGGGGTTTACCTTTGACTTGCATCTTTTTCCAATCTCTTGGAGCACACTAATGGAGAAAGATGGCAACAGGTTCACTTTATCACCATCACATTTAAGTTCTTTATTGTTTGGCGATGACGGATTGTTATTCACACCAAAACCTACCCAGAAATAAAATGACAACCAAAATGAACAGGGCAGATCTATTAAGTACCAAATCGTATGAAAATGTAAAACTAAAAATCATGGAAGATATGTTCACATTCCACCTTTACAGATTACAAGATATAAGATTAAAAGAGAAGATATTTCATATTCCTACTGTCCGTAATGTGTTACAATTCCAAATGAGAAGGCTTGTGCATCTCATTCCAAAAGTGGCACCAAAAAAATAGAACATGACTTAAGCATGGGTAACAAACAGTAACCAAACGAATCAGGTTTCTCCTATCTTCAGAAAATGTGAACAAGTATGTTTTGCTGCAGGATTCAATCTAGAGTTGCAGGTGTGACCAAATGGAAAATTATGAACAGATCGGTGGCACAAAATAATGACAATCATCTATTTTTTTGTCATTTTAGCAAGGGAAGATTGGCATTATATGAAAAGAATTCCTTACAGAATATACCAACTAAAATATCATCTCCGTTACATGAAATCACAAATTAAACAAGCCCAAAATAACCATAAATACTTGTGAACTGTGTAAACATGAATAATTGATAAACCTGCAAATTGATTCGGTAGCAAAGGGCTCTGCTTTTGTATGTCACAACCTGAGTGAGCCTGTATAAGTTATAACAGTGAAAGTTCACCCGTGAGAAAATGGTTAAAGTGGGGAAAACTCATGGTAATACACGCTACAAAGGGCATTTGAAAACCTCTCCATTTTTTGCTTGATTCGCATGTGAGAGTTCTGCAGGAACTGAAGACGATGCACTATGACTGGCTGAATTTTGAAAACCTCGCTGTCGGTCAAATAGATGAGATTCTGGGATTGTTCCTGGCATTCGGCTACTGGGACCCCCTTGTGGCTGCAAAAGAGGAGCCTGCCAAGGCAATCTAGACAATAGAGGCGGTTCTTTTGAAACTGAGTACCTGCCCTCTCTTCGAAAAGGATCACCTAGCAAACTAGGTTCTGCAATTTAATTTGGCAAAAAATATAGAAAATTTTAATTTATATAATAGTTTGAAGAATCAAAAACATATCATATATCCTAACAAAAAATATCAGTAAAGTAAAACTGAAGCATTATAAACTATAACTAAGGGTGACTGAGTCAGTAAGTGTGCATGCATCCAGTTCTCAGAACAAAAATACTAATGATAAAAAACCGTACTGTCAGATGGTAATACTCCTCTTGTAAATGGAGCAGTAGCACTTGCAAGAGGTGCCATAGGAATCTTAAAGCTTTCAGATCTCAACTCAAAGTTATTAGCAGTGGTATGGGAAGCAGCATTCACAACATTCTTCTCGTCCTGGACAGAAGAGCAAGTTTAATATGGACAAAGATCATTAACAATGCAAGGGCAAATTATAGACAACATATGTTTACACCATTACGTGTTGCCAAGTAGAGAGGAACTACACATTACATAGAAAATAATGAACAAGGGTAATATACTACCTGAGAGTGCAATCGTTGTGCAGCTTCAGGTCCATTCATTCCCTCAACAACTGGACCATTTGGATTTCCATTGGGTATAAAACTAGCATCCTGAAATTTTTGGCATCAATAATCAATTTGGATAGCAGAGTGATATACAAAAGTATAACATTATACCTCAGAAATCAAGTAGTTGCTGACATCTGGTGCACACGGTAAGTTACCAACTTCATCTTCATAAAAAGTATCAGATATTCGTCGTAGTAGATTTTCATCAAACTCCCTGATTTTTAAGAGTAACAGAGAATATGCCACAAAAGATAAGCCCAGGAGAACAATATTAAGGACTAAACATATATGTGTCCAATGACCAAGAGCTTAAACAGAATAAAGATAAATCAACTCACTTGAAAAAGCCCCCTCGGACATTACATGCCACATTCCTTGCTACGCAAAGGACAGGAACAGCATATGCAGTCTAGATGGAAAAAAAAAAAAATATATATATACATATCAATAAAGAACCAGTCATGTTCAAATAATTAAAAACATCCCCGGAAAAAGGGGGTACCTCAGCCTGAGGAGCATAATATGGAGTGAATGCAGGAACCACGTGGACCCGGGGCTGATCCTTGTCTTCCCAGACCTTTAAACGATCATCTATTACCATTGCCATTTTTGGATGACAATTGCCATTCTGGAAGACATTGAGCAAAGATTTCCTAGCCCCTAAAATAAAGCTCAACTAAATAGTTAGTAAATGAGGGGTAGCAAGAATGACAAAAATGCAATTGAATTCATTAAACTGGAAATGGAGGACTCATCAAGAGAAAGCTCAGAAATAAGTGGGACGAGAAGTGATCAATTTTGAGAAATCACTTGGTACTCAAAAAAAACATAAGCAAGATCCAGAGTAACACTAAAACGAGGAGCTCATAGAAGTTAAATTCAAACTACAACATGCCCCATTATTTGATTAACAAGATTTAAAGACCTTAAACTACTGATAGCAGCCAAATGTTAAAATGCATGCATAAAATAATTTAAAATTTACCTGATTTGACGCATACAACACGATCCAGAAGCTGCTTTGGGCTAATCAAGTGTGATTCCGGATCAAGCAGCCGCCACATTTCAAGTGCATAATCTCTTTCAGCCATAGTACAAACATAAACCTCAAATCGTTTTCGACCTTTTGCAGTTAAATAATTTCTCAAATCTTCCCAGGCAGGTCTTAACCTGACTAACACACTCGTATCACGATTCTGTCGAAGAGAACATTCATAATAAGAAAGCAAGAAAATTAATCAAACTCACCATTGCAAGACAAAAGCAATGAAGTCATGACCAAATGGCCAATAAACCCTAATAAATTGGTTGTGAATACATTGATGTGTACAATTGAAACTACATACAGCTAAAAACAGTGTTGCAATAAAAAAACTGGCAATCACACTTTAGAAGCTAGAAATGTGCAGTAGCAACAAAAGCAAAACAGCAACTTATAACACAAAACGAAGTATACAAGTTGTTGAACGAACAAGCTCTAAAATTATTTTCTAACCTCAGGATTAATGCGCGTTAGAACAATGTTTTTCTCAGGCAATCTTACTACAGGCCGCACAACACGATGAGTCCCATCAGATAACAGAGGAACTTCCTCCTGTTGAGTCTTATACATTTTCCCTCCATCCACAACACTGTCAGTCTCAGCATACTGCTTCAGTAATGCACGATCCTCTACATATCTTTTCATCTCTGCTGTCATCCCAGACTCCCGTATAGGGTCATTCTCACGCGCAATCCAAACCATCAAAGCCTCAATTCTATCTTCAAATGACTTCATTGTATTGGCAACAATAAGAGTTTCATCCAGATCAAACACAATTGCCAAACATCGCATATTCAACATTGATGCGCAAGAAGTGTACAAACCACATGGCACCGAGTAGCACCAAAAACATGGAAATTTCTTCTGCTTGCTAGGCATTGCCACTAAATGAACTTCCTCATTACCAAGCATCACAACAGCCGTCTACAAAGAGTAATAGATGTTACAACAGTATACATAAGACATAATTAACTGCAGCAGACATCCCTAACTATGAATAGAATGAGAAATCTCCGACATGTGTACATCTGAGCACGTTATGCAGGTCTACTTTCGTCTCTATAATTTTTTTAAATGTCAAACGTCATAAGAGTACATATCATACTAGGAGACTTTCAACAAACTTAGACCATCAATGTCAAGACAAATTACATAAGCAGACATAAACTATTATTATCAATATCAATCTCAAACGCAATTAGATATATACATCAAATGAGCATCATATACACAGAAGTAATGCACTGTTTGCCTATAAATAAATAGAGGATCAGATTATGAAACCTTAAGTTCGTAGAAACATGAGGCGTGGAGATTGGTCAGGGGAGACTGCTCAGTATTGGAATTTAAATTGCCATTAGAGAGAGGCTCAAGCTTGCAACGAACAGAAGCGTAAGAAATCGTCTGCAGAACAGAGAGAGGAGGGCACCTCTCGCTGTGTTGAGAGAGATAGTGAATCCGAATCTCATTATTAGGGAATTGGAAATTCACATCCTTCACTGGTACTGTTTCCAGTTCCCCTAAATAAACATCCCCATGATAAACCACTGATTTAAACCCTAATCGACTCATTTCCTCTAAACGAAAGAGAATTACACCAGTTAAGAAAACAAAATGAATAAGAATCAGGGAAAATATTAATTCAGAGACAAATTACTCCCAACGTACATGTTTTTGCGCTCAACCTCTCACTCTAAAAATAATCTCTCTCTCTCTCTAGACTCTCTTTCACTCCCTCCCTCCTCGAGCAGCGGTTTCAAAACAAATGGGTGCGGTGGCTTTATATGAGATAAATTCATAAATGGTCCTGTAACTTTGTCTGAATTCACAAAAGGTCCTGTAACTTTTTATTTGATCAATCATAGTCCTTTTAGTCTCAATTTGGATCCTTTTGGTCCTTTTAGTACCAATTTTAGTCCTCTGGGTCCGATTTCAGTTCAATTAATTCAATTTCAGTCCCTTTTTATTCAATTTCAACCATACTCACCCAAAAAGAATGTGTGTATTTTACGCATTGATTTTTATTCACTATTTTTAATGCATCATTCGACACATAAGATGTTTGAATGACTAAAAATACATAAAATCAACTTCTAATTATGAAAGACTAAATATTAAAATTAAAATTTCTAATTTTTTAATGATAATTTCATATATACACTTAAATATATACACATGTATTAATATGTATTTTTTAGTATTAATACGTAATTGAATTTGATGTTTTAATTTATTTTATTGAAATCAATTTGTATTTTTTTTAAATTTTGTATTAGATATATTATTTTCTTTTATTTAATTTAAATAAACACACAAAATTATATATTTAGTTATAAATAATTACTCCGAGTATTTGGTAAAATAGAACATAAAAAAAAAAAAAAATTAAGATTTTGATTAAATTATGTATGTTTGTTTATAAATAAAAATTTATTAAAATTTTGTATTAAATATATCACTTTTATTTCTATTCAAAATAACTTATGTGTCAGATGTGTTAAAAATGTAAAAAGAAATAAATAAATAAATTGGCATGTAAAATACACATGTTCTATTCCGGCGTGGAAGATAAAATTGGATTGAAAGGATTAAAATAGGATATATTGGACTGAAATTAGACTCAGAGGACCAAAATTGAGATCAAAAGGACCAATATTGAGACTAAAAAGACTAAAATTGATCAAATAAAAAGTTACAGGACCTTTTGCGGATTCAGACAAAGTTATAGGACCATTTGTGAATTTATCTCGGCTTTATATAGAAGTATGGGAAGGGACTGTTTCATAAGTATGCCTGGTTTTTATCGATATTACGTTTGTGCCACAGTTTGTCCGTACGGGGGTAAAGATGGTAAAAGTGGGGAAGTCATGCTTTGAGCGAGGGATGGAAATAGTAGTATGCACGTGGCAGCCGATGAGGTGGCTGTGCCTGTGTGATTATTATAGCGGACCGTTGATTTAGATGACTTTTCGGAGGACGGTATCATTGGTGTGCCTTCTCCGTTGATCTCGATGTAGCATTAAGCTTCCAACTTTACACTATTTTTATTTAATGCTTCCTACCCCTCATAAATTTTTCACTCTAGGAATTAGATTAGATATATTATTTTATTCCATAAAATAGTCATAATTATTATTTTTTTATAATCAATATAATTTGTTTAAAATGTCTCTAATTAATATTTTTAAACTCAATTTGGTAGGATAGATACATGTAAAAATATATATAATTGTGTGCATATCAAATAATCGAATAATGCATCATTTGCGATTCAATTTAGATCAATTTAAATATTCGAATTTGATCATAAATATATCAACATCATATCTATTAAAAGATGTCTTATTAGTTTTGTCAATATTATTTTTGCAGTTAATAAATAAATGAGTATTAATAAAACAGCATTTAAATTATGTTTTTATTGATGAGCGTAGAACGCAGAACATGTTTTTCTTTGTGGGAATGAGCTTTATGAGATTGCCTTTTTTATAGTTGAAATAGTTTAATACTACCTTCAAACGGGTGCAAAATAAATCTCATGCTTCATTCAAATTTTTCAGTATTTCCATTTTAAAAAAATTAATAATATTATACACCATATTTTATATTTCCCTTTCAATAATTATTTATTTATTTAAATTATCATCAAATTTATTTATAAAACAACCATTTTATTTTTAAGTTAATTTTAAAATATTTTACCATACTTCTAATTTATCTGCTCTATAAAACTAATCAATATTTATTAAAATTTATGGGTGGAAAAAAATAAAAAATAGATATAATGAAATTAAACGAGATGAGTATTAAACAAATAGGTTTTCTTGTGTCAACTGTCAGCCTTACGTAATTTAAGAGTTTATTTGCCCATTTAAGAGTAACTTAAGTACCCGTGTCATTTTATATTAGTTTATTCTCTTAAATTATGATGTGACATTAGAATATAATGAGAGGGAGTTGAACATGTAAGTTGCACTAATAGTTTATTACATTTTCATTTCCTGATTAAAACAATTATTATTGCAATTTAGATTTTTTAATAATTCACTCATGTCTGAATTTAACACCGTTTATAATTTTATTTTATTTTTTTGAAATCTTCTTAATGAAAAAATATTATTTTTTAATTCGATATAATATCAAAACTTTTGATTTGGGCTCAAATAAAACAGTTAGAAATCTAATTTACAATAATATTTAAAGTTAGTGATTTATTTACAATTGTTTAAAGATTTGGATTATAAGATTGCAAATTAGTGAAATGTGTTGATTTAATTTACCCTAAACCATTAACCCTAAATAATTAGAAAGAAAGCTAACAGTTAATTAGTATTCCCTCCATCCATGAAAAGTAGTCACATAGGAGTGGGGCACGTGTTTTAAGAAAAACGTAGATAAAGTAGATAAAGTAAGGGTATTATAGGGTATTGTGGGGCCCATTGTGAATAAAGTGATTGTTTGTGAATAAAGTTGATGGCAATTTGAGTAATTAAGTGATGGTTGAAGGGTGATAGTTTACATAAAGGGTATGTGACTACATTTTGTGAACAAAAAATATAGGGCAAATGGGACTACTTCTCATGGACGGAAGGAGTATATAATATTTTGAAATGGTAAACGGAGGATACACCACATGTCTTGCTCAATCGATCACTTAAGTATACATCATAATTTTTTAAATTAATAATTTTATTAAATTATGACACATAGACAAATTAAATCACAAAATGACTAATAAATAAAATTAACCACATAATGAAATTTGACACCTATAAAAAAAAGTTTGAATAATGAAAATAAACAGAGAATGTTATTTTTTCATAAATAAACTTTTATGACATGGATTTCCAAAGAGGTATGCTTCATGTTATGTGGTCAACCAGCGATTTTGGTATTTTATATAGTACATTGCTATAAAATACTAATGTTTACATTTAAAAAAAAATGTTGGTGTTAGTTATAATCGTGGAGCGATTTTAATTATTCCATCAAAGTTTTACATCAATCAAATTATATGATGATGTGTGAAATTTCATAATGAGAAGAAATGTAATAGAAGATCTATTGAAAGAATCACATTGAATAGAAAATTACATAATCAAATTGATTATGATCACCCCTCTTATATATAGAGGGAGATTTATAAAAGAGGAGTTACAACTAACAAATGAGTTACAACTAACAAAATGAACTACTCCTCTAACTACTCTAACTAATAATCTTTCATTTGTTGGCTTGACTTGTTTATATTCTTCACACCCTCCCACAAGATGAGCATGGATGGTAATCAAACACATCTTGAACTTGTTAAAAAAAAAAAACTCCAAATCATTACGAGTAGCACGACGTGGGTGCAATGATATCAACAATGAAGAAGTAGCCTTCGAGAATAGAATCCAACAACAAATTGAACATTTGAACGTTGATGTAGAGAATAGACAAATGATGCAACCCATGCATCTAATCAATGGTGAGATTTTCACCAATATTCCAAAAAAAAAAATGTAAAGATAGAATCGTGATAGACACGAAGTGAAAAGATTAGATTGAGTATAAAACTCTAAAGAATTCGATTTCAAATCAACATGAAATCGAATATAAAACTCACGAGCATATAGTTCGCAAAGAAATGAGTATAAAACTCAAGAAATTCAAAAAATAATTCGAATCAAGATAAAATCGAATCCAAAACTTACGAGCATAAAACTCGTAAAGAATAAATCTCGAAAAGAGAAAAAATAGGATAGAAATCTAAATCCATCAAAAATTTGACAGAAATGAGTATAGAACTGAAGTACCATGTGAAATTTCATAACAATAAGAAATGTAATAGAAGACATATTGAAAGAATCACATTGAATAGAAAATTACATGATCAAATTGATTATGATCACTCCTCTTATATAGAGGGAGATTTACAAAAGAGGAGTTACAACTAACAAATGAGTTATAACTAACAAAATGAACTACTCTAACTAATAATCTTTCATTTGTTGGATTAACTTGTTTTTATATTCTTTCAGTTTGAATTTATAAACTTGTACTACAATACAATCCAGTTTGAATAAAAGAATGAGAATAATTTGAATTTATTGTAATTTTTTTTTTAAGTTTCTGAATGGACAAATTCTCATATTTGAGTGAATGTATAGATGCATTTGAATTTTAATGTTCAACTTATCCCAATTTTATTTTTAACTCAACATTTAATTCAATTTATTAAAACTTAATTTTAATTGTATATGTTCATCCAATTACATTCAAATATCAATTTTTTTTAATTAGATTACATAATATACACTGTACTCCCTCTGTTCACAAAAAAAGTCTGTTCACTTTTTTTTATATATGTTTTTTTAAAAAAATTATATTTTAATTATAAAGAATATATTTAAAATAATGAGTAAATAATATATTTGGAAGATACTTAGTAAAGTTGAAAAAATATTAAAAAATGAATTATTTAAATAGAATAAACATATTTTTTGGAAACCAACAAAAGAAGTGAACGGAGGAAGTATTATATATGTAAATGTCAAAAATGCCCTTGACGTATTTAAAATTAACAGAAGAGTACTCCATTTTACCAAAATTTTAAAATTCTAAAATTTGACCCTCCATATTTAAATATTTTCATCAGCTATAGTTTCAAATTAAATATTCCCATAGCCATAATTTAGAGAGATCTACGGCTTGGATGGTTTTAAAAATAAAATACAAAAAAGATTTACAGCTTGGAAAATCAAAATTTATATATTAATCTTACACGTCAGTCTGCATGGAGCCAAGACTCCACTTGGCAACATGAAGCATTACTCCCTGCATCGAGTGCATTTTACGCATCTGACATGGCAAATTTTTATTAGTTAGCTTTCCGCAGGAACCCAACAAGGTACAAGTAGGCAGCTTAGGTACTACTTTTACAACCAACCCGCGTTGCAGGTAATCGGCACTCGATAGCTTGATTCCTGACGAAAAGAACAGACGATCAATCCGAGTCGTCGGACGTATCGATAAGGAGAGAGAGAGAGGGAGAGGGAATCATGTCATCGGTCTTTACCGGCTCGCTCGGCGATGATTCAGCTCGGCTCGGCTACAGCTCTCGGCTATCCTCGCAGCGCTTTGATTCGGCGCGCTTCGAATCGTTTTCCGGCTACACCGAAAGCGACTGGGCGTGGGAAGGAGGTTCTGAGGAGGACTCGCTCTCTTATGGTGGCAGTTATATGGCGCCGCCTTCTCCGACGGAGGTGATATCTAAGGGAGGTGATTTCGCCGGTAACGGACCTATTTTGGCCCCTCCGGAGGAGGGTTTTGCTCTCAGAGAGTGGAGAAGGTTAGTGTTCGGTAAACTCTTGAGATCACACTTCACCGCATGTGTCACTTGTATAAAAAAAGATGTTTCGCGTGACTGTGTGTTTTTTGTGCGTTTTTTTGGTGTTTGATCAGCGATAGTGAGAGTCTAGTGACAATGCTTCAATAATCGAATTACTAATAACGAAAATTAAATTCATACTGATTAGATAAACTTAAAACTTCTGTTGGTGAAAAATTGAAAAAGAAAATATGTAAATAATGTATGTGGAGAAAATGTAATTCAGGCAGAACGTGATTCGATTGGAGGAGAAGGAGAGGAAGGAGAAGGAGATGTTGAAGTTAATAATCGAGGAAGCCGATGAATACAAAACAGACTACTATAAGAAATGGAAGATCAGGTGTGAGAATAACAGAGGTGTCAACAGAGAAAAGGAAAAGGTTAATCAGGCTTAAAAACTCGTGTTATTTGGGTTGTATGTTTCAGATTTAGCCAAAATCTTAATTTCATTGGAAATTGCAGTTGTTTCGTGAAGGCAGAGAGAAATTCCACGCAGAAGCTGATAAAAGTTACTGGAAAGCAATTGCGGAAGTTATACCTAAAGAAATTCCAGTTATAGAAAAGAAGGGAAAGAAAGATAAGGAAAAGAGGCCTTCAATTGTTGTCATTCAAGGCCCTAAACCCGGCAAGCCGACCGATCTCTCTCGTATGCGTCAAATTCTTGTGAAACTCAAGCACGACCCGCCCCTTCACATGGTGCCGCCGCCTTCTAATGAACCTGTGAAGAATGCTAAAACTCGAGAGACAACTCATCCCGGCTGATCTTGCTGGGAAATCAAGGTGTGTCTGCTCTTAAGTGTGTAAATTGGTGCTGATTTCTGAATGGAGATTATGAACTTTGTTGACAGTTTACTTGTGTTGTATTTTATATAAATTTGATTCTACATTCAAATTTGTGCTGCAGTAAACTGTACATGTATGATACAATCTCCATACTATTGAATGGAGATTAAAAAAAAAACTTTTGAATTTATTGCAGCAAGAATATACATGGACTCACAACTTGGGTTGTGGGATTGGTTTACTTAAATCCTTGAACATACTATAGTATATAGGCACCACATCGAGTGATAGCCATCCAGTATGGCTGGCTGTATTTTTTTTTTTTTTTTCACTTTGTATATTTACATCTTAGATGCATAAAATATAATCCACGGAACATGTCCGACACGTGTTAATGATCCAAGAGGTGGAATGCAAAAAGTGATACAGATATGACCAAAGAGGTTGTGGGTCAATGGCGGATCCAGTGGATACAGCTGTACCCCCAATTTTTTTATATATTTTTTCAGTCTTAGATAAAAGAATTAATTAATTAATTAATTATGACACAAATTGTTTTAGTTGCATCCCCATTTCATTTCTCTAACTCAAATTAAAAAGGTTCAACAATTTTTTTGCTCCCAACAAAGTGAAAGACTCAGATTCAACATTTTAAAACTACTTCAATTCTTTTACAGTCTCAAAAGTTAACACACAATACTCCTTAATTCTCACGGCTAAATGACAAAATTTTTTTTATTTAAGATGCACCAAATTGTATTACTTTTATTATAAAATACTTCATCTGTTCCAGTGAAAATTATTAAAAAAAAAAGATTTGTCCCAATTAAAGATACTCATTCTTTTTTTTGGCAAATAACTCTATCTCACATTTCAATATATTCTTTTCTTTCAATGACCAAAAATAATGGATAGTTTTCGTTGGGACGAAGGAAGTTGTATTTTACTTAATATATTTCGCACCCCCGAATTTTAATTCCTGAATCCGCCACTGTAATGTGGGTCCAGGCTTCGTTGATTTAAGTCATTTGCTTTCTTGCTCAACCCATGCAAAGCCAAAATACCTTCTGTCATAATAGTGAAATGTCGGAAATGGCGACAGGATTCACTATCATCATTTTTTCCACGACTAAAGGGGAAGGAAAGTTTTGAAATTTTTTATACCTGTAAAGTTGGTTGGTTTTGAATTGTCAACTCTCAATAAATTTATATTTTGAACTTCATCTACCATACTAACTAGTAACTACTAATAGAGGTGCATGTTCATCATTATAAATTTCATAAAATTTTGTCGACATTTAACCAATTTTGGGATTTATTTGACTACCTCAATAAGTGCAAACTGTGATGAAATCCACGTGAACATTTAAACCAACATTATCCCAATACTTGAAGCAACAGTGGAGGATTTTCATTTGATTCTCCATTAGATTTTTGTAGGGAGATGAAATTGTTGTAATGATCCTCTTTAACAAACTTCCTATCCAAAATGGTGAATTAAGAGTAAAATAATATTTGCGGGCTAAAAGTAAAATAAAGGAATTGCGAATAACTTGCCTAGAGGACATTTTCTCAAATTGGGAATTACATCAGGAGAAGGAAGAATAAATAATCTATATCTACATCAGGATAATGCACTAAGTTTGACTGTATAAAAAAAAAAAAAAATCAATATTTGCATTGATTTCGATTGTGGAGGGGTTCTTCAAGGAAGGGATGCCAATATTATAAAGGGAGAACTAAAGAAATATTATCTGTATATTTCCATTTTAATAAGTTTGTTGGTGCAACAGACATATCGAATCATTGAACTCTATTAGTAATTTGTTTTTAACTCTATAAAGAAAAACTGTTGTTGAAACTTGAATTCCTTTATTGCTTGTTTTGTGAATTGAGTCAGTTTTGAATGAGAAAGGTCTTACTCGAGACATATCTCAATTTTAATATTTGGGTTACATTATTTTTGAAAAGGTGTTTTGATATTGACAACTTTTTTCATGATTCAATGGGCTTCAAAATTAAAATTCTTCTGTTAACATTAATAAGTACCTAAAACTATTTATGTTTGTATATAATTGTGATTGAACAGTATTTTCCTTAATTGGACACCTAATGAGAATTTATAGTCCTGAGATTGTAATAGAATCACGGGACTAAATAACCTGTAAGGCTCCATTTGGATGGAGGGATTTGATTTATGAATTTTAAATTCACCATCCAAATCAACTCAACTTTTCTTCACAGCTTTTAAGGTTTCTGTTGATTGTACTATGAGGCTCATATAATTCCTAAAATTATTCGTATTTCGTGTTCTAAAGATCGTTCCTGTGTCCACATACCAATGTGCCAACTGACTAAAAGAATGAAGATAATTAAATATAAGGAGACAGGGTCGAATATAATGTGTAAAGATTATAGTGTCATCTAGGAATCATATCTGTAATAGTTTGAGCATCTTGATCCCACTGGTTGGAAACAGTAGCAGATTGTTTGCCTTTGTCTGAATTAGATGATATTGGTAAACTACCACCTTTTGATTTACGCGAACCATGCGGTCTGTACAATCCAGGCTCCGTTAGCAACTTCTCATTAAGAATAACATCCGTAGACATCATTTTCACCACTTGATTCATGTCCGGTCTTTTCTGAGACGCTGCTTGAGTGCAAAATAGGGCGACTTTCATAAAACGTGTTATTGCATCCTTTGGATAGTCTGTCAAATCTGGATCAACAATATCTAGAAGTCTACCTTCATTGTATAGTTTCCAAGTCTGAAGCACATACATAGAAAAATCAGAATAATGTTTGGCATATCCTTAAAAATGTGTATAGGAAACCTACCCATTCAAGCAGAACATCGAAATCATCTCCAAACGCGGCCTTACTACTACTTCTTCCACTTATGATCTCGAGTATAAGCACCCCAAAACTATATACATCCGCCTTCTTAGTGAGCTGCCCTAACAAAGCGTATTCTGGAGCAAGATATCCCCTGCAAGAATACGGAAAATAAATACATAGCAAATACGTGTAACACCAGTTGCACTGGGCAACTGGTGCAATTTTACCCAATTTTGATTATAAAATTTCAGCCAAGCTGTTTTTATATTTTTTCAAGAATCACACAAAAAATCAATTGAGAAGTATTAGCTCATATGATAAAAACTAAATATATATTGAAAAAGTACTAATATTATTCAGCCTGCAAACTAATATTTTTCTTCATATGAACTAATACTTCTCATTATATATTAAAGTTTTTTTTTTTTTATGAATTGATCGAACTGGTTAAAGTTACATCAGTTGCATGGTGCATTTGGTGTTTATAAGTGTTTATGCCAGTAGAGAAATGTGATGGAAACGAACACTTACACGGTTCCTGCTACTCGTGTGCTAACATGGGTGACATTATCGGGGAACAGTTTTGCTAATCCAAAATCCCCAATTTTAGGGAGGAAATTCCCATCAAGAAGCACATTGCTCGCCTTTATATCTCGATGGACAATCCCCGGTTCAACATCCTCGTGAAGAAACGCAAGGCCACAAGCTGTACCTAAGCATATTGCAGCCCTCTTCGACCAATCAAGTTCATCTTGCTTACCATTCGAGACTGAATAGAAGAGTCCAGATATATTATGCTAGACAGAAAAATAAAGTTAATTCTTTAAGAAGACATAAAAGGTTTCAGGTTATTACCAAGTATGGCACTGGCGAGGCTGTTGTTCTCCAAATATTCATACACCAACATTCTATTATTTCCTTCGATGCAACAACCGATCAACTCAACAAGGTTTGGATGTCGAATATTTGAAATCATGTTAATCTCCGTTAGGAACTCATTAGTCCCTTGCTTAGATTCAGCAGAAAGAGATTTAACTGCAACTTGAGTTCCATCCCTCAAAACTCCCTGTTAAACATAACATATGTAATAAAAGGAGGCTGTAATTTGTAAATGCAAGTACTACTAATTATTGACTTGAAAAGTCACCTTATAGACTACTCCAAAACCTCCTCTGCCAATTCTGTTCAAAGGATTAAATAAGCCCGTAGCTGATCGCAACGAATGATACGAAAAGAGCTTGACATTGTTTGTAGAGATTTCTGACCAAATAAACATAGCAAAAACTTGGAATTGCATCAATTCGTCACATTTAGCAAGTAAAGGTAAAAAAAAAAAAATCATCATGCAGCAGCATATGAAGAACAAAAGGGCTTCCAAGTATCAGTATTCGATTTTTCACATAGAAACAACAGATTACTGGATTTGAAATTAGACATCCAAAGGCACCAATTCTTTTACAGTACATAAAAACCATTATAATCATCCCAGTCAATATGAAGAAGCAACAGAGAAGAATATAAAGGAAAAGGGAAACAGAGCATAAACTCTTTTAAGAATTTTATCAAACACCACACGTGCAATTGCAAAACAATTTACCTTGGGATTCGGTTGCAGTGTTTTGTTTGCAGGAATCAAATACGCCAAAACAATCCGAAACCCCCATAACAATCTGACATAAAAATCCGATCTTTAATCACTTAATCTCTTGTAATCCATCAAACAACCCTCCCCCCCAACTGCAGCATCACAGATTAAGACTATTAACAAACTCAAACCACCCTTAAATTCGAAGAAGAAGAAGAAGAAAAATAATTTCCGTGAAAAAGTTGCAACATTAAAGTATAATAAGAAAGGAAAGTTTAGTTGTGGACATAGTTGTATATATAATGTAAAATATTATCATATGATATGCCTGTGAAATTCAACAATTAAATAGTATTTTCAACGATGGAGTGTCGCCTTGGTGGTGGTTTTGGATGGGTGAATCATTTTCTCTCTCTTTCCATTATAGAGAGAGAGAGAGAGAGAGAGAGAGAGAGGACTTTCCCGCGGCATCTGCACTTTGTCACGAGCTACTTAGGTTGGTGGTGCGTGGGTCATTGTAATCATGATGACGATACCATGAAACGGTGACCAATTTGTCTCCGGTTCGGTGCCTACAATTTTGTTCTATTTCATCTCAAATCGACGCCACATTTTTAAAACAAAGTCGGTTCCAAATTCCAAACTTTAGCTTTTATCTCCACCTCTCCATTTTAATGTTGTTCTATCGAAACTGAAATTGGAAAATGTTGACATCATCAATTATTATTAGATAATATATTTTTATTATAAGCTTTTTAAAGTAAAACAAATAAGGGTTGGTCTGCTATGAATTCGAGTGCATGTTGTGCACCCTAGTCCATGTTGCACTTTTCAGTTTACTGACTTACACTTTTTGATAAATGGTGTTGCACTTTTCAATTATTAAACTGTATAATAATATTTTTAGTAATAATTGAAAAATGCAACACCATTTACCAAAAAGCGTTAGTCAGTAAACTGAAAAGTGCACATGAACTAGGGTGCACAGCATGCACTCGAGTGCATACTAGACTTTACCATTAAGCAGACCAACCCAATAAGGTTGGGTTGGTCTGCTATGGATTCGAGTGCATGTTGTACACCCTAGTCCATGTTGCACTTTTCAGTTTTAATAATAATTGAAAAGTGTAGCACCATTTAACAAAAAGTGTAAGTTAGTAAAACTGAAAAGTGCAACATGGACTAAGGTGCACAACATTCACTCGAATGCATACTAGACTTTACCAACAAATAAACTAACGGATAAAAATTACATGAGATCAAGGGTTTGCAAACTAGGTTATTAATTAATAAAATCTAGTATTCATAGTTTTATTTTATATATTAAAGGCAAAAACTAGCCACAAATTCATAAAATCAATACTTATTCTTTTTAAAATGTTTATTTTTCGAGCTCAAGAAGACTTAATTATTATCAAAAGCGAGTTACATCGGACAGTCCGTCCATAAAGTTTGACGGATTAACTCAACAAAAGAAGCTTCCTAAAAGTTGAGAATTCCTTGCAAATTCGTGCACCATAAGATTGTCGTTCATTTTAACGAAATTAACTCTAGCATTTGGTAAAGAAGTGATGATGTTCTTGCATGCTTCAATGTAGTCCTCAAACACTGATTTTATCGTGCTAGAGTTGTAGATTGATAGCGTTATAACTTATATAAATTAAGTTTGTTAAAACTTTATATTTAATAAATTATACTTATATAATGTTGTTAATATGTTACTCCACAAATGAAAAGCTGAATTGATTATTAATACAGAAATTGTAACTGATCCAATCATCATATACTTCGATAATACACATTTCAAATTTTAACCAACTAACAAAAATACAATTACTATTCTTATAATGATTGATCAACTAAAAGTTCATACTAAATTTCCAAAATATTACTCCAATAATGAGTAATATTTTCATCATATTTAATTTATTTATCAATTTTAATATTTGACATTGATAGGTGTGTTAATATTTTGAATTATCAATATTTTCAACATCATTACTAAGTTAAAAGGGATACATACCAATGGCCGGCAAGACTTGAAAAATCAATATATACGTATATAAATTTATTGTTGAATTAGTCACAAAATCAATAGTCTAACAGCAGCAAGATGCCAAACCCATCTACTGACTACTAGAATGTAGACACACAATTTTGAGTTTTGACTAATATGAAGGTAGACTCCTAATAAACAAAACCTACCATAATTCAAATCATTAAAACTTTATATGGAACCTATCAATATCATCTTCTTCTTTGACAATTTTTTTGACCATATATACAAGAAAATGGCAATAGTAAAATTTATATTTATATTTAATAAGTTCCAGAACAAAATAATTCACTATTTTAATACGAATTGTAAAAGCCGTCTTTAAAATTTATTATTGAATTTAGGACTTGGTCACATACATATGCACGCTAGCGTCTTTCTTGTAGTAAATCTTGTTTCATTATTTCAACAGTGCATTGGGGCTTAATCTAGCCTATAATTGTAAGTATGTTTTTGTAGTTAAAATGAATATATGTTAAATCTAGTTTTTTTTTTTTTTAGGAGCATGTATTTTTAAACACTGTTCGGAAATTGTTGTCGAGTTTTTTACAAATACACGAAAAGAACTTTTGAGAATTTTTAAAAAATTCGAAAAATCGGTGATGAGTTCTTATTCGATCCAGTTTCACGATTTTTATGTCCAATTCGTGTAAACTCAATTTTATAATCTTATTTGTCAATTTATTTATCTTTCTTGCAAATATGTGCAAATATAAGCAAGAGACCCCAAGCCCTTTTTTTTTACATATTAATCACAGACAAATTAATCATAAGTCATAACCAATGTAGTTTAGAAGAAAAACTAATATTGCCAATGAACATTACCAAAACAACATTATGCAACATTGCATTGAGGGTCTTCTCACACTACAAATCTAGTCATCAAGAAAATAGGACTTGGAACTCCCACTGGTTGATGTGAGAGGAGACTCCGAAAAACTGCTCTGAGACGAGCTAGAATGATTGCCAGTCGGAACACAAGATGAAACACCAGTTGCAACTGGACGTAAATTGTCCGGAATATTAAGGCTTCGTCTAATATCCTGTCCAAGAAAAAACTGGTTACTAAAACAGATTATAAAAGTTGCATTCCATCATAAACTTTGTGAAAGAATGTGAGTATACCATGTGCCTTATAGCCATGTCTAGTGATCTTTTAGAGATTGATCTTCCAAAACCCGATTTATCCTGTGAAGATTTCTTGGGCTTATCATGAGAGACGAGTTCATCGTGCTTTGGTGGAGCTAGTTTCCTCATGTTTACTACTCTTTCAACCATTTTTGTCCCCATCAGAACAGGATTAACATAATCACTGCCACCGTTGCCATAACCTTGACTTCTTGATAGCATTATCTTCCCAACTTTATGTGCATTGATGCCATTAGTGGCGCGTACTTTAGAAGGAGAGCACGATTTTTGTCTAGGTTTAGAAGACGAGTGAGTAACCGGCCTTCCTCTAGATGCAGAGGCAGGCCTTTTAGGCATGGATGCTTTTGGGGCATCCAATACTTTTGATGGCCTTGATTTCACTGTCTGACGCGATGGAACGGGGTTCTTCAATGCACTAGATGTAGTTAATGGAGTTAACTTTGGTCTTGCTGGTGCTGTGGGTCTAGAAGCGGGTGTAGAAGAATGTGATGTAGCTTTTGATGGAGTTGAGGATCTAGCCACGGGCTTTGAAGAAGCTCGAGAGGGCTCTGATGAGGTAGCACGAAAAGGCTTCGATTTTTCAGACAAGAATGGACGTCGTCCAGTAGGGGTTGATGCTCGAGGAGCTGATTTTCGATTCCCAGATGATGAGGACTTCCTATTTGCAGCATTATAAGAGCCTAAACTGGTGGATATTGCTGATTCTTCACATGTGTTTGCAATCTGTATTTAGCAAACCACAAATACCAAAACATATCATTTATTTAGTGTTTATTAATGTGAAAAGATAGTAATTTGTATGCAATTAACCAACTTTTAAAAAATGAAATACATGCCTCAGATTTCGAAGAAACTGATTCATCCTTTGAAACATCAGTGTGATTCGTCGTCGCTGAATCTTGCAGGTCGATTTTTTCTGGAGTAAGCCTGAGACAAGGTTTGGCCTTAAATATCAGACAAAATTAGGTACAAATTCTAATACCAAAGTGATTGAAAGATGGAAAACATTACCAATCATATTCACTAGTATTTTCAATCTCTAAACTGAGTAAATTGTCATCAGCCACAATCTGAACATTCTCTGCTCCTGCAATAAGTTGTGTTCATGACTACAAATTCAAGCACAAATCTGGAACACATTTGAAGGCCAAATGCTAATTTAAGACATCTAACATGTAATAATTCCAAATTCAAATTGATCAAATGAAACATGATTAAGACCATATAACTCAAAAACAAATGAAAAAGGCGGTATGCTTACTCATTGTAACATCAAACTCATCAGAATTCTCAATATTTACATGTTTATTCCTCTCTATGCCCAAGAAAATAGCCAGATCTTCATCAACTTCCCTCATCACCATCCCAAGATCTCTGTTCTGTACCCTAAATTGCACGGACGTCTGCATTGGCCGAAGAAATCGCATCACAAAACACGAAAAACATTCCAAAAATCCAATCTTCAGCAGCTAAATTCATACTAATTCATATAGATGGAGACAACATAAATGCCTTAATTTAATTTCCCTATACCAACATTTTATCTCCATTCACACAATCACACATGAAGCCTAATAAAAAAAACAATACTCTCCATCCACATGCATTTTTCCAAGATTTTGGTACCATTAGCTCCAAACCGAAGAAAACAATGTAAGAAAAATAAATCTAGATTTTCAGCTGATTCTTTCAAGAAACACAAGCTACAGCTCGATCAAAACAAAACCCATAAAAAGTTTTGGGTTAAAAGAACCAAAGTTACCATCTTTATTACAAGTGGCAATCTTAGAAGCTCACACACTATTTTTTTTTTTTTAGGGGAGCTCACACACACTAACAATCACACATAAATGAAGAAAGACTAGAATGTACTAAGTAAAAAAACAAACATGGGAATGTACAAGAATTAAGCAAAAAACTGAAGCACTTACCGCCATTGTCGCTATAGAAAGGGAGAGAGACTGAAGAATAAGACTGTGTTTATCGAAGTTGCAGCTATCAATGTTAGCACAAAATTATTGTTCTGATTTTGCACAGTTAAACAGAAAGATGGATTCTATCGTGAAACAACAACTTTTGTTCCTTTGAGAAAGGGAGAAGACACCATTTATTTGGTTTTTTTGAAAGAATCACAACTCAAATGAGGATTTGAAATCCATATGATCTGTTTTTTATAATAATAAAATACAAATGGTTAGGGGCCCAAGATTCAATTATTTTTTAATCGTTATTCATATCTTTTCGCTCTTTTTCAGTTTTTACAGCATTCAAAATCATTGCCATTTTGATTGGTGGACCAGTTGGTCATTGGTCATTCAAAACTTGCAGTTTCTCGATTTCAGATCATATTATAGTCTTTGTACTTACTCCTATTTAATACTGTACTACTTACTCCGTTCCGTGAGGACTTGCACATTTTCTTATTGGAACGTCCCAAAATTACTTGCACAATCTTAATATCGAAATACTCCACAAAATTAATAACCTCACAACATCATTTTATTTTTAAATTTAACACTCATTTTTTCTATACATTTCACTTTAAACATCATCAAATCCACTTTACACATCATTAAATTACCTGAAATACCCCTCATTTATCTTGCATCATCAACCACTAAATCCATTTTTCTTAAATAATGTGTCGGTCAAACTATACAAGTAATTTCGGGACGAAGGGAATATATGACATGTAATTAAAGATAATAGTATTTTATAGTAGTAACATTTAAGTAATAGAATAATCTGACTAAATTTTACCTAATTTATATAAAACTCATATAGTCACTTGTAAAACTTCTTTGACTAAATTTTACTTAATTCATACTTCCTCTGTTGAACTATAAGTTTTCCATTATTTTATTTTTATTTCCACAATAAATTTCTCATTCTATTTTTGGCAAATTATTTTCTCCCTTCCAATCACATCACTCATATTTTATCTATTATTTTATCATACTTCATCACATACTAATCTATTATTTTCTCTCTCACCGTCACATCATTTGTACTACATCTATTATTTTATCATATTCTTTAATCTAAACACCCAAAAAAGTGAGAAACTTATTCAGGGAGGGACGGAGGGAGTATAAATTACGTACAATTCGTCATTTAAAATAAGTTCGAATTTTAGGTTTGATTGAATACATGAATTTGAAATATTGCGCACAAAATTTTATCTGAAAAACTACTGTATTTTTATTTATTTTTTGGTTCTTGTTCTTGTCATTCTCTCATTTGAAAATAATAATTGAGGTCTATCTCTAAATTATTTAATTGCTTAAAAATGTTGAAGGTGAAACGCATATTGAAACTTGAAAGTACAAAATATATTACATCCTATGTGAACCACACATTCATTTTAATTATATTAATTAATTCCTTAAAAAAAATTAAATAACTGTCGGTCGAATAAATGTTGTTGGTGTGTGTCATTTCAAAAAAAATATAAAAAGGGAAACACAACATTGAGTAATGAGGGACGTGATAAATGGCCTCTACTAAGATGGAAATATTTCAAACTATATTAATTACACAAATCACTACTAGGAGTAGTAAAAGTTAATATGTTTCAATCTCATTTTTTATTTTACAAATAGTAAAAGATGCAATTAAAAAAAATGTAGAATGTGATAGTAATTACTTATAATTAATAGTGTCAGAATCATTTAAAAAAAATTACAGAGTCAATTAACTTTTTTTTTTAAAGAGTGATTCTAAATTTTTAAAAGAATTTGCAAACAATAGATGTCGCTATAGCATTCATCTACATTTATTGACACCAAAATTTAAAACTTCTTAACTTCGAACGGTGACAAATCCTAGAAAAGTTTTATTTAACCTTCTGTTTTCATCTTTATTATTTTCGAGTGCAAATAATTTTAAGACGTATAAAAAATAAAAGTGTGTAAATAATTACGAGAGAGTAAATTATTATATATACCAAGACCTTTAGACTGTGTTTAATTTGTTTGCCCTTAATTTGTTCGCCCGACTGGACGTGAGATGTTACATTTTTCATCTTATTTTAGTTTGTGATTTAAATTTTGAATTTCAACATCCAACTATATATGTCCCTAAAAACATACTCCGTATATAAATCATATTATTACATCACTCACTCCTCTACAATTAATTTGATAATTTAACATAAAATTACATTTTAATATACTTAAAATCTCAAAACAAAAACGTACTCCACAATCCTATATCTCACATAACAAACAAGTCCTAAGTCTTTAATAAGGTGGTAGTTTGAAGAAAACTAGATATATCAGATTTGTACTCCATATTAACAAATTCTTATTCGTAATAAAAAAAGATAGTTTCTGATTATTGTAATGAGGAATCTCATAGTATCTCATATTAAAAAGTCAAATCTCTTTTAAACATATTTAAAAAACGTGCACATGTAATAGAATCTCTATTAAAGATCACGGGGAAAGGGTGACTCCAATTAGAAATTATTTACAAGAAAAAATAAATAAAAAATCAGACTTAACAAACAAAATTAATCTAAGGGCCACAACCATATAGGATGATATGGACCCAATTTTTGGACTCAGATTTTAAATATGTAGTGGGTCCCCTTCCCTTGCATTTCCAATAAAATTTAAAGCGCACACTTTATAGTCCTAACTTTGTGTTGTAATTGGACAGTGTTCGATTACAAGAAATAACCAGATCCAATTTCTGTCGGGTTTATTCGGGTCACACACACAAAGATAATGTTATTTAAATTTTAAAATAGTACTAGTTCCTCTCATTTACTGATAATATTAAATTGGTTTAGTATGTTTTTGGAGCTCGTTTGCTATCATGGATTTTTTTATTTAATACTAGTACTATTTAGTCGTCTAATTTCATGCTTATTTCATTTTTAAAATAATATGACTATTATTATTCAATGTTTACATTACTTTATCTTCACTCACTTAAATTATTATTCATTTTATTTTAAAGTGGACCACACAATATTAAATTAAACTAATCAATATACATTAAAATTAATGTTAAAAAAAAAAGACAATGAATTCGCAGAGAGAATAGGCTAATATCCAAAGTGGTGGACTATTTACACCTCCATTTTAGATAGATGCACCCCTCTCAAATTTACTTAAAAGTGTTGCACTCCCTTTAAATTGTGAAAAATACAATTTTCTCTATAAAATATATTTACTACTCATACTCCCCTCCAAACTCTAGTTTATAACACTAATTTCCTCACTGTAAAAAAAAAAAAAAAAAAACTCCACCGCTCTACCAACGATCGCCGCCTCCCTATATCTCTCTCTTCCCTCCCTCCCCTCCTCTCTTTATATCTCCCCTTTTCTTCTGCGATTTTTCCGTCACCCCCCACTCGCCGCCGCGGCCCCCGCCCCACACCAGTCGCGGCCTCTCCCCCCTCATTTTTTTTTTATTTCTCTCTCCCGTCGGCACTGATTGTTGTTGTTGACTGGAGTATATATGGTCAGCACTGATTGATCGAAATGTATAAAATAAATTGTGATTTTTCTAAGAATTTTTTTTTTTTTTTTTTGCTTTGTTGGTCACTAGAAATAGTGTCGATGGAGGACGAAAATGGTGGTTTAGGAAAAAGGTGAAAAAAATGACAAAGAGAGTGTGTTCAGTAAGGGTGCGCATATAGTATAATGCATTTTAGTAAAAAGTTTTTTTTTACATAATTATTACTCCCTCTGTCCAATTTTATTATTCCTACTTTCTTTTTTTGGTTGTCCAATTTTATTATGCTCATCCCCTTTTTAGAAATAATACTATTCACACTAATTTATCTCCACCCTCCAACAATCACTCATTTACTCAAATTGCCACTAACTTTATTCATAAACAATCAATTTACCTGTAAATGGACCCCACAACATCCCATCATACCCTCAACTTATCTACTTTATACATAAACTAATCAATATTTATTAAAAGGTAAAGTCTAGTATGCACTCGAGTGCATGTTGTGCACCCTAGTTCATGTTGCACTTTTCAGTTTTACTGACTTACACTTTTTGGTAAATGGTGTTGCACTTTTCAATTATTAAATTGTATAATAATATTTTTAGTATAATAATTGAAAAGTGCAACACCATTTACTAAAAAGTGTAAGTCAGTAAATTGAAAAGTGTAACATGGACTAGGGTGCACAACATGCACTCGAGTCCATAGCAGACTAACCCTTATTAAAACTCGTGCCCGAAGAAATGGGCATAATAAAATTGGACAGAGGGAGTATTAAGTTGAAAGATGGAGTGCATCCATCGTAAATGAAGGTGTAAATAGTCAGACCTATAATCATAGGCCATAATCATAACATATTTAAATGGGCTTAAGCCCACTAACTAGGGGCCTTTTACTCATACTTAAAAAGGGTTTGACTATTTACACCTCCATTTCGGATGGATGTACCTCCAAAATTAAGTTATTAATATAATAATAATATGAAAAGTAAAAAATACCTTTCAGTAAAATGTATTATACTAAATACACCCCGTACTAGACGCATCCTCTATTGTCGTTCCTTTCACCTTTTCTCTAAATCACCACCAACATTTTCGTTGACCACCATAAAAAAAAAACATAAATTTCAAAAAAATACTTAGAATATTTTTTTTTTAATTTTTACTAATCAGTATTGACCATATACACTCCAGTCGACAACGATTTTTCGATGAAAGTGTATATGGTTGACACTGGTTGGACGAAAAAAATATATTTAAAAAAAATTCGATCATCTTAGGTCGACCAAATACACTCTCGTCAAAAATTGTTGTCGACGAGAGTGTATTTGGTCGACCTAAATTTTTTTAAAAAAAATATAAAAATGTAGAACATGAAAAAAATGAAGAAAAAAAAAGCAAAAAACCTAACACATCCAAACTGGGGCCTCCGTCTTGGATCGGGGTGGGGCGGACGGTGGGAGGGAGGCGACGCCGACAGGACAGTGGCTGGGGCGGGGTGGGGGTGTTTCTGCTTTTTTTTTACAAAGGGAGAGAGGATGGGGAGCAGCGGCGACAATCGAGGGAGAGTAAGGTGGTGGCGGCTGCCGGCGAGGGGTGGAGTGCGATGGCGACATGTGGAGGGTGGAAAATGGAAGACAGATGAGGGTTATAAATTAGGGTTTGTGGAGGGTGTGATTAGTAAATGTTTACTCCCTCCGTCCCATATTAACTTTCATAGGTAGATGGACACACATATTAAAAAAGTGTGATAATGAGTGGAGTTTTAATTGGTAATTTTGTAAACTTTTATATATAAAGTAAATAAATGAGTTGACTTTTGTGTATGCGTGGATAAAAAGTAATGACATTTGTGTAAAATTTAGAATATTGTGAGGGTGGAGTTTATAAAGAGTTTTTTATTTTGAGTGTGTGAAAGTTATTGTGGAACGTCCTAAAATGAAAAGTGTGAAAGTTATTGTGGGAAAAATGAAGTATTTTATAGAGAAGGGGAAGAAAATGATATTGATGACAATTAGGAGAAATGTTCATCTATCCTGATTAGAGCTGTCAGAACGGGCTAACGGGGCGGTGCGGTCCATAACCCACCTCAACCCATCATTTTGCGGGTTTTGGCGGGCCGGTCCACGGCGGGGACGGGTTGAAAAATACTCAACCCAACCCAACCCATGACGGGTTGCGGGTTAGTCCACGGGCTTTTTTATAATATATTTATTTTTTATTTTTTCACATTTATTCTCATAATAAATTTTAAACAATACATTAATAATTACTAAAAATAAAAAAAATAAAGTATGAATAAATTTGAATAATCTTTAATTAAATTCACCACGTGAATAATTTTAATCTCTTATAATTAAAAAGTAAACCTTAAAAAAGATTTTTTGTTTAACTGACAAATCAATCGAACTAAAATTTAAACAAAGTTTAATGGGCAAATCAACTCAACTATAAGTAACAAAAATATAGAATATTCAACGAAAGTTTAATGGACAAATCAGCTCAACTATCAGTAACAAATGTCAATTTGGGAATACACATATAACATTATCACCACATAACAGTGGTTTATTCTCATTCTCAAATCTCAATTTTGTTTAGAATGATATTTTATAATTTTGTATATTAATTTAAAGTTGAATTGAATCAATAAATTTCTAATATCACATTTTTACTTACAATCATAGTTCAACTTAATAAAAACGCGTTACTGTTTCATTAAACCTTAAAAAATAAAAATAAAAATTTTAAAAATAAAAAGCCCGCGGGCCAACCCGCCCCGTCCGCGGTCCAACCCGCCAACACCCACAATCCATACGGTCTAGCCCAAACGGGCCTGCGTTTTAAACGGGCTTGTATTATTCAACCCAACCCACCTTTTTAATAGGCGGAGGCGGGCCGACCCAACGGGCCTAGCCCATTTTGACAGCTCTAATCCTGATTAAATTTTGGCGGGCGCATCCAGATTAAATTTTGGCGGGTGCATCCATCCGAAATATAGGTGTAAATAGTCCAACCCTATTTTTTTTTCGAACATAGTTAAAAATGTATTTTCACGGATTGGATCACTTAAACATCTAGTCCAACCAATAGAACGTTTAAAAAAGAAAACAAGGTCCAACCTAGATATTCTACTACTATAATATAATTAAGTACCCAGGTACAGTACATAGACTGAAGATAATTTTAATTGAATTAATTATATAAATAATTCTGTTGGAGAGTGTTACTTAAAACAAATTTATTGAAAACTCTAAGGTACAAATAATGTTTAACAGGTCATTGTATAGAACTTAACTCTGATTTTTTAAGCAGAACTTTCGTTTGTGAATGATAGAATTGACCCCTAAACTAGTTGGATATTGAACTAAATATTAATTTAAAAAACACACATACAAATTTATTGAATATTATTGGGACTAGCTCGAATCAACAAAATTAAACTACGGAGTATATATGAATAATGAATGCAGTACTCCGAATTCCTTAGGGCATGTTTGTTTTGGGAAATCCGGATTTGAGATTTCGAAACTCCACCCCCCATTACAGTTTGGGATTTTGATTCAAGATTTCAAAATCCTACCCTATAAACCCTATAAAAGTCAACTCTATAAATACCTATAAAACCTATAACTATATTCTATAAAGTTAAATTCTACCCTACATAAATCCCAAAACAAACACAAAACATAAAAATCATTAGGATTTTAAAATCTACTAGATTTTGAAATCCGGATTTCAAAATTCTCAAAATTCCAAAACAAACATGCCCTAAATGAAGTCAAATTTGAGTCGTGATTTTAAACTCAAGTAAACTCAATTACACTAGTACTACGTCTTACTCCCTCCATCTCAGGGAAAGCTACTCAACTTTCCTTTTTCGTCCGTCTCAAAAAAAGCTACCCATTCCTCTTTTAGTAACTATTCACCCTCACATTTCATTATATTTTTTTCTCTCTCAATCACATCACCTCTAATACATCTATTTATTATATTGATATTTCTTAATCTTTGTGCCCAGAGCTCACAGGGAACTTTCTCCGGGACGGAAGGAGTACTATAATGTGCAGCGCTGGTTAATGCCTTCGAAATCAAGTTTGAGTAAGTTAATTAAAGTGATGTGAAAGTGAAACTGTTAGATGTAGCAACAATTATTTTTAGCAGGTTAGTATTATTGGGTGAGGAAATTAAATTATATTATGCTAAAAATAATAATGTAAAAATAGTAGTATAACAATTTTTACATGATCATTCGAACACTCACAATTCATTTTTACACATAGTAGGCATTAATTAATAGGTCATCAACCAACCAACCAACCAACCGAGCAAATTGGCTTAAGAGAAAAATCCGAAGGTGTCGAAAATGGTTGTGTGGAGCGGGTCGCTCAAATGGGTTGCCCAGTTGTTGAGCGGGCCTTTACCCGTGGCCGCGGCTTGGACGGCGAACCCGAGGAACGCCACCATGGCAAGGCGGGCGTGCTTGATCTCGGCTAGCTGAAGCGTCTCCTTCTTCTCCGGGTCAGCTGCTAGTCCCAAGGGGTCGAAGAATGACCCGCCCGGGTACAGCCTCTTCTCCGGGTCAAGCTCCGCGTTCCTCTGGAACTCAATGTACCCGATCACAAGCGCCTCGATCCAGATCAATGTCGTCATGGTGAATGGGAGTGGTTGCCCTAGGTATGATGATCCCTCAATCAGCTCAACCTATCATAAAAAAAAATTCAGATATTTATTGTCTAATTGGGATTTTTTTTTTCACGTAAGTTTGATACATCCCAAAATAAATCCTTTAAAAATAATTTTTTTTATAAACTTATTTCACAATATCTACAATTTTGCATATAATGTTACAGTCAAGGATGAAAATATCGCGAAATATCGCGGATATATCGCAAATTTGGATATTGCAATATGGATATTGGGGTCTAATGTATTTTTTCCCGAGTATCGCGCATATATCGCTAAATATCGATGTCGATATCGATATCGTTCAACCGTAGTGTAAAATTGGACGAGAATCGGGAAATATCGCGGATATATCGCACAATATCGCAAAATCTGAAAAATCGCAAACTTATTTGAAATTTTATATGTACAAAATTGTACATTTTATTTTTAATAGTGCAAGCGAATATACTCTCAATTCACTTCACATATTTAGTAGTTTTTTTAAACATATGAATTACATGTGCATAACTATATTCTAAATTACTATAATGTGATAAGTTAATATGAATATTGTTTAGACAAATATGTCATTTCACCTACTATTTGTGAAACCCCATATGTTACCATTATGATTTTAATTGTATTTTATCATGTATATTTATTTAATCATATATTGTATTATGTTGTCTATTAGTTTTCGTCAGTCAGTATTTAATTCTATTTTATCAATGTTGTTTGGACAAAGATGTCATTTCACCTACTATATTTGAACCTCATAGGTCATCATTTTGATATTAATGGTATTTCATCATGTATATTTAATCATTTTATATTGTATTATGTTATCAATTAGTTTTCGTCAGCCATTATTTATATAATTTATTATCTGTTAGTTTTAAACATATAATTTTAATGACTTTTGAATGGAATACATGTATAATAGTATATTTTAATAATCCCTAAAATTTCATGTTAAATTTTCAAGATTTTAATAAGATTTCCGTCATTTTTTCAATTTTTTTGCGATATCGATATGTGATATCGATATATCCCGCGATATATCCGTAAAATTAAGGTTGCGATAGCGATATTTTCATCCTTGGTTACATTATCACTTTTAAATCACACATATACAAAACTTAATTCATTTATTTATATATATAAAGATTTACAAAATTTATGTTTTGAAATCCTATTTATGTTTACACTTTTTTAATATGAGTACCTATATACTCTCATGTTCCTCCGTAATTAACACATTATGTCGTTTTTGTCGTTGCAACTTAATTGACACATTTCTTAAAATGTCGTCTTTCTACATTTTCTATTTTCTATCCCTCTCAATGTCATTTTAATATTATATTTTTTTAAACCCGTATGTGTCAATTACATAGTTACTAATTCCTCCGTCCCATTATAAATTTTCCACTTTTCTTTTATAAATCTCCCACGATAAATTTCCATTTTTTTTGCATATTATTTTTTCTCTAACAATCATATCACTAATATGATATTATTTTATCATATTTCATTTTATAAGCATCTACTCTGTATTATTCAAGTAATACATTTATTATAGGTTTATAGTGCGAGAGAGGGAGTATTATATTTTGGGAGGGTGGTATTGGGTTAAGGGATGAAAATTTTGAAAAATACAAATGCAAAATAAAAGGACTAAAATCAGTTGTAAGTTAAAAGAAAAAGTAATCCCTAAATTAATAAAAAATACCTTTCCGGCGTCTTGCCAGGTGATACCGGTGAGCCACTCAACGGTCAAAGCGCCAAGAGTAGCGAGCATAGCCCATCTTCCATGGATGAGTTCGCATTCTCTGAACCTCTGAAGCCCGAAAACCTCTGCGTACGGCTGAAACGGAGTCGAATTCACGTCCGCGCTCTCAGTCCTCGTTCCAATGATGTCACCGAATTCATTTTTCGCCAAGTTCTGGTCAAGCGAGTCCAGATCGAACTGCAAGTACTCCGCCGGCTTTCCCAGACCGAAAGGATCGAAACCGTAGTCTCCGATCAGGGTTCCGTCCAGATATTCCGGCGCCTGGGCCCCAGGGTACCACAACGGCCGGTCCGAGAAGGTTTTAGAAGGGGCTTTCTTTTTAGGAGCAGCTTTCTTTCCGAACCCGAATCTGGCCTGAATGCGACCCGATCCGGAGTGGATTTCGGGGAGGCGGGTTCCGATGAACGACGAGGCGGCGGCAGCGGCGGCGGCCATGGTGAATGTGTGTTGGAAGGAAGAAGGGGGGAGTGTGGAGTGAAATGTGGTGGTTTGGGGTGGGGGATATAGGGCTTGGAGATAGAGATTTTTTTGCTGAGGGTATGAATTGTGGCCGTGCGATTGATGGAGTGAATTGATCTGACGGCAGTGGGGGGCTCGGCCTTATCTGCATGTTATCTGGTGTGGAGCTCGGGTGTTTCAATTGGTGCGTTGGAAGAACACGTAGGACTAGTTTCTGTGGCGGAAATTGACGATTGAGATTTTACTATATCTGAATCATTATCTCACTCGCTCGTCAAATTCTCTCCTGCTTTTACTATCACGGATTTGGATCCTTACTATTTTTTGTAAATTTTCGTAACATATAGGCACATATTAAAATAATGATTGAAAGTACTAATTGGTATGTTTGTTTTTTAAAGATATACTACGATGTTATATTATTATAATAGTAAAATATATGTGTATTTTTAATTTTTGGCATGGTCTAAAATACACTTGAGTGCATGGTATGCACTCGAACTAACCAAATCCTTTTTTTTTTTGCTGTTATATTTTCTTAATCCTTTTATTTTTATGCATGTTTGTTTTTTAGTACTTTATTTTTTCCCTTTTTATTTTGTAAAAAAAAAAATTCCTTTATTTTTTGCGTTTTATTATTTTTCGTTAATAAAAATTTGGGTATTTTTTTTGCTGTATTTTTTTTAATTAAGTATAATTAAAAAGTGAAACATAATATTTTTAAACGTGCAAGTCAGTATAACATCAAGACCTTATGCTAATTTAATCATATGATGACCATTGGCCCATGTCCCAAGTTTTGTTATATTGTTGTTCTTATTAATTAATAAATGATTACTGGACTCGAGTGTACACCATGCACGAACTCGAGTGCACACCATGCACTCGAGTTCACAGCAGACCTACCCTTAATTTTTTAGGGGTTGATGAAGTTGAATGGTGAAATATGAATGTAAATCTCGAACTAGAATATAACATCGAACATGACTATCCAATGTGTCTATCTCTTTCGAAATTTACCCCAATAAATAAAATAGAAAGGATTCAAGTTTGTACTATCGCTCAACATTTTGATTTTGATTTTATTTTAGTCTAAGTTGTTTTTATATATATTTTTGGATATATGTTACACATGTAATGTAACATGCAAAGATAAAATTGACTCTTCACTAAAAATCACTAACCAATTTAAAAATAAAAATAAAAGAATCATTGAGTAGAAGATTGGTTAGTAATTTAAATAAATCTATAAATATATAATACACCTACGGATTTCCTTTTTTAATTTGGGCGGAAAATTTTGTGGACCGTTGATCTATTTTCTTGATAATCATCATGACCGTTTATTTAGTCTTCTTTCTAATTATGATAAGACTCATTTATTATTTATAATTAATATATTTATTTCCTCTTCCTTCTTTTTGACTGTTGATATTCTTTGATTAAATATGAGCCTTAGGATTAAATGCTTAAAATTAGGAACCGTTACATTTTTTTCTCTATATATTCCTGTATTTTTATTCTCATCTCACATCGATCTCCATTATGTTTGATGTTTTAGGAGTTTGAATTATAGTTTGTAAATTTGAGGTGTATTATTCAAGAAGTAGGTAGATATATACTCTATTCATAATAGTTGAATATGTATTTTATGATTTTTGTATAGATTTGAAGGTTCATTATATATTTTCATTTGTATTCATCAAGATTTGAAGATTTTTTTGAAGATTCTTCAAATGCATTGATCAATGATTTGAAGATTTGTTCAAAGTTTTGAAAATATTCGCCAAAGGTTTGAAGATTTGTTGAAAATTTTGAATGTATTCATCATAAATTTGAAGATTTGTTGATTTTTATTTTCAAATGCGTTCATTTGAGATATTAAAATTTGATGTCAATAGGATACGTTTTCATCTTCTCATTTCTCTTTTATTGAATCATTTCCATATAGATGAAACAAACATGTTTTTAGTTTGATAGAGTTTGTGTATTTACTTTTTCTATTGAATTGATTCTATTATTCAATTTTGATTATTAGTTTATGCAATCTATATATTAGAAAATAAGTTGACCATTTATAACAAATACAAACAATTGTTTTATTTTAAATTTTAAATAAAAAAAATTGACGGGATTAAATAAAAATTATTAAAAATGGAATAAGATGGAAATTTTTGTTCAAAAAATTTATTTCAATCATTATTATGTAAACATTAATATTTAAAATACTACTATTATAATTTAAAAAATATATTCACAAATAAATTATTGTATTATTTTTTTCTGATAATTGTATATGCTTATTACTTATATTATGAAAAAATAAATACATAAATACTCATTTTGTGTAAATCCTAAACCATACTATTATTTTATTTATATTTTTAATGCAAAATATATTAATTTCAATCTAATATTAAAATTATTCATCTTAATTGTATTATTGAACCGTTACATTTTTTTTATAATGAATGTATTATTATGGAACCGTTATGTTTTTATAATAAAAGATTCAATTGAAAATTTAAATTGAAGGCTTATTGTATGAAAATAGCTTCTTTAATATTTTAGATTTTTTTAATGTATTTTACATTGTAACTTTGATCATAAATTTAATAGTGATTGATAATTTTTATGTAAAATTTGTTAATTTCATTACACCCTCAAAATTATGACAATTTTTTTTTTTTACTGACCGTTTATTATTGAGTATTTATTTGTTATATACCCTCAAATATGATTTAATATTAAAAAAAAAAAAAGTTATTTCATGTTCATATTGATAGTTTTATCTTGACTCTAAAAAAATCATTTTGCGTAGTTCTCTAACATTAATTGTAAAAAAAATATGACAATTAATTGTTATATCAGTTAGAATAAAAAAAATTCATTATATCATTATTGATAATACAAAATGGATGTCATTGATGTTTTATTTAAAAAAAAATTCAAAAAAATACTAATATTTATTATTTAATATAATATACATCGACTCTCACTCAGTGTCCATAGAATTTTTACAAATACTTTGCATTTAACTAATTCGTCATAACCACTGTAATTTATAATTTCATGAAAAATCTATAAATATATGCATTTTTTCTAGACCTTTGATAATTTTTTAATGAAGGAAAATTACATGTTAGACTCATCTTGACCTTTAATCTAACAATATCACATTGTGATCATTTATTTTGTTTTGCTAATTATGCAAACGTTACATTTTCTTCATTCTCTCATTCAATCTTAAATTCTCAACTTCTCCCAATTTCTTGACTATATATACTTCGTTTGAGATTAATTTGAGTTGTTATCTAAGTTTTCCTAATTTCACTTTTTTGTATATTAGATTAGATTTAATCTGTATTAGACTATTTGTATATATTGATTTCACATTCAATTAGCTCGATAATATTGCAGTGGTTTCTATTGTTGATTTGTTTAAGTGTGCAAATGCATATTTTAATTAAATTAATAGTTTTTATTAATTTTATGTTTCGACTGATGTTGAGGTCGCACGGCAAAATGATGGACTAAGCTTTCGATATAATTGAATTTACAGTTTAATTATGTTGTGCTAATTCTTCAACGTGATGACTCTACATTATATCAACGACATGAAGTTTCTTGATAATTATGGTATGGTTTGAATAATAATCCTCATTAATCCATTCCTTTTATCTTACTTCTTTTTAATCGTTGATGATTTCTTGATGAAATATGACTTTAGGATCAAAACTTAAAACTAGGAACCGATACAATTTTTTTTCTATTTTTTGTAGGTCATTTTCATCTTCTCACCTTTCTCCATTTCGATTCTAATGTAATTAGCTATGATTTTTTTCTAATGTATTTTCGAGGATAGAAAAGTCAATAGGAATATTTGTTGTAGTATTTTGTTAATTGTTATTTTGAAATGATGTAGATAGAAGTGTTAATCGAAACATGTTTTTGTATTGTATTTGAATATGTATTCGTTAGATATTGCAGAATTGTTGAAAATTTTCAAAAGAGATTTTAAAGATTTGTTGAAAAATTTTAAAAAATTTATGGATGCAGGTATGGAGATTTTATCTCTTTTGTATTCTCACATTTAATTGTAATAGAATTAAATATAGTTGTATCTCGAATAAAATTTACAATTTTTTTTTACAATTTTTTTTTTTGCAAATTTAGTTATCGGCAGATTGAAGATTCTTCATAAATTTTTGAAGATTTTATAAACAGAAGATTGAAGATTTCACCATCAAATTCGTCAACTCTTAAAAAATATATTCAAGATGTCATCCTTTCTTTGAAGATTTTTAAATATTTTGGTGTTGTTCATCAAAATATTTTTGAACATTTTTTATGGTTAGAAACTTTTTATTATATTAGGTTATTGTTATATATATATATTTAATGGTCATTATATACATTCTATACATTTTTAGAGTTATTTTTTATTTAATTACATTTTAATATTTTTTATTTTACATTTTATGTATATATGTATTCAATATTTTGAATTCATATTTTTGTAAAATTTAGAAGAAATCCGAGCTTCAAGCTCTGGTATTCAATTGAAATTTTTGTTATTACTTATTGTATTTTATGGATTTATAAGTCATAATTTATTATTATTAATTTCATACTTAAATTACTCATTTTAATATTTATTTAAGTTTTTTTAAGTATGGATATACATTTTGTTAACGATTATTGTATCATAATTAAAGTCACTCTTTCAAATATTGATAAAGTCATTTGACTATTTTAAAAAAAAAAATTATATGGTAATTTTAATAGCATTTATTATTTAACATGACAACTTTGTAATCTTAATTGGATATTTTTTAGGGATTAAAATTTTTATCCATGAACTTAAATTATTATATATCATTCTTCTACTTATTTTGAATATACATGAGTATTTTGACTTAAAGGAAAATAATTTTTAAATTAATTATCTTAATAAATGTGCTAATGTTAACTATTTAAATTTTAGTTGATGATATATCATCCAAAGTTATTGTAATTAAATATATATATATATATATATATTAAAATAAGGAAAACGTTAATTAGTTGTATTTATGAAGAACGACAATATAATTGTTTACATTCTAAAATAATATTTTTTCTTAATTTTACATTTACCTTGATTTTTTAAAGTCAAACATTATTTATTAATAGAAATTTAACATTATATTTTTCTAGACAATAATTATATATAAGCATTTATTATTTACAATTAATAAAATAATTAAAATATACATTCATTTGGTAAATGATAATTTATAAATGGTCATTTTAGCATCAAAAGAACATTAATGCAACAATTAAATACAACTAAAAATGAAATTAACATTAGGAGTGATTAGTGATATTAAATTACTATAATTAATTTATATATTTTCTCAAACATGACTAATTAAATATATGTAAATATAAATTATGCAATTATTTGTAAAATTAAATCAGGTAATCATATTTGAGATTTTATGTGTTTTGTATTGTAAATTTATTTGAGATTTTATGTCTTTTGTATTGTAAATTTATATTGATTTATGATCGATAGACAAAATCATTCAATTTAGAATAAAGTTCCCAATAATTTTATATGTTTTTTACTAACATTTAGCTTGTTTATTTGTATGGAATTAAGGTATGTCTGACTAACATGTAATTTACCTATTTTTATGAAATATTTTTGGTCTAAAACTTCGGACCTAGCTAAATTAGTTTATTGTGATTATATCAATTCATTTAATAGTTGTAATGAGTAATTGTTTAACTTTTATTTTAAAAAAATATTATTTTATTACTATTATATTATAATTAATAATTTATTATTTTTCTAAAAAAAATATTTTATCAATATGTTTGACTAATTATTCATTATAGTATTATTATTATTTTTTGTTTGTTGAATATGTTAGTGATGATGTTGTTTCATATAATTGTTTGACTCTAAAAAAAATTGTAGGTCATTTATCTTGTGGTTCATGATACATATATTAATAGGTTATTCGATTAGTTGATTAACGAGACCTGATGGAGAACGTTGATTTGTTGAATTCTAATTTCAAAATTTTATTTGCAAGTTTGATAAATGGTGATATTCTATTATTGAAGATAATAAAGTTTTCAAACACAATAATATGATATAATACTTTGATGGATTTTTCTTATGGTAGTTACGCCATACGACAAACTACACGTAGTCAGAGTGTCGACTCACGTCATGTGGCGTCGTATGTGTCGTATAAACCTTTTACCTATTCTACAAGTTTAATTTAATTTAATTATTTTTTTGTATTTACTACATTACCCTTCCTTTTTAATTATAAATATTAATGTTTATTTGATTTTTTATTTATAAAAAATCGAGTCATGTTAGCTAGATGTCTCGACAACTGTCCAAAGTCCGACGGGCCCGCGTTGGGCCGGCCCAGCCTAAAAAAACAATACGATCGACCTACCCTGACCCGCCCCGAAAATTGTGTGCCTCAAAATAGAGGATATGACGGACCTGTCCTAGCCCGGCCCAAAAATTGTGGCCCGGCCCGACATTTTTTACAACCATAATTGTATATGTTATTTTACTATTAAATGTTTTAAATTATTTAAATTTAAAAGAATATTAATTCAAAAAATACTATAATATAATGTTTTACTCCCTCCATCCGCCTATAAGCTTCCCATTTTACCATTTTTGTCCGTCCGCCTATAAGCTTCCCATACCTTTTTTGGTAAGTACTTTTTCTTACACTTCACTTTATATTTTATTTTCTCTCTCCTCTCTCAATCACATCACTTGTACTATATCTATTATTTAATCACTTTTCTTAATCTATGTGTCAAAAAGTAACGTGAAGCTTATAGGCGGACGGAGGGAGTATTACATAAGAATAAAAATGTAATTTTAAAATTATATATTTTAATTAATTAAATAAATTATAAAAATACAAGCGTACAATATCATACGGTACATACGACACATATTACAAAAGGTAACATGATCTCAAGTTTAAGTCTTTAGATTTGAATTTTAATGACTCATATTAACTGACTACGATAGTCCATTCGACGTCGTGACTACATGTAGAAGATCTCTAATTTGATATGTTGCTTACTTTTTGGGTTAATATTTATTACAAACGTGGTTGTTTACTGATGATGGTTTTCTTACTATTATTTTTTTTATTCATCTTCAATATATCACCCGTCAGTTAACAAATTTCAATATTCAAAAAGGTTGATTGGTAAGTAACATTTTTGTTTATTATAATCTAATAATAATATATAAATTCATTTTAACTATAGTTGTTTGAATGAACTATTTTGCTTTGGAATACATGTTTGAATGAACTGTTTGACAGTTCAAATTTCGCAAATTGTTCGCATTTGGCGATAGAGGATGAAATATTTTATTGAACAATGTAGGAAATATAATGCTAATTCAAATTTGATTTGAAATTTTTGTTAAGAATAATTATATATAAGTTGGTTGCAAATTGTTCCTTTCATATTTTTGATGATTTAATTATGAGACTTAGGATTTCTTTTAATAATTAGTATACTAGTATTTTTTTTTCGAAACAAATTAGTATACTATTCTGATTAGTGGTAATGTGTTTCTCACACAATTAGTATGTGAACCTTTTGTTCTTTAATATACTATTTTTTATTTATTTTATGTTTGTGTTACTTTTAAACATTTATTTCCTTAGTCGTGTTCAAATTATTTTGTAATTCTTATTTTATCAATTCTTCTATTTCTATGTTTTTAATTTGACCAAATAATCAATTTTAGCTCATACATTTCACTTTTCATCAAATCTAGCACATAACCAAATTATACCTACACTTTTCATTTTTTTCTCAAATTATACTCATACGTTTCATTTTCTTTTATCAAATTTAACACACATTTTTTCTTTTATCCAATATATACTCTTACTTTTTATAAATATAATTAAACTAATTAATTAATAAATATACATTACTTTATAAAAAAATTTAAAATTAAATAATATTTTTAATCTAAAAATATAAAATTATTTAAAAAAATTCAAAGCATTATTTAAAAACATAAAAACATTATACGGAGTATAATTTATTTTAATTATTAAATTTTTTATATATTTTATAGATCTCTTTTTAATTCAATAGTTTTAGATAATTTTAAATTCCCGATAAGTTTTAAAATTTTAAACTAATTGCTTTTAAATTTAATATTCTTTTTTTATTTTTAATTATTAGTTAATTTTTATATATATATTTTTTGGTATTTTAAATTAATTGATAAAAACATGTGCTAAAATTGTAAAATATAAAAAGTATGTGCTGTATTTGATTTAAAAAATGAAAAATGTGGGTATAAAAGAAAATTATATAGTAAATTTGATAAAATAAAATAAAAAGTATGAGTAGCTAAAAAGAAAATTATGGGTTGTATTTAATAAAAAGTTAAAGGTATGGATTAAATTTGATTAATTATTTGGCCTTTTAATTTTTATTGCATTGTTTTGTTCATTAAATTTATACTTTTTTTGTTGCTATTTTGATGATTTTTATAGATCTTTGGAAAAAAATGATTTGGAAAGTTTGGATCAAGTATGCACTTTAAAGTTTCATTTCAATATTGTATTAGTATCACTATAAATTATCAATTATTTGCAGATGAGTTTAAGAAGTCAAATTTAAGTACTACTTTCAATTAAGTTTGGATAGATTTTTCAATCTTGATGATATTTATATAGGTTTTAATTTATTAGTTTAGTTTGTTTTATATTGGAATGTATGTTTGCCTTAAAAAAATGTGAAAAAATATATAGATGAGATAAATCTTATTCGATATTTTTTATTGTGAATTCACGTGTCGTTCATTTTTTATTTTTTTCTGTTAAAGTAATTCAAGAGGAAGACATGTGCTTTTTGTAGGAAAATTGGAGATATTATTATTTTGAGAAGTATTTTGCAGGTATGTTTAGGGGTGGGAAAAAAACCGAAATTTCGGTATACCGAACTTATTGCACCGAAAAAATATCGAAATTATTGAAATTTTCGGTATGATAACGGTATGTTAAATGGTCATACCTCGGTAAACCGAAAAATTTCGATAAGAAATGATATACCGATAAACCCAAACTTTATAAAATAATAAATTTATAATTAAATTTTATATTTTATATTATTAATTACATTAAAATAACTTTAAAAAAATTACAAAACATTAAGATAATCACAGCAGCACAATGTGACCTTCAAATTTCAGAACTAATTATTTCTTTCCCAAAACCCTATCCTGCACCGGACCTTCAAATTTTAAATTAGTTCTTTTTTCTCCCAGAAAAAATCTATCTTTCGCCTCTCACACAAATTTGTGGTTTGTCGACCTTGAAGATGAGTTGTCGGAGTTGATGCCGCACACTTTCGTAATCCTCTCCTCTCTCCCCTCGAACTACCCTGTCACAAGCCGTCGCACATCCTTCACTCCACTCCTCCACACACAGTCATATTGTTGTATATCTTGGATATTTCTTCTACCGTTATTTTATGTGAATGGTGTTTTTTTTTTTTTTTTTTTATGTTTGTTGATGAGTTGATGGGGTATGAGTCGATATATAACGAGAATTCGGTAAGATACGACATACTGAATTTTTGGTACGGTATACATTATGAGATTTTTTATATCGAATTTTCGATACGATATTGGTATCGATTTTCGGTATGGTTCGGTATACCGTACCGAACCACCCTTAGGTATGTTATATTTTAGGATATTTAGCATGAATGTTGGTATCTTAAATTATAAATGTTGTCCTTCTTTGAATAGTGGTCCAATTCATTTATTTTGTGAACATTTTAATTAAAAAAAATTAATTATGTTTTTTGGGTGTGCAAATCTTATTCGTTTGATATTTAATTTTTTTTACGTTTATCTGTTTTTATGATTTTTATTATGTTATAAATTTTTTATAATTTTATATGGTTACTTAGTTGGGTCTTTCTACGGTAAGACAATGTTTCACCCTTACAATAAATCATGCTTTAAATACCATTAGATCGTTGATCCAACGTATAAATTTTTATCTATATGATTGCACTTCGCATTAGTGTGTTTGCCCTATGAAAAATGCAATTGCAGTGCATCGGTCTACTAATAAATAAATAATTATGAATATATCATTTTAATTTAAAATAAATAAAAAAATTTAATTATAAAATGACATATATATCTAGAATTGTCGAATAGGTCGGACCAGTCGGTGTTGGGCCCACAGGCCCCAGCCCATGACCCGTTGGAGATGTATGTTTCATTTAAATTGGGTCGGGTTGGGACGAGTCGGACCTGACCTGACCCAAAATGGGGCGTGCCAAGATGAGTCTGGCCGATTTGAGTTGGACCGGGCCAAGTCAGGCCGGATCGAGTCCAACATGGGCCTAATCGGGCCGATGTTTTGGCTGGACAAGTAGGGTCCGGGTTGGCTCCGGGCTAGGTTCGAATTGGGTCGAATTTTCTCTCGGGCCTCAAGATCTACGGCCCAATGAACTCGGGAAAAAAATTTTAGAATATTTTTTTATAAAATTATAAAATTAATTTTCATAAATAATATTATGTTCAAATAATTTTATCTCCTCAAACTATTACGGGAGTCTATTTGCATCATTGGAACGAGGCTGGAAACATGAAACTAATCGAAAATGCAAGTTTGCAGATTATAAAAGTTACATGGTGAGATATTTTGTGTTAATTTGTTTTTTTATATGTTAATTTTTTTTTTAATTATATAGTTTATAAATTTAATTGTTTTTAAACAATCTCTGTTGAATACTGGTATTGATTTTTTTAAAAATAGTGATCTTTCCACTTATTTATTTTGTATAGATAATAAATTTTTGAATCCAAATTAATTTATATAATTTTTTATATGTATTACTATCATATTTATGGTAGTGTAGTATAATTTATATAACACTTCATAATTAATTTGAGTGTAACTGATCATGCTAGATCTAAAAATTGGAACACCGGCAATGTTGTTGAGAAATATTAATCACTAAAGGGGCTTGTGCAATGAAATCAACTTTGTGTCATTTTTTAATATATTTTTCCTTATTTTTTATTAATCCTAGCATTTGAAATTTTGCATTTGTTTTATCTTTAAATTTATAATATAATATTTTGTTATATGTGTATGTTGATTATAACTAGATTGAGTGATAAGGTTCTTGAAGTTAGGGTTATAATTGGAAGTAGGACAATTAACATTGATATCAAGACCTACACTGACTCCTTCTAGATTGCTTTCAAGTTTCAACGTTAACAATTTTTATTAATTGTGTCATATGATATGTCTATTAAGAGTTATGGACAATCGTTTTCTTATGTAGGTATATTTTGACATAATCTTGTATTTAGTTATAATCAATTATATGTAGTTGTGTCTAGAATAACAAATATAATTGACATGGTTTGAAAATTTTATTATGTAATGACAACCTTCGCGGTTGCAAAATCACAGAAAAATGAAGTGTTTTATGATGTTTTTAATTATGTATGATTTTATAGTAATTTTTTTTGAATGTCTATGATTTTATAATAATTTAATATTTAAGTTTCACAATTTTTTCAAGATTTTATTTTTGATGAAACTATTGTTGATATTAAATTATTGCATTATTTAATTGGATGTGATTTACATGTTATTGAATATTACTACGACATTGTTCAATATTTTATAATGATTTAATTATTTTTCCATATCATAAACATACTTATATTTTAGTATTAGACATTAATTTTATATACTTATACGAATATAAATATTATAACTATATTTATTTATATATAAGATATTGATAATTTAATTGAATTTTAAGCAGAAATTACTAAATCAAAAAAATAAATTGCAAATTTTATTATTTTTTAAAATTTTATTTAGTGTATAATAAATACGAGTTAATAATAATTAATATTATAATTATGATAATAAATAATATATATATATATATATATATATATTTTAATATAATTTAGTGATATTATAAAATGACACTATAAAAAAAAAAATTAAATGTCGTAACATTTTTTAACATATCAGGCCGTGCGCTAGCACGGGTGCCCTACTAGTATATATGAATTGATGGTATAGGAACATTATTATTAATGACTAAAATTGGACTCTGTGTGTGTCCATCAGCGTAGGAAAATACTCCTAGACAAAGGGAGTAAGATTTTTGAGTTTGAATAAGTACTCTCTCCTCTTCCATTAAAATTTTCCTCATTTCTTTTTGTTGGGTTTACAAAAAATATATTTATTCAGTTTAAATAGTTCACTTTTAAATATTATTTCTACTTTACTGACAAGATTTAGTATTTACCAAATGGAGTATATTTTTTACTCATTAATCTAAATATATTTTTTATCACAAATTATTGTATGAATATAGTTAGTGATATTTATTAATGTAAAAATGACTTTATTTTTATTAGGTGAGGGAAATTTTGAGGGATAATTTTATAAATTTTTATGTATAAAGTAAATAAATTACTTGACTTTTGTGTATATGTGGAGAAAAAATAATACAATTGCATAAATTTAAAAATATTGTAAAGGTGAAATATATAAAAAAAAATCATTTTAAAAGTGAGAAAATAATTGTAAAACGTTTTAAAAACGAAGGTGTGAAAGTAATTAATAGTTCAGTAAATTTTACTAGTGATATAAATAAGAAATTTTACAAACTTTCGTAGCAATCTTGTTGCATTATCATCAAAAGTGCATTTTCATTTCATTTTAAAAGTCTATATTTTTTTATCAGTCATATATGCAAAAACTTATATGCATTATTGCATACATGCAATATTGACCAATTAGATTAAAATTTATGGGTTAACGCAGGTCAACGCGGGTCAACTTTAATTATAATATTTATTTTCGCTCTAAAATATTATCTTACTACATGACCAAAACTATGTTACTACATGACATAAATTTTATCACTACAAGACCAAAAATGTATTACTGGAAGTTCAAAAATATTCTGAACACTTATTTTTTTGAGCAAAATTACTAAAATAATTCTGACTTATATTCGGCTACTAAATGACTAAAATAATGTTACTACAAGACCAAAATTTTATCATTACAAGGTCAAAAGTTTATTACTACATGTCCAAAAATATTCTGGACAATTAAATTTTTAGCCTTGTAGTGGTAATTTTTTGACCTTATAGTAACAATATTTTGATCATGTAGTAAACCACCGTTTGCGATCCGCAAATTTTTTGGACAACCCAGATCCGGGCTTATGATCCGCAATTTTTTTAAAATTATATTAATTTGATTTTTAGAATAAACGGGCTTAGAGTTTTAACTTTGTCAAATTAGTATGAAATATTTCACATAAACTACCAAAAAAAATATAAGGACCGAATATCTTATAAATACGTGTTACAATTGATGCTTTCAATTTTAGACCGAATATCTTATAAATACGTGTTACAATTGATGTTTTCAATTAAAATTGAGTAATAAAAGTTAATGACTTCGATGATCTTTGCAAATTTTACAAAACTACTTCTTACAAATTTGTAATAAAACGCGTGGTTTTAGAAGTTGTTATTTCAGTTTTATTTTATTTGTCTTTAGGCAAAATATTTGTTGTTCAGAAATAATTGTCATTTTACATTAATTTTTAAAAAGAAATAAATGTTATGGAGTATATATATTTTTTTCTATAGATTCGTTTTCGTAATAATATGCATAAAAATATAATTTTACACGCATTTAATTATTATTATTTAATTTATTTAATTCGTGTAAAAATTATAGAACAACAAATAAATTGGGATGGAGTCATGGAGGGGTATAAATAGAGGGCAAACACACCCTTAGTCCAATCGATGCCCTTTTTCTTGTTTTTCCTTTTAGGACAAAAAAAAAAAAAAATCATTAGCAGTTAAAACTACTTTTAGAAACAATTATTGTTAAATGAGAAAAGAAAAAGTGAGAAAGGAGAAAGGAAAAATATATACTCCTTTGGTCCCTAATAACTTTCACACTTTTTTTTTTTTAGAATGTTTCACAATAACTTTCACACTTTCTTTTAGTATGTTCTACAATAACTTTCACACCCTTAAAATGAAAAACACTTTATAAATTTCATCCTCACAATATACTCAATTTTACACAAATAACATTATTTTTTCTCTACACATACACAAAACTCAACTAATTTATTTGATTTATATATAACGGTTTACAAAATTAGCTTTTAAAATTCTATTCATTATTACACTTTTTAATATGTGTCTCCATCTACCTATGAAAATTATCATGAGAGGAAGTATAGATTAGGGTTTGGGTGAGGTACTGGAGTGTGTTTTGTAAAAGAGTTTTTTTTTTAATTTATGAAGAGTGTTTCTCTTAATTGAATGGGCTGGTAACCATGATCAAATACTTGTGGAGGTGCTAATAGAGGCTCAACAACCTAATATCAGAGCCCAAAAATAAAATTAGTTTCTCCACCACGTGTCGTTTCTTCCGTTTCTTCGTTAATGACTCATTCTACCTCCCATGCAAGGCCCAATATCAATATCAGAGCCCAAAAATAAAATTAGTTTCTCCACCACGTGTCGTTTCTTCCGTTTCTTCGTTAATGACTCATTATACCTCCCATGTCCTTGCAGGCACGCACTGACCGACCATAACCGGCAATTCCCGGTACCACCTCCTCACTCCCTCCTCAAGCGGTGGATTCTTGCCAGTCCCATTTTTTATTAAAAATATAAAAATAAAATAAAATTAGATCTAATTACAACTTGTGAAATTGGATAATATCTAGAAATCTCAAATATATATTACTACTCCATCACATTGCACTACTATTGAAATTAAATATTATATTTCATTTTAGTTCTTATATTTGCATTTTTAGCCAAATTTTTGTATGCACTTAAGTACACGGTGTACTTAGGTGCCCTTTAACGGGTCAACGATTAAAATTTGACTATATATATATATATATATATATATTTTTTTAAATAATTTTCAATTTTTTTTAAAGTGTATGTTAGTATATTAAAAAGTGCATTTTTTTTAATGAAAAGTGTATGTTACTATATTTATTGAAAAGTACAACATTGTTTTTATTGAAAAGTGTATGTTCTTATAACTGAAAAATGTATAATATTATAATTGAAAAGTGTAAGTTATATATTAATGAAAAATGTATATTATTATAACTGAAAAATGTATAATATATTAATGAAAAGTGTAAGTTAAATATTAATTAAAAGTGTGTGTTATTATAACTGAAAAATGTACGATATTATAACTAAAAAATGTATGTTAATATATATAGCTGAAAATATTATTGAAAAATGTAAATTTTTTGTAAAGAAAAAAAAATCGAAAAAAAAAAAGACCGATCAACGGTCAAAAGTTGACCAATCAAAGTCTACTCAAGTACAAATTTACATTAAATAGTAAAAATGACATATTTCATATATATTTAACTTGTGTATTAATTTTTAAGTAGAAAAAATATGTTAATTGTACAAATAGAAGCTATTGAGAAGACTATTTATAACTTGATTAGTTAGGACTATCAAACAAGTGAGACTCCCTAACAAAAGTAGGTGTTATTAAATTGACATCACAATTAACTAACTAAACTGAAAAGATGAATTAATCTAGATTTAATTCTCAACTTGCGTAATGTAATTTTTATTCATGCATGCAGCATGTTTGCATGTAAATTGAATTCGGGTGAACATTTATACTCACTTATATTCCAAAGAAATACGTATAATTTTAAATTAATACATATATATTAAAATAAATTATTGACTCTACATCCAATCGAACGTTTAAAATAAAATAAAATCTCATTAAGAAAAATAAAATAAAATTTAAATAGAGTATCTCGTCACCCTGGGCTGGCCCTAGTGGAGTCGACGCATTTTTGTCGAGGGAAGCATCAATTTAGCCTTTTTATTAATGTAAAGGCTAAAGCAAAGGTGCTCGTTACCGGCTAGTCCGGTGAGCCAAGTAAAGTACCAGTTCTATTCTATATATCTCATTCATTCACTATTTTCTCTTCCATTTCTTTGATACTCTTCTCCTATTGACTCATAACAGGTATTCTTTTATCTTCTCCTTCACTTTGAATTTGTAGAAAAAACCGTGTTTGGAAATCTGTTGCCGCAATATTGATTTTGTTGTGAATTGAAACAAAAAAAGTAAACTCTGCTGATGTTTTGCTCCGTTTCAGTTTATATTCTTAAAAATTAAAATATCGTGAGATGATTACTTAATCTGCTATATCTAAGTGTTAGTAATTTTTTCTTCTTTTTTGGAAATATGTTATTTTCTAAGCTGAGTAAATCCTACTGTTTGATGTGTCTATGAGGCTGTTTTTCTTCCTTATTTTTGCGGATGGAGTTGAACTCTGGATTTAGGTTGACTGTTTTTGTCTAATTCCCCCTGGGGGTAAGTTTTGTTTGTTATGATTTGGTTTTAATTAAGCACAATTACACTGCATCCGTGTTGATATGTTTATTGATGTACAGTTAATTCTGTGCGTCGTGGGTTGAGAGAGAGAATATAGAGCTTTTGACTTTAGTAATATGCTTTTATCTGTATTCAGCTTAAAAAAAGCATGTATCCATATTTATGTGCTTATGTTTTTCGTTTATTGATAGAAGGATCGTAGTATTTCTGTGTTTTATATATTTCATACATATAACAGAAGCTAATGTCTTACAGATATGAAGACTGGCAGCAGGAGTAGGGGAACTACTAAAAACGAAACTAAGGAAGTGTTGAAACCTGTGGATGATAGGTTGGATTTTATACACATTGTATTATTTTGTTTGTATTGGTTTGAGCTTATGTTGCCAATATTCGACTCGATGAGTAATAGTGGAGTTACAGTTATCTACATGCCATATTTTTGCAAAAATTTGTAGAGGAATGAATGTCAACATATTTATTTTTTCAGGAGAGCTGGGAAAAGGAAGGCTGCCCCAGCTCCAAAGGCAGACAAACAGACCTCTAAGAAGGACAAAAAGGCCAAGAAAGATCCCAACAAGCCCAAACGGCCCCCCAGTGCCTTCTTTGTTTTCCTGTAACAACTGTTAATCTTAACATAGACTAGTGTTAAGTTTGTGCTATTTGGCTTGACTTATTTCCATTTCTTTATTGTAGCGAGGACTTTCGGAAGACTTTCAAAAAGGAAAATCCAACTGTCAAGGCCGTCTCAGCTGTACGGAAATTAATTCTGCAATGTTAATAGTTAATTCTACTAGTATGTAGATTCTGAGAGTGATGATTTTTGCCTTATATGCTTACTTATAGGTTGGAAAAGCTGGTGGAGAGAAGTGGAAATCCCTGAGCCAATCTGTAAGTACTAAACACACGTGTTTAGAGTATGATTGTGGCTGAAATGATCTGATCGTATCGTAGTCAGTTGAGCCACTTTTTTAGTGGGAAATCCTATATATGGTCTTTATGTATAACTCTTCATATTGTGACATGTTTATGATCTGAAATATGACCCTATCATGGACGATTGCTATTGTCACTGAGAAATGGACTTCTTTTTACTAGGAAAATGTTTGTGTTGGTTGATCGTTTTGGACACGTGGCAATAATTTAGTCGCTCTTCGTCCTGTTTGCTTTGTATAAACTATAAAGGCCGAACATAGTATGGCATAGACACTGTGCATCAACGTTAAATTCCAAGTTCTCTTACTCACTGAAGGAACATGTTTTTTGATTATTTTATGCTGATTTAACATTTTATATGTTGATATTTGTTACAGAAATGTATTTTTACTTTAATTAGTGTAAGCGAATGTCATATTTGGTTGGCAGGAAAAAGCTCCATTTGAAGCTAAAGCTGCAAAGAGGAAACAAGAATATGAAAAACTTATGAATGCCTACAACAAGAAACAGGTAAAATTTCCTCTTTGTATCTTTCATCTTTCTTCTCTATTAGCTAATCCTGTGACCTTTCCTATGAGTTGTATCTATAAACCATTATCTATCAATCCAATTCGCAGGATAGCTCCGGTGGTGAGGGTGACGAAGGTTCTGAAACGGTCCATGATGATGAGGAAAGTGTACAGGTATGATTATCAATCGCTCTTAAAAATTCAAGATTTGGTGTAGTGGTTCTAGGACTTGGTCCATTTGTTTATGCATGTGAAGAGAAAACTATATAATGATCTGTGTGAAAGCCTTAACCGTCTACTAGTTTACTAGTTTTGGAATTCTCTTGGCTGTTGCAATATCATAGGATCTCATTTTCCTCGGTGATATGATCATATATCCTAATTGGTTTTGATAAAAAAAAAAAGAAAGAAGTTTCATTCAGTCAATGATAAAGAAAATTGTTTCCTCAGGAGGCTGAGGAGGATGAGGAGGAGGACTCTGATGATGAATGAAAATTGAATATAATTTAGTTTAAAAGTTTCAGGTTATGTATAATGTGGATCGTGCCCTTGTATGTTAAAGACGCTTCCTGCGTACATTTTCCCATGTAATGTTGCTCCTTAAAGGGCACTGTTTTTGTTAATGTTTGTGCTCGTTGCTTGTTCGAATCACCTGTCCAGTCGTATTAATATCTAGGTGGGTTATCTTTGATATAATTTTCCCATGCGCAAATAGTTGGTTAATATTATTTCCGGTGGAATCTGAAGCCATAGCATAGCTTAGCTTTTATTTCGCAAAATAGCAAGTGACCGGTAAATATGCTACAGCAAAGTTGAACAAATTCCATGGAACAAGATGCTAGAATTAGAATTGGTATGCTGTAGATACGTGTATTAGTACAGATAGATTTATATGAATGCATTTGGCATGCTGTATGTAGGTATAAAATATTTGAGAGAGAAAAAAACAGATGCGAGACGAGGGGAAAAGCCCAAACATATTTCAAAATAATGTCAGCAGCGAATCATTTTAAAGATATTTGATGCTGAGATCTGAATGAAGGAATCAAATAAGTTGGACAAGCACTATTTAGATTTAAGAGACTATATTTACAATAACAAATGAAACGTATAAATAGAATCATATAAACAATCACCTGATATCCCCTATACAAGAAAAAGACCAAAAGACCCTTCAAAAACGAGGATCATGAGAAACCACCCCTGCATCTGCAACAATAAGAGGCAATTTCTCAACATACATAAAAAACCTCTTCTGATTTTCCTTGATAGACGAAGATAAGTCGATTATGTCGGAGTCGCTAGTGTATATCCAAAGCTCCCCGGAATCCATTCTCTGGAGACTGTCCCGACAGAATGGACACGACTGAGATCTTGCTCTCCTGAATCAATGATTAACGAGCAAATATCACTACTGAATACTGATACATCAAAGGACATTGCTATCCTTAGTTTTTGAAACTCACTAAATCTATACTCCTAGTTTCATATTGCACACATCATGAGGGGTATATCCTGTCCATTTTAGTTGTCATATAGGCTATCTGATGAAGGAGAAGGACCATTCATTATTATTTAATAAAACTACTAAGACATGATACCTCATAGTACAATCTTTACAAATGATAAGCCACCTCAAATGTAACTTATTACCACCACTATGAAAGATTCATCATACCAACATTCATCAACTCTAAACCACATTCATACAACATTTTTCAGCTAGAGTAATTTTGCGAGTGTTAAAGGAGAAGATTATCGAATCGAAGCACACATGCCACTTACCAGTCTCTGAAGCACTTGATACACAAAGAATGGCTGCAACTTGGTAGGACAACTCTGGCATTCATCTCCATACAAATCCCACATTCCTCCTCCCTTTCGATTTCAATTTCGGATAGCTTGCCTTTCTCCATCTCATCTCTCCTCTTGTATTTCAGTGCACACATCTCTCTCTGTTTCCTCTCTTCAGCATCCGAGATTCCACTGTTAAGTTGCAGCAAAGAGGGGAATATAACTCCTACAACATCCAATATATCATCATTACAATTACTCACATTCTAATAAAAAGCAATTTGTTTCAAAAGGCGAAAATATACTCACCGTAAAACTCCCTAATACTAGCCTTCCTTTCATGAATAGACATGGTTGTCTTACCATTCTCATAAGCCTACAATTACCAAACCCCTCATCATTTAATTGATCATACAATTAATGGAGCAACAATATGCAAAAAAGCAGACTAGGCATAGAAAAAACCTTGTAAATAAGGATCCTAATGAGGCCCAAAGCACCAGCAAGGTGGCAATCAATCCATTGAGCAAGGAAGATGAAAAAATGAGCAAAAGGGCTATACGATAGTCTCATTTGAAGGCAAGCACCATCATATTCTCTCCGGTAATCTGATGCCCTGTATCCCAATAAAAGCTAGTAATTCAAAACCCTTATTTCATAATTTTAATTCAATAATCACAAAATCTGGATTAAAAATCTGCACAGTGGAGAGAGAGAGAGGATGCATACAGAGTGTTGGCATGCTGGATATCAGCTTGAAGCGCTTTGAGTGAATCTTTAAAGGACTTTTTCCTCATCGTACCCTAACTCTCTTTTTTATCACTCCCATTCAATTACTGTTCCTACTCTTTTATCTTCTCCCTCACCTAATTCACGTGAAATCTTCAACAGAAAAACAAACAAGAATATAATATCTGACCCCTTTCCAGATGAAAATTTCAAAGGAAAAAAAGAAAAAGAAAAGGGAGTTAGTATGCAATTGCAGAGTTGGGGTTACTAGTGGAGAGGCATTGATCAGAGGTTAGTGTAGAGTTTCGCTTGGACCGCACGCTTCATTCAATTAATAATCTACTCTTTAATTTAATTAGAGTTTGGTGAGGGGCCGTGTTTGCTTTTCCCTAATTTTCCGCAATCTAAAGATTGCCCCAAATGCCACACTCTTTCCCATTGTATCTTATACACTTCGATCCACAAATCCCAATACAAAATCATGGACTACTATAGATAAGAAAATATCATATAAACTTACTTATTATTATTATTAGATTTATTTGAATATTTGTTACTAATAACCCGATATTGTAAATAAATAGATAAGTAAAAAAGGATTTATCTCGTCGAAATAACAAATTTTTTTAAATTACAGTATTTTTAAACTTATAATAATCAATTTATAAGATAATAATAATAAATATATACGGTATCTGTACCATTTAAAAAAAAAATCAATTGGACTAGATTGAGAGATGATTTTTTTTTTAAAGTGAGAAGCAACAAGAATAACAAATTGGAATTAAGAAGAGGACACGTCTAAAAGATACGGAAAGGCGTATTGAATATCATGGACATGCGTCGGCCATGCAGGGTTTGTCACCAATCATCATAATCATAGAAGGGTCTTTTTGGCATTTACCTCTCAATTATTAAGGATATACTATTTCCGACTGCACCCTCAACTTTCTAATCTCAAACTTCCTTTTATTATTACACTTAATTAAAATGAAATTTTCGAAATTTTATAAATTTCGCTATTTTAATATCTCTCAATATACTCACATTAACTACATTTTTAATCTCCATATATATTCACAATATACACTCACATTATAAATCAATGTTTCATCAACATACACTGTAAATTTTCAAAATAAACATACATTTTAATTATTCATATTAAATTTTGAATTAAATACTAAAATTTCAAAGTTTAGAATTTCTCTCGCAAAACAAACATTCAAAAGTTTCTATTCACAAGAGAGTTCGATTTAAATTATTTAACTATATGAATCATCGCAAGATATTTATAAAAAGTACAAGTGTATTTAATTAAATAATGCAGTTATAATTTTGACTTAATTTTAATTTAGTGGACTAAAATTCAATTAGACAATTAAAAATATATCTATTTTACATAAAATTCAATTATATGTATGCATCCAATTGCAAAAAAAAAAATATCCAAATTTCATATATAAAATTTTATTATATACAGAGTAATTAGTTATTTTTAATAAGTTATAATTACTGAAATAATTATATAAGAAATTATTTTATTTTATTAATTAAAGTATATTTAAGTAGGAAGTCTCATTTAAAACTTAAAAATGTATTGATTAATTAAATTAATACTTTACAAACTATATTTATAAATAAAAGAATATACAATGAATTTAGTCAAAAGAACATATTAATTGTTTTGATTTGATTTTAGGTAAGCATTTCCATTATATCAAAGACTCATATATTAATTCTTTTTTTTTTTTTTGAAGAGAACTCATATAGTAATTCTTAACCAATAGTTTAATTATACATTAAATATTTTTAAAAATCAACTCAATAAAATTATAACACACCTTCTAAATTAACCACAATATGATACATGAGAAAACTAAATTCCTAATTAGTATAAAGGGAGATGTCTTTTATTTATTTATTTAACACTTCCTTCCTTCTTTCTTTCGAAAATCGTTCATTTACTTTTTACACATTGATTAAAAGATATACTTTCTCCATTATCCATAAATTCTACTCTCATATATTTAAATACATGTTTTTTTTTAAAAAAAAAATAATAATAAAGATATCGTAGAATCCATTATGAATAAAAAAAAAATTGTTTGTAAAGTTGAATGTCAATTAAATAATTAAGTGGTGGTTAAAGATGCAGGATAAGACAACTCAGAATAAATTTAGTGGAAAAATAGTATATGTATAGTTAATTATTATGTAGAAAGATTAGAAAAATAAAAAGATAGTGAGTATTAAAAAAAAAAAAATCCAATGGATACCCAAAAATTACAAAATTTGTAAACTTTTTTAAGGAATAATGAAGTATTTCTATACACAATTTTACTGTATTTTATGTCGGCATCATACGGTGGTCGGCCAACTAAAACTATACTATCCTGTATCTAGTGTAATCACTACACAAAATTGGCACCTGCCTTCCTGGACCCCATAAACAAAAGAGAGGGTCAACATATGCTACTATCAATCCCAAGAATAGAAGATGAGAGTTATACACATTGCCTTACCCAGAATATGTAGAAACAAATTAGGTGGTTGTGACAAAGACATACTACTAACCTTTGATTGAAGGTCCAAATAAAAATTCAAGCATTCGGCTCTTTCTTCTACTCAATGACACTTCTTCCTGAAATTCTTTTGAATAAAAGCCCCAAACATCAACATTATAAATAACAATAATAAGCCTAAACAACGTACAAGAGAGAATAAGCCTTCAAAATCACCATTTAAGTAATAAAATAGAAGAGGTAGTTGAAGAGACAGCCAAAATTCAATTAAAGAAACAAAATAACTACCGAAGACATGCCTTCTAACTTATGCTAAGGAAGGAATTGAGACTTGAGAGCATGAAAGTGAGTAATTATATAAAGAATATTTCATCAATGAAATAGCTCAATATAAATCAATGTATCGCTTCAAAGACCTGACTCTGGTATTAGAACGGGCACCTAAATTGAAAATATATATAGGTACCAGACAAAGTGGATTTTATATCCTAATTCCTGGAATTAGAAGTATACGGTTGCTGAAACGAATCAACACTCCAAAAGCTAGCATTAGCCTCACCAATTAATACATGCTACCAGATATTGGCATAAGAAGCACAAACCATGCTCTTGTATACTCAACTCAAGCACAAACAACGAAGACTTGGTTATATAATAGCAGATCAACAGAGATTATTCGTCTGTCATTGACATATAAAGAATAATGTCATTCTGTTTAGGACAGATATTTGAATGTTCGCGTTAGCAGGGGGTTTGCTAGACAGACATTATCGTTTACTTTTCTTGAATGGAAGACAGATACCCAGGCATCACATGATATTGATATAGACTAGATCACACCTTGACAATTGAAGTATAGGAAAGGAAATCCGTGCAAGACAGGACACATAGTAATGTCAACAACCAAAGCGTCTCTAACTTTCTTGGAAGGAACATAATATAATATAATGCCTTTAGACTCCAAAATCAGGCCAAAGTGAATGTATAGTTCAGTATTAGCAGATCAGGCAGGGTATGGAAAATCACTACAGTCTGTGCCAAGTTCTTTCTTGGCCTGTTTTGTCCTTCATTAGCGTTAGTCAAATAAGATGTAAGCCCAATATTTTATTTTATTTTTGACAAAAATGTAAGCCCAAACGGAATTCAATTAGTTTAATTTTTTTTTTATTATTCTTATTTTATAAATGATGAAATATGGTAATTGTATTTTATGTTGCACACAAATATCGTATAACATAATAAAAATGCATGAATATTTATTCAGACATTATATATAATGTTTGGATAGCAGATTTGAAATGTATGAATTTCAAATTTACCCAAACAAAAGTGGAATTCAAATTCATTGAAATAAGCTTGAAAATAGATCTAAAGTCAGAGTGGTGATAGAGTTCAAATGCATTTAGAAGCCCGCCCATGCAAATCCTTCAATATAATTTCAAGTTTCACTTCCAAGCGCGTGCACCACATTTACAATGCTATACAAACAATCTGCACTGAGATAATAAAAACATGCGATCAAATTGCAGTTTAAAAATACACATGAAATCTAGAAAAGTAATAACCAGAAAGAATTAAATAAACACAGACATGGACTCAGAAATGTCAGATCATTTACCTACATTACAAATTACAATTGTAGCAGAGTGACAAAATCCAACTCATAAGAAAACTGCAGGGACACTTTCGACTTTAAAAGGTTGTATGATAAGGTAGTATTTGGTTTATTAGTTTATAATATTTCTGTGAAGCAACTTTTCGTGGTAATTCAAATGGAACTTTTTCGTAGTCAGGATTCACATGCATGATAGTTCAGCAAGTAAAATGCAAGATTTATGTCACCTTGAATCAACTCTGATCTGAGTGACGATTTGGGAATGTTCTCAGTTGGCCCCCTGAAAGAGGAGTGACGATTAGACGGCTTGAATTGTAATTTCCTGTGGCACCCTCAGAGTTATGTGATTTGTATCCCATCCAGCCTCTTCTAGTTGTACCAAAAAACCATCAAACCTATTGTTTAATTCAGTCAAGCTTAGCTTGAGCTGGACAAAGACATCCTCTGATTTGCTCCAATTCTGATGGAGCAAGTAGGATTGCCACACACACCGTAAGACTGATACGCTTGTAGCTCCCTCCTGTGGAATTCAAGTTTAACGATTTGATATCCCCTATACAGTAGCGACTCTACAGTTCCTTACCTTAAAGGACACAAAGACTTCAAATTCTGTTCGTAGTTGGTTCACCACAAGAAAATATTTCTCCTCTTCATAGAGTCTGAGAAGCATTCTCACCTGTTCAAAAAAGATAAAAGGTAAATCGAGCTTTGAGTTTCAGACTCTTATGTTTCCACACAAAATTTGTTTACTTCAAGTTGTTTTTCTGTAAATGTCCAGGTTTATTCTTCTAAATATGAAGGTTATCCAATCCATATCTAACCTAGAAATTTTGAATAGCTTAAATGCATCTATAGACCATAGATAATGCATAGAGAAAAATGAAGGTGATAAAGAAGATCCTTATTCAACCATAACATAGTACTATTAGGGGAAACTGTTGGAGTTGCATTGGATTAGAGTTTGCAAGTAAAAAAAATCAGTTATTTTGCTGCATACTCTCACAATTTACACACACGTTTGTAAATATATGGGTTTTGTCTAATTATTTTGGAGTGGAGAAAGAAAGAGAAAGCTTCCACGCATTGGGGGGTGGGGGGTCATACCTCCGAGCCACGTTTCTGGCCAGTAACCATCTCTTCCAAGGGCACGCCAAAAGTAATTCTTGGTCTAAGAAATTTTTCCCATACTAAAATATTTTCCATCCTGTTGCACTCATTGATTCCTGATGCAAAGGAAATTTATATATACATTTTCAATTAAAAGCTTAAGTCGATGGAGGATCATAACCTTCCTTACCTGGAAGTTTTTGAGATAAGACATGCGAGTTCACTAGTATGCGAGCACGCTTGAGGTTTATCTGTCAGAATACTTATAATGCTAAGAATATTTACAGTTGTTGGGTCACTTTTTTTTTCTCTTTATTGAAGAAAAAGTCGTCACATTGTTTTATGCCAATAAAATTCCACTCTTCACAAAGTAGATATCATATACCTTCTCTTACCGTATTAAACCGCAGAACTGAGAGGGACAGATAACGGAACCACAGGTGAAGGATCCGCAATCCGAGCCATGTTGATGTCAACACAAGATACGAAGATGAAAAACCAGGTGTATCCTAAATTGTGGTTCTGGTTAAGGTATCAAAAAATAATCGCGGTGAAACGAGATTTAAATCCAAATAATGTGTTTAAAGCTTAAAGATGCTTAACAGACCAGAGCAAGTATGCCTAGAGCAAGGCCAACAAGCTCGGCAGCTACTTCCCAAACTTCCTCCTGTCAAATTTAACCATTAAATCCAGTAAGATGACCTACATAAACTAAGTAATAATTCCTAAATAGAGGTTATGCCAACAATTCACAAATTTTAAAGGGTAAATTACAAAGGATTGAACTATCTCCAGGAAAACTTTATTTTGTCTTAAGATTTTACAACAACCTTCTTGAGGCAGCTCTACAATTCATCCTAAAGTTTTTTTTATCTGTTTTACAACCCAAAAAAGGTGCAATTTGTAAAATAGAAACAAGAGTTCTCTGTAATTAACAAACTTAATTGGGTAGAAAAAAAGAAAGAAAGAATTAGGTCAAACATTAAGGCAGTTTATATAATTAGCTCAATTCTTAAACTTAATGCAGTGGGCACTACGTTACAATGTAAAATGGTTTTATACTCGAGACATCTTATACTCTGAAACTGATAGGCGTCACATTATTACTATTATTATTGTTGGGCCTTATTATTATTATTACTATTATTGCCTTTTAAGTGATGGAATAAGTAGCCCGTTGGGTTGTGTTACTCTTGCTTGACAAAAACTCTTATGAACTCATGTTCACATGATTTTTTTTTTTTCAAGTATCATTGTTATGCATTCGAACTATTACTGTTATGCATACAAACCATCACTGTTATACATATACAGTTTCACAGTTTAAAAATCGTTTAAAAATCAAGCATTTTTCTAAACAGTGATAGTTTGTATGCATAACAGTGACTCGATAAAGAGAGTTCACATGAATTCGGGTTCACACAAATGTTACTCTTATTGCTCAAGACTTAAGTAGGTTTGAGTCTATTTTAATAAGGTTTTCACTAGAGTTAGGGTTACCTTTTGATCACTGAGTTTAGTGGCTACAGCCGTGGCAGAGATTTATTCTCTATGGCCTCATTTTGAGGTGTTTTATTCAGTAAATTTCGTTAGTTTTGTGTTATTACCGTCTTCACTCTATCAGAAACATATGCTTATACATCACAAGATTAATATAAGTATAGTAGGGAATAAGCTAATGACATACCTTTGCAGATACATCCCCAAGATTTCCAGAGATTGCAAAATGGTTTTGGATCACACGAAATGAAGGATCTCTTAAACCCCTACCAACTGCCTGCAGGAATAAATATTTTGCTGGATAAAGTCTCATTTTCTGACATCAAGTTTAGAACCATTGCCATAAGCAATGTTGTGGACTCAGGATTTTTTTTCAAAACTATGTTATATATAATATTCTGGACTTCAATTTATTGTGCTGAGAATATTAATGCATGCTTTTCCAGGATCACTAAGTCTGCTTCTTTATATCCTTTAAAAGCCAGTCAATGTGTTTCAACACCAAACTGGTGAAACCTGATCTATTTCCTGCACTCCAAATTGTAGCACCAATTGTTTCTCATATCTATGCAGGATGGCAACAAATTTGTAGTGTTAAATGAGATAATAAAACTTAGTAACTTTACCTTAGCAAGATTTCCTAGTGACGCCAATGGCAAGAAATAACCAGGATATAGTTGGGTGCTAAGATCAAAGATGCTGCAACAGAAACATAATATATTCATCACATAATACACCTACCTAAAAAAACAAGTTTTTCTATTAAGATTATATTATTCAAACCTTCCGGTGCTGCCAATGAAGTCTGCATATAAGCGCCATTGTTTAGGATCATTATCAAAAAGATTACCAAATCTTCCACCTGAAATTAAATCAATATCTATTACTTGCACATTCATATGATATGTTTTTTTAGAATTTTATAAGAGATAGTCAAGCCAATGAACAAACACATAATTTTTTTTTATAAGAGATAGTCAAACCAATGAATAAACGCCCAACAGCACCAATGCCATCCTTTGACACCCATCTGCAAACACAAACAGATGCTCCTACTTTAGTATGGTGAGTAAATGCTTTTTGACAGAAGTTAAATCAACTTCTCAAACAGTTCATCGGATGAGCACGATGTGTCAATCTAAAAAAGAGTAAAGTAGTGACATGTAAACAAAAGGTATCTTGAAAGAAACAGTTGAACAAGGATGAAGAGCTGTTACCTAATTGCAGCAGCAGCAGCTGCAGCACTAGTTCCTGAAAATGAGCCTACTCCAACAGCCTATATTCATAGTGCAAATCTTAGTACCAAGTTACCAACCATTAAGTACTAAATTTTCTGGCTGGGATTGCTTAAATAAATGATGTTAGCATAACTACTAAAGGTACCCAAATACTGATCACGAACTGAAATGGAAAAGTCAAAAATGGTTGGATGCATATCAGTACTCATACGATCGAAGGATCATGAAACCAATTTGAAGGTTCAGAATGTGGTCATGATCATAACTTCAAAATAAAGGGAGAAACATATGCAACATTATTTCTGAAGAAAAGATGCAAATCATACAATCAAAAAGCTTTGAATTCCATTATGGCCTATTTAGAAAATCGAACAAGTAATAAGTGTTGAAGCATATTTAGAAAATCATTCAATGTGGCATACCAAGCTGAGTAAGTTAATGGCCTGAGATAGATTCACATGCCTTTAAAAGACTGGAAGTAACCAAGGTATGACATATCCACCCTGTGACATTAGTTGGGAACTGAAGCAATATGTACTCCAAATAATCATCAGAGACAGAATCTGCACCAAGATATTCTAAATTAATTCAATATACGCCAACTTGTAGAATTTTAATCATGTTCTCCAAGTTACTAATAATACGCCAATGATGAAATGGCCACTCTTCTGTCATAGAAAGTGAATTTATGTACTAAAGTCTAGCAAGCAGCATACACCACCTGGGAATCCTGCAGGCAGGATAAAATCTTTGACATTTTTGGGGATCCAAGACAAGTACAACTCAGTGTTCTCAATCCGTGGATCTTGCAACACATTAGATTCAGGCAAAATGTCCTCGAGAATTGTTCTAATTTGCACATCAGATTCTACGACATATCTGGACCAAAAGTAAAAATAGAATTCAGAAATCAAATTGGGGACTATCTTAGCCCAAATATTAGCTAAAGGAAGAATGAATTCATATGCAAACTATCAGCATGTGTGATAATGTAAATACGTTAAGCATCCAGCAAATGTAACTGCAATTTAAATATTATATACAAAAAAGTTGAAAGCAGGAGGAGAAAATAGCTATGCAAGCTAAACAAAGTAAAACTCTTAGACGAAATTACCTTTTGGAAGTGCCATTAGCGTATTTTTCGAGTAAAATTGGATGTGCTTCTCTTTCCTCCCTTCAATTACACATATATGTGGAATCATGCATAGTTTAAGAATGAAGTGAAGATGTAGTTGTTAATAATATCAAGGCGAATAGACTTACTTAATAGATTGGGAGTCATTAGCCGAATGTGGTAACGATGGATTGCAGAGAATCTGAAATCGGTCAAATCTGGTAGGTATTGAACTTCGCTGGAAATCAAAGCTGAAGCTCTGGCCGGAGAACGGCAAAGCGGCGGAGACCATTTCTTACTCTTTTGTTGCTTAATCTTCAGAGCGGGATGAATGATCTTGTATTCTGGTTGGGAAATTAGGGGATGAGAGATATTATGAAAATGAAAATGGCATCAACTTATGGGGTGCTTGTCAAAGCTTTTTCCAACCGATTTTTAGCTTCCAATAAAATATTTTGGTCACATAAAATTTATTCTATTTTTTTATTTATTTAATGTTAGTAATTCATTAAATAAAAATATAAAAGAAAAAGAACTACTCCGTATATAATTTAATTTGGGGTTGTAGACGCAGCTATTAAAAAAAAAAAAACCCCGAGGACTAAGAATTAAAATATGGAGATGCGGGGTATCGATCCCCGTACCTCTCGCATGCTAAGCGAGCGCTCTACCATCTGAGCTACATCCCCATCATGGAAAATAATCTCGATTAACTTAATTTATACGTTGAGATAAAATTCGGCCCAAATATCCCGCGGTTATGGACCCTAAAAAAAGGTTCACAAGCTTTTGCTGAAAAGCTTTACTCTAATCTACAATCAATCTGTCATTAATTCCACTATATATGCATCATTCACGAAACTGCAAATCACTCCAAAGAAGATCACAAGACTGGTTTTTTCAGATTTCGTATAGTTTATGATATAGCAGCTATATTGCATTCAATTAACTTGTACATATTATTCACCAAATAAATAAACCATTACAATACAAATTCATACTTGTATATAAGGGTAAAAGCTCAATGCAATACGCCAATACCTTGCTGTACTAAAATATGTTCTTCACAATTATATACTACATTTATACTTGTGTGTGTACACAGAGGAAGATCGAGCAGTTTCCTGGGTACTTGCAGTTCAAAATCTCAACGCTTTCATCTCCATTTTACTTTACAACAATGAATGAATTCAATTTCAAGAACACATCATTTCTTCAACTTTTGAGGATTTAAATCCTAGTTTGGGAGAATCTGCACGAGGAAAAAAATATATTATAGGAGTATATAACTAAGGTTTGATTATGATAAAAATGTGTGCATTAAAGATTTTAATTAAGTATTAATGCTTACTTCAAAAAAAAAAAAAAAGTTGCCCCTAAGCACAAAAAAAATAAGACCCAATCACAAAGTAGCATAAGATAAGAACCAATCCCTTTACGTAATGAGAGGTTCCATCCTGTAAAAGTCACAAAGAAAATAGTTAGTAGGAGTATCATATACTTAGTAGAAAATTTTATTTTAGAATCTTATCCTTTTAATAAACTCATAAATTTGAGGTATTTTACCTGTAATGCAAACATTGTCAAAAGTATGGACAGAGCGAGAGTGCTCGTTTCAAGGAGACTCAAATCAAGATCCATTTTAACACCAATGATCCATGAAACTATCACGCTTAAAGGGACCTAATAATTTTCAAGAAATTCAATTTAATATTATCATCACATACATCGAATTACAAAATAAAAATTGTAAACGAAGATACACCGTTAAATTGAAGATATTAATCTTACCACAAACATGGCAATTTGAGTTGCTGAACCTAGAGCAACACCTAAAGTTATATCCTGCACCACAAAAAAATAATTGAACTTATGGGAAAATTGACATACATATATATATTCAATTTTTTTTTTTTTGATGAATGACTAACCAATTTATTTCTAAACGCAAAAATGATAGCCCCAGCATGTTCAACTGCATTTCCCACAATTGGCAGTAAAATCACACTAATAAACTTGACAGATAAGCCCCAAGAAACTGACGCAGCCTGCATAAGACAATATGTTCCATATTAATAGACCATAATTTAATTCTCCAACTTAACTAGAAGATTGCAACATTTTGTTCTGCACAATTTTCATCAAGTGATTTTCCAGTCTACAAGCATAACTTTTAGTGTTAATTATGTACGTACGTACTTCAATTGTGGCAGCCACGTACTCGGAGAGCAGAGCTACAATGCTAGTCATGAGAGTTAGCCAAATGAAGGCACTCCAGAAGCTAATTGCTGGTGTTTCTTCGGTTATTACATTGCTGTCGTCTTCTACGCCCTTAAAAGCAACGAAATAACAATTAGAATACGAGATTAAAAACAGAGAATTGATTAATCTCTTGAGGTATATACCATATACCTGCTGTGATTGAAAGAGTTGTCGATGAGTGAAAAGATGGAAGACGAGGTACGCAACGTAGGCAAGAAGCATGATAATGCTGCTTGCCCTGGACAACTCAAGTATGGCAAGTGCAGTTAATTGATCAGGTGAATTTCCAGTATATTTAAACATGAGAGGTAGAACATGGCACAACAATCCCAACAACAATAATAGTGAGTTCACACCCACTTGTTTCTGTCAAAACAAATCAATTACCAAAATCAAGAATTAGTTATTTTAAAATTTTCATCTTGTGGTCTATAAAAGATAATTTAAGTAATTAAGGTGAATAAATAATCCTTACTTTATCAAATTTTTGTTCTTTTGAAATGTTTGCAATGCCACCACAAAAGAGTGAGGATCCAAGAACTAAAAGAAGATTAGAGAGAATGGAGCCCAACAGGGAGTATTTCACAACATCTATTTTATTGTGAATTATCGCAAAAATTGCTATTATCAGTTCGGTTGCATTCCCACATGTTGCATTTATAAGGCCCCCAACTGCAACCAAAATCCCAACAATAATTAAATAAGATTATTAGTCCTATATATATAGTCACATGAAATAATAAAAGAAAATTTGAAATAAAAGGTATAGATTTAAAAGTTGCGACTATATTAATTTCATACCGTACACAATTTATATCATTACATGTGATCGGAGCCCATTCATGAAAAAGTCAAGATGATTATGGTGGCTTAAAAGCACATGATTGAAGGTAATTTTTTTTTTTTAAAATAACTTTTTCTTTTCTTTTTTGACGTTCATTGGTTAAGGACAAAAAAGTAATTAAAAAATACCTGTCGGACCCGTGAAGAAAGCAATTTGCCTGCATTGATTAACCATTGATTAATTAATTTATAGAAACAATTTTAACGGTTAACCATTGATTAATTAATTCAAATTAAAAAAAAAAATAATAAAATCTTACTCTGTCAGAAAACTTAGACGCTCTGCAAGAGGAATGAATCCGAGCAAACTCAAAGAAAACACCCATGCCTATTTCCAAATTTAAAAAAATCCATTAAATAATACAATAAATAAATGCAAAAAATTGGAACTAATGGCCATCAAAAATGCAGAGAAGGTAGGTAGATAGAAAAGGCTGTATGCATTAATTAAATTTAGCAAAAAAAATAAAAATTAAAAAAAGCTGACCTGTCCGTAATGACGGTAGTCTGCAACAATGGCGAAAGGAATAGTGATAAAGAGAAGAGAAAGCTTCGTCCCCAGCAAAACCTCTTGCAAATTGCCGAAAATACCCCGCAAAAATCCGAGCCGAATATTCGAAACCAGAGAAAGATTCGATTTATTGAGGAGAGAAGTAGCAGCAGACATGCTCATGAATTCCTTGCTCACAACCTTTTCTTGCTTAATGCTTGCTTAACTTATTAATTCCTCCTTCCAACACCTTTACTCAAATTCTCAAACACAATCTAATCTCTAAATTTTCTCTCCATTTCTAATTTTAGTAACTTTTTTTAAAGCAAATCTATTCCATCATCATTAATTATTGTCGTCAGCTTTAAATAGTGGGCCTAATTACAAGGACGCTAAAATTTATCCAGGCCCAATTGCAACCCAATTCGTTTTTTTTTTTCTTTCTACATATGTATTTTAATTTCATTGCACATTTAAAAATTATGTAAAAAAAATTTTGTTGTTGTTGGAAAAGACCCCTAATGGGATCCGTTAGGTGAATATAAAATTTAAAATAATCCTTCGATGAATAAGAATAATCCACAAATCTACTAAAAAATGTATAAAAAGTAAAACCTACTCACATGCAAAATAGTCCACAAATTGCATGAGAGCGGTGAGTCATCCAACAAAGTACAAATCACACGAACATTAATATTATCATATGAAATTTTCTCAAGAAAAAAAAAGTCTTGTGAAATTAATTTTAAAAAAACCTATGATTCCGTATACTTGAAGAAGTGCTTAAAATAAAGAACAAAAGAATAGAATTCCCATCTTTGCATACACCAATATCGTTCTACTTCTACACTTCTCTCCTACAATTGATTGTATTACAAAATTATAAAATACATCGCCTACATCTCAATCTCATAATTCAAAAGACTCTGACTTAACTTTCATTCAAGCTTCCTTTCTAGTTTCTACAAACAAAATGCTATATATGAGAGAGAGGTGTTGAGAGCAAGCCCTAAAAGACACTAGAGCTTTGATCTTGTTTCTTGCGATTCTCCTCCATAATGTTCTGAAATTCTTTTTCTGCTGTCGCTATGACACGCTTCACAGTATCAAAGGTAGTAAGCCTTATGCTGCAAGAGAAATATACAAGATTCAGAAAACATTGTCGTTTGATAAAATCCCTTATCAGTTTGTGTAAAAGTTTAAGAGATTTGGTAATGAATAATGAGTCAACAAAAACATCTAATACTCTTATCAGTTGTATCAAGAAGACATGCATGGACAGAGAAACTAAACAAGAACCTGCTGTTAGGTAGAGTCTTTAATGCATTGGGGACGAAACCCCTGTAGAGTCCCACTAAACCATCACGAGCAACAATCCCTGATTCAAAATTCATCGAGATATTTAGCAGCTTCAAACACTGGAGAAAATTGTCCAACCATATAGTACAACATAATCTTCATTGTGTACCCATGCAGTAACTCTGTGATGCACTTTATATAGCTAGATTATATTCTAATATTTTAGTACTTTCATTTACCAAATAAATTAAAAGGGTAAAAGATTAACGCGTGAGTAAGATATGCAAATTATAGGTGAACATACCAGAGCTTAAAGAGTAAACAGGTTTGCCCTGTGTGCCTCTCAGAAAATAAAAGTTGAGTTTTCTATGTAGGAGAACACAGCCATCACAGCAAAGGCTTAAATGTAATCAACTTACGTAAGGCCAAAGTTGAACATATTGCTGTCATTCTGCCCTCGTGTATACATACTGATTATCAGAATAACGATGATATGGTATAAATGGATTATATACTTTTGTGAGTTTTTGAATATCACCATCACTTTTACAGCTTCAAAGTTTAAACTAATAGGGTCATTTACACTAGATAAAATAAATCACGGGACTTTCATCTCTTCATCTAAACTTCCACCAGAATCTGGTTTTTTGTCTCAACTTGATATCTATTACACTAGTTTGTCATCAAAGTATAATAATAATTACCTGGAAAGGCATCAAAAATTGTCCTATAAGGAGTCCCCTTCATTTGCATTTGTCGCCTAACTGTGTCCAAAGGATAACACAAGAGTGTGGCTACAGTGGCTGACACCAATGCTGTAGCCAGGGATGCTTCGGTCCTCTTCTGATATTTTTCTGGCAGAGCCTTCTTCACCCTGCCATTCAGGTATGATTCAGATTTAAAATAAAGAAAAAAAAAACTAACTCTGCCTGAACATCATTAAATTAGAATAGTACTAAATTCGTAAACTCACAAGTCAAAAACACAAAAATTCACTGCAATATAAGGCGCAATTCCAATAAGCGAAGGTCCTAAACCATTATAAAATGATGCGAAGCCTTCCTCTCTCAACATGTTTACAGCAACCTGCAAAATGATGGTGCAGAAGTTTGTCATCAAATGCAGAAAGCCCTCTTTCGATAAGTTAACACAGATAAAATAGCTTTACCTCTGTCATTGTTTTGTATCCAGGATCGACAGCTAGCCTCAACCTAAGGACGTCTAGTGGGTAGGTGACCTGAGTAAATACAGATAATTGAGATACAAATGCTTATTGGGAGCAAAGGGAATAAGTAGTTCCATGGGCCTTCTAACATTATTCCAGAAAATATACACAAATGTTTGCACTCTAGAGAATCCATTCATAGATGGTAGCCAGAGAATAAATTCATCAGATTAAGATTTTAGTCTGTCCATTTCGTTTTCAACTTACAAAAGTTGAAGTCATGCCAGCACAAGCACCTGCTGCTAATCTTCCAAGTACGGAGAGCTCTCCATCCCGTCCCCGAAAAAGTTTCTGAAAATTGAAAATAAACAATTTTATACTTAAAAAAGATGAATGATCTGATGCCACAACTCTACTGGGATTCAGTTATGACCATCACCTTGTATGTTTCATAAGCAAAAAGCTGTACTGCACTGTAAGGTATGATTCGTATCACCTATAGCATTGAAAAAAATGGGAAACAGGGCATTCGAATTATAGGAGTTAAAAAGAGAGAAGTAAATAAAGCATTCTATCATATAAAATATCTTTGTCCTGCAGAGAGGAGCTGTAATTGGATATTTAGAAAACAAACGGAGTGCCAAACCTGGGGGAGGTTCCCTTTCCAGTACCCTTTCAGTCCTTCTTCACTCCCAATCAATGTTAAGGCCTAAACAAAATTTCAAAAGATTACTGCATAAGAAAATGTTGTAAGCATGGAAAGAAGTTATTCAAAAGAATATGCAATTTTATCAAATGCCAAATGGAATATAATACCCTTTAAGTTCTTGAAATCATATTCAGACCAATAACAGAAAATTGTTGGTTACTTTTGTATGATTTGAAATTTTGAAGTTAGATACCTATAACTATAACTGCATAATCCTGATTCACAGAGGGAGTAGGATAGCACTTGCCATTGTTGTTTGTGTGTGTATTGGGGGAGGCCATTAAATAAAAGAAGTTGCAAAGAAAAAACGCATAATAAATAAAACAGATAACTCTTATTGAAACAAGGCAGAAACAAAAAAGGAGTATTGACATGTCATGGGCCATGAGCAGCTGTTTTGGTGATAGTACATTTATCACTGATTGCTTCAACTTTACAGAATAGTTTCACGATCCCTCACACTTATAAGCAAATAAATAAAAAGAAACAATGCTTTACACAACCTTAATTACATGGTTTTAGTAGGTATTAACTTTTCAGTGTCACAAAAGAACTTGTGTGTTCCAGTTGCCTGTAAAAGATTAATAGTGGAATCTTACCAGGAAAGCAGATGGTGTAATCAGCTTCAGCAGAAATTGAAAATATACAGTTGAAATACCTCTACGAATCCGATTCCCTTCCTCACGCCCTCTTGTCCAGCCCTAAGTCCATGAGTCTGCATATATTGGGGAAAAGCTTATTAAAATCAACATAGTTTATTCTTGGGACATGAATTGTATTAAGTATTCAGAATCTTGCTTTAATTAGCTTATTTAATTTGTTGGAAGTTACTCACTAAAGCCATAATTATGAAAGCCATAAAAGATTATACAATGGCCAGAATCATTCCCTAATTAGCTTGTTAATTTGATGGAAGTTAGAATTTAGAACTAAAGCCATATGAATTCAGTACACACACTTGCGCAATGAATGTGCAGAGATATGTAGGTAGTAGAGAAAATACAATTTCCGATTTCTGAAAACAACAGAGAAACTACAAAATTAGGTAAAATGGAAGACAGTAAAAAGTTAAAACATCAACAGAAGAATCGAAACAAAAGGGCAAAAACAATCAACCAAATTAAGTAACATTGACCAAGTTCTGGTATCAAAGGGAACACTCTAATAACCTGCATTAGAAGCTTGATGCGATCAAGCGGCGCGGTGACAGTTTTGGCGGCAGCGCCGGCAATTGCGCCGGCGGCGAAAAGCGCAGCTTCTTTGGGAATCAATGCAACTGCAGCCAACGGATGCTTCAAAAGCTGATCGAACGTCGGCGAGAATTCCTTTTCCTCCCTCCTCTCCGCAAGCGAGATACACGCGAAATTCGGGTTTCTGACATTGCCATCACGAGAGAACGATTTGGTTTGGCATTGGAGCCCGGTAGAATTGTGCGGGTGAAGACCCGGAATTTCCCGCCATACTAATCTAGCTCGAGAGTTATCAGTCATTTCTAGACAGAGGTTTGGGCTTCGTTGTTCAGATAAGGTGGCGCCTGGCGCGAGTTGGTTTACCAGAGACGCAGAGAGAATGAAGTGAAAAAATGTTTTGGGGGTTAATTCACGTGAGAAAATGTTTTGGGGGTTTATTCACTTTGGTGGTGCTTGTTTTGGGATTGCGTGGATTGAATTTGGATTGTTGTGGATTGAATTGAGATTTGGATAATTTAAATAGCAATTGTGTGTAAGTTGGGATTGGTTAAGGATTAAGAAGTAAGTGTATATTTAACTTTATTAAAAGTGATGTTATAATATTTTATTATTGTTAATAGTGAAAGAAAAGTAAGAGAAAGAAGAAAGTATGAGAGACAATGAGCGTAGAAAAGTAAGAGGAAGAAGAAAGTAGGAAAGTGAATGAGTGATTTGATTGTATAAAAATAGGTGTACAGATCACAGGTGTATTGTGTATTGTATGATGGATTTGTATTTGGATTGAGAGAGATTGGATTGAGAGAGGGTCAATCCAAATCCGAATTGACCAATCCCAAAACAAACACTGCCTTTATTCTTTCTTGTTTTTTTTTATCATTATTATTCCCTCCATTTTTTAATAAGATTTTCATTAAATTTATTGGAAAGAAGAGTAAGAGAGGGAATAAAGTATGAGAGGAAATGAGTGTGTGAAAGAAAAGTAGGAAAGAGAATGAGTGATTTGATTGTATAAAAATAAGTGTATAGGTGTATTGTAAGAGTGTATTGGTATTTGTATTTGGATTGAGATGGATTGAGAGAGATTGAATTGAGAGAGGGTCAATCCAAATCCGGATTGACCAATCCCAAAACAAACACTGCCTTTATTCTTTCTTGTTTCTTTTTATCATTATTATTCCCTCCATTTTTTAATAAGATTTTCATTAAATTTATTGGAAAGAAAAGTAAGAGAGGGAAGAAAGTATGAGAGGGAATGAGTGTGTGAAAGAAAAGTAAGAAAGAGAATGAGTGATTTGATTGTATAAAAATAGATGTATAGGTGTATTGTAAGGGTGGATTGGTATTTGGATTGAGATGGATTGAGAGAGATTGAATTAGGATTGGGCCAAACCAATCCCAAAACAAACATTGCCTTTATTCTTTCTTGTTTCTTTTTATCATTATTATTCCCTCCATTTTTTAATAAGATTTTCATAAAATTTATTGGAATTTAGAAAATGTGTAGGTTGACCGATATATCTTTAAATAATAAATATTGTCTCTAATTACATTAATTTTATAATACACATTTTTCATAGTACAAATTATATATTCCCTCCGTCTAATTTTATTATGCCTACTTCTACGGGCACGAGTTTTAATGAATATTGATTAGTTTATTTATAAAGTAGATAAGTAGAGGGTGGAGATAAAAGTAGTATGAAGAGTATTGTTTCAAAAAAGGGTATGAGCATAATAAAATTGGACAACAAAAAAAAGGAAAGTGGAAATAATGAAATTGGACGGAGGGAGTATTAAATATTTCCAAATTCTTTAACTAATTTTACATCCTTTTCAAGTATTTTTAATTTTATGTTATAAATAATTAATTTTCTAAAGTTAAAAGGAGTGCATAATTGAAACAAAAAGCATAAAAAAATTTAAAACATTGTGCAAAAGAAAAAAATTAAAATATGGGTTGGTCTGGTATGGACTCGAGTGCATGTTGTGCATCCTAGTCCATGTTGCACTTTTCAGTTTACTGACTTACACTTTTTGGTAAATGGTGTTGCACTTTTCAATTATTAAACTGTATAATAATATTTTTAGTAATAATTGAAAAGTGCAACACCATTTATCAAAAAGTGTAAGTGGGTTGGTCTGCTATGGACTCGAGTGCATGTTGTGCACCCTAGTCCATGTTGCACTTTTCAGTTTACTGACTTACACTTTTTGGTAAATGGTGTTGCACTTTTCAATTATTAAACTGTATAATAATATTTTTAGTAATAATTGAAAAGTGTAACACCATTTACCAAAAGTGTAAGTCAGTAAACTGAAAAGTGCACATTAACTAGGGTGCACAGCATGCACTCGAGTGCATACTAGACTTTCCCTTAAAATATCACTTATTGAAAATGGATGGAGTATTTTTTTTTTTTTTCCATTTTGTAATTAATTTTACCACTTTTGTTTTCAAATAAGCCAATTGTGATGATTCCCAGCGGTTTCATTTATGAATATCTGTTACTATAAAGTTGTGCAAAAAGATTTTTTTTTTATTTTTGAGGGGGCAAAAATAAATTTTTGGTTCCAAAAAGTAAATGCACAAAAGGAAAATTGAGTTTCACTTTAGATTTATCTTAATATAAAGATAAAGGTGTATTAATGTAAGGGTTGGTCTGCTATGGACTCGAGTGCATGTGCACCCTAGTCCATGTTGCACTTTTCAGTTTACTGACTTACACTTTTTGGTAAATGGTATTGCACTTTTTAATTATTAAACTGTATAATAATATTTTTAGTAATAATTGAAAAGTGCAACACCATTTATCAAAAAGTGCACATGGACTAGAGTGCACAGCATGCACTCGAATACATACTAGACTTTACCTTAATTTTTTTTTGATGGAAAGTTAAATATCCATCCCTTTTTTTTCCCCTCCCCGTGACTCGAACCCAGGACCTAAGGCCCAGATAGTGGTGCTCTAAGCACTTGAGCTATCCACTTTGTCGAGACTTTACCTTAATGCAATAATAACTATGTGTGTTACTAATAGTTATATTACATAGTTTTTTCATATAGTACAGTAGTTACACACAAGGATGAAAATATCGCTATCGCATCAAATATCGCTACCTTAATTTTACGGATATATCGATATCGCATATCGATATCGCAAAAAAATTGAAAAAATGACGGAAATCTTATTCAAATCTTGGAAATTTAACATGAATTTTTTTTTATGGATTATTAAAACATACTATTATACATGTATTCCATTCAAAAGTCATTAAAATTATATGTTTAAATCAAACATATAGATAATAAATTATATAAATGCTGGCTGACAAAAACTAATTGACAACATAATACAATATAAAATGATTAAATGTACATGATAAAATACAATTAATATCAAAATGATGATCTATAAGGTTCAAATATAGTAGGTGAAATGACATTTTTGTCCAAACAACATTGATAAAATACAATTAAATACTAGCTGACGAAAACTAATTGACAACATAATACAATACAAAATGATTATATAAATATACATGATAAAATACAATTAATATCAAAATGATAACCTATGAGGTTCACATATAGTAGGTGAAATGACATATTTGTCCAAACAACATTCATACTAATTCATCACATTATAGTAATTTAGGATATAGTTATGCACGTGTAATTCATATGTTTAAAAAAACTACTACATATGGTGAATTGAGAATATATTTTCTTGCACTATTAAAAATAAAATAAAATGTATAATTTTGTACATATAAAAATAAAATTTCAAATAAGTTTGCGATTTTTTCAGATTTTGCGATATTGTGCGATATCATGCGATATATCCGCGATATTTCCCGATTCCTGTCCAATTTTACACTACGGTTGAACGATATCGATATCGACATCGATATTTAGCGATATATCTGCGATACTCGGGAAAAAATACATTAGACCCTAATATCCATATCGCAATATCCAAATTTGCGATATATCCGCGATATTTCGCGATATTTTCATCCTTGATTACATATACTTGTTTCTATATTTTTGAACTTGCATTAATACACTTTTGACATTTTAGTAATAAAATTTAGGTCTTGTAGTAACATAATTTTGGTCATGTAATAAGATAATATTTTAATTAAGATTGACCTGCTTTAACCCGCGTTGATCCATGAATTTTAATTTAATTTATTTTAATTAGTCAATATTTACATGTATGCAATACTGCATATAGATTTTTGTCGTGCAAGTTCCTATTCGACGGAGGGAGTAATTAGTTTACATATGTGTATGTAGTAAAAAAACTAAAAAAAGGTTCTTACACATGTACGTTACTGCATAAAATATCCTCACACGTGTATGTACTACATTAAAGATTTCACTTTTTTGGCGGATTCATTATCGTACTTTTTAAAATATTTTAAAATAAAATATTTGTATTTTTGTTTTGGGCAAAATAAAATATTTGTGTTTCCTTCATACTACTATTGTCGACTAGACACGTGCAAAATCGAACCGTCAAACCGGTCAAACCGCCGGTTACGATTTAAAAATCGAACCGTAACCGAAAAATGACGGTTCGGTATTTTGACAAACCGCAAACCGCCGGTTTGGTCGGTTTTGACGGTTAACCGCCGATTTGACGGTTTTTTATTAAAAAAAAAAAAAAAAATTTAATGCAGAATTCTTCTATTTTTAATGTATAAATTTAAGTTATATAATTTTTATTCAATTCTAGTAATGTATTTTCTAAAAAATGAGTTAAAACGAATAAAATACGAACGAAAACGGAGTGAAAACGAGAGCGAAAATGGAGATAATATTAAAAAAAAAAAAAAAACAAACCGGCAATTTTCAAACCGAACCGCCGGATTGAAAACCGTAACCGGCGGTTCGCGGTTCGGTTGCCGAAAAACCAAAACCGTAACCGCCGATTTCTAACCGAAACCGACGGTTTGGAACCGTTGCCCATGTCTACTAAAAAAATCGACACTCACATGAAGACTAAAATGATCTCTCTATATAAATAATTCAAAAACTTCATATGAGAACATTACTCCGGTAGATTTTTTTTCCCCTAAAAAGAACATGAATTATATATATCTTGATTTCGAATCCGGCAGATAAATCTACAAAATACATTATTGAAAAGTTGATTACAACTCCAACGCTAGCTGGCTATCTCTTCATGTTTATAATCAAGAAACCTTTAGGAAAAGAGTGAAAAAAATTAATTAAAACGTACATAAAAGAAATAAAAAATTAATTATTTTCTTATATATAGAGAGAACGCTAGAGAGAAAAATACCAATAAATTCTATTTCAAAGTCTCATCATCACTTGATCTTGTGAGGATTTAAATCCAACAGTGTCTGCAGGAAAAATATACATGCATATTAAGGTTTGATTATGATCAAAGATAATTGTGTAAAAAAAATAATTTAAGAATTAATGCTTACTTAGTGGGCCCCTAAACACAAAAAAGCAAGCTCCGATGACAAAGTAACAAAAGAGAAGAACTAGTCCCTTTACGTAATGAGAGGTTCCATCCTGTCAAATTAACGAAGAAAATTGTGTATAAATATAACAGAGATTTTGATTTTTAAATCTTGCCCTTATTTAAATAATTTGAATTAATTAATTAATTACCTGTAATGCAAATGTTGTTACAAGTATCGACAGTGCGAGAGAGCTTGTTTCAAGAACGCTCAAATCAAGATCCATTTTGACACCAACTATCCATGAAACTATCACGCTTAAAGGGACCTAATTCATTTTCAAGAATTTCAACATTATCATGCTATTTATCTAATTGTAAAAAAAAAAAAAAAACTGAGAATATATTTATATCTTACCACAAACATGGCAATTTGAGTTGCTGAACCTAGAGCAACACCTAACGTTATATCCTGCACCACAAAAAAATAGTTAAGACTTATGGGGAAAATGACATACATATATATTTCTTTTTGTGATGAAAAACTAACCAATTTGTTCCTAAAGGCAAAAATGATAGCCCCAGCATGTTCAACTGCATTTCCCACAATTGGCAGTAAAATCACACTAATAAACTGGACAGATAAGCCCCAAGAATCCGATGCAGCCTGCACAGGGCAATTAAATAAATATCACATTTTTCTTGGACCATAATACTATAATTTTGTTGATTTGTTGTGCAAATATTTCATCAAGTGACTGTCCGGTCTACTAGCATAAATTACAAAAGAAGGAATAATTTCTTCATATTTATAATTTAAACCCAATATATATTTATAACTTACTTCAATAGTGCCAACCACGTATTCAGAAAGAAGAGCTACAATGGCAGTCATGAGAGTGAGCCAAATGAAGGCACTCCAGAAGCCAACTAATGGTGTTTCTTCTGAAACATCGTCATCATCTTCGTCATCTTCAACCTTTTAATCATAATACAAAATTAATTAATTAAATACGAGATTAATTAAAATTATTTAATTAATTAATACTATACCGGTTGGGTTTGGAAGATTTGTCGATGGGTGAAAAGCTGGAAAACGAGATAAGCAAAGTAGGCAAGAAGCATGACAATGCTGCTTGCCCTGGACAGCTCAAGTATCCCAAGTGCAGTTGATTCAGGTGAATTTCCAGTATATTTAAACATGAGAGGTAGAACATGGCACAACAATCCCAACAACAATAGTAGTGAGTTCACATCCGCTTGTTTCTGTCCACAAATTCATTACCAAAATCAAGAATTAGTGTATAAAATATTATTTACAATGGGTGCACATCACAATATCACATGGGTGTAACAAGACACGGAAAAATAATATTCCTTACACACGTACCGTACTATCAAACTATTTAAGAAGGAGACAAATTATATTTTGTTTCTTCTACAAAAGGAAAAATGTGTGATATATAGTAGTACCCTTACCCTATCAAATTTTTGTTCTTTGGAAATGTTTGCAATGCCACCACAGAAGAGTGAGGATCCAAGAACCAAAAGAAGGTTAGAGAGAATGGAGCCCAACAGTGAGTATTTCACAACATCGATTTTGTTGTGAATTATGGCAAAAATTGATATTATCAGTTCGGTTGCATTTCCACATGTTGCATTTAGAAGCCCACCAACTGCATCCAAACAATAATTAAAATATAATCAATATTACTCCTATATTTAGTCTCAAGAAATTATAATAATTGTACTATGCGCTGGTACCATAAGATTTTGTCCTCTTTTAATTGTCAATTAATAATTAATTAGTTTTCATACCCTACACATGATAAATACCCGATTAAATAATTCTGGAAATTGGAACACCACACGTAATATAAGATAATCCTTTGCGGGATTTGTCTTTTTTCTCAACGCACTAGTAAAAAGCATATTCTTGATTGGGAATTTGGGACCATTAATTCTTGAAAAAAATCAATATGAATTAATGTGGTGACTAATTAAAAACTAAAATTAATCCTGCATTCAAAAAACGTTGTTTCTGGCTGTTACGGTAAAAGACAAAATTTATTTTGAGATTAATAATTACCTGTTGGCCCGGTGAAGAAAGCAATTTGCCTGCATATATTGTCCACAAGAATGTTAATTAATGTTTAATTAATTAAACAGTTGACTATTTGATAATTAATTCATGAAATTACTACTACTATAATCTTACTCCGTCAGAAAACTAACTCGTTCTGCAAGAGGCACTAGTCCCAGCAAACTCAAAGAAAACACCCATGCCTGTTTAATTTCCAAATATACCCTCATTAACATGAATTGAAATATTGCCATTAAATATTTAATAAATTAAAAAAAAAAAAAAAGGCAAAACGGTGGAATTAATTGACATGCAAATGCAAATTAAGAAGGTAACGCATGCATTAATCAAATATAGCAAAATTAAAAATAACTCACCGGTCTGCAAACAATGGCGAAAGGGATAGTCATAAATTAAAATACAGAAAAAAAAAAAAAAAAACCAAACACACTAGATAGTAGACAGGTGTAGCGGTGCATGCATTAATAAATTAAATACAGAAAAATAAAAATAATTAAAAAAGATAACGCACCTCTCCAAAATTACGGTGGTTTGCTACAATGGCGAAAGGGATACTAAGAAAGAGAATACAAAGTTTCGTCCCTAACAAAACCTCCTGCAAATTACCGAAAAATCTCCTCAAAAACCCGACCCGAATATGTGAAATTAGAGAAAGATCCGACTTTTTGCGGAGAGAAGTAGCCGACATGTTGTGCGCCGTTCGGGCACCGCCGCCGTGCCTCATTTCCCTGCTCAACGCTTTATTATGAATTCCATTCCCGTTTTCCAAAAGCGCACTTTCATCAATGGACGCCATTTTCCTCTCAGATTAATATTAAAAACACGATTCTAATTCAGAATTTCCGTTTCCCGAAGCTAGACGAGAATTGAAGCAAAAATGACCACGTAGTCTGTGGCATTCAGGTTATCGTATATTTATATAACAGTAGTATTTAATTATTTATTTATTAGTAACTTTTTTATGTACGGTAAGAAATATATATGGAGGAAAAAAATAAAAAAGGAGTCTTCCGCGAAGCTTCCTATTTTGGTTGTATGTAGCCACTTATATGTACAATCATCATAAGTGTTGACAAAATTGACAAGTGTAGTTTGAGTTTTATTTCTCTCTTTTTTTCCAGTAAATAGTACGGTAAATTACAATCAATTTTTACTTCAATTAATAACATTAAACCATTCTCGTAAATAAGTATTTATTTGGGAATAAACGACTTGTGCTATAAAAAAAAAAAAAGAGTACTAAAATAACTACTCCCAAGTAGCTGCCACACGTATATATGTGGATAAACCTTGATATACAGCTGTCTGAATTGTGTTGCAATTTGCATGCATATAGTATGATTCTTCCTTCACGGATTGGGGGCATATATATGTGTGGGTGCACTGAGCAGTTACAAAGACTAATTTGGCCTTTGGGGTATTAAAATTAGCAATTTTTTCCTCGGACTCGGATAATTGTACGTTGTGGCATCACGCATGTATGTTGGGTCGGAACTCACCGTCAATCATGCATTCCTCTGCGGTTTAGTTTGGTGGTCCGTATAAGCCATTATTAATACTCCTAATTATCTTCATTTTCAACACATTTTCTACTACATTTATGCATATATATTACTCCCTCCGTCCGCCTATAAGCTTCCCGTTACTTTTTGGCACAGAGATTAAGAAAAGTGATTAAATAATAGATATAGTACAAGTGATGTGATTGGAAGAAGGAGAGAGATAGAGAGAAAAAATAAGATATAAAGTTATGTGTAAGAAAAAGTACTTACAAAAAAGGTATGAAAAACTTATAGGCGGACGGACCAAAATGGTAAAATGGGAAGTTTATAGGCGGACGGAGAGAGTACTTGCTTTTAAATAAACTTATATTAGTAAATTTTAAGATGCTCAAAATTTACTACTCCCTCCGTCCCAGGATTTTGTGCACGGAAGTTAAGAAAATGAAATAGAGTGATGTGTATGATAGAATAAAGGAAGGGTATTATTGGTAATTCATTGACTAAAGTGAATAGAGATTTGACTAAAGTTATAAATTGAGTTATGTTATGGACCCAAGTAAAATAAAAGAGGGGTAATATTTGTAAAAATTATGTGAGTTATTTCAATTTTAGAGTGTGCAAATAATGTTGGGACGCCTGTTAAGAAAAGTGTGCAACGGGACGGATGAAGTATTTTTCTTCTGAAATTATATGGCATTTTTATAAATTATATTTAAACAATGATGTTCTGACATGCACTCGTGCTTTTTCGTTTCATCTAACCGAAAGTTTCTTTCTTAATTTTTCTCACAAGAAACAAAAAGGAAGGCGATTTTTTCTTAGGAAAACTGATGGGTATCCGATTGAATCCAAAGAAAATACAATACGTTTGGCTATTCCTAAAAAAATTCATTGAAAACATGATACCAAATTTAGATCTATTATTGAACAAGAAAGCAATAAATATTCGTTCAAAAATATAACTATTGCAGGGATTAATGAAATTCCACTCAAATTGCTTTTAAAAAGAAAACAAAAATCACTCTAATTAAACAGATAGGTGAAAGTGATTTTCAATTGATTACGATATTTGAAAAGACATCAAACTGCAATTTGAAAAACAAGTTTAATTTATTATGTAGTAATTGGATTAATGCTTATAAACTTTTAAATTTAGGGTGCCACCTATATATATTAATATGAAACTAAATTGTGCATTGACTTTTTTATGAAAGTAAAGTAACATTCTACTTGCATATATATTTACTAATTTACATAATGCATTAAAATGCTCTAAATTATCAAATTAATTTTGATGACTTTTAAACTACATAATATTTTTAAATTAAAGTCCTTTTAGTGTTGAGTTTTTATTTCATGAGCTCCCTCAAGATGAAAATTAACGAAACTTTTTGTTATACATTAGTGTCTCGTTAAATGTTTTGTATCATTACAAGAAAAATGGAAAATAACAACGAAAATTTTGCGGAAAAAAAAATTTCATTGCTAAAATTAATTTTTAGCAACAAAATTTATATATTTAATTGCTATACATAATTCTGAAGTGATTGATTTTAATATATACTCTATCCGACTGACACACTTTCTTTATTGGGACGTCCCAAAATTACTCGAACACTCTTAATATGAAAAATACCCCCCATAAATTAATAACCTCACAACATTATTTTATTTTCAAATTTTTCACTCATTTTTTCCTTATATTTCACTTTATACCTCACCAAATTCGTTTTACATCAAAACACCTAAAATACTCCTATTTTATCTTACATCATCAACCACTAAATCTTATTTTCTTCAATCACTAAATCTCATTTTCTTAAAATAACTGTGTCGATCAAACTATCCAAGTTAACCCCGAGTATAATTAAACTAGGAATGTTTTGATTGATAAGCATTCTTCTCTTATCAGTACTCCTATAAAAATTGATCACAATAAGCCCCGTGACCACGGTGTCAGAATCTCAGGCGGTTCCGCGAAGCTTCCCGTTTTGTACGTCTATAAGTACTAAACGATTTTTTCTTTTCTTTTTTGTACAAATATATTCCACTTAATTTTGCTATTATGCGTCTTTTTCTAGCTGTTTACGAAAAAATAGATATTGAAGACTCATTAATTAATTCTCACAACAAAGTAATTATATGTATAATTGGCGCATAAGTCATCATTATTCACCTAATATAATCATGATTCTTGGGTTTTGAAGGTGATCGATCCAAAATAGTGTTGAGCAGAGAAGATCCCACGTGATGACATTGCAGAATATTGCTGCAATGTGAAGACACACCTGCAGTACCAAACACAACTGAAAGATCAGGCCGCTGCGCTATTTCCTCGAAGTTTCTTCTCAGCAGATGAAATTTTTCTAATTAATTTGAGGTCCATTTAAAATCTCCAAAACTTCATTTGTCAATTCAAATGTTCACCCATATATATATAATTCAGTTTAATTAAGTTAATTAAGTATATATGCCTGTCCTGCCCATCTTCCATGTTTGTTATAAAAACAAATTAAGTGATCTAGTTACTTTGATTTCATATATATATATGCAATTATCAACATGTGGTAATTAAACAAAATGAGGTTTTGGGTTTTAATATTAATTGATAATCACACAATTAATATTCATATCAAGTGTTTATAAGTTGGGGATATGATGTAGGAAAGGGAAAATTCGGATGGGAAAATAATGGATGGAGAAATTATAATGAATAATGATTATGTGTGTTTGTTTAGGGATTTTGAGTATGATAGGATGTAACTTTATGTCAATTCAATTGTGTAAGAGTGGGTGATATTGTATTATAATATTATACTTCCTCCGTCCCGTGATTACTTTCACATGTGAAGTGGTACACAAAATAAGAAAAGTGAATTTAGTGGGGATTTTGATGGATAATTTTGTAAACCTTTATGTATAAAGTAAAGAAATGAGTTGACTTTTTTGTATGTGTGAGGAAAAAGTAATGGCATTTGTGTAAAATTGAGGATATTGTGAGGGTGGGGTTTATAAAGGGTTTTCCATTTTAAGGGTGTGAAAGTAATTGTGGGACGTCCCGAAAATGAAAGTGTGAAAGTAATTGCGGGACGGAGGGAGTATAATGTAACTTTATGTCAAATCAATTGTGTAAGAATGTATGATGTTGTATTATTATAATAGTGAGAATTATATTCAATCATCGTTAACGAGATGATAAGAGTGGTCCACTATATATAGGGGATTACAAGAGATAAACCAGGAAATATATAAACTAGGAAATAAATATAAACCATAAATAAAAGATTGCTACCTATAATATAATATACTATTCCTATAATATATTATTCTATTATATTCTCTAATACCCCCGGTCAAGCGAAGCTGGGAATGTAAATGGACACGAGCTTGGTACACAACAATCTGAAGCGAGTTTGAGATAGAAACTTTGTGAAGACCTCCGCAAAACAAAGCACTTTTGTTGTCATACAACAGGAGAAATAACGAAAATTCAAAATCACCAAATAGAACATGCCAAGGCGCAAAAAAGTGGGAAGCAAATGGATCGAAACACCGAAATCCTTTGAAGGACGAACGATGACAAAAAATTAGATAAGAAACACTTGAAAGTGTGTCGAAAGCAGTTGATTCGAGTACAAACCAGATAGATCGAAGGGACGAGCAACCAATGATATTGATCATGGGCTCTCAGAATAGAGAGAAAAGTAGAAGAAAAAAGATACATCGTGAGGTTATGAGAAAATTAGAGTGTAGGTGAGTGTGACTAACACCATATGAGTGAAAACGGTCATGGAGATAACATGATCGACCATGAGAGGGAACGAGGAGACTTGCTCGCTCGAGAAGAAGAAGAAGGGGGGACGAGGAGACTTGCTCGCTCGAGAAGAAGAAGAAGGGGGGACGAGGAGACTTGCTCGCTCGAGAAAAAGAAGAGGGACGAGGAATACAAGCTCGTCGGTGGCGGCTAAAAGCGGCCAAGAAAGGGAACGAGGGAGACCAGCTCGTTCGAGAAGAAGAAGGTGGACGAGGAATACAAGCTCGTCGGTGGCGGCTAAAAGCGGCCGGGAGAGGGAACGAGGGAGACCAGCTCGTTCGATATATATAAAAAAAAAAAAAAAAACAAGGCGGCGACGAGGGATACCTGCTCGTCGAAGACGCCGAAAAAATTGAGAAGAAAGGGGAAGGGGCAAGGCGGCGACGGGGGATACCAGCCAGTCGGAGACGCCGAAAAAATTGGGAGGGGAGGAGAAGGGTTTCAGTGTATTAGGCTGGTACCATGTGAGAATTATATTCAATCAGCGTTAATGAGATAATAAGAGTGGTCCACTATATATAGGGGATTAAAAGAGATACACAAGGAAATAGATAAACTAGAAAATAAATATAAACCATAAATAAAAGATTACAACCTATAATATATTATTCTATTATATTCTCTAATAATTATTAGGAATGAATGTAGTTGGAAGGTGAAATCCCGAACTAGAACAGAACGGAGGACGTTACGTCCACCTGCCGGACGTGTGAGTCCCAAAACAAACACCCCATAAGAAATACTCCGTATCACCTTCTCTTGGAATTAGTCATGTGAAACTTGAATACTAAATTTTATTAATTTTGTAAAGAACATGTTTGTAACATACGTAACCTTTGTGTTATATATATTAATGTGATATTATGCATAACAACATGGATCCTAATTCAGGTTGAGGCTCCGTGCATGTGAAAGTAATAAACATCAAGCTTGTAAACATGGACCTTTTCTCTAAGACGTACGTACATGACAAACTAGCTCGAAGATGAACATATAAAACTTGGTCATGGTATAAAATTGGATCCAATATTAATATCACTATCATTCACGAATATCATTACTCTTATAAACGGTCTTTTCGGGGACATTCAATAAAATTGAAACCATTAATTACTTTTTTAAAGTAATACCACAACATTTTATACACACAAACATGTCAAATTGTGTGTATACATGTTAATGGTATTAGTTTATATTGTGTTATGTGAATAATTTGAATTTCCATTATATTATTGCAATTATGTACTATATTATAAATTACAAATGTTAGATATAGTATACCTTCTAACCATGATTTAAAAAAAAAAATAGATAGAGTAAGAGTGATGTAAAGTAAATAGTTGTGTATATGTACTGTGTTTATTTACTCAGCTTATTTAATTAAGTATTGTGAGTATTTTATAATCATATTAAAATAATAAATTAAAAAGGTGGGTTATTATTAAAAAGGTGGGATTTTTTAACTTATAATTTTGAGGTGCAAATAACCGTACCGTAGTTGTAAATGTATATGGGCCTCTAGTGTTTAGGGCCCACGATTGGAAAAGCAGTATGCGCTTGAACAGATGGGAGCAGGCCTATTCATTTAAGGCCACGGTTAAATGCCCCCTTTATCTTCACCCGATTTCACACCCCAGTTTTGAGTTCACCCTCCTATAACATATCACAATTATCTTCCTCCATTTACTCACTCTCTCACATATTCCATTTCCTTTCCACTATTCAAACTTTTCTAATGCCAAATTAGCTGGACATAATTTTATACTCATTTCACTGATAAAACTCGAATTTTTTTATCGAGAATAGAAAATTCTCGGTTAATCAGAGCCGAATTTTAAGTTTCGTATAAATTTTTTAAAAAGATATAAAGAACGTACACTTACATGTTTGTACAAAAAATTTATTTTTCAACCATTGAAATTCAAAACAAATTCTTATAAGTTTATATTTAAAAAAATACAAGGTTTCAATTTTTTTGGACGAAATTTTGAGAAGGGGAAGGGAATACAAAAAAATTATATTTTTATGTTTTTTGGGTGAGGGGTAAAAATAAATTAGGACTGGGGTGAAGACATGAAAACAGGGGATGCATTTAACCGTGGCCTTCTTTTAACTGGGTTTAGTTGAGAAGCCCAATTTTGTAGCTTTCCTTTTACGACAAGAGAAATGATTCTTTTAATCCGCCCAAGTTGCTGGAACAAATTGAAAACCAGTGAGCACAGGAAACTGGTCACACTCATTTCACACACTAAGTGTGAAGTGTGAGATATGGTCGGGCCGGGTCGGGCACAGTTTGTGCTATTCGGATCGTCTATTGTTCAGGAGTGTTTCGCGGATGAAGGATGGGGAGCTATCCTTGCTGATCTCTACGACCGCAAGGTGCCAAATTCTCTCTCTCTCTCTCTCTCTCTCTCTCTCTCTCTCTCACACATATGTATGTATCAAGGGAATGTTATTGTTATGTGTGGTATTCCCCAGTCCTGACTTGATTTCATGTGCTCTAATTTATTAAAAGGAATTGTTTAATCTGGAGTTGTGTGAAGGGAAGTCAACTGTGGAAGCAATTATGCAAAACGTGATAGATTAAATTATAGAGTATTTTCCAAGTAACAATGTTGTGGTTTAATGGGTTAATAGGCGGACATATTTCTACGAGGATATTCTGGGTGGAATTCGAGGCGCGCTCTTCAAGTCTTGGACCTAATTTTCCCCAAGGTATATAATCTGCTCCAATCATGATTCCATAATGCTTGAATATCAAATCATGGAACGGATCCAGGTGTTACAACATGGTTCATCACTTGTGGGATGTTCGAATAGCCGGCTTATACAAATAATATAAATATGCTCATTGTTCTGCAATTTGTATGCTACTATGATTATGAATTTATTTTTATTTATTTCCAGGAGGCGGAGGTTCAACCTTCTTTGGTTATAGTATACTTTGGTGGGAATGATGCACTGAATCCTCATCCTAGTGGCTTAGGTTGCCATGTTCCTTTACCAGAATATATTGAAAACATGAAAAAGATTTATCTTCATCTCAAGGTAAATTATGCTCTCTCTCTCTCTCTCTGGGAAAATAGCTTTATAACCTGCGGGTGAATTAGGATTAGGAATATATATGTATGTAAGGCTTTGCTCCTAAAATGTGAAATTTGTAGCAAAACTTCTAAGCAAAGTACAATAAGTATATGCATGATTAGCCATTTTTGCGTATTATTCTCAATATTTTTGCTTTTAACAATCGAGGGAAAATTGATGAAGCCTATCTCAAGCCGTATACTTATGTGGTGAATCATCTTCAACCCACTGGAACAAAACTTAAATGCAAAAATAGGTATGAAACTTGTTCAACTAGTGCATCTTGCTCAGAAAGAACTAGTGAATCTATTCTATAGGCACCCGTGCAAGGCTTGTTAGATGACCTGTAGGCTGTAGCCCACAGTCCATAGTAAGATAGAGTTATGGTTTGTGAAGCCACTAGTAGTGCTGTTTCTGCCTTTCTGGAACAAACTTTAGAAGGCTCGTTTAAAAATTAGTGGAACATTTGTTTCGTATTGGAAGGGTTTCTAGTATATTACTCGATTCAAATATGTACCCTTATAGAATCGCTTTTCCCTGGTTTCCAACATCATTAACTTCATTCATAAGCACTGTTTGCAGAGTCTTTCAGAGAAGACACGGATAATTTTTCTTACATCACCTCCTGCCGATGAGGCAATGATTCGTAAACATTTCGGGTACTCTGAACTTAAATTCAATCTCCATTTGTTTTTCACCATGATATGTTTGACGATTTTTTAAAACATTGGGGTTGTTCTTCCTTCTTTTGAAAACCAGTAATTTGCACGATAATCAAGACCGGACAAATGAGTCCTGTCGTAGATACGCAGAAGCCTTAGTAGAGTTGTGCAAACAATTGAACATTAAAGTTGTCAACCTTTGGACAGTACTTCAGCAAAGAGAAGATTGGGCAACAACTTACTTAAGGTAAGTTTGTGCTTTTGATCTATTCATGATTGTTTCTTTCTATATACTATTTCGAAGTTTGTCCTAAAACACAACTTTTACAATCATTCATTCTTTATGTAGAGACGGAATCCATTTCACACGTGAAGGAAGCCAAATTGTGGCGAAGGAGATATTGAAGGTTATCAAAGAGGCTGATTGGGAACCAAACCTATTTTGGACGTCAATGCCAACTGAGTTTGCAGACGATTCACCATATTACTTGGTTCACCCTAATGGTAAAAGAACCTTAAACGCCTCTATGGGCATTTCTCACTGGAAAATCAAGTGGACGATGAATGGCATTAAGTCGAAGCTTTGAATTTCGAGGCCTTTAGTTTCAAAACCACCTACACGGACTCGTGCATTTATACATAATTGTTCTTAAGGGGTCGAGTAATCCCAAGTGTGCGTAGAATTTGATGTATTATACGCGTTTATGGATCTCATTTGACAAATGATCAAAGATACGAGTGTAATATTATTGTTGTCTATTTTACAAAAATAGGTAAATAAGGGATGTGTGCACGTGTGCGTTTCATAATAGTTCAGGTCTTGAAGGTTCGCCCAACTAAATATTTGTGACTAATAGTTTGTTTGCTCAAGCTTCTTCCAGTTTATGACCCAAATTATGTTGGAGTATTTTTTTAGATGATTAAAGAATATTATTTGTTGAATATATTTTAGAGTTCAATATTGTAGCGAATGTATCCCGGATTAGAACTCTAGTCTCCAAATCCCGGGGGGGGGGGGGGGGTGTGAAATCATTTGTTTCAATTTTGACGTTTTACATTGTATTTTATATTTTTAATTGTTGACATGTTTCAGTTAAAAATAATCAATGTTTTATAATAATGTACATTCAGTAAAGTGAAACATCAAGTGAAATAAAGATGGAATATTATTTAAAAAATATTTAAAACAATATGTTGGTATATGATTCGATAACATAGCACATTGAAAGTAGAGAGAGAGAGAGAGAGAAGATGGGGAGTGGGCGACCAGAGTTTGTGGTGTTTGGTTCGTCCATAGTTCAGATGTCTCTCAAAGTTGGAGGCTGGGGATCTATTCTCGCTGACCTCTACGATAGGAAGGTATCATCAACTCTATTCTATTCATTTCATGTTACCCTTAATACTTTATCATCAACAAACTGCTTGTATTGCGATTGCTATCATGTGTCTAATGAATAATTGCCCTTTGCTTTATATATAGTTGACTTTTAGACTTTAGAGTCGATGAGAATGATTCTTGCCAATTGTTTTAATAATGTCATCTCAAAAGGCTTAGTATGCCTAGGACTTGTATTTACTGGAGTAAAAGTCATGAAATGTAGTTCAAGATGCAATACCATATATAGTAGCTACAGAGGTTTTCCAAGGTGTGGTTAATATGTAGGTACTAGGAGAATGGTTTTATGTAAGCATAACTGAAAACAGAATAGAAAACAAAGAGTTGCAAGAAAGAAAGTTTTAGTTAGTTGCTGCAAATATATAAATGTTGGAGTGTGTGTTTCCATAGGCAGACATAACAGTGCGAGGATACGGTGGTTGGAATTCAAGGAACGCTCTTCAGGTCTTAAATCAAGTGTTCCCACAGGTACATATTCATCATCAAAACTTGATGATGATCAAAGTATTTTCTAACTCACCATTTTCGACTAAATCAGGAGGCTGCTGATCATCCTTCTCTCGTTATAGTATATTTTGGGGGTAATGATGCAATGGAACCACACCCCAGTGGCCTAGGTCCTCACGTTCCTCTTCAGGAATACGTTGAAAACATGAAAAACATTGCTCTTCATCTCAAGGTAACACAATCCTATTGTAATAATGCTATGTTCGATTACTTGCAAAAAAAAAGATACGTACGAGGAGGTGCAGTGCTAGTAATCAGGATTTATCTTTTATTGTCAATATTGAAGCTGAATATTAGTTGAAAAAGTCAGTTCAAGATGCTCTTCTTCAACTATATTTGTAGAGTCTTTCTGAGGATGTTCGCATAATCTTTCTTACCTCTCCTCCTGTAGACGAGGCAATGATTAGCCAATATTTTGGGTGAGCTACCTTAATGTTCAATTATTTAGCTAACCATGTATAGTAGTTATCTTAAACTCAAAAGTTGGTTTTCTTCTCTCCAAAATCAGCAATATGTTTGACGACCAAAAACGCACAAATGAAGGGTGCCGTATATATTCTGAGGCTTTGGTGGAGTTGGGAAAGCTAATTGATGTAGAAGTCATCAATTTATGGACAGCATTCCAGCATAGACATGATTGGAGTAGAGTTTACTCACGGTAAAACTATAGTGTTATTTAATCTTCACTATACTGTTTCTAGCATGCTCTTTATTTCCTCTTCATCTTTGCCATTTTTTTGACAATGAAAGTGCATTTTATACAGGGACGGGATCCATTTGTCGTCTGGAGGGAGCAAACTTGTAGTTAAGGAGATACTTAAGGTACTTAGAGGGGCGAAATGGGAGCCAAGCTTGTATTGGTTGTCAATGCCATCTGAATTTTCAGACGACTCGCCGTATTACACAGTTGGTCTTGATGGCAAAACCACCATCAATGTCTCTCATAATATTGCTCAATGGAAAATCGAGTGGTTGGAGCAAGAAGAAGTCGAAGCTTTGGCCTCGAAATCTTCTGTTGCAGTTCCCTTCTAGTATCAAAGAATGGGATATTCTTTTTGGACATTGATTGCTGTTTTCCCACAGATTATTTGCGCCATTGATGCGTCTGTAAAATGGTCTTAAGATAAATTGCCTATAATCCTATATGTACCATCATTCAAGAAATACATGTTTGTTCTGTAATGGTTTTACCTATCAAAAAAATAAAATGTGTAAGTGGTTTATATTTTTGGGTAATCTATATCGAAATAAGGAAAGTGAACTTTTGGTTGATGTAGGAAGTAGTTTTAATAGTAACACTAACAGTAATATTTTGCTTAGTCATAAGGGTGCGGCTCGGATTCGTGTTTTATCTTTTATTTCATACTTTAGATTAATGATATGTGTCCAGTTGATTAATATAATCTAAATATATATTTTATTTGTGAGGTCATGGAATATTATATTTTTTAATTAAAAAAAATTAGTACTTTAAAAGTAAAAATAATTTTAAATACTACTATAAAAAAGGTATACAAAGAAAATATAGCTATTATGTTTACCTTTAATAGTACTAATTTTTTGCAATAGCGAATCGTTATCCATTAAACGGAGAAAATCTTATTGAAAAAAAAAAAAGAAGTTCTCGCTTAGTCAAGAACAGACTATAAGAATCAGCTACCCAGTAAAATTTTATAATTAAATATTATTATTGTATAGAGCTAATAGAGTGTGAACTATACAAGTTACCAATGAGTGTCTTATACTATAAATATAAAAAAGTCTAGTGTGAAACTGTCTTATATTTTATATATGATGTTCATTTTAATATTTATCATAATTATATACTTTTTAAATATGATCGAATTGGGACTCGAAAGTCATAACCCAATCAATTGATTTAAAGGATATTATGGGAAAAAAAAAAAAAAGAACATTTATCTAGAAATGTTTATCGGGCTAACCCTAGTCCTACAGAACTACGGGTTAAGGCTTTAGTCGGTTCATACTTTACGTTTCTACAATTATTGAGACTTAACTCTAACTCTAGCTAACTACGGGATAAACGGACCACTAACGAACTACAATAATTTTTTTTAATTTTAAAATTAAATGTTTCAATTGATACGTCCAAACAAAATAAAATAGAAAAATATATAATTGATTAATAATTGATAAATGAGAAAACAAAAGTATGATTTAAACACAATTTTAAAACTCGCGGAGCTAAACAAATATCATAATCTAATATAAAAAATAGTACTCCCTCCGTCCATGAAAAGTAGTCCCATTAGCCTTATATTCTTTGTCCACCAAATGTAGTCCCATACACTTTATGAAAACTATCACCCTTCAACCATCACTTAATTACTCAATTTGCCATCAACTTTATTCACAAACAATCACTTTATTCACAATGGACCCCACAATACCCTATAATACCCTTACTTTATCTACTTTATCTACATTTTTCTTAAAATTTGTGCCCACTGATTCACGTATTCTACAACGCTAAAATAAACGACCGCAAGTATACGGTGTCTATCGTAGTGAAGTAAGTACGAGGTCGATCCCACGAGGAGGTATAGCGTAAAAGTGTATTTTGTTAACGGAATTCTATTTAGACGCGATCGATAAAGTGAATGTGGTGAATTACCCTAGAATTGCCTACCAAGTTGTCACAAATAAGCAATAAAGAATAATAACGAATCGATCAACTAACATGCAAATCAAGAAAACGAGAAGTAAAACGGATGAAATTCAAGTATGAGAAGGTAGGTTCTAAAACACATGCAATACTAATGAATACATTTATGATTAACTATCTACTTAAGTGGTGTTCATGCTTTGTCTATAAGATTGATCACATAATAATGAATTAAAAGTTCCTTCGATCCAAGTAATCTAAAGGAAATATCACACAACTTAGTATCTCTACCTAAATTGCACAATAAAATCCAATCAAGCTCCTAAGATCATCACATATCTTCCTAATCATTGTTCATCTTTCAATCTCACAATAAAATTAGGTCAAATGCTTGCAATCAATTAATCAAAGTAGATTTCTCAATCTAATTCAATTAACTAGGATTAACATATCATCATTGTACACTAATGACATGCCTTGCAATGAAAATCAAACATCCAAATAGAATTAAGCCATACAAACACCAAATAAGCAAAACATTAATTCATAAACTTCAACAAGAGTATTTACAAGGCTCTAGAACCAAAAGTGTTCTAGCCACTAACTAGCATAGTCAAATTACAAAATCAATTGAAATAACTAAGTAAAAAGAAAGGGGAAAGAGGAAGCTTAGTCTAGAATGTGGTAGAGAATTGAATTTCCAAGCTATTGCATCCTTTCTTCCTTGATTTGATGGAGAAATGAAGAGTAAATGGCCAAAACACCTTCAAGTATGTGTAACTATGTGTGGAATTTGAGGAATTGGGGGAGAATGTTTTGAGTTTTAAGAATGAGGCCTTATATAGTGTTGGGGTAGGGCTTAAGGGTGAAAATTGCACTTAGGTCCTTGGAAATTGGACAAAATATGCAAAAGGGACCGAGAACAGGGGTGACTCGGCCGAGTGGTACAGCTCGACCGAGTTGGTGTATTAGACTTGTGGCCAAAATCTTCAGGGCTCGACCGAGTTGGAGTGTTAAAGTTGGGATAAAAATCTTCAAGACTCGGTCGAGTTGGACAACTCGGCCGAGTGCAATTCATTCCAGGGATCAAGTTTTGCTACATGGCTCGGCCGAGTGTAATTCATTCCAGGGACCAAGACTCATCTCAGAGCTCGGCCGAGTTGTCCCACTCGGCCGAGTGCAATGCCTCTCGATTCGGCCGTGTTTGGTCACTCGGCCGGATGATTAATGATTCCAGATTCTACATCCTTTAGTAGCTCGACCGAGTGGTCCAACTCGGCCGAGTTGTCTCTCAAAATTCTTCCTCGCACTCGGCCGGATCAGCTAGCTCGGCCGAATGGAGAACTCTTCCAGTTTTTGCCTCGATTAGGGGCTCGGCCGAGTTGGTTAGCTCGGCCGAGTTTCTGGACACTCCAAACTTGTTTTGTGCATATCTTTCGCCTCGGTTGTCCGATTGACTCGATTCCTTAGGCTATTCCACTCCGTTTTTCGAGATGAACCCAACGGTGCACTCCTCTTCCTGATCCAGTAAAGTGCGGTTGGTGTTTTGCTCCAAATTCCATCGTATTTCCTACAAAATCGACAAAACACAACCTTTCCCTCATTTTGGCTCAAATCATCATAATCAATGCATAAATCAATGAAATCTCCTCAAAAACATGCTTCACATGTGGCTCTAAAATGCGTAAATTCCACCCGAATCACCCACCCTCCATGGGATTACTTTTGATGGATGGAGGGAGTAGTAATGATTAATAGATGGTAATGGAGTTGCTTAATGCTTAAAGTCATGGCTATGAACCAAATGACCCATAATTTGTTAGTAAGTTATTTATTAAAAAAAAAAAAAGTTAACAAGTTCTGGCGGGTTGGTCCGGTAGACTTACGGATTGGTTCACCAATCTAGATCAAAAAAGCCCGAATTTAAACGGGTCTATGATTCATAAACCATAACTCTGCATTTTTCAGGGATAAACGGGTCAGTCCGATTAATCCAATCTCAATAAACATCACTACCTAGGCATTAGGTCCTGGGTTCGAGTCATGGTGAGGGGAAAAAATGGATGGTATTTAACTTCCATTAAAAAAAAAAAAAAAAGGTAGGGAAAGCATAGATGTTCAAACAAATCGAATTGGCGGTTCAAACTTGCAGAATTAAAATCATATACAAACACAATTCAATTTCGGTTAGAGATTCTCAAAATTAAAACCAAATGTTAATTTAAAAACTGGCAATTCAATTTATTATTTTTAATTAAAAATTCAAAATAAACCATTAGAACAAGTTTTGTAAATTAAAATGAAACCCACCAAACAAAACAGAAAAAGTAGACCCAGCGGGTTTGAAGAGGCCAAAATTTGGGTAAAAATATACTGTAGTAGGAGGCAAGTAGTTGGATTGGGCGAATAAAAAATGTTGGTGTTCCAAGAAAAAAGTAGTAGTTGTATTCGTATATGTTGGTTTGATTCGATAACATAGCACATTGAAACTAGAGAGAAGATGGGGAGTGGGCGAGCAGAGTTTGTGCTGTTTGGTTCGTCGATAGTTCAGATGTCCCTCAATGTTGGAGGCTGGGGATCTATTCTCGCTGATCTCTACGATAGGAAGGTATCAACTCATTATGCTGTTTCTTCTGCCCTTTATTTTTTTATCATCAACAAACTGCTTGCTTGTATTGCGATAATTATGTTGTGTCTAATGAATAATTGCCCTTTGCTTTATATATAGTTAGTTGACTTTGTATATAGAAACTTGAGAGTCGATGAGATTCTTGTATTTAGGTCATCTCAAAATGCCTAGGACTTGTGTTTACTGGAGTAAAAGTCATGAAATGATGTATTTCAAGATGCAATACCATATATAGTAGCTACAGAGGTTTTCTAAGTACTAGGAGAATGATTTTATGGCGTTTGATGAGTATGTGATGATACAATGCATCAATCTAAGAGCATCATAAGCATAACTTTTTTATATGTGTGTTGTAATGTCCTAATGAAAATTGAAAACAGAATAGAAAACAAAGAGTTGCAAGAAAGAAAGTTTTAGTTAGTTGCTGCACATAAATAAATGTTGGAGTGTGTGTGTCCATAGGCAGACATAACAGTACGAGGATACGGTGGTTGGAATTCAAGGAACGCTCTTCAGGTCTTAAATCAAGTGTTCCCACAGGTACATATTCATCATCAAAACTTGATGATGATCAAAGTATTTTCTAACACACCATTTTCGACTAAATCAGGAGGCTGCTGCTGATCATCCTTCTCTGGTTATAGTATATTTTGGGGGTAATGATGCAATGGAACCACACCCCAGTGGCCTAGGTCATCACGTTCCTCTTCAGGAATACGTCGAAAACATGAAAAACATTGCTCTTCATCTCAAGGTAACACAATCCTATTGTAATAATGCCACCCCTATATCTCCTATGTTCGATTACTTGCAAAAAAAAGATACATACGAGGAGGTGCAGTACTAGTAATCAGGATTTATCTTTTACTGTCAATATTGAAGCTGAATATTAGTTGGAAAAGTCAGTTCAACTTGATTTCAACTACATTTGTAGAGTCTTTCTGAGGATCTTCGCATAATCTTTCTTACCTCTCCTCCTGTAGACGAGGCAAAGATTCGCCACTATTTTGGGTGAGCTACCTTAATGTTCGATTATTTACCTAACCATTTATAGTTATCTTAAACTCAAAAGGTGGTTTTCTTCTCTCCTCCAAAATCAGCAATATGTTAGACGACCAAAAACGCACAAATGAAGGGTGCCGTATATATTCTGAGGCTTTGGTTGAGTTGGGAAAGCTAATTGATGTAGAAGTCATCAATTTATGGACAGCAATCCAGCATAGACACGATTGGAGTAGAGTTTACTCAATGTAAAACGACAGTTCATACCAACTATAGTGTTATTTAATCTTCACTGTACTGTTTCTAGCATGCTCTCTGTTTCCTCTTCATCTTTGCCATTTTTTTGACAATGAAAGTGCATTTTATACAGGGATGGAATGCATTTGTCGTCTGGAGGGAGCAAACTTGTAGTTAAGGAGATACTGAAGGTACTTAGAGGGGCAAAATGGGAACCAAGCTTGTATTGGTTGTCAATGCCGTCTGAATTTTCAGACGACTCGCCGTATTACCCAGTTGGTCTTGATGGCAAAACCACCATCAATGTCTCTCATAATATTGCTCAATGGAAAATCGAGTGGTTGGAACAAGAAGAAGTCGAAGCTTTGGCCTCGAAATCCTCTGTTGCAGTTCCCTTCTAGTATCAAAGAATGGGATATTCTTTTTGGACATTGATTGCTGTTTTCCCACAGATTATTTGCGCCGTTGATGCGTGTAAAATGGTCTTAAGATAAATTGCCTATAATCCTATATGTACCATCATTCAAGAAATACATGTTTGATTTGTACCTATTAAAAAATATAATCTGTAAGGTGGTGTTTGGTTTGAGATTGTGGTGGATTGGATTGAGATTTGGGTAATCCATTGTCAAGATGATTCCGATCAGCTAGACGTCTCCAACTAATTAGAACACTTGAATATAGAAGAAATAACTGCTCTTAGGATAGTAATTCTGAAAAGTAAGCAACGAGACAAACAGCACACAAGAATTTAAGTGGTTCGATCAATGTGATCTACATCCACTGGACCAGACTAGTACTTCTTTGATTGATAAAGAATGTTTACACACTCATTCACTCGGAATTGGATATTTCCTCACTTCACTCGTGAACTCACACAACTCAAAGAATACAATAACGTACTAAATCTCTCATCAAAAAAGGTGTCAACCTTTACAATGTACACAGACAAGAGTTTATAAAGACCAAAGGTAGTTGCTGCTGTTAGGAACTGTTTTGAGTAGTTATCAACCGTTTGCAACCGCTTGTAACAACCCATATGCTCTGTTATTGCCCAACTGAAATGGTAGTTATGCCCTCAAGTTGTTGTAACTGTAAAACTGTTAGTTAAACTAACTAACTTTGAACCAGAAGACTTGCCCATAAAGATCAGATCACTACTTAGTGTTCTGATACTCAACTCTTCTGTTCTGATGATCAAAAGCTAACTCTGCTGATAGACTTCATACTGTGCTGATCTTTACTGCACTGACCAAGTACTGTGCTGACCTGGTACTGTGCTGACCCAAGTACTGTGCTGATCTGGTACTGAGCTGATCTACTCTGCTGAAGTACTGATCTTGGTACACTCTGCTGAAGTACTGATCTTAGTCCAGTCTGCTGAAGTACTGATCTTAGTCCAGTACTGTGCTGATCTTACTGTGCTGATCCCAACTGTGCTGAACTCTAAGCATCACCTTCTCATCTGATTGAAACCCTTCAACTCATCTGATAAGGCCTAAGTCATCTTATCTGATCCTATCAGCTCAGTAGTTTACTGTGCTGATTTTGAGATTATGAGATAACACTCACAATTCTCCACCTTTAGCTCATAATCGAACTAATCTCCACCAAAACAAAAACACCAACACTATTCTCCTCAAAGAATAGTCTCCACTACTGATCTTCTGCCACAAGAACAGTAGTCTTCTCCTCAGAGGAATTAATGCAGTCCAATAAGTCTAAGACACAAGCCAAACTTCTCTTTTGGCAATGCCTTAGTGAACGCATCAGCAGGGTTCTCCTCTGTAGCAATCTTCACTACCTGGACTGACCCCTTCTCTACAATATCTCTTACAAAGTACAGCTTTACATCTATATGTTTAGTTCTCTCATGATACCCCTGATGCTTTGCAAGATGTATTGCACTTTGGTTATCACAGAAGACAGTCACACTTCTTTGTGATATACCAAACTCCTTCAAGATCCCCCTAAGCCACATGCTCTCCTTTACTGCTTCAGTCAAGGCTACATATTCTGATTTTATAGTAGATAATGCAACTACGGACTGATGTATTGACCTCCATGATATAGTTGTACCAAATAAGGTGAATACATACCCTGTCAAGGACTTTCTTGTGTCTACATTGGCTGCATAGTCGGCATCAACATATCCCACAAGTGCTTCTCCCTCATCTGATATCTTTTGAAATTTCAGACCTTTCTCAGCTGATCCTAGAACATATCTCATGACCCACTTAACTGTCTCCCAATGACTTAAGCCTGGATCACTCATGTATCTGTTGATTACACTCATTGCATGAGTTAAATCTGGTCTACAACACATAGCATACATTAAACTCCCTACTGCACTGGCATAAGGAACCTTACTCATCTGAGCTCTTTCTTGGCTGTTCTTGGGACACATCTGATTGGATAGCTTCTGATGCTGACCAATTGGTGTAGAAACTGACTTAGCTTGATTCATCCTGAATCTCTCTAACACCTTCCTCAGATAGGTAGGCTGACTAAGCTGAATTGCTCCCTCAACTCTACTGATCTCCATCCCAAGAATCACTTTAGCTTCACCAAGATCTTTCATCTCAAACTCCCTTTTGAGAATCTCCTTAACCTGATTGATACTGTTAATAGACTCCCCAGCTATTAACATATCATCTACATACAGCAGAAGATAGGTAATTGAACTCCCAACCCTCCTGAACTAAACACAACTGTCATACAAGCTTCTTGCAAAACCAACTGAGCAAATGTACTCATCAAACCTTAAGTACCATTGTCCAGGGCTTTGTTTGAGTCCATAGAGTGATTTTCTGAGTAAGCACACTTTGTCTTCTCCATCTTCTATGTCCAACCCTTCTGGTATTTTCATGTAGATCTTCTCATCTAAAGTCCCATGAAGAAATGCTGTGGTCACATTCATCTGATGCAGCTCCAATTCATATTGAGCAACCATAGCCAACAAGATTCTGATGCTATAATGTTTTACAACAGGTGAGAAGATTTTATTAAAGTCAATACCTTCTTTCTGTGTAAATCCTTTAGCTACAAGTCTTGCCTTGTACCTAATCTTGCCACCTCTCTGAGCCTCCACCTTCTTCTTGTAGATCCACTTACACCCAACAAGTTTCTTGTTCTTAGGCCTCTCAACAATCTCCCAAGTCTGGCTCTTGTTAAGAGATAACAGTTCTTCCTCCATAGCAACTAACCACTTCTCTTTGTCATGGCAGTTGATGGCTTCTGTGTAAGTTTTAGGCTCCAAAGACTCCACCTCAAGAGCTGCACATAATGCAAATGATACTATGTCAGCTTGACCATACCTCTGAGGTGGGTGGACTTCTCTTCTGGTTCTGTCCCTAGTCAGCTGATAGTCATGAAGCTCAGTATCACTATGAGTAATCTCCTCCTCATCTGGATCAATCTGATCTTCAGTTAGTGTTCTGATGTCACCATGCTCCACCTCCACCTGTGTCTCATCTGGTTTGTTGTGTGCTGTACTGGAGCTTGCCTCCTCTTTCAATGACATTCTATTCTCATCAAAAGTTACATCTCTGCTGATAATACACTTCTGCATTCCAGCTTCTAGGCACCACAATCTGTATCCTTTCACACCTGAAGGATATCCTATGAACACACATTTCAAGGCTCGAGGCTCAAACTTATCTTGCTTGACATGGGCATATGCTGAACAACCATACACCTTCAAATTACTGTACTCAGCTGCATGGCCAGACCATAACTCTTCTGGGTTTTAAATTGCACAGCTGAGGAAGGGCTTCTGTTTATCAAATAGGCTGCTGTTGACACTGCTTCTCCCCAAAACACTTTAGGCAATCCAGAGCTGCTCAACATGCATCTAACTCTCTCAAGTAAAGTCTGGTTCATTCTCTCAGCTACTCCATTCTGCTGAGGTGTACCTGGTACTGTTCTATGCCTCACTATACCCTTCTTCTTGCAGAAAACATTGAACTCTTCTGATATGAACTCCAGCCCATTATCAGTTCTCAAATGCTTTAGATTCTTTCCAGAAATGTTCTCCACCTCAGTGAGCCATTCCTTAAACTTTTCAAATGCTTCTGAGTTGGATTTCAGGATAGTGATCCATACCTTTCTTGAGTAGTCATCTATGATAGACATGAAGTATCTCCCACCACTTCTGGTCTGATTCCTAGCTGGCCCCCATAAATCTGAATGGACATAGTCCAAAATTCCTTTGGTAGAGTGTGAACTCTTCCCAAACTTCAATCTCTTGGATTTCCCAAGAATGCAGTGCTCACACAAATCAAGTTTTGTGATCTTGTCACTACCTAGCAATCCTTGCTTACTTAGCTCAAGTAGGCCCTTCTCTCCTACATGACCTAATCTTCTGTGCCACAACATTGAGTTGTCTTGCACCCTTGCCACATCTGATCTGCCAATAACTGTTCCCCCCTTAAGAAAGTAGAGATCATTTCTTCTCTCACCTTTAAGAACAGTAAGCTTCCCCTTTGAAACTCTGAGCTCTCCATCTTCTGACTGGAATTTATAGCCCAATGAATCCAACATACCAAGAGATATCAAATTTCTCTTGAGTTCAGGAACATACCTGACCCTCTTGAGATTCCTCACTTCTCCATCATACATCTTCAAGTGTACTGTACCTTCACCTATGACTTTGCAAGTGTGATCATTCCCTAACAACACAAAACCTCCATTCTGATGCTTAAAATCATGAAACCACTCTCTTCTTGGAGTCATGTGGAAAGAACACCCTGAATCTAAAATCCAATCTTGCTGCTCTTTAGTGGAAGTGATGGATAGGGACTGAGCTGACTCATAGCCTTTCTGCTCCTTATCATCTTGGGTTTGATTTGCTTGATTCTTATCAATAGGGTTTTTAGGACCAGATTTTCTCATAAGCTGTTTGTACTTGTAACAAGTACTCTTAAAGTGCCCAGGTTTGTTGCAGTGGTGGCACACTACTTCCCCTTGATTTGACACTAGGGTTGTAAATGAATCGAATAATTTTGCTCGATTCGGTATTCGTATTCGAATTTTGATATTCGTATTCGAAATTTTATGATTCGAATTCGAATACAAATATTTTTTTTGATTCGACTAATAAACGAATACAAATACAAAATTATGATATTCGATTCGATATTCGTAAGTATTCGATTCGATATATTTATATATATTATATTTATTTATTATATAATATTCTTAAATAATTTAATAAATTAAATATTAAATATTTATTTATTTATTTACAAAATTACACGGTCAAAACTCAAAAGAAAACAGTGAAAACCCTAATTCAATTTTCACTTTTCAATCTAGTCTTCCACTCCGCCTCCCCAGTCCACAATCACTTTCTTTTTCAATTTTCATTCATCAGTCGCCCACTCACCGGCGCGTCCCCCTTCGTTCCTCTCTGTTTCACCGCGCCACCCTTCTCCTCTCTATTTCACCGCACTGCGCCGTCCCCTCCTCTCTATTTCGCGTTGTTGTTTCATCGCGCCAGGTCCTCCCCGTTTCATCGCGCCGCGTCGCCCTCCTCCTCTCTGTTTAGCCGCGCCGCCCCTCCTCTCACGGCACGGCGTGGTGGAAACTACTATTTCAAGACATCGGCGACGACCTATTGAAGACTTGAAGGTATAATTTTTTGTTCTGCCCTATTATATTATTCACTAGATTAATTAATATGAAAGAGTGATATAGTGAGTAGGTGAGGATCAGATTATTCCTATTGTAGCTTTTTACCATTTCAATCTTGTGTGCATTAATTTCAGAGCTTATTAGGAAAAATCTTTACAGATTAGTAATTTTTTTTACAGATTAATTACTTTTCTAATGGAGCATAAATTTGAAGAAGGCGAGGATAAAGTGGAAGAGCATGAGGTAAATATAATATATTAGTCCAATATCAAGTGAATGAAATCTGTGACTGACCGATTAATTAATTTTTATTTCTTAGTATGAATTTCTACTGCTACTATTGTGTTGAAAGTTGATTTTATCAAGTTGTGGCTCTTTGTAGAGAAAGGGTTGTTGGCAGCAGCTTAGTAGTGTTTTTCTTGTTTTATTATATAAATGGTCATTGTGGGCAAACTTTGTTTTTTGTTGGTTTGTTTTATATGTTTGGAGCCACAAGCAGACAATCAATTTTTAACTCTGGTTATATAATTCTTTTATCCTCTTTAAAAAAAAGTATGAACTAATATTAGAAACTCTTGTTAAATGTATACTTAAACATTATGTATTAATATTTCAAGATTTAATTAAACTCTTGTATTGATAGGTGGTGATAAATGCGGTCGAGATAAATGATAATGGAGGTGACAACACAAATGACGAAGTTGATGGTAACCTACAAACTGGAGATGTGAATGTTGATGGGGAGAACAATAATGAAGGTAACAATGAAAAAGATGGTGAGGGAGAGGATGATAAAGGCCAACTTGAAAGGAAAAAAAGAAAGAAAATTTCAAAAGTTCACGATGATTTCATTGAAGTGGAAGAGAATGGGAGTATAAAATTGCAATGCATTCATTGCAAGAAACTTCTTTCTAAGTCAACTACCGGCACAACAAGTCATCTTAAAAATCATTTAGGAAGGTGTTTGCAAAAGAAGCTACACAATGAAAGACAAAGGACATTGCAATTTCAGCCCGTCAAATCCAAGTTTGAGATGAATCCTTTGTCAAATGGTAAATATGATCATATGAAGCAAAGAGAGGCTGTTGCCCATTGGATTTTAATGAATGAGCAACCATTTAATGTTGTGGAAAATTGTGGTTTTACTTTCATGTTAAGTATCAACCAACCACAATTTGAGAAGATTTCTCGTGCCATTGCTAGGAAAGATGTCATTAATGTGTATGAGATTGAGAAGAAAAAGTTGCAGTTGATGTTGAAAGACATCGATAAGATTTCATTGACCACTGACATTTGGAAATCAAAGGTGCAAAAGATTTCTTATATGTGTGTCACTGGTCACTTTGTTGATGCACAGTGGCAACTTCACAAGCGACTTCTTAGCTTCATACCTCTCCCTCCTCCACATGCTGGTAATTTTTTTGTACATCCGTTGTGATTCAACTTTCTTATAAAACAAGTGATAAAAAATATGTGACATTTTTCTTATAATTTTTTTGTTTACTGTTGTGATTCATTTTTTTAGGTGTTGATATCTTTGATGGGCTTATGAAGTGTACAAAGGATTGGGGGATAGAGCATAAAGTGTTCACTATCTCTGTGGACAATGCCTCGAACAATGATGCAGCACTTCGAATTGCTAAAACAACGTTTTCTAAGAGTCGTAAGTTGCCATTGGATGGTAAGTTGTTTCATGTTCGGTGTACTGCACATATATTGAATCTTGTTGTTCAAGATGGTCTTTCTGAAATTAAAAGAATTATTGAAGATGTCAAAAACAGTGTACGATTTATTAACCAATCAGAGTCTAGGTTGAAGAAATTCTCTGATGTTGTGCATCATTTAGGAATTCAAGTGAAAAAGTTGATCATTGATTGTCCAACTCGTTGGAATTCTACTTATGAAATGTTAGTTGAGGCATTTAGAGTTAAGGATGCATTTCCTATATTTAAAGAGGGAGAGCCTTTATATCATTGTTGCCCTAGCTATGATGATTGGAACAAAGTGAAGGATGTTATTGACGTTTTAGAGGTTTTTTATGAAGCAACTCATGTAATTTCTGGAGTTGATTACCCTACTTCTAATGCTTATCTTGCTGTTATTTGGAGAGTCAAACATGTATTGAATGAAAAAGAAAATCATGTTGATGAGTTTATTAGGGTGATGATTAAAAAGATGAAGGAAAAATTTGACAAATATTGGGGAGATTGTAATCTTTTGATGGCTATTGGAGCAATACTTGACCCCAGATTCAAAATGAGATTGGTTGATTTTTCTTTCAATAATATATATAATGAAGTGGATGCACGAAAAAATGTGATGAAGGTTCGAGATGCATTGTATAGTTTGTTTTTTGAGTATGTTGAAGTTGATCAAGCAAGATCCCGAAAGGTTGCCATTTCAGAAAAATGTTCTTCTACATGTGAACACTCCGCATCTAAAGGAAAGTTTGTGCCTTCTGGTATATCTTTGTATGATGCATATTTAGACACTGTTGAGGTTCATAGACCTTCAAAATCGGAGTTGGACATTTACTTGGAAGAGGGGGTTTTTAGATGTCAAGATGGAGATGCTAGTAAAGAGTTTGATGCTTTAGCTTGGTGGAAATCTCAAGAATTGAAGTTCAAAGTTTTATCCAAGTTAGCTCGTGATGTTTTAGCTATTCCTATAAGTACAGTGGCATCAGAGGCCACATTTAGTGCAGGAACTCGAGTGTTGGATCCTTATCGTTCAAGGTTAACTCCTGATATCGTGCAAGTTTTGATTTGCGGAGGAGATTGGATTCGTCAACTTCACGGGATTAAGAAGCCCATTATGACACATGTGAGTTTTTTTTTTTTTTTTATTGTACATGTTTCGATTAATAAACTGAATTTTAATTGATTTTTATTTTTATTTAGGAGCAAGAAGAGCCTATTGATGTCATGTTGCAAACTTGCAAGCCACTTGATTTGCATGAGTGATGGATGATTGGTGTTCTTTTGAAGACTTTTATGAAGATTGCTCTTTAATTTTTTTTATTGTTGATTTTATGGCTTGTAATGGGGATTTGCATGAGTGATGGATGATTGGTGTTCTTTTGAAGACTTTTATGAAGATTGCTCTTTTATTATTTTTATTGTTACTGTAATGGGATTTTATGGCTTGTAATGGGATTTTAAAAAGCAAAATTGTCATTTTAGTATTTATTATAATTAATGTTTTCCTCCACAAATTTTTCGAATCGAATATCGAATCGAATATTTCGAATCGAATATTCGAAAAATATTATTTAAATATTCTCTAAAATTATACGAATCGAATACTCGAATCGAATCGAATACTATCGAAAAACTAATCGAATCGAATATCGAATTGAATTTATTATTCGAAAATTAAACGAATACGAATACGAATATTCGAATACTTTAACGAATCGAATCGAATACAGTGGTATTCGCTTCGATTCGATTCGTTTACAACCCTATTTGACACTGCTGATTTTCCCTTATCAGCTCCCTTGGGTTGACTAGACCCCTTCTTGGAGGCAGATTTCTTCTGTCCTCCCTTGATTGCCAATCCTTCCCCACTGCTACTTTTATCTCCTTGAGATGTTTTGTTATGTAACAGCTTGGACTTGACAGCCAAGATCACATCCTCCAATGTGATTGCTTCCTTTCTACCATACAAGATGGTGTCCTTTAGGATTTCAAAGGACTTAGGCAGAGCACTCAATAAGATCAGAGCCTTATCCTCTTCCTCTAACTTGACATCTAAATTCTCCAGATCATCAAGAATCTTATTGAACTCATCTAGCTGCTCCGTAATGGGTTTGTCATCTCCCATTCTAAAGGCATACAGCTTCTGCTTCGAATAAAGTCGGTTAGCAAGAGTTTTCACCATATATAGCTTCTCAAGCTTATCCCAAACCTCCTTCGCTGACTTCTCTTTAGCAACCTCCCTCAAGACCTTATCTCCAAGGCAGAGTAGGATCGTGCTTCGAGCTTTCCTGAGCAACTTGCTCCTTTCAGCCGCAGCTGTTGCAGATTCTTCTGCAATCTCTTCGGATTCTTCGAGGGCCTCGAATAATCCTTGATGTTCAAGAAGGGCCTGCATCTTGACCTTCCACATCCCAAAATCTCCAGTGCCTGTAAACTTCTCTATGTTGTACTTGGTAGAATTCTTCATCTTAGATCTGCAGTTACTTCGGTTTCCCACAGACGACGCCAATTGTCAAGATGATTCCGATCAGTTAGACGTCTCCAACTAATTAGAACACTTGAATATAGAAGAAATAACTGCTCTTAGGATAGTAATTCTGAAAAGTAAGCAACGAGACAAACAGCACACAAGAATTTAAGTGGTTCGATCAATGTGATCTACATCCACTGGACCAGACTAGTGCTTCTTTGATTGATAAAGAATGTTTACACACTCATTCACTCGGAATTGGATATTTCCTCACTTCACTCGTGAACTCACACAACTCAAAGAATACAATAACGTACTAAATCTCTCATCCAAAAAGGTGTCAACCTTTACAATGTACACAAACAAGAGTTTATAAAGACCAAAGGTAGTTGCTGCTGTTAGGAACTGTTTTGAGTAGTTATCAACCGCTTGTAACAACCCATGTGCTCTATTATTGCCCAACTGAAATGGTAGTTATGCCCTCAAGTTGTTGTAACTGTAAAACTGTTAGTTAAACTAACTAACTTTGAACCAGAAGACTTGCCCATAAAGATCAGATCACTACTTAGTGTTCTGATACCCAACTCTTCTGTTCTGATGATCAAAAGCTAACTCTGCTGATAGACTTCATACTGTGCTGATCTTTACTGCACTGACCAAGTACTGTGCTGACCCAAGTACTGTGCTGACCTGGTACTGTGCTGACCCAAGTACTGTGCTGATCTGGTACTGAGTTGATCTACTCTGCTGAAGTACTGATCTTGGTACACTCTGCTGAAGTACTGATCTTAGTCCAGTCTGCTGAAGTACTGATCTTAGTCCAGTACTGTGCTGATCTTACTGTGCTGATCCCAACTGTGTTGAACTCTAAGCATCACCTTCTCATCTGATTGAAACCCTTCAACTCATCTGATAAGGCTTAAGTCATCTTATCTGATCCTATCAGCTCAGTAGTTTACTGTGCTGATTTTGAGATTATGAGATAACACTCACATCCATGAATAGTAATTGTGTGTAAGTTGTGTTTGGTTAAGGATTGAGAAGTAGTGGTAGATTTAACTTTATGTCACGTAGAAATGGATGTTATAATATTTTATTATGGTTAGTAGTGAAGAAAAGTAAGAGAGAGAAAAAATTAGGAGAGATAATAAGTGTGTGAAAGAGAAGTAAGAGAGAGAAGAAAGTAGGAGAGAGAATGAAAAGAAAAATAGTGATTTGATTGTATAAAAATAGGTATATAAGTGTATTATATGGTGAATTGGTATTTGAATTTGTAGAGATTATTTACTAATAGAGTCATTATCACCACACATTCAACAAATTGCAACAGTTACTTAAAAGTTTGTCTATTTGCTTCATTTTGGATTCAAAAAACCATAATTACCCTTATGCATTCAAATTGGTTTAAATTTTCAAAAAAAAACTACTATATCAGATATTTAGTCTTGGTAAAAAATTTGTGATTCATTTAATTCATCAACATTAAGTTACATAATTGGATATTAATTCAGACAGTTATTATTGCCACAATTATCGCCTTTAATTCAATTCCTCAATTCTGTGAATTTCAAATTTTTGATTTCGAAAAGCTTCTGCAGAATCGATCCAAACACGAGTTTCGAAATTCGACAGTGATCTTCAATTCAAATCATCTGCATCGCTCGTCTTCAATCGCAATCAATTCTTCAAACCAATTCAACTGCATCGTACGTATATTCATTTCAATTCCTTATCATGTATTTTTTGATCCAATTCTTTTTCCTTTCCATTCATTTGTATTTCGTCCGTTTCATCGATATTGTGTATCCTCGATTTATATATCAAAACTGCATTATACTTTTAATTGGTTTATCAATCCATTATTTGTATATTAATCTCACCCCAATTCCACAGACATCTCTGATTCTAGAAGACTTGACATGGATTATATCGTATTCTGCAAGTTTGACTGTAATGGGAAGAACAAACTTATTCGCGTATCTGAATCGACAACTTATGCAGATTTGGTTGCTGAAACAACAGGTCCAACTTATACAGGTCCAAATGAATTGGGGTAGAGAAGTTTGGGTTCATGGAGAACCTCATGTAAGATTAAGGTAATGTTATATCTTATCAAATGTATGCACAACTTTGTTATACACATTTCTGTGCATATACTACATGCATACACACATGTACTGTATCCTGCAATTGCATACCACGATGCATATTATGTTTGGCACGATGTATTGTATCCTGCAACTTCATTGTCATATGCACTATGAAATTCATTAGATGTAGTCCATGTCTTGATTTTTATGCATCTTTTAGTGCACATTATAATGTGCATACTTATATGCAACTGGCATCAAATGAATTGGGGTAGAGAAGTTTGGATTGATGGAGAACCTCATGTAAGATTAAGGTAATGCTATATCTTATCAAATGTATGCACAACTTTGTTATGCACATTTCCGTGTATATGCAGAGTGCAGAAATCTCTAAGCTGCAAGTGAAACGAATTAATGTGTATACCTACTTTTTAGGATAATTTTAAATTTTTGGAAGGTGCTGAAATTTCGCGTTTTTCGAAATTCTCCCTTAATCTATAATTATGGTATTTAGTTGACTTGTGAATTTGAATTATGCAGAGTGCAGAAATCTCGAAGCTGCAAGTGAAACGAATTAATGTGTATACCTACTTTTTAGGAGAATTTTAAATTTTTGGAAGGTGCTGAAATTTTGCATTTTCAAAATTCTCCCTTAATCTATAATTATGGTATTTAGTTGACTTGTGAATTTGAATTAAAAAATTCGAATTGTTTGAAATTAGTAAAAGGGTATAACTGTCTTAAATTTTTCAATTTGATGTTATTAGACAAGAAATTATGTTGTAGGTTTTATTAGACAAAACTAGTAGTGAAATGACCTTATTAGTTAATTACCCGAATTTGTATTTGAATTGAAATGGATTGAGAGAGATTGGATGATTGGCAAATGGGGGAATTGTTCATAAGGACATTTCAACTATAGAATTTATATAGAAAGACAACTTTTTTCTTTAATTCAAATAGGGACAAAATCCATGATACATGTACAAAACTACCCTCTTTATTACTTAATTAACGAAATTATATTTTAATTAATTAGTCAAAGATTAATAAAACTAACTATGTACACAGAATCGTTAATTGCGTTAATTAGTTTCTTTCCAAATTTGAAAATTTAATGAAAATTAGAGATAAGATATTAGAAAATTGTATTTGAATATGAAAGATTTGTATTTATTTTTAAAGTATATTAATAAATTTCAATTATTTATTTTAAATTATAACCATTGATTATGTGGATATTCCGTAATTGATTTTTTTTCAAATTTGAAAACTTAATGAAAATTAGAGACTAGATATTAGAAAATTTTATTTGAATGTGAAAGATTTATATTTATTTTTAAAATATATTAATAAATTTCAATTATTTATTTTAAATTATATTAATTGATTATGTGGATAATGATTTGGTGACAACTCAATTCCATAAAAAAATAAATTGGTTGGTTCTATATCATTACTTTATATGCAGATTTAAAAACATATATGCAAGAAATTGTTACATATTCTTGTTGACATATGCAAAAATATGTTGCATATAACTTAAAATACGTGACAATATGCAATAGAACAATATATTTGTAATAAAATGTTTTAAAATATTAATTTTATTTTAAAAAATTAATATAGATATGATTCTTTGGGTTTGAACGGGTCAATTTAATAATATAATATTACTTCACTTTATTTATATTATAAAATCTATGAATTTTATTTTTAAATAAATAAACTATTCAATTGTTGTGTAATTATATTTTAGATAATATATATATATATATATATATATATATATTTAACAATATATATAATCTATATAAAATATGCAAATATATAAGCATATATGTAAAAAAAACGGTGCATATAGGCAATAAGATATTCAAAAATTATGTTGCATATAGTCAATGTATTATTCCATAAGATTCAAAAAATATAAAGAATATATGCAACCGCTACAAAAGCTTTAAAATCAAAGTAGAGAAAGGAAAATCAATTGAACATAGAACTTGAAACCATAATATTTACTAATCTCCTAATTCAATTCCCAAAAATCACTAAATCAAATTAGCTACATATGAATTTTTTTTTTTTACATTTTCTCTGTGACATATGCAAAAACATATCACAAGTTTGCATTTGTCAATAAGAAAAGTAATTACATACAACTACACTTATGATATATTTTTAGGATCTGATGCACATCAAAATGTATTAGCTACGAAACTCGCCATCACTATGGAGTTGAACTTCACGTCTTTGATTGCCAGATAAATCTCAGTGAACGAATTATCTTGCATTATTGCCCCATCCTATATTTCAATGGGGAAAACTCAGGAATTCATGAGATCGAACAAAATGAAAAAATAAAGTTTCTGTGACATTAAGAATTCTGTTTATTGACCGAATGCTATTCAGACAGACACAAGAACAAAGCACAAAAATATATTAACATGACATCTGATAAAACTAAATCAAGACACAATTACTAAATATTTGTGCAAAACAAGTTCTAAGAATCTGTGTACAGAATCCATGAGAAAATACCTATCAATGCGAGCCAGAACGTTTTCGGATGACATAATCACCACAGGAATCTCCCTCAACTTTGATGAGCCCTGTCAGAATATGGTGATAGAAAATATCATCATCAAGAAGCTAAATAGAAATGATCATTCAAAGGGTTTTGGGAAAGAAAAAAAAAACCACAAACCTTGATCTTCTTCAGAAGTTCATATCCTGTCATTCCAGGCATAGAATAGTCTGTTATTATTAGATTTACCTTCAATTCTTGAAATAAATATTTCAAAGATCACAATCAAAATAGTTTACTATAGAGATTACAATTGATTAATATCAATATTTGATTTAAGCTAATCCAATCCAGATCAACCAACACCTATGAACCTAAAACTAGACTCAGTTACCACCTACAACTTTCCAAACCCAAAAGGGAAAACAGACCAATACAGAGTAAAGAATCTAATTGAAGAACTAAACCCAAATCTAAACAAGAAAAACAGAGAAAAGGGTAAGGGTACATACATCAAATTCAACAGAGCTTTTGTCCCCATCTAAGCCCAGAAACTGCAGAGCCCTTCTCCCACTTTCCACAGCAGTTACTGCAATTCCCCCACAATAGTAATCTCAGCAACCAATCAAAATAGCATAAAATAATTAATTTACCTTCACAATCTGCAATAGCAACAAAACGGCAGAAACAAGAAAAGAAAGCAAAACAAAAAAATTCTTACCTTCTTACCTGTTGCAACAATGGAAGACGGCACAATTGCAGGGCGGCTTCTTCAGGCGAGTAGGATCGGCGCTGAACACAAAGGGGATGGCGCGACGTGGCGGCGCTGCAACAGTCTGCAAGCGGCGACGACAGTGGCTGCACGCGGAGGATCTTCGACGGCGGGGAACGACGCCTGCTCTACTACAGGGCACGGAGGACACGGCTGGGCTCGGGAAAATGGCGGCCGATCTGGTGGCGCTCAGCGGCGGACGACGCTAAAAGCTGCACAGGGACGGAATTTGCAGCAATTGAGACAGAGGTATCGAGCCGATCGGGAGGCTGGTTGGGCAGATATCGTCGTTACGGCGCCGCTGCCGCGGTGGGGAGGGGAAGAGTTGTTGTCGTTGCGGCGCCGCTGCTGCAGTTGGGGAGGGGAAGAGTTGTTGCACTTCTTAGATAATAGACTTAGGGTTTTAATTAATTATCATCTAATGCGTGAAAAATGGTATTTCAATTTCGAAATTAATTATATTAATGAATTAATATTGTTTTCTAAGATCAAGGGCATAATTGGGTGTTAACAAGTTAATTTGACCTTAATTGTATTGTTTTAATTTGTTTCCTTTATTTGAATATTGGTCTATAGAAATGTCCTTCTTAGTGATTAAACTCTTGGGAAATCTCAAAACAAACACCGCATTAATTAGGATCCTCGTGTAAAACGAACAGTTTGATTCCTTTATTCAATTTTTTATTGGATTATTAACACTTCACGTCTTCATTATTATGGAGCATTGATTATTAACGAATGCGGCCGTTTCATTATATTCTATTCAGTTATATTTTGTTCTTCAATAATTTTGTTTGCAGGCGCATCCCACTGTTTCGTTTTAGTAAGCAATTTTTTGTTCTCTCATTTGCCCCTATGCAATGTTCATGCTTTTATGGATTTTTTTTCCTTCTTTATCTTATGTTGTTTTCTCTTTTCTTAGTGCAGGTTTTTTTCGTTTTTTTTTTTTTTGCTTTTTGTTATTCATTTTTCTCTAATAAATTTTAGATACATAATATTCGACATACACAAAGTAATAGAAGATGAACAATATAAAATACATAAAATTAAAACAGTTGAAATTACATTAAGCATCTTAAAAAATAATACTACATTTTTTATAAATTTAAATTCACTTTTTTTCTAATATCATTATTAACGTAGGATGTAACACCGTTTTGATAATTTCAAAATCACTAGACATTTTGTATATGTATATCAAATAATGACACCTTGTCATTGGTATGATTATTTGAGGTATCCAACAGGGTAGTCAATATTTTATTTTTTCTAAAACAGTCATCATCTTCTCTTTGTTGGCCATGACATGATCAACATTTACTAAACGTTGACCCCACCAAACCCCCTTCTATTTCACATTTTCATCATGTGTAAAAGGCGTGTGAAACCATCTCATTTGTTTATTTTGTGATATTCACTTTTTTTCTCTCTTTCACACAAATACATCTAAATTGAAAGGTGTAGGAACGGATATGAAAAGGGTATGATTTGTGAGGTATTATATGAAATTTGTTTCTAATGTATTACTAGTATTAATAATTAACACATAAGATTCACATAGCATCTTTTCGAACCCATACATATTCTTTAGTTGGCGAATGATTGATTTCTAAAAATTGAAGTCTCATTCTATTACTTATCCTGTACCTAATATAAAACGAATTTCATTCATATTCTCGAGTATAAAGTTCAATGTATTCATGAGTATGAAGCTGAATGTCTATCCAAATTGGACTTCCAATTAATATTTAAAACTCATACTTCAATAAATTTAATCAAATCATATTGGGAACGCCATTATTTTAAGCATACACACACTTTATAAAATTAATCAATTCAGAACACATATTTGGACTTCCGATCGTGTTCGGCCAAATGAACCGAACGCAGCCTATTTTTACTCGAATCAGAGCCAAACAACACCAAATGGGACTTGGGAGGGAAAAATCTATAAACCGTTCCTACCACTAATTTAAACCAACCTTCTCCTCAACTATACATTCTTTCCTTCAAATGGTAGCACGGGTGCGGGTGTAAATGAATCGAGTCGAACAGTGTTGAGCTTGAATTCGACCTAAATGCTATACTTGAAGTTTGAAATTCGACTCAAATTAAGTCGAGCCTTAATTTTTTAAACTTGAGTTTGACTCGACATGATCGGGGGCGGATATATTTATAAATGATGTGATTGTTACTAGATGAACTATAATAAAATACTCCCTCCATTCACCAAATGTAGTCCCATTGGGGTGGGGCACAATTTTTTTTAAAAAGGTAGATAAAGTAAGTGTATTTATAAGGTATTGTAGGGTCCATTTTGAATAAAGTGATTGTTTGTGAATAAAATTGATGGTAAATTGAGTAATTAAGTAATGATTGAAGGGTGATGGTTTTCATAAAGTGTATGAGACTACATTTGATGGACAAATAATATGAGTCGGACTACATTTCATGGACGGATGGAGTAATAAATATAATACAAGTGATTGATGTGATTGAAAAAGATAAATTATACTCCATCCATCCCGCACTTTTACACTTTTTCTTTTTTTCGAAATGTCTCACAATAACTTTCACGTACAGATAGTAACAAAAAAACTACCGTGTAATAAATTGCATAAACCTTTTGGGGGGTGGGGGGAGCTGAGGGAGGTAGTATAATAAATTGCATTAACTAATTTTATGGGTGGAAACAAACCTGAAAAGTGGGTGTAGCCGTAAGTCGCCATATTCGAATGGGATGAAATTTGACAAGTAGTTGTTGATAATTACTGAGATTTGACAAGTTGTTGTTCATTATAAAAGTGAATGGGAACGTTGACCAATATGCAAGCCTTAAAGCATCCTCCATCACCTACCCCAGACCCTATTATTAGACATAATAAAACTGCTCAACTCCTACAAAAATCTCAAACTTAGTTGCAGAAGAAGAAGAAAAATGGTGGGTCCACGTCGCCCCCAGTTTGTGCTATTCGGATCATCCATTGTTCAGATGTCATACAATGTTGGAGGCTGGGGTGCTATTCTTGCTGATCTTTACGCTCGAAAGGTACCCCTTTTTTTTCTTTCTGGGATTTGGATTACAAGTTGTTGTGAGATTCAATCAAGATTTGCAAGTTTTGTGCTTTCTGTACATGTGGGATTTGATCATAGATTCAGATATGGGGGGATCAATCTTAAATTCCAGTAAAGACTTTGACTTTTGTGTTTGCTTATAGATTAGTATAATTTAGGCCTTGTCTTGTATACCCTACCACAAGGATAAAGGTAAAGGTAAAACTAATATAGAAATGTCTAAAGAGAGCATAGGTTTCTGAGTTTAAGTCCTAAACAATGTGATGAATGAAAAGGTGTAAGTACTTTAGAAAACAATGTGGAGTAGTATATTATTCTACCACAAGGATAAAGGAAAAGGTACAAGTAGTTTAGAAATGTCTAAAAAGAGAATAGATTTCTGAGTTTTTAAGTCCTAAAACAGTGTGACCAAGACATAAAACTTGAATTCTTGTTAGTGTGGTTTTCAGAATTCCCACTGTAATTTGCCTTCAATGGCTTATTAATCTCTGCAAATCCTCGTTTTTGCAGGCAGATGTAATACTGAGGGGATACTCTGGTTGGAACACAAGGATGGCTCTTGGAATCTTGGAAGAGGTTTTTCCCAAGGTAAATCGTAGATGCTACATAAGAATCCAGATTCTTGAATTGTGTATCTTATTGAATCATTCATTTGATTTCTGCTATGTATATCTACTAGCTCGTATTAACAGCGCGTTTTTCATATTAATGTTGTGAGTTCAGGACGAACCTATTCAGCCTTCTTTGGTTGTATTATATTTCGGCGGTAATGATTCAACAGGCCCTCACCCAAGTGGCATTGGCTGTCACGTGCCTCTTCCTGAATTTGTTGAAAACATGAAAAAAATGATACTTCATATCAAGGTCTGTTCTCCTCCATGCGATTGTTCAATAATGCATGTGTATTCTTTCCTGAGATTGTTCAATAATAGTGTTTATTTACATTGATTTGTGTGTTCAAACATTGACTCCAACAGACCTTATTAGAGATTAGACATAGCATTTCTTCTTATGTTGTACACCAGCAAAATATCTGTTCTAATTTCTGTTCTAACTATGTTGTACATCGTTTCCAGAGTCTTTCAGATAAGACGCGGATAATATGTCTCACTTCTCCTCCAGTGAACGAAGAAAGAATTCGCGAAATTTTTGGGTAATCTATAGCGAAATAAGACATGTTTTTTTAAGCACAGCCAACAAGTGCATCTATAATCTTATTGAATGCTTACTCTTCAGGGGTGCATTTGATGAACAATCACGGACAAACGAGGGGTGTCGTATATATTCAGAAGCTTTGGTGGAGTTGTGCAAAGAAATGGATGTTGAGGCCATCAACCTTTGGAGTGCAATTCAACAAGGAGATGATTGGGCCAATTCTTGCTTTATGTAAGTGCAGTGCACATCTCATTAAATAAATGAAAATAGTTGTGTATCATCCATTCATCCATATGGACTGATTGTTGGATTATTGATATTGATGCAGAGATGGAATACATTTATCAGCAGAAGGGTGCAAAGTGGTGGTGAAGGAAATGCTAAAAGTGCTGAAAAGAGTAGATTGGGAGCCTAATCTCTACTGGTTGGAAATGCCAAATGAATACTCTCAGGATTCACCCTACTATGTCGTTGGTCCTGATGGTAAAACCACTCTTAATGTCTCTTCTCATATCTGTAGATGGCAGCTAGAGTGGCTTGATATTTAGTACCCAAATTCAACAAATTTCCAACCCCATTTTTCAAAGTCAGTATTGCTCTCTTCTGGAGTTTATGATATTTGTATTACTAGAGTACAAGAAAGGAAGGGGTCGAGTATGCTCTTAATGTTTCTTATAAATTACTAGAATTATTTTATTCAAATACTCTAAAATTATTATTATTTGAATTGGATGATCAAATGCATTCCTACATTTCTCTTCAAGACAGTTTATTCAATAAAGTAATACTACTTGCTTTCATGTGCGTCTCTGTTTTTACCAATTTTTAGACACAATCTTATGCAGTAAATACAACTCTTGTAAAGTTACCATACCCCCCATTAATTTCAGTGTATTAATACACAAATCTTGAACAGATGACAACCAAACAAACCCCAAATAATTGAAAAGTAGAATATATGAACTTATTATAATCACGGATACCCTCTTAATTTCAGTGTTACGGGAAACGACAAATACAAATTTTCAACATAAAAATTGAAGGCATATTTGTTCTATCCATTGGATGGCATATTTGTACTATTTTAAAAGATAGCAGGCTTATTTTGTACCATAAAAAAGTTCAGAGAAGAGAATAATTGAAGGTTTTAATTTGTATCAGCTCCCATTTAAAAAATTTATGTGGTACGAATTATACAGACACGAATAGCTGCACCAATATTTCAATGGCTCATTTGTGCCTTAAGAGTAAAATTAGGGGCATATTTGACCTTTCCGAAAAGATATCACTTGCTCTGTCAACTCTGATGAAAACAATGAAAGACAACGCATAGTAACGAATACTACACAAATAGTTAGGTGATTACATATTACAACAATGATAGTGTTCCCTAATTCACAAACCAAGTTCCACAAGCTCATAAGCAAGCAAAGATATTACAGTACAATATAATCAAACTGATACATACATCAAGCAGAATATAAATATAAAAGCAATACCGGCAGCAGCAATGCGTAAAGAATGGTATTTAAATTCCACAGCCGCAACGTAATTGGTCGCCCAATAATGCTACTCTTTTTTCCACGCAATGCCATTAAGACAAAACTGAGCAACGTGCATCCGAGATGAGAAAATCTCTATAAATGATAAATCAAGAAACCCGCCTCGTTCATTGTTGAAAATATTGTTTACGTAGAAAGTTGGAATCTGCCGCTAAGTTTTTTTCTTCTCCATCCCTGAGGGGTTACGGTACAAGTACAACACCTTTAAGCTCAATGTGTGAAGAAGAAAAGATTAATAGAACAGAATCAAAGGTTAAGAGAACTTACAAAAGCAGCATAATATACAAATGTGAGCCCTGCTAGAACAATGAACACGATTTGAAACACATTATACCTGCAAAAGATAGGAAATTTCTAGTACCAAGATTTCATTTATCAAATTCTATTAAATGAAAGAATTAGTGAGTGTTGACTTACTTGTACAAATATTTGATTCCACGAAGAGATTGCAATGTATGGCCAAATATTTCTTGAGCTGCAGTAGCTTGGGCATAATATGCAAATGCAGTGGCACAGAACTGAATCACACTGTGTCAAGCAATGATCACAGCAAATAGCGTTATATCAATTTTGGCCATACAATCCTCAACTATATTTATTTTCAACGACTATAAATAAGAGATGTTTATGGAACTGAATCACCACAGTTTAAGACAATTACCTGATTGAGCAAAGAAGAATGAGGCCAACATTAAAAAGAAAAGAATTCATAAGTGTAGCTCCCCATCTGTGAACGGAATAAATGTCAGTCTCCAAATCCAATACCAGAAAAAACAAATGTAATGAGAAAATAGAAGAAATCTTAATCAGGAAACTGAAACAAAATAAAGATGCATACTTCATTGGATGGATCGTAATAAAAACCAACTTCAAGCCAATCATCATTGCCCCAGCAATTACAGAAACCAGAAGATAGAAGCAAAAGAATGCAAATGCTGCAGTTCCGAGAAGACCTAGAAGTAGGGTAAACCAGTATACCCTCGAATCAGTGCACCATTAAATGGTAAAGAAAGCAACCACATATAGAAGTTTTCCAATTACCCCAAATATCATCCAATTTGATGAAGACCTCATTAAGAAATGCAGAAAGAGGAGGGTCAATCAGCAAATATATCACTATATGTGCAATCCAAGCCACTGAAACAATTAACCTGTTCAACATTCAATTGCTTAATATTATGATCAACAATCAGGGCCTACTAAAGATTAAAAATCACACATATCCAAAATGAACCTGTCAGCTAAGCAAAAAGACATACCCTAGAACTCCAAGTATCAGTTTGGCAAGGTAGCCAAGAACAGTCATAGCCCAAGTTGTCTCAGCCTGAAAAAAATAGGCCACAATGTCATAAGCTTTGGTTTGCTTGTTCCCTTCATGCTCGTATTCCCTTTTTTGGGGGGTGGGGGCTTTGGAAATAGAATCTGCAACTATCACAATGAACGTGAAATGTATAAATATTAACTCAGGTTTTGTTTATCACCTTTTCACCTTGGGGATACATCTCTTCCAAAGCCTTCACGTCCTCTTCCAGAAGAAGTACCTCCTGCAAGTTGAAAGAAGTTTTATGGGTAACCAATGCAAAGAAAATGCAACAATTGAGATTTGAGAATGTACACAGGAAGGATATCATAGAAAAAGCAAGGGGAAAAAATGAGGTAGAACAAAGCAGCATCAAGTCAATCAAAGTATTTATTAATAAATGCACATCTCTAACAAAGGGCAGAAGTTCAGTCCACAAATAGTTGTCACATGCAGTAAAGATTTCAGATGTCATCAAATAGGGCTGGAAAGGGCAAGCTGTTAAAACAAAAAATATGTCCTCTCAATCTGGTTTAAAGAGCAATAAATACAAAAGACATCTCAAGTATTCAGTCAAACAACCAGTAAAATACAATACTCCATCCCAAAACAGGAACACGTAACTTATGCAAAAGAATATAGAAAGAAATGAAAACTGCAAAGAAAGACCGCAAACCTTTTCTACACTTTTCACATTTTTACGCCATTTTCTTCCCTTGCTGCCACTCCTTTCTTCCTGATGAAGTGAATCGGCTGCTTTTTTCAGTTCTCTTGCCTTTTTTGCCAGTTCAGTTGCTTCCTAAGTCAGATGAAAAATCATGATTTGCATTTGAATTGTGCATATAGAACCCAATTGGCAGAAGTCTAAACCTGTGTCCATTTAGGCCAGCATAAAAAAAAATTAAGGAAACAAAGAAGCTTGAATACCTTGATATACTGGGAACGTGTGATGACAGCCTTTGGGCGCCGGACAAATGAAAATATAAGACTCAGTGGAAGGCAAGCTATGCCAACACCACCAAAAATCTGGAGAATGCAGCATGCAAAAAACTTGAGAAAGTGATTTAAATGGTGTGCACATATACTTAAAGAATAAAATTTACAAAGCCTATCCAGAAAATATGCTGGTAACAACTCCAAACGAGTGTGCCTCTTCATGTACTTGAATTGAATGCAGTAAAATAACTAGGCAAACACAAACTGTAAATATCAAACCATGAATACTAGAAAGTGAGAAAATTTTCATATGGCACATCAAAATAGTTAGTACATATAAACCCAACAGGAAACTGTGGAGAATTCCCATCATTGGAGGTTTCAAGTGAGAAAATTGCAACAGGCAGAGGAGATCATACCGTGAAAAGCACAGATCCAACTATTGTAGCGAGAGCAACAACATATTCTGGAAAGGTAGTTCGCATGGTCCATGTTGTCTCAGATGAAGCACTGGCAACATATGCAGAGCACTGAAAATAGAAATGATAAATGTTGTAACAATCAGGCAGCAAAACTAACACGAAATTCAAAAGACACATATTTTATCTGACCTGTTTGGCTCCACTTCCAATACATTGTTGACCACTTGAGAAGTCGCCCCATGCTGTTGGGAACGCCACAGTGGACGAGGAAAGGTGCCTAACAGTGAAATCCACCTTACCCAAAAGCCCTAAGACAGCAAATATATGTTAAGCCAAAGTAGGCACTCCACCTTGCCAACAAATCCTAGGGCAGAGCAGAAGCAATAAAAATTTGTACAAAAAATTAGGTTGTTCTTGATAGTAGAGGTAGCACATGAGTGGGCTTGGGGTTTGCATGTCAAATTAAGACAATATATTTACTAAAAAGCTGCCAAATCAAAATTAAAATGTTTATTCATGAGTAACTAACTCAATCGCAACATGAAATAAACATTATCAACCTAATCACCTCCATCTATTAGATATGTTACATGGGTTATAGTGTTATACAAATTACATATTAATTTCAACCTGAAAATTATGTCTGCGTACATTCAACAACTTTAACTGGAAAATTTTCCAAAATTTATTCACCATCAACCTTTTTTTAATTCCTAAACTTAAGCGTTAATATTATTTAAATCTAAAAGGTAAAAACATGTTAAGTAGGTCAAGTTGGACACATGAGTTTCACACTTTTACTCGAAAATAGAAATCATCCTATTTGTTACACGGTTATTCAGGTATACTCATCATTATCAGGAGCAATATCAACTTCACAATAGAGGCATTTTGTCCACCTAGAGAATAATAACTAGAAACCCAATCTGCCCCTGATAAATAGTTATCCCATTAAGGTAAATGTACTATGTAACCTGAGGCTTCATTATCCAATACTGCCCCTTCCACTCCTACGCCCTACTGAAACCATATCCCAGCTACTTCAACCAGTAATTTTACTAATCAAGCAATTAATCAAACTTATATATAAAGAATACCGTATAAAATTCCCAGAAGGAGAGCACAAACAACACATGTCACAATCACCCACAGCAACGCACTTTTCGCCCTCTTCCACAAACTCCTGGAAACACAAAAACAACAGCAGCAACCATTTAAAACTATGCATACAAGGCAACGAAATATCGAGAAAAAAAAAATATCAAACAAGATAATGAGAAGTCGTTACTTGTCTTGATCGCCTTCGTAATAGAACATAGCAAAAGGAATGACAAAGAAGACAAGGATTGCATCCACGATGTAAATAGCGAGCCACAAATTCTTCATCGGCAACGTAAGGTTGCAGGCGCCATTATAAATGGCGTGGCGACAAGCCTGCCGATTGGCGACGTCAGCTGGTAGCATGAGAATGGAGATGGCGGCAATGGAGAGGCCCAAAACGACGACGAATTTGGGGAAGTAAGCCTGGTTAGCGTCATCAGGGTGCTGGTAATTGACGAGGAGGTAGAGGTTGAATATGAAGACGAGAACGCAGACGATTATGGCGACAATCACTAGGGCTAAATTGAAATCCCCCATTTCTGGGCGGGTAGAAAATGAGGGAGCCTCTCCCCTTTCGAATCAATGTGTTGGAGTTCTAGGGGTTTGATCCGAATAAGTTTCAGATTGGGGGGAGATAGATCTGGTTTTGGAGGATTTCTTTCCCTTTTTTTGGTTTCTTCAATTTGAAATGGGGAGAGAGAAGGCGGATTTGCTCCGGTGACGGTGAAGGATTCGGTAAACACAAGGATGGGATTTGACTAGTCACCCAAATTACCGTATTAGCCTTGCGATTTTCTTTTTTTACCGTGCAACTTAAAATTACGGATTTGAGAATAATTGAGATGCTTATGGTATGATGCCCAGGAATAGGATAGGAATCAAAAATTAATGTTTGCCTTGGCTAGTAAGTAGGGTCTTTCTATGGTAAGACAGGTTTCGCACTGTCTTACAAAAGGCAATACTTTAAATACCGTTAGATCGTTGATCTGACGTATTGAATTTAATTTATATGATTGCACTTCGCATTATTGCGTTTGCTCTATGCATTATGCAATTGCACTACATCGCCCTACTAATAAATTAAATTGATATATATAAAATGACTAAAATACCATTTTATTTTAAAATAAATAAAAATATTAAATTAAAAAATTACGTAAATATTCAAACATTTTTAAATAATTGCGGGTACCGTGCCACCTGCACATTTGCAACTCCTCCACACCTGCTTCATCTTCCAAAATCCGGCAACCTCCTCCGTCGCCTGCCCCAGCCGTCGCTAACCCATGGAAGTCGGTTTCTTCTTCGGCCGCTGCAACCAACGGGAAACTCCCATCGCCGTCCGCTGTTGCTTCTCATGGCCGGAAGATTGAAGTTGTGCTCGCCGGATTTTGAGCTCAACGCCGGAGCCTCCCTTCTCTCTCGCCGGCGAGGCCCCTCACACGAAAATGACTCGGGCTCCCTCCTCCCGACGTCGACTTGGCTCTGGCCACCACTTGAACGGCGGTCTCCGTTGATTCTTCTTGCCGGAAGTCGCGGGAGCCTCCCTTCTCTCTCCGGCGAGGCCTCTCACGCGAAAATGACTCGGGCTCCCATCCTCCCGACGTCGACTTGGCCTTGGCCACCACTTGCACGGAGGTCGCCGTCAAGTCTCCTTGCCGGAAGTCGCAGCCCGGCGGTTGGAATCTGAATTAATTTGGTTGAGATTATTTGAAATAAAAGGGTTAATTTTGTAAATTTGTATGTATTTTTTAAATAATATTATAAGGGTATTCTAGTAATTTTATAATTTTTTTTTATAAAAATTAAATATTTTAAGTAATTGCGAAGGGCGATTGCAATTACGAAGCAAAGTGACGTGTCAACTCTCCATTGGACGCCTTTTATAAGACAGGGCGAACCCTCTGTCTTACGATAGAAAAACCCTAGTAAGTAAACTGTTCAAATTTCCTATTTCACTCCCAGTTTCATATACTATTTCATATTTTAAATTAATGACATGTGTTTAATTTACTAATATAATTTAAATTTTAGTTAATTAAGGTTAGTTTCTGTTTGTTTAACCAAAATTCCTAAAAAAAAAATGTATATACCATAATTTAATATGAGAAAAAATTCTAACGAGTCTTACCAAAATTTAAATGATATGGACAAATTTGTTAAACACATAAATTTCGAGGGAATAAATTCTGAAATTTAAGAAATTGGGAATCATCCACTAAGAAATCGATTTTTCTTTTGTTTGACGTTTGGCAGCATCACGAACAAGAAGAAATTTCAGTTGTATTTTTCGAATTTAAATCTAAAAATTCATTGTGCTCATACGAATCTGAATCAAAATTGAATGTATTTAACAATTTTGAAAGAAAATTACAACAACAAATGCAGTTTCAATAAATGGAATTTGTGGATTTGCTGTTATACAATTTATATTATCTTAGTCCATGAAATCATGTAGATCTTGTGGACAATAACTTAGTTATGATAATCATTTCATTTTTTAGTTTGATTTTTGCCAATAAAGATTTTGGTTTCTAAAACTTTCTGCCGTTGTATGAAAACATCATTCCCTTCACACACACACACACACACAAAAAAAAACATGAAAACACCATTGCTTCATCTCTATAATGGGATCATATATATTTGGTATACTATTTGTACTAAATTATGGTATATACGTCCCTTATGACTAAGCAAAATATTATTGTTAGTGTTACTATTAAAATTAAGAGGCTAATTGAAATAAAGAAATCAGAAGAAACAAATTAGTGCAGTATTATTTTTCCGGCAAAGACGAACTAATGAAATTATACAATGGGCAATTTAGGCACACACCAAGAGAAATGTGATAAAGGCATGTTTGTCAACATTGCATGTAAATACTGCAATTTATAAATAAGTCAAGTCAATAAGAAAATGTGTTGAAATAGTGCCAAGTCATTTAATAAACATAAAAATTATTTTCAATTGCTCCAAATTATTTTTATTGTGTAAGAAAAATTATTCTTCAGTCCTTAATTTTAATTATACATAGGTTATATACATCGTTATTTTTTATGTTACTGAAAAATCATTTGAGGGGTTTTTATGCAAATGTCAACGTTTTACCATTTGGCTACATGGCAGTGGCACAGCCTGTCACAACTCACAACGATGCCAGCTCGACCCTTTTCGGGTGCTCCGCTAAAAAATACTCAGTTCCGTACATACAGAACCAGTCTTATTTGTCAATACTCAATATTGGTGCAAGTGTGCAACAACCTTTCATCATCATCAATGTTCCCAAACCCATCGTTGTCAGAAGGCCCAGAACAAACTTAACTGGAGAAATATATCTATAAAATTTCAATATTCAAAAGTAGGGATAGTACCCACTACTATAAATAAATAAAATCTACATCACGACCAACTCTAGTCTCTAGATAATCAGATCTGCATAAAAGTTTATTTGAAATTAACTCGTGCACAATGCACGTGTCAAACCAAATGAAAATAAAAAACTCGAATCTAATTTAAACCAAGTTTTAAGCACATTTAGTCACATAATTTCCAAGTTTCCTACTCAACAAGATGATAGTGTTCCTTGTCCAAGTTGCAATTGAGGTTTCGAGTGAAATTCGACCTCTTAACAAGGATAATGTATATCATGCTTTAGATGTTCCATGAAACACAACAGTCTGGAAACAGCCTTGTTCAGTATAATTATCTAGCCTTCTCCATTTTCTAACTGCTAACACTTAATTACCTTGGGAAATTATTCTCTGTTTTATTTAGTAAATGAAATTCTAATTTTCAATCGATGACATGCATCATAGGACTTACTAATCACAACCTTAACAAATTAATCCTCCAAACAGAGTACAGCATAATACATTGCCTTTCCATAAACTAAGATAAAGATTCTTCAGGGATGGTAATAATAATATGTATACTCTTCAAATCAGTTTCACATGTATGAGCTTTTAAAAGGTTGCCTCCTAAAGTTTGTTTTTCCTTTTTCGACATGCAGAGGAGATTTACAGTACAAGCCTCAATTTGAAAGGAAAATCTAACCGTCAATAGTAGGAGAGGAGAATGCTGTTGTTGAGGGAAGGATTATGCATTCAAAATCTCTGTATGTGCTGGCTCAGGTTGTTGAATATCCAGGAAGAGCGCATCAATGCTGAAAATAGATAATTTAACAGACGTTTAAAATTGGTGGAAATCAAACCAGTTATTTACCCACAGAAAAGAATTCAACTAAGCAGATTAGCATGGAATTCAGCCTTACCTACAATTTTGGGGAACCCTCCAACTAAATGAATTTGAACTTGGTGGTAAAGACAAAAAGAATCTCCAGTCTTCAAGCAAAATTCTTAGGTCATGAAGCTTACTGTTCAACCCAAGACAACAGTTTGCATGCATCGTACAAACTTGAGTTAGATCTTCACTAGGTTCACAAAACCCACCGAAGTAAGTAGTATCCAAGAATCGCAACTGTAGCCCAATTTCCGTGATGAAGGAATCATTCTTAATTCTATTAAGAACGTCTTGATCATGCAATCCAGTATATACTTTGTGAGCTGAATGCCAAAACTTGTAAAACTCTATAGACTTGTAATTTGATCTCACAAACTTGAATCCTCCGTTAGGTTTATTTTCTATATCATCAGATCTGCCAGAGAAATGATCACATGCTATCTGAAAGTCTGCATCTGGATGGAAGTGAGGAAATGGATCTCTAAACCACATAACATCTGCATCCTAGAGACAAGTAAGAAGAATAAAAAGGAAATTTCCAGAAAGTTCATATTAATTCAGAACCCAACATATCACTGCAGAAATACTTGATGTGGGTTGCCATTGATGGCCTCATTAAAATATAGCATTTCCCATATAGAATGACACCATGCACTACTAAATCATCGGTAGATATATATATATATATATATATATATATATGAAAGCATTAGATGTGGGAATAGTGTTCATGACAAATTTGAAAAGCAACAAGAACTATATCAAAAGTCATTAAGTTTCGTCTATCCAATTTTAAAATTTGGGCAACAGTATGATTAATATTAGACTTCTTTTGTGCAACAAATCTCCATTCCAGTTTTTAGGTTCAGAAAAAATAGAGTTGCTATATGTCTGAGCATACTTGAGTGTGTAGATTGATAGGCAGATAGAGAGAGATAGCATACAGTGAAAACAAAGTTGTATCCCATTTCAAGAACAGACCGTAGGAAATCAATCCTTCTCCACATCATCCTCAAGTAGTCTGGGGTCATAAAATAAGCCTCACGTGAAAAGTCAACTCCTTCAGTGACGAGGGCAAAACAATGGAAGTGTAGAACCATACAGCGAGAAAATGCCTTTTGATCTAAAGAAACAATCACCAAATGATTCAGTAGCCTGCGAGTTCGCTCTCCAATTCTGAAACTCTCGAGAAAGAGATCAATGACTGAATTTGGAGCTGCCCATGCTTCATTGAGAGTTGTTAAGATCACTGTGTTATCTTGCATAGAAGCATCCTTCAAAACTTTTTCAAGACTATACTTCTTACTGTCCTACAACAACCATGAAATAATTTAGGAGATGAAGTATGATAATGCCATAATCTACACAATGTCAACGAATCTTATATGTGGTGAGCATGAGAGTTCTTAACATAAAACCAAGACAACCCATAGGTCATAGCCAGTAAAAATGGAACAGCAGATAATAATACACTTGACTCCAAATATATCATAATTGGCAGGATGAAAGGAAAAAACGGTGGGTGTATATCAACCTGCAGCATCAAAAGATGTAGAAAACTAATAAATAAAATCAGGATAGGGAATACATAAAAGCAGACACACAAGATAAACCTTTTCAATTGTTAATGCAACCTATGCTAGCGAAAAGGATCTCCAATGCAAGTACCACACTTTTTCTAGATCATAGGCAAGAGGAAGACTTGAAAAGCTCGCTTCTACTACGAGCCCCATGAAGCACTTGAAGAACTAAAACTTGTTCAGGCTGTCTTGTTGAAGGAAGGACAGGATAGAATAAGATGCTGAAAGAATCCAAGTTCCGATGCCTCGGACATTCCAGAGGTGAAACCTCATATCGAAGTTTGTTCGGATGTAACATCAGAGGGGGGAACATGTCCTTTGAAGAGTGACTTAGTAATCATTATAGAAGTTTGAATTGTCAGTATTATCACGTTACAGATTTTGGGAAATCTTAAGGCAGATAAAACTTGGAGATAAGCTTGTACTATGACCAGTTATGCATATCAGGAGAGTTGCAACGGACTCTGTTCTCTACTTTTCCAGAAGAGCAAGCAAACCCGCATTATCATACTTCCCAGTGCAATTCACATAGCAATATCCATACACTTAAACTTGTGATTTTTAGAGCTACATTGAGCCATGCTTATTCTATCATTAAAAGGGAACGGGTCAATCTCCTGAAAATGTCAACATCATGTTTATGCCTATATGCCTCGTCTTTGTGCAACAAATCTCGGCCATCCTAATAATTAACAAATTTATCTTCAAATAAGCCTAATGTGAATTTTTAACATAATATCCAACTAATAGAATTGAAAGGAAAGAAATCTAGACTTGAGCATTAATATAAACATATTTGAGAAAATATTATAATCACTATTAGTAACTCCAAAATAGTCTACAGTATCCTTATTTTATTTCTACCTTCAATGTTATGGGGTATTATACCCATGTGAAAAATAAAATACTGTATTCGTTAAGTGTGAGTGAAGAGATACTCTGACGAAAGTACTGAGAACATTCATAATCAAAACATGTAGCTGCTATAGGTCTCTGAGCTGCACTTCCTAACAACTTCTCTAGCAAATAATGCATCCATATCCAAATAAATAAAAATATAAAGAAAACAGCCGACATAATGAAGGAAAGAAACAGAAATTAAATTTGAGATGTGAATAGGAAGGACACTGACCGAGGCAAGAGGTCCTCCGTCGTCGAAAATGGGGAACAAGTGAGTTCCAGGTGAGAATATAAAGTCGGCGGCTCTTTGGAGGAATAAGCAGGACACAGCCACCGCCACAAACAGCACCACGAAGAGCGCCGGAATCCCTAATCGCCGGTTTTGGGAAGATAAATCCGGTGACACCGGACTCATCGCCATGGAAAACGTGTTCAGATGAGATGAACGACGCAGAATTTTGCTGCTGTGCGGATGGGTGTCGGCATTGTGATTTGAGCCATCTTTGCTCGTTCTGTTGTGCAGTAAGTTTAGTAACGCAGTGACGTTTCAGGAAAATGAGGTGTGATTTTCGTTTTCAATTTTTTTATTTCATGGTAAAAAGTAAGAATAAAATAGGTGAATAATATGTAAAAATTAGAGTGTATTCGGTATTCGGAAGAAAAAAAAATGTAATTCAAATTAATTTTTTGAAGATGAAAGTGTACTAAATGTGATTTTTTTTTGTTATATGATAAAATCGAATTGTGTTGCATTGTATTAATAAAATAATTTTCAACAAGCAAGCACAACTTAAATTGTCAATTTTAGCTAAAAACATCACTATAGATAGGTATGGACTATGAAGTGTGATATTAGGTGATATTGGTTTTAGACCATGTTTATCCATGTTGGTCACGACCGGGTCATCAAATATAAAATTCATTTCTCACTCCTCTATCTGCACATTTTACACCACAATCCAAACTCATCTTTTTTCACACTTTATCCATAACCATCACAACCACAACCAACATTTAATAAATTATTTCTTTTATAATATAATAATTATATCTATTATTAATTCTTTATAATATTTTCACAATATTTAAAAAATATATACTCTTATTTAATATTAAAAAATTCATAACTATAATAAAAATTTACCATAGACTTAAAAAAAATTACAACATTCAATAATAAAATTAAAATTACAAAAATTGAAATACAACTGAAAATAAATAAATCGAACTACAAATAAATGCCTAATTAATTGAGATTACATGAAATTAAATAACATCACACAAATTTAAAATACAACAACAACAAAAGCATAAGGTAAAAGTACTTGAAAATAAATGACATTGATTACTTGAACAACCCCAATAGATATTGTTTCATCTCTTCTTATTCTGGTGTTAAGTGAGTTTTCGCCATCAACGTTTGTAAAAGAGTCAGTTGACACTCTATTTTCTTCTCCGCTTTCTTCCTTTCTTCTCTTTCTTTTTGTATTTCGAGACGACAATTAACAGATGCAAGTTCATTTTCTCTAGTAATTCTCATTGCACGAATTTCTTCAACAACTACATCTAAGACCACCTTCCCTTCTTCTTTTTTCGCCTTGTCTCTACCTATAGGACGTTGAATAGTTGAACTGTCACTTATTGGTGTTTCTGGATTAGTGGGGTTGAAATACTGCACTTCTTCACTGGTCCTTGATCTCTTTGAGCTGCCACCACTTTCTTCAGTTTCCTCTTCATTTTCAGGACGGGGACGTGTTGGAGCATGATGTATTTGCCACTTGGGATGTTTACTCAAAACTTCATTAAAAACAACATTTTCAGTAAACTTATGTTTGTTTCCGGAGGCACGGCAATAAATTTCATGAGCTTCTTTCTCAATGTCACTTTGGCTCATTCCGCTTTTGTACATCGCATTTGCATCCAACCACCTGCTGCAATTTTCATTGATGCGTTTATAGCGACTTCGCATCATCTCTATATTTCGTTCATTTAGCTCCTCCGGGTTTTCCCTCCGAGCTTGCTCGTACATATCATGTACTCGTCCCCATAGCCTTGACGGTTTTTTATTGGTCCCAACCGCGCCATCTTCACTGATGAAATAATAAGATGACATTAGCGCAACATCTTCCTTAACAGATTACCTTGTTTTTTGCACTTTTTTCTTTTGTTTTCCAAATAAATTGCGATGAAGACTTTCCGAAATTTGAACTGTTCAGAGATAGGAACTTGGTTCAAATTCGGAGAAAATTGAGAATTTTGATAATATTGAGAAAATTGGGAATTGTCAATATTAAAAAACGATTGAAAATTTTGTGAACTTGACTGGTTTTGAAAGTCGTGATGATAATTGGGATCATTTGGATCCATGTTAGAGGAGAAAAAAGATAATTAAAACAATTTAGAAGAGAAAAAAATTAGGAGAAGAGAAAAGGGAGTGTATGAAATTGTGATCCAAAATATATCAAGATTGGTCTCTATTTATAGAGAATTTAATTTTATGAACTTTAGTTTTTTTTTTTATTATTATTATTAAGTAGATAAGTGAAAAATCAGAAATTATCTAAATAAAATATAACCGACGAGTAAAAATTTGACATGTGACATATGTGGATTTTTTTGGGATAAAACCAAGGATGGAGCCACATAGGGCCCAACGGGGGCAGTGGGCCCCCCACCAATTTTTTTTTTTTTTTTTATGTATATTTCTTCCGTTTTATAATTATTTGTATTTTTTTTTTATTTGAAACGTTTCAAAATTATTTGTACACTCATAATATGTAAATATTTTATAAAATTAATATTCTCACGACAATATTTTATTTTAAAAATTGTCACTCATTTTAATATACATTCTTCCATACATCTCACTAAATCCTTTTTAACACCTATGTAAATTCATTTTATACCTCACTAAATCACCGAAAATACTCTTCATTTATTTGACCTCGCACCTCACTAAATTTACATTTCTTAAAAAGTGAACTTGTCAACGTATGCAAGTCATTACGGGACGGAGATAATATATTTTAAGTTATACATTTGTCTAATAATGACTAATATCTCAGCGGGATTTAACGTTAAATTTTAACATTGTTTCACCTATTATGAGTTGGAACAATCAAAATTAATTTTTTTCGAAACATAACAAAAATCGTTAAATTTAAATTAATAAAATGAGATATTATAAAATTTATAATGAATTAAATATAATATTATCTTATCTTTATAATAATGTAAATCGGGCCCCCAATCTAAAATTTCTGGCTCCGTCATAAAACAGTACTCCACAGGGCCCACACTTAGTGCTGTTACACGAGCCAAGCGAGCCCAAATACCTGAGGCTCGAGCTCGGCTCGAGCTCGCTCGATAAGGTCATCGAGCTTGAAATTGGGCTCGGCTTGGCTCAAATTTTTTTTATTTAAGCTCGAGCTCGACTCGGTTAAAAAATGCATTTGAGCTCGATAAAGCTCGAGCTCGAATTCTGGCCTGCTTATAACAATTAACTTAACAATTATCAACACAGAAAAATTGTTCAACACAGAATAAATTTGCAGGTTATATACACAAATTATTCAGATTCAACACAGAAACAAAAGAGTAGGGACAAATTATCAACACACAAACTTGCAGGTTATATACACAATTTAATTCACCCCTACACAGCAACAACACTTCACAGCAACTATACAGCAACAACACTTCACAAATTATCAACACACAATTTTATTCGAGTTGCATTAGGAGAGAAAAAAAAAATCTTACAATGATGTAATTCACCCCTACACAGCAAACAACACTTCAAGCAATTGAAGTAGGGATTCGACGGCCGACGGGATTCGAGTGGGAATTTCAAATGTGAGATTCGAGTGGTGGAGTCCGTGCGATGGCTGATGTGCGACGGGCGGCGGCCAGTGTGTGTGACGAAGGGGGATTTCGTGCGATTTCGTGGGAAGGGTGATTTCGTGCGATTTCGTGGAAAGGGGATATCGTGCGATTTCGTGAGAAGGAGAGTTTGTGCGAGTGAGGTGCGAGTCGCCGGAGAACTGAGATGGGGCGTTCGAGCGACGGCCGGTGGGGGTGATTCGCCGATTCGCCGTATTTCAAAATGGAATGAGAGAGATAGGGATTGACTGATTCTAGGTCTGGGGGTAGGGTATGGCGTATGGGTATCTAAACCCTAATATCAGGAATTTAGTAAACGAGCTTTTGCACAGCTCGAGCTCGGCTCATTAACTGATACGAGCGAGCCGAACTCGAGCTTTATCGAGCCGAGCTGAACCTGCGAGCGGCTCGGTTCGTATAACAGCACTACCCACACTTACTTGGTTGTAAGCTTGGTTGTTTTTTGTTGTCCATCAATCATGGTCGTCCAAAATTTTTTAATTTTCCTTTTTTTTTTTTGTCCTCTAGGTGACGACCTGGGCGTATCCCAGACGATAAATATGGTCTTATGGGCTCAACAATGGCCTTGTGGATAATTTTATTATGTTTTTTTTTCCACGATTTTATTGTGTTTATTAATGATATGACAAATTGTTGGAGAAATTGGTTAGAAATTGATTAATTTTAATTAATTAATTGATTTTAAAATGAGAGTGGAGAACACTCGTCTTTGACCAATTTATCGAGGGCTATAAATGTAATTTTAAGGAAATTAAATGGCATAAAGCCGTTCTACTCTCGGAGTAGATGTTCGTAGTGTATTTAAAATCTCAAAACCGAATTTCGGTGAGTGAGAAATTAATTCACGAAGTTGAAACGTCAAATAATACACTTTATGAGATAAAGTGTTATATCATGTTAATTGTCCCACATTGAAACTTTGAAAGTTTAATGGGGCTAATTACTCCTTATAAATAGGAGGGTGTTACAATGGTTCAAATAATATTGACTAAGGAGCAATCCAATAGTCTATACGGATGCACGTGTGTGCTCGTCCGGTTGAGTTTGGGCCTAGTCTTGGGCTCGTGACTCGTGGGTTTTAAATTTGGGATTTCAGACCCATCTATAATTTTGGAACTTGAATATTTGTGTTTGGCTCATACAAATCAAGTTTTCAGAAAGTTGAAACCCAATTTGAAATTAGGTTAACCCAAATAAATTTAAAAGTTGAATTTGAACTATGACGAATTTGGACGTTGAGGATGTCTAGGTACATTGACGTTACAAATTGTAATGAACTTGGACATTCGGATGTCCAGGCTCATAGACGTTTCAGTAATGAATTTGTAACCGCAAAGGAGTTACAAAACCATTTAAATCTTGTAACCGCAAGACGTTACAAATTACATGAATGCTGTAATGAATGTGGAGACCCCTCACATGTTGGAACATGCCTATAAATAGGGTGCATGTTTTATGTTGCAAAAACACTCTTACACACAACACTTGAGATTTTCTAGAAAAATCATAGCATCACACATTTTGCATCAAGCATATAGAGTGTAGTCCAGTTTTCGTGTCGATTCAGTTCGTTTGAACTATATACGTTGTGGTGCTGCTCGTATAGAGGCGAAAGTCGTTTTACCTTTTAAAATGTTACGTCAAACCGTGAGCACTAGTCGGGACGTATTCGTTTTGCGGGAAAAGGGTTTCCTTGACTCGACTTTAACTTTGCTCCTATTGTTCGTGAGATGGTGTCGTTGTTGCTGATTTCAAGAGTGTAGTCCAGTTTTCGTGTCAATTCAGTTCGTTGGAACTATATACATTGTGGTGCTGCTCGTATAGAGGCGAAAGTCGTTTTACCTTTTAAAACGTTACGTCAAACCGTGAGCACTAGCCGAGACTTATTCGTTTTGCGGGAAAAGGGTTTCCTTGACTCGACTTTAACTTTGCTCCTATTGTTCGTGAGATGGTGTCGTTGTTGCTGATTTCAAGAACCTGCTCGTTTTGGAAAGATGCTAAAAAACGAAAATCGAAGACTTTATGTAAATATTAATTTAATTGTATTTACAATTTTGTTATTTATTTCTGTCAATTTTGTAAGGCCATTGTTGGGTGCTCAAAATTTCCAACACAAAATTGATGTTTTAAAAAATAAAATGGTTGAGTTATATGTGAATTCTTAATTTCTGGCTGATTTAGTCCCGGACTGACCCGTTTAACCCTGAAAAATACAGGGTTAGGGTTCATGAATTTTAGACCCGTTTAAAATCGGACTTTTTTGACCCGGATCGGTTAGCCCGTGGGCTAAACCGGGCCAGCCCGCAAGCCCGATTTGTAACCTTTTTTTCATTTTTTTAAATAAATAACCAAAAACAAATTTTGAGTCATTTGACCAATAATCATAACTATAAGCATTAAGAAGCTCATTACCATTAGTCATTATTTTAATTGGTCATATTAAGGAATTCTAGAATTGTGTTTAAATTATACTTTTGTTTTCTCATTTACTTACTGATCATTAACTAATTCTATTTTATTCTTGTTGGACGTGTCAATTGAGACATTTAATTTTAAAAGAAAAAAAAAATTATTGTAGCTGTTAGTGACCCGTTTAGCCCTTGGCCCGCTAGGGGTAGGATTAGATTCCAACAAGTGTAGACCCGTTAAATATGAACCGGTTAAAACCCTAACCCGTTTAACCCGTAACCCTATAGGACTAGGGCCAGCCCGATAAACATCTCTAATAAAAACTAATGGCCGGTCCGTGTGGCCAATTCGCCCATAGTTGTAATCAAAATTAACCGCCAGCCCGTAGCCAGCATTCAACATTCCTACCATTCTCAACCCCCAAAACAAAAAATCCACCAACGACTTATTAATCGGTAAAAGAAAATCCAAATCCTCACTCAATCCCCAATTTCCAATTTTCAGAATTCTCCCTCCTCTCCTCATAATCCCGCGCCCCAAATTTCTCAATCCTTCTGAAGGATCTTCATCCCCCTTTCTTCAATAGAATGGCACAGGCTGAGCAGCCGTCGACTGCTTCCGGCGATGCTTCCGCGTCGGCGACGTGGGATGATTATACAGAGTCACCGCCATTGCCATTCCCCCAGAGGTTTCCGGACTTCTCGCATGATTTTCGTCGCGAAGAGCGTTTTTCTGGAATGAATAATCAGGGTCCATTGATTAACAACGGGGGATCCTATGCAGGCAGGGATGATCCTAAGTCTTGCTTTGTTGCTTCTACTACGTTTTCGTTATTTGGTAAATTTATTGAGTCTCTCATGTAATTTTTTTTACGGTTGGGTTAATAAGTTTTTCGCATGCGAGGTTTTTAGATGGTTACATGATTTTAAGTGAAATCGGTGGTTTTAGTAGTTTCATGTCCTTTGAAATACTAGAATAAGAAAAAGTGCGAGGTAATCATCTGCATGCTAGCTAGAATGTTTAACTGAACTTAAATGTTGTTGGAATTTTTAAAACCTAATTGAACTACTTTTAGTTGTGCTAAAATTATGCATTGAAATACTTTTTATGGTTCTTGTGGGTAGATTTTGAAATTTGGCAGTTGGACAATGCTCAATCCTTGAAAACCCACAATTAAAAAAAAAACACACACACACACATTATGTGTATTGGCTAGGCCCTTTCTCCTCTATACACATTAATTAAGCTGGCTTTGTTACGAACTGTCAATACTGGTGAGAAATGTAAGGAAGCTCTAGGAGAGGATATTTGTGCCAGCATTCGAATATGAAGTTGACCATCTTTCCACACTGAAGGTGGGGATTAAGTGCCTTTTTTTTGTTGTATTCTAAATTCGCAATATTTAATTAGCGATTTTATTAGCAAATGGATGCACGATAAATTGTGTAAGTTTTGCGCCTTCCGTACTCTGGGAGTAGGGAACCAATTGACCTTTTTGTTATTAAGTCCAAATGAAGGTCTTGTTTCCAAGTTCAATATACACTAGAGTGATTTGTTCCTCATTTTTATGGGTATTTACCTAGTTTCATAAATTTGGGAAACTTTTTCTTTATCTACTGTGCACGTGCTTTCAATGAGCACACCATAAGTGCTGGTGTATATTAATTTTTTTTTTGGAATGTTTCTGACAGCTGCTTTGACTATGGCCTTTGGGCTGTATGGATCTGAGACTTTGTCGCTTGGACCTAATACATCAATGTTGATAGAACCCAACCACTTATTTGTGGAGTCTATAAAGGTATTTTGATATTTGCAGCACATTTAATTGCTTTTATTTTATTACCAGTGGTCACCTTTACGTTTGAATTAACAAAATTCTTGACATTAAGATCTAAGTTAGTTGTAGCTTGTACCAGGTGGTAGATGTCGGTGTTGCCAAAGGCTTAATGCTGTATGGATTTAATAAAAAACCACCCCTTGATTCTATAATTGCATGGCCAGAGACTCACAAGATCTCTCTCCCTTCCAGCACCCACAAGGTGAGCTGCATAATGAAAGTTTGTGCACTGAAGAATTAAACATGAATTTATTGGTCTTGTCGTTCTGCTTCTTGATTGTAGATTCATATGTTCATTTTGATTCAGTGACTGGTTCTTTAGTTTATTATTTCATTTCCCACATATTGCAGGAATGGATATACTATTTGAATGAAGGGTCTCAAATAAACATAGCTTATAGTGTGTCATCCGCGAGTTCATCTTCTCTTGTTCTTGTGATTGCGGAAGGTAATTTTCAGTTCTCAGGGAGAGGTTAATTTGGACTTCTCAATTATTTTATACTCCCTCCGCCCCCATTAAGTTACCAATTTATTGTTTGCACAGGTTTTAAGGAATATATAGACTATAGTATCTAATGTGTAGTGGGGTATTGAGATAGATAGAGAAATGAAAGTAAAAATGTAGAGAGAGGTAAAAAAGAGAAAAAGTAGAGAGAGATAGGAAATAGAAAAGGTAGAGACAGATAGTTGGGGTGTTGACCAAAATGAAAATGGGTAACTTAACAAGGGATGCCCAAAATGCAAAATGAGTAACTTAACGAGGGACAAAGTGAGTATTTTATAAGAAAAAAGATGCATTCTTTGAGCTTAAGGGAAGAAATGAAGGGATGCTTTTCTTTACAAATGACATGCAAAATGATTTTGGCTCTGTGAACGAATTTCAACAGGATATGATTGAGTTAAGGCAATGGGTAAACTCAAATAACGTAATTTTATTAAATAGAACTCAAAACGAGGTCACAGAGAATAAATCTCTGCCACAAGCCGAAGCTGCAACTCCCAATGATCAAAAAGATAATCCTATCTCTTATGAAACCTTTATTTAAATAGACTCAAACATAAACCCTAAGCAAAGCCTACGGCTATTTATTTGATAACTTAAAATGCCTCACTATAATAGTAATAATCAGGCCCAACTAAACTAATGACATTACCGTAGGAAAATCTAGATTTCACAGATCTTCCTCACCCTCTCGAGTCTCGACTGACTGCTTCCTCGGATTCCTCTTCGTCCCACTCAATCATCACGTTCAAAGACTTAGGCGGACATGTATTCAGGGGACCATATGGTTTTGCACCCATAGGCCATAGCACTTCCCTTTTGCCTGGTATTTACGTTTAAGCCACGGACCTGAAGAAAGAAATTGGGTCTGAGGAGGCCCATTCGAAATGTGGACAGCCGGCAACTGCTGATTGGGCCCATCCCCTGTCCGTAACCCACTATGAGAAGATGCCGGTGCCGGAGAATAGGACTCCTGACTGAACGTGGAACGATTCTGGGCTGCTGGTGGACGAAGCAACCAAGTTATCCGATGAGCAGCAAACACATCCGTCATCTCGGAATTGGGAATTCTATCTAGGATTGAGGGCGGCAAGTCCCCCTGGAAACATGCCCAAGTATTGGTGGGTAGCATGCATGGCCTCGTATGCGTTAATCACTTAATCGTGGAACTACCCCCGAAACGCTCAATCAATTCCTGTGTTGACTGCCCCCACGAAATGTCGGATGCACGATGCAGCACCCACTGAACCCAAAACATGGCCCAGCCGGACATGACACTGAGTGCCAATTGAACATGTTCGCCGAGCAGGGTGCGATGAACCAAAAAACACTGCACTGCTTGAGCAAGCCAGGCAATCAGATCTTTTCCCTCAAAGTTTGGGAGTTCCATCCATGGAAGGGTTGGTGGCAGACCTGCTGTGAAACCTGGGGGAAAGGGTACCTTATTGGGGACTGTCGCCTTAGACGGCGCGAGCCCTCCATCTGCGAGTGGGGTCTGGGGCAGTGCCTGCATGTTGGCATGGCTGGATTCACCAATGGCGGTGAAAGAAGTGAGAAGTCACAGAAGAAGGGATGGGAGAGGCTGGCGCCGGTGTGTGGGCTATGGCTGCACGCTCACTTTGGCGGTGACCGAATCCAATTTTGCCACGATGGACGAAAACATGGCATTGTGCTGCTGAAAACGCTTGTTGCTGGCCGCTCTGGAAGCGGTGATAGCGTCCTGGACCTCGCCAATCGCCTTCTCCATCTGATCAAGTCTCTCTTTCTGAGTCATCATGAAGATCCGGCAGGCCAGACCAATTGATAGTGTTAAGTTTGGACGAACCAAAAAGGAATAATTACATATAAAGTTTGGACCGAGGGAGTAACATTAATAGTATAATAAAGCCCATGTCTATCAGGACAATATGATGTCTTTCTTGTTTCTATTTTTTAACATGGTTGGCTAGGGTTTAATATGTGTTATCCTAACATATTTCCTTAAATGCTGGCAGGGAAAACTGGTCTTGATGAGTGGCTTAAGGATCCATTAGTACCAAATCCGGGCTATTCATGGAATATTATTCATGGTGGGATTGAATAAGAATTCAAGAAATTTCTTTAACTTGTTCTCTGTTTTATTGGTTGTAACCTCTTTTAACATTGTTCTGTATATTATTGTAACTACTAAATTCGTTGTTGCAGGAAATGGCTCAATTCAGAAGTATATCTCTGAGTCTTCTATTTATTACATTGCAGTTGGTAATTTGAATCGTGAAGTTGTCAAGGCAAGCATTCATTATCCTTATTTTCCAGTTATTTGAAAAAACAACCTTTATGACCTTCAATTTTTTTGTCCTGGGAGCTTCAGTGAGGAACCCATTGGCTGCAAAATATGTTTTCACTTTTTCGGCATGCATAACCTGATTGCAATAGTTAATTAAAGCGTAGTTAATCAATGGAAGCCATCTCTCTCCCTCTAGAATTGTGCAAATACTTGTTTGTCTTCTTATATTATGTTCGTTTTCTGTATTTTCAAAATTTGACGATTCACTATTCTATGTGTTGTTTTCTCACATTTTAAATCTCATATGTAAACAGGTTCATTTGGATGTCAGAATGAACGCTTTACTTTACAATACAACCGAACCATATTATAAGTGTATACCTGCAGAGGGCCAATGTACTTTTCAACTGTTTTTCCTGGGTGGAAATGCAGCTGTTCTTACCTCTCCTGGTCTAGTTCATGTGAGCCTTTCACTGCTGGAGTTTTTTTTTTTTATGAGTTACTCGGCTGAAGCTACACTATTGCTATGCATTCACCCAAATGTAGTGCAACTGAGCCAGTCAATAAAAATAGAGGACTTGAGAATAGCTGAATACATATTGCAATCTTTTCAAATGTCATCAAAAGCATGATCTCTGAAAACACTCTGGATATCCAACTCTGAAGATTCTATTTCATTAACAATGTTGTGCAAAAGTACTTTTTATTCCCTATTATATTAGCTTTAGCTCAGAGAAGAAAGAAAAATCTCGAGAAGTATGTAATGAGGGTAATGACTAAGTGGTATGAATAATTTTTTCTGCAAAGCCTTTTCACAAATGTGCCTTTCATTGATAAGTTCCAAGATGAAAATCAGTTATGTACTGAAAGATAAGACAATTGTTTTTTTCCCTTTCTAATCAGATGTACTGAAAGGTAACTCAGTTGGCTTTCTCTTCTCTATATTCTGCAGGGTATGACCAGTGGTATGTATGTTAAACTCTCGTATGGACCTCGATGGTTTACATACATTGTTAGTACAGGTACATTATCTATTTCACTTATGAGAAAACTGAATAAAATTTTATGAAAATATCTGTAATTTTATTGAAGTTTTTACCCTTAGGTGGAATGATTTTTCTTCTGGTACTCATTAATTACTTCATGAACCATTTTCGACGCGACACACCGAGAAATAATCATGGGGACGTGGGATCTGAGAGAAACCCTTTGCTTTCACAGAAAGATGAAAATACTATTAGTTGGGGTTCCTCCAATTCCTCTCCCCCAGGGCATGAAGAATATGCGTATGGTGGGGTTGAACAGGGTGGGAAGCCAGTTAAAGATGACAATAGCCAGCATCTTTGTGCAATTTGCTTTGAAGCTCCTAAGAATAGTTTCTTTATTCCATGTGGACACTGCACAGCTTGTTTTGGATGTGCAACAAGGTAAAATTCTACCTCTCCCATTTTTAACATACTGTATGTGCTTTATGAAGTATTCATGTGACTGGAGAGCCTTTTCTCCCAGTCTAAATATGTCGAAAAGTATATCGTAGGGGGTGTTTGTTTATGGATTTGATTGAATTTTAAACCCAGTAGGTGGATTTGACGAATAGTAAAAGGTGTATTTGGATTTTGCATATATTTGAGAGTGTAGATTACTAGATTTGTAGGATTTGATAGGGTAGGATATTGAAAAAGTAGTTGATAGATGATCGATTGCGTATTGGAAATGTGTGTAAAGTAGGGGGGAGAGAGAGAGAGAGAGAGAGAGAGAGAGTATGTAAAGTAAAAAATGAGGAGAGATAGTGTTGAGCTGGGTAGATAATAATAATTAGAATGGATGGATGATTGATTGTGTTTGAAAAAAGTAAAATAAGTGCATTATAGATATTACAGGGTATAAAATCCTATACCAAAGTCCAGTTTAACAAACAAAGAGTTGGATTTCAAAGAAAAATGTGGGGGTGGGGGGCCATAAACAATCACACCCTTAGCCAATCGTCATATGGAGCCATAAAATGTAAAGAAACATTAGCGACACCTGTTTTGCACGAAAACTGAGGTTGACCTGAGGTAGTGGAACTTATCATATTCTGGGAATAATAGAGGGGTGTGTGCGCAGGAGCCAATAGTAGTTAATTTTTTTTTATTCATTTGACCTGACTCTGAGCTTTTGCAGGATTCTGGAAACTTCAGGAGCTTGCCCTATTTGCCGGGGAAACACGAAAGAAGTGAGAAAGATATACACAGCTTGAGCAGTACACTTGCATTGCCTTTGCTTGGTTAGTTTTACTTAGTGTAAAATACTTAAATTTACTGCTTGTTTTAACCATCGAGTAAATGTTGGAAAATATTGTATACCTCACTAGATTTTTTTTAAGGTAGAAAGGCCAGGAGATTCTCTCTGTTTTCCCCTTTATTCCATCCTGCCTTATCTTGGTACATATTATTAATGCAGTTCAAATGAGACGTACTTGTACATGAACGAACTTATGTTGTCAATTACACGGATATCCAAACGTTTGTATACAAAATTTTTGGTTTTTACTTTTTATATTGGTTAAATTGACGACCAAAAATTTGAACATTGTTTCATTTTTTTAATGCAACTAATTACCATTATTTTTAATCTGTGAGATTCTGAGCCTCAAGAGGTTTAAAGTGCCATATTCCTATAATGTTTTCTTCGATTGCGTATTTCATTTCAGGCAAAATTTATGTTAAATAGTTTCACCGTGCAATTGAGTTACATTTTGTGTGCATTTTAAAACAATACTCCGTATCATTTTAGTTTCGAATCAGCTATCGTGTAAAACTACTTTGACAACTCTTTAATTCTTCCTCATATCACATCAATAATATAGTGAAATATGTCATCACGATACACGATTTGCCCTGTGAAATAAAATACAGAATAGAAAGACAGTAGAATCGAAATCATGTGTATTTTGGTACAAGATGAATTCAAGAATCAGACACTTGATCTTCTTTCAATCATTCAAAGGAACCATTAATCTCTCTACCTTAAGAAATCTGTCTACATACAAATAGCAAAATACACAGTAGTTGTTTTCATGAGATCAAGGTTCTTTCCTTGGTCCAGCTTGTAATAAAAGAAGCAACTTGAGGAAGATATACGATGCACCTCCAATTGTGGCATACTGCAGCTCCTCACTACCTTCGACTCCCGGAAAATTGCCACCTTTCGACCGGTTGAACCCTCCGGCCAACCACCCCAAGTTCTTGTACCCTCCTCCGTACAATTTTGTAACAGCCATCATAGATCTTCATACATAAAATGTTGAAGAAAATTCATGAAACATATGAACAATGTATCTATATATGTATGTGTGAATTGTTATACCTTAGGCCTTCTCCACAAGCTACGAGCAGCTTAGATTCTTTATCAGGAACACATTTTTCCACCTGTTGAAGAAAAGAAGGATTTATCATAGTAAATAATTGGCCAGTCCACAATCCTATATAACCAAAATGAACCCATTTCTTCAACAGTGTGATGGGGCTGTTATCCTTATCCTCCACGAACAACGGCACGTGCAGGGACCCTGAAACACGTGCCTTCTCTCTCTCCCACTCTGGCCTGATGTCAAGCAATGTGTACCCTTGGGACTCCATTGCCGAGGCTGCATCTTTTGGTGCTATGGGAGTGATAGCACCGGATTGTATCAGCTCCTGTCCTCTGCCGCCTAACACTGCATGGACTCCTACAGAGGCGGAGCGCCGATGAGAAGCGGCGGAGAACGGCGGCTGGTGGTGGTGGTTGCCATGGGTTAAGGTGGATATGTGGTGGTGTTTCAACTGAACAACCATTGTGTGTGTCTCTCTCTCTCTTATTTTATTTTATTTGAAGGTTGTGTCTCTCTCTCTCCTTGTCCCTTATTAGCACTTTCCTTATCTTTTGACTCTTTTACTTTTGGAAATTGAGGGGAGCATTATTGTTTAGTTATTTTGTTCCGTAAATTTTAAATATTGGCTATTCTGTAGATTATAATTGAGAGTTGAAATTGTTTTTTAAAATCTATTTTTGATGAAAATACTCACTTTGATTTTATAAAAGCCAATATCATATAATTCGCATTTTTGACCAAATTTATAACCTGATATATCATCAATTGTCTTCAGTTATTTCAAAATAAATTATATAATTTACCTCGGGAATTTATCAAATTTTATGCAAAGCAAATTCCCATAATTACCAAACGGAAAAAAAATTAAAAATTAAAGTTTTTTCAAGTTCAATCCAAAAAAAAATCATAACTAATATTTCTAGGTAATTTAATTAATTAAATATGATATTATTCACAACCCTACTACCATCAATTCATGTTTGTAGAGTTCTCAAAAAGAATTATCTTTGTTGTGTACAAAAAATAAAATAAAATAAACATTATTGCCAAATACTTGTATGCATGTAAGTGCATGGTGCATACCTCCTCAATTTCATTTTTTTTAATTCAAATTATCTACATCCATTCATATAATTAGTTCACCTCCCAAATTATTTTTTACTACACATTTAATGAGTTCACCCCCAAATCATTTTTTACCACAGTTATATAGTTATATGTACTCGCTCATTTTATGAGTTCACCCCCAAATCATTTTTTACCACGGTTATTTGCACCCACTCATTTTATGAGTTCACCCCCAAATCTTTTTTTACCACGGTTATATGTACTCGACCATTTAATGAGTTCACCCCCAAATCATTTTTTACCACAGTTATCTGCACCCACTCATTTTATGAGTTCACTCCCAAATTATTATTTTATCACGATTATCTGTACCCACTCATTTTATGAGTTCACCCCAAAATAATTTTTAAAAAATAATCACATTTAAAAAAATTATATTATCTTTTTATTAATTTACACAAAATATAATAAAATAAACTCTAATTTATATATTTAGAATATACAAACGAGTTATTATCGAGTTACCGTCGATTCACCACCAAGTAACCCATACTTTTTTTAAAAAATTGTAAAAATATAATTAATAAAAAACTATCGAAATTAGCCACAAATCTCGATTTTTTCCCCTCCTCTTTTCCTTTTTTCTTTCCATTTTCATTTTTTTTTCCAAATTTTTTATTTCTTCGTTTTTTTTTCTTTTACTTTTTTTTCGGCCTTTCTTTTTCATTTTTTTCATGTGTATTTTTTTAATCTTAATACAAAATAATATTATAGGTATGATTTTATTATATTCTATCGGCGGTGCACCTGAATTTCAATTTTAATTTGATGAGTAAAGGACCTGTCGAAAATCCATGTCGGTCGGTGGGTGACCCAGCCACCACCATATCCGACCACCCCTTCCACGGCGCTTCCGTCCCGGCCGCTTAAGCCCCCTCCTCAAATCGCAATCATGATTCTTCAATTCCATGACAATCGACATCATCTTCCATCTCGGCCACGATCCATGGCGGTCAAAAACCTCTGCTCATTTCGACCACAGACGCGACTGCTTCGATCAATCTCCTTTGTGTTCGCGATTCAGGAGCTTCTCCGGCATCAATGGCACTCGCCTGCAACACTCACTTCGCTCTCGTTGTTCGTATTTGTCCAAATCGAAGCTACATTGCTTCGTCTTCTTCACCATGCTCCTGCGCAGCCTCTTCCTCCGGTTGACAACGGTCCGACGGAGGACTGTGAGTATGTTGTCGATGGATCTCTGATCAGTCGGCACCCGGAGCCAGTGAGCTTGTCGATGAAATCTCAGGCGGCGACTGCTGACCTAGGGTGCCCTTCTATTTGGCTAGGGTTCTCTTCAATTGGGCTTGGTAATATGCACCCCCTATTTTCTTCAGTACACCCTGGTCTGCACTCCCTTCACTTTTTTTATGGTATTATTGTTAGTGGTATTGGTATTACTAGTTATTGATTGTGGTATTACTATTAATACACTATTGAATTAATATTAATGATTATTAATTACAATATTATTGATTATTAATTGTAGTATTACTGGTTATTGTTTATGGTATTACTGATTGTGTGGAATTATTTATTATTAATTAAGGCATTACTGTTTATTATTATTGTTTATGTTATTATATATTATTGTTTATGGTATCACTGATAATTGTTTTTGGTATTACTAAATATAATTTGATTTGTGAAATTATTTGTTATTGTATAAGATATTAATGATCAATGTTTATGGTATTACTAATTACTGTTCATTCCTTCATGGTATTACTGATAATTATTTTTTAGTATTACTTTATATAATTAGATGTGTGAAATTATTTGTTATTGTATAAAATTTTACTAATTAATATTAATGGTATTATAGATTACTGTCCGTGGTATTACTAATAATTGTTCTTGGTATTATTGAATATAATTAGATGTGGGCAATTATTTGTTTTTGTATAAGATATTACTGATTATTATTAATGGTATTACTGATTATGATTTATGGTATTACTGGTTATTACTTATTGTATTAGCGACTATAATAAAATTATATATATAATATTATTTTATATTAAAAAATTTAAAAATACTAAACAAAAAAAAAAAGAAAAAAAAACCAGGAAAAAAATGAAGAAATATAAAGTTTGAAATAAAAATTGAAAAATTGAAAAAAAAATTTAAAAGAAAAAAAAATTGAGATTTGTGACTAATTTCAATTGTTTTTTTCAATTATGTTTTTACGATTTTATTTTTAAAAATATGGGTGATTTAGTGGTGAATCGACGATAACTCAGCTGCAAATTGTAAATGTATAAATTAAGGTTGATTTTAGAGATTATTTACTAATAGAGTCATTATCACCACACATTCAACAAATTGCAACATGTACTTAAAAGTTTGTCTATTTGCTTCATTTTGAATTCAAAAAACCATAATTACCCTTATTCATTCAAATTTGTTTAAATTTTCGAAAAAACTATTATATCACATATTTAGTCTTGGCAAAAATTTCGCGTTTCATTTAATTCATCAATATTAGGTTACAGAATTTGATATTAATTCAGATAGTTATTATTGCCACAATTATCGCCTTTCATTCAATTCCTCAATTCTGTGAATTTCCAATTTTTGATTTCGAACCAAACACGAGTTTCGAAATTCGAAATGCCGTCGAAGTTCGACCCTGATTGAGATGACAACAATGGAGTTCCATTCTTGTTGTTGTTCAACGACTCTGCTTGCAACGACAACAATGGAGATGTGCTCATAACAACCCGGCGGGAGGTCATCATCCAGATTATTCTCCACATCCCGCAATCGTATTGAAGATGGAAGGCGGGACTGGGATTCTTCTCCCGATTATTGTTTGTACGTGCATAACGATTCTTCTAGCCTTTCACGAAATTGAAACAACAGCAACATCATTCAATGCCCAACCACCTCTCAGCTGTTGAGTTTTTTCATCAACCAGTATCAGTCCACGAATGGCGTTCAGCTTTCCTCCCTTGAACTCGATTCTCTCAAAGGTTTTTCTTTTCATTTTATATAGCGACTGTTTGTGTTTTCTGTTTTTTTAGTAGTGTAATTTATCTATCAAGTATCAACTGCCTCGTAGACTTGCTGGTTGCTTTTTTTGTTTTTTCTGAATTCTGAACGTTCGTTGAGTTTTATGCTTCTACCAATACATGTAGTTGTTAATCGAATATGTTATTGTCTATGTCTTTCTTGCTGATAGCTGTAGTAGGTAAACCTTGAAGAAGTATCATTTATTTGTAAGCTTCGTATACAAATGAATACTTTATTACCGAGCCATTGAATGATGAAGATTAGTAGAGAACCAGATGAACTGTTTGGCCATTGAACTAGAAACTATGAATTAAAAAATTGCACATAGATTGGAGCAATTCATGATTGAAATTGCACACTGCATACATACGCATCTTTCTTAATTAATATGAACTACCTGGTGCACATGTAGTAAATTGCGCATATAGTCATGCAGTTCTCAAAGCATATATAATCTTGTAATAGTTTTTACTAATACTCTAAATCAACTAAAATCGTTTCCTCTGTATATGTTCACTGCATACATACACATTTTTCTTAATTAATATGAACTATTTACTGCACATGTAGTAAATCGTGCATATAGTCATGCAGTTCTGAAAGCATATATAAAGTCATGTTAATCTATAATTATGGTATTTAATGATGATACCTACTTTTTAGGAAATTTTTAAATGTAGAGTGCATAAATCTCGAACCTCGAGCAAGTGAAACGAATTAATGAGGATACATACTTTTTAGGAAATTTTTTAATTTTTGGAAGCTGCTTAAATTTCGAAATTTTTTGAGATCGTCTATTAATCTATAATTATGGTATTTAGTTGACCTGTTAATTTGAATTAAGAAATTCGAATTGTTTCAAATTAGTAAAAGGGTATAATTGTCTTAGATTTTTCAATTTGACTCTATTAGACAAGAAAATATGTTGTGAATTTTATTAGATAAAACTAGTAGTGAAATGACCTTATTAATAATTTACCCTTGATTTTATTATATTTTGTGTAAATCAATAAAAAGATAATATAGTTTTTTAAATATAATTATTTAAAAAAAAATATTTGGGGGTAAACTCATAAAATGAGCGGGTGCAGATAATTTGGGAGTGAACTCATAAAGTGAGTGGGTGCAGATAATTGTAGTATAAATATAATTTGGGGGTGAACTCATAAAATGAGCGAGTGTAGATAATTGTGGTAAAAAAATAATTTGGGGGTGAACTCATAAAATGAGCGGGTGTAGTTGTAAAACAATAATTTGGAGGTGATGGGTAAAAAAATTTGGGGTGAACTTAAAAAAATAACGGAAGCAGATAATCTCCTGACCCATATTCTATTTTGATGATGTATGCATGGTACATGCAAGGCACCCAAGTGTGACCCAACATTATTTTTGTAGTGTGGGGCGGGGCCATAAGTGGAGTTATTGGACAATTGGAATCAAGGCCAAGATGGGCCCTAACATAATGGGCGTAAATGTATTGGGCCCTTATGGACCTTAACCTATTATAAAGATTGGGCCTATCCGCCTAAGACACGTTAGTTATTCCTACCAATCGGAGCGAAACGTACTTAAACCCGCCTTCCCGGAGACGAAAATCCAACAACGGGAAAGTCATTCTGTTACTCTCGATTTAAAGAAATCTTTCCCTATGGCTGCTTTTCTATGAAGTTTTTCTGTGTGCAATAGGAACCTAGGGTTTCTTTCTTTTGCCGCAGGAGGCAATGGACCGGAGGATGTTGGCGATGACTCGCGAAAAAATTGCGCGTCGAATCAACGGAATAAAGTACGGTCCCGCCGACGACGTTTCGTTGAAACTTGACCAGTTGCGGCGGCTTCGCGACGAGCTCTTGTCGGCGGATTCTGGGTTAATTGTGGAGTTTCTTTCGAGTATTCTTGACCTACTCTCAGACCGTTTGAGCCCCGTCCGCAAATTTATTACCCAGTAAGAGCGTCTTTATTTTCTTGAATTTTATGTGTGAAAACTGCGTTCACATTGTGGTTTCTATATTTGCCAAGATATATATGTGGGTTTATTTCCTTGAATTGTATTTGTGTGAAATCTGTGTTCATTGGCAGGAGACTCAATCTTGCCAGGAACTTGAATGCCTAATTTCATTGCTAATTGCTCTTTTAAACTTGTTTTGTAAAATTGTGTTGACAAATAGACTAATTATACTTCTGAAATGTGTTTATTTCTATTTGGCTTGTACCATAATTTGTAGATATGATGTTTTGGACTTCATATTAGCATCTCATGATATTCAAATTTTCTGTAGACTTCTTTTCACAACTAGGCCAAATGAGCCCGATTGTCGGGATGATTTAGAGAAGTAGTTGTATTACGATATTGTTAAGTGATTAGAATCATTAAAAGGTCAGGCTAGAATTTCAGTTTTTTCGAGTAGTCTATGTTGTACATTATGCTTTCTTATATTACACCAAACCGTGGTTCAGTTGCAGTCCAAATTGGTTATTACCTTAGCTATTCTTGCAAATTTATTTTCTCCAAGATGTACATCATTTACTTCCTGTTTGACATTAATTTTATTTACAGCTGATATGTTTAAAATAAATACAATTCACATTTGGTCAGTTCTTGTGTGCGTCTTAATAGCATTAATAATAATGCATCAAAAGCCCACATTTATTGAATACTTATTTCCAGTATTTAGAAGCTTGTAATTTATTCCAATTCTTTCTCCTCTACTTTGACCTGTGAGAATTGTTTGCCCGAGATTTTGTTTGATTATTTAACTGAATTTGGCCTATATGTGGATTGTGGGTTTATGTTTTCAATGTCTGAGTTAAGAAATATGTACCTGGATTTTCAGCTAGTTCTCTAGTGCAGTGACCCCCCCCCCCCCCAACCACCCACAAACACACACACACACACAAAAAAAAAATTGACGGTGAAGATTAGCTCCCTTTAATACATTCTCTACGTTCAGACCTTGATAATGGTCTCTTCACTGACGTAGGATGGTTGGTGATATTGGTTTGAAGCACTTGGAGTTGTTACCTGAAATTGTACCAGCACTTGTCGAGGTTTTGAAAGATGCTGAACCAGCTGTTGCCCGACAGGCTGTCACATGTGGCTTTGATATATTTCGCTGTTCTCTTGTCAAAGTTACCATCCAGGTTTGTTCAGATACTGAATCCTAAATGGGAGTTATTATGATTTGGATAATTGGATGTGGCATTATCATTTTTCAAATATGATAGCAGGGAGCTTTAGTGCACATTGGAATTATGACCTTTTTGATTCCTAAGAATCAGATATTTGTGCTGTAGTGTTGTTCATTGCAAAACTTACTCATCAATGAAAGCTTCTCCATGTGGTTTATCGGATCTAGTAGGATAGGTGATACATGAAGTTTCCTTCTTAATGATCCTGTTACACCAGCTCAAAGTTGTCTAAACCCCTTGAACTCTGAATGAAATTATTCTCTTACATATTTGAACTTGCACTTGTAGCTTTGTATTTGGTCTAACATGTTGTAATTATAAATATACAACAATGTTATGGAACTCCGCTTTGATTGAGATAGTAGCCAGGAAGGCCAGTCCTAGTGTGCCCACATCCATCTCAACATTCTCATTTCTGCAACACATTTTTGTTCTTGTTCACATTTAGTTGACCACGGCACTTTGATCGTAGAACATTTTCCATCTTACGACTGTTTTATAACCTTTTCCTTGCAATTTTAAAAGTAGATTTTTTGAAGAGATTTATATATCAATTATATTTTAAAAGAAGAATCCTTGCTTCGCTTTTGCTGCCACAACAATGATTTAGCACCAGTAGTTGGAGTAGCATTATATTTTCTGCCCTCCCTGTATTTTAATACCTTATTTGTAATATGCTGATACAAAATGTTGCATATTATTTACCAGGGTTTGTACTCAAGTGAGTTCAACGAATCACTGAAATCATTGTGGGAATGTGCGCTAAAGTTTAGAGATGAAATATTCTCAATGGCATTTGAGGTGAGTGTCACATGAACATGACATATTCTTTGTTCATCACCATTTTCTTATTAGAAACCATTTTCTTATTAGAAAACATGTGTGAAGGTGGGGAGTGAAGGGAGGAGGTTGCCCGCGTTGAAGTTTGTGGAATCAGTTGTGCTACTTTACACCCCTGATCCTAATGGTTCTTTGGAGCCACCTTCTGATAAAATATCTGAAGGTACATCATTTTCTATATTTTGTGCAGCTTTTTGTATGGGAAACTAAGGCTCTGGTGTAGTGTATAGATGCAGATTGCATGTACAAACACGCTATACAATTTTTTTTATTGCTTGTATATGTGTCCGTGTGTTGGGCAATGGATTACATATGTATAATTTTAGGTATGAGCTTCTTTCCTGCAGGGAAGTTCGATGAATTCAATATCTCCTGGCTTCGAGGTGGACATCCCACCCTCAATGTTAGAGATTTGTCATCTGAGGCTAGCAAAAGTTTGGGTCTTTTGCTTGATCAGCTGAGATCCCCATCTTTGAAACTACACAGTTATTTGATGATCATTGTGCTAATTAAGAGGTATATGATCTCTCAATTTCCCCCACACACAACCACCTGTCCCTCTCTTACTTCAATTGGTTTCTGTTTCTATTGTTTCAGTCTCTCGGCAGTCGCAAGGAAGAGACCTGCCTTTTATGGTCGCATTCTGCCTGTTTTACTTGGCTTAGATCCTTCAACCTCTGTTAGAAAAGGCATGCGTCTTGCTGGGGTGCATCATGCTCTGAAGAATGCTTTCGAATCATGCTTGAATTGTACACACCCTGGTGCTGCACCGGTATGCTATTTCGAGTCTTCATGTTCTGAATTTTCATTTTGCATGTCGTCATTGTCGTGACACATGCTTTCTTTTTTCTTTTTTCACTTATCGATGTTTTACAATTACTGTTTCGCTTCCTCTCCTACTGTTTATATTATATATATTATGCATGTGTAGTGTAAATGTCATTTTCATTTAATTTACTGTTTAACGCGGAAAACCCAATTTGAGACTAAAACAAATAAGATAAACAGAACAAACTTGAGACTAAAACAAGTAAGATAGACACCCAATTTTAAGTGGAAAACCCAAATCGGGAAAAACCACGGTGGACCGTGGACCGCAGTCTGAAATTCCTCACTATAGATGACAATATTACAGTGATTCTCTCTAGTATAAACTAGATGATAGCTGTCAATAATTACAGTGGAACTCTCTCACCTATATGGTGGATCACAACCTCTCTAACTCTCGTAGAAGTACACTCTCAATTTTTTGTTGGATGTCCAAAAGCTACTAAAATATTTCTTTGTATACTAGGCAATGGTAGGTTCTTCAACGTGTATATAAACAACTACTATCTAATACTTCCAAGACTAACTCCACGTTATTCAAGAATGCCTTTTAGATTATTCTAGAAAACTGGCTTTTCTAGTAGTAAATGGGCTAAAATGGGGTTACCCAATTATGGAGGAATAGCCCAACAAATAACAGCCCAAGAGAAGTGTGATTATTTTAGCCCAATATCTGTAGTCAGCTTGGTTCGAATCCAGAAATCTATTTGCACTTTCACGATGATTTTTCCTATAGTTCATCTGGATCTATGTTTTGCAGTGGCGGGATCGTCTTGTTAATGCACTGAAGGAAATTGAAGTTGGAAAGCCAACTGGACAGGCTGCGAATGAAGTATCAGACAACAGTGGAAGAACAGAGTGGGCAAGTGATACCCATGTGGCTCCTATTCAAGAGGTATTTTCTTTCGTATTGATCGTGTTTAAAGACATCTGTCCAAGAAGAGTCTCGGAAATGATTTTAGGTACTTCTTACAGGACGAAAAACCTTCTACGGAATCTCTGTCTGAGCACAGCAATGCTAGTAGAAAAAGAACTGGAGTGCCAAATTCATCAGAGTTATCTATGGCTGACATGCCTGGAAAGCGTGCAAGATCTACACCTGACAAGTTAGATGGATCAGGGAATGAAATGAATAAGGATAGTGGAAAAAAACCATCATCTGATGCAGATAGTGGGCCTGTGCAACAGCTTGTGGCGATGTTTGGTGCAGTGGCTGCTCAGGGTGAGAAAGCAGCTGCTTCTTTGGAGATTCTCATCTCTAGCATATCAGCTGACCTGTTAGCTGAAGTAGTTATGGCTAATATGCGTAATTTTCCTCCAAAAAGCTTTAAAACTGAAGAGGACGAAGAGCTACTAACAAGTATGACTGTTCACCCTGAGATGATTGGTGCTACCCACATCTCACATTTGTCTTTGCTACTAACGGACATACTTTCACAATCAAGGTCTTCTCCCGAGAAAGAAACTGTAATTGAAGATCCTCATCATGCAGTAACTAATGAGCTTGAGGCATGTATTAATTTCTTATGTAAAAATGATATAATGGTGCATTCTTTTATTTTCCTTCTCTAAATTTTTAACTGCAATGTGTAAACCCGTGATGTCCTTTGCTTATTTATTTGATACTACTTGATAGGGGTTGCAGCAAACACCAGAAGAGGGACCACAGTTGAATATGGTTGATAGTAATGTTGCATATGATGACTTAAGCAATGCAAGGCAACAAGCACCAGTGTCTGTTAGTGAGTTTGTTTCTCCTGGAGATGTTCCATTCTCAGAGGAGGCTGGTGATGCAGCAATCACATCTGAAGTCAATGACATGGAAGGTGTGGAAAATGAGATTCCGGGACTTTCTTCGTCCACTCAGGATGCCAGATTACCTGAAAATATGGCTGTCTCTCCAAGGGGCTCAACTGATGTAGATGATGCCGTGGAAGAGAAATTCACCAACTTAGTTGTCACACCAATAGAATTAGATATGACACCAGTTGAATCAGCTCAATCTTTGTCTACTGATAGGTCTGAGGAGCTTAGCCCTAAAGCAGCAATCACAGACACGATCAGCATGAATTCCTCAACTGCAACTTCTGTTGTGTTAGTCCCACAGTTGGTTTTGCCCAAAATATCTGCCCCCATAATTCACCTGGGCGATGACCAAAAAGATCAGTTACAACAACTGGCTCTTGTGCGCATTATCGATGCATATAGGCAAGTTACTATTGCTGGAGGGTCCCAAGTCCGATTTTCTATTCTTGCACATTCAGGCATGGAGGTAAACACAGGGACGTATGTGAGCCAATATCTTTTCATGATACGAGTCACTAAATTGCTTTTATGCTGTGCTTGTTTGTTGCAGTTCCCTTCGGAGCTAGACCCATGGAAGTTACTTAAAGACCATATATTATTGGACTATGTTACTCATGAGGTAAATAAATATTAATTTTCTTTTTTATTTGGATTTAGGAGGTGGTGAGACTTTATAAATGGGAGAAACAGTTATTCTACTTCTATTTGTAACTGCCTTGGCTACTGGTTCTCTTATTTGTGTATGGTTTTGGACGATCTTAGGTGGGACTGTTTTGAGAAGTATGAATGTGTAGACTACGTGGAGATCTTAATATTAGGCATATCTGCAGCTATGTTCTAAGATAACACCGATTACAGTTGTAAATTTGAAGATTCTCTTGGTTATTACATTAATCCATCTTTTCCTATTCAGCTCTAGAGATTCATTCATTTTATTGTTTTTTCTGATCATGCATATCTATTTGAACCTTGCTTTGCCATTTTTTCGTTTCTGCCTTCGTTCGATTTCTGTTTTCCAGAACCATCTTTCTATGACATGCTTGTTTAACCCTTGTGATTTCTACGTGGCTGATTAATGTATGTCTTCAGGGGCACGAGTTAACATTGCGCGTCCTATACAGGTTATTTGGTGAGGCAGAAGAAGACCGTGACTTCTTTATTTCGACCACAGCTACATCCGTTTATGGAACTTTTCTTCTCCAAGTGGTCTGCATAATGATACATCTTTCCAATATATCTATCTTGAGTGTAGTGTGAAATTGTGTCTTCATATTTATTGTTATTCGTCATTACAGGCAGAAACACTTAGGGATTCTTTTCCAGCTTCTGACAAATCCTTGAGTAGGTTGCTTGGTGAAGCACCGTATCTGCCTAAGCCTATATTGGAAATGCTTGAGTGCTTATGCTCTCCTGGTGGGAATAATGATAATGACGAGAAGGAGTTGCATGGTGGCGATCGAGTAACCCAGGGGCTAAGTATTGTCTGGAGCCTGATTTTGCTGAGACCTCCAATTCGAGATGCTTGCCTCAAAATTGCTTTGAAGGTTTCCATCTTGATTATTCTCTTCATCATTAGCACCTCTCTCACACACACAAAAATATATGCCAATTTTTTTATGCAGGCTGCTGGCCTACTTAAATTTATTATGCAAGGAATTAATTTTTTGGATGTACATAGCCCTTTCTACCTATTAAAGATTAAGTGGAAAATCAATCTGCTTTAAAGAAGAAGAGTAAAAAAAAGAACCCCTTCCTTTTACTTACCCACATTCCACCCCTAATTAGTTTACTTTCAGCTGTTATATGGCTCATGAAAAAACTTGAAAGAGTACCTATTGCTATCTGTATCTTCGAGAATGCTAGATCTTTCATTAAATGATTTAAATCCATTACTTGTTTTATAGAAAAAGGAATTTAGGGAATTGAATGAAAGTCCATGCATGCCATCATTCATTTATACCTCTATCCTTATATGGACATTGTGATCTACAGTGAGGGAGGTGGTTGTTGCAGTGGCCAAGGGCGATGAATCTTGGGGATATTGATTAATGATTCTTTATTTTAGACCTGTGATTATAAGTTTAACGTGCACTAACTAATAGAGAAACTTGAATTTATTCACCCTATATTTGAAGTTTTTGCTATTAAATTTTGATCAACAATGTGTGTCCGGGGATAGTATCCTTTTAAAACTTTGGCTCATCAATCTGCAGTTTCAGAGACTGTTTATGAATGAAAATTGTAAATGTAATTCCTTGTTATGTTGAAGCAGCGTAGCCTTGGAGGTTTACTGTTCTTATTATTTGAAGCTGCAAAATTTCGTTGTTTATATTCATAGACAAAAGTATTCACTTGGTCTCAGTCAGATTACTTATAAAGTGATCTGTAGTTATCACTTCAAAATATATTTCAGGATTTTAGGCAAAGTATTTTTATTTCTCAACTCACTGCAGTTGGAGGTTTATTAGAACCTTTGTGCCTTTTGCTGCGTTTATTTTTTTCCTTCATTGTGGTTAATTTTTTGAATTTTATTTTCAACAGAGTGCAGTTCATCGCTTAGAAGAAGTGCGAATGAAGGCAATACGACTGGTATTTATGTGCAGCATGTTTTTCACTTTATACTTTAGCATATTAATAAGAGAAAATGTTTACATTCATCATGATAATTCTTTATCTTACATTATAGGTTGCAAATAAGCTTTATCCTTTGTCATCAATATCAAAAAAAATTGAGGATTTTGCCAAGGAAATGTTGCTATCAATTGTAACTGATGATCTAATTGCACTGACAAAGGAGGCTGATGGAACCAATGCTGAACTACAGAAGGTAACTGCTGAAAGTGTGCATAATAAAATTTAAATAACCAAATTGTCCTGCACTATCTTTCCGATTCAAGTGTGATCTTTGAATGTGTTGTATTCAAAACTATAATATTTATTTACCCAAGGAGTGTGAATCTTGTATCTGTCAGAATAGGTTTTAAATACTGCTCCCTCCATCTCTATTTAGATTCATCATTTGCCAAAAATGGATATCCCAAATTAGATTCATTATTTCTTAATTTGGCAATAAAGCACTTTTTCACTTTAAACCACACCCTTCAAACATCTCAAAATTATACCACATACCACATGCCATTACTTTATTACTCTACTTTATAACCTACATTCTTACAATATTTTATTACTTTATTACTCAAAAGACTTTCATACCCCCTACTTTATCTCCTTTAATACTAATAAACAACTCCCACATCAAACTACGCCAATACAGTAAATGATGAAACAAAATTGGGACGGAGGGAGTATCATATTTTGTAAGTGACATTTAATGTTGAGTTTGATAAAATGAAACTTGTTACATTTTCTCTAGGATGAAAATCAGCCAGTTAGTGAGACTTCCCCCGATAGTCATCAACTCTCGGCATCTGAAAACATTTCATCTTCTGCAGTGGCTGAGGTGCAACGTTGCATGTCTCTATATTTCGCATTGTGTACAAAGGTATTATCAATGGTGTTACTGTGCTTTCCAAGATTCATGATTCAAATGTACGAACATTAATATCTATATATAGATTCCTAATGGTATTATGTTTTATTAACAGAAACACTCCCTTCTCCGACTAATTTTTGATGTTTATAAGGACACATCCAAGGTGGTAAAGCAGGTTTGGTGCAGTCACTAAAAATTATGTCGGTTAGGACTATATATATATGTCAAATCTGCTGTTTGGTTGTTATGATGACCAGCCCTCTATCATGGTGCAGGCAGTTCATCGTCAAATTCCATTCCTTGTTCGAACTATTGGCTCATCTAGTGATCTCCTAGAGATAATATCTGACCCACCTACTGGAAGTGAAGGGCTTGTTACTCAGGTATATATTTTTATTTTTCATTTTCCCTTGTAAGTCTGGATTGTGCAAGTGTATGTGTGTGCTTACGAATTTACGATTGCCTATGCAACTGCAGGTAGTGCATACACTTACAGATGGGACCGTTCCTTCTCAAGAGTTAATATCTACTATTAAGAGATTATATGATACAAAGCTAAAGGTAACTGTAGATTGTCTCCTTGTTTATTTCTACCTACTCAGGGTGGTCCATACTCAATTGTGAATCTTTGTTAAAAATGTTGCTAAAAAAAATCACACACTTTCTAATTAATTAAATTAGGACTTTTTTTGTATTCTGATTTTAATTGCTTCTCTTTTTACAGGATGTAGATATTCTGATTCCAGTATTACCGTTCCTAACAAAAGATGAGGTAGCTCCTCTGGATGTCTCCTTTATCCTGATTAGTTGACCTAACTTGACAAATAACAAATTGAGTCATAATCCTAGTGGTCATTAGGTGACTAGAGATAATATGTATTCTTCAATAGTTCAAGTAATTTAGTTAATTGTCACTAAGTGAGCTGGTCCTTTTATTTAGTCTCTTTTGTTCTAGCACAGATTTTCAGGCCGTGATCCAACATAAAAAAAATTAATAAGTTGTTGGTAATAACCACACTATCAGTCCACGTCAAAAAAATAAATAAAAAAATAACAACTATCAGAAATGTTCATGTAAGTTTATGTTCTTCTGGGGTTTGAATTTTTTTTATTTGCTTTGGGTAGATTTTTTTTCTTCCCTTTGTTGGGGATGTTGGTGTGGGTGGTTTATCAGCTGTTTTGGTCTACTGACACGTTATGTCCTAAACCTGGACTTTTTCTGTTATAACGGATGAAAGAAAAATAAAGAAAAATGACAGCATAAGAACACAAGAATTTACGTGCTTCACTAACAATGTGTTAGCTATGTCCACGGGCAGAAGAAAGGACTTTGTTTGTATTGATGAGTACGGCGATTACAAATTAACCCCAGGTTAACACTAGGGATACAAATCATACAATATATATACTCCCTAATCTGAACTGAACAGTCTAGGCCCAAGAATAAGCCCAAAACAGAAACAGAGTTCAAGGCATTCCAACCTTTTTCTATAACAAGTTTTGTGTTGAAATCAGCTGTGGATGAATTATTCCTTCTTTTCCCCAACCATAATTTGCAATCTTGTTTTCCGTACATTTTCTTCCTTTTTCTTTTATTTTTATAGACTTTTCTCGCTAAATATTTATTTCTTCTGCTTGCCAGGTTTTACTACTTTTTCCTCATCTACTGAATGTACCACTGGATAAGTTCCAAGTTGTGCTTTCTCATGCTCTTCAGGTATTTTACATCTTAGTGTATCTTTGCCATGTCACGATTTTTGAAATTTTGTGTTAGTAACCGTTGCATAGGAGCAATGGGGATAAACTTTTAAACTTTTTCCTCTATGTTTTGGTTACCACATTATGCCATGCCTTTGCCACTTATCTTGGAGGGGTATTGCTGAGTATCAGCGTGATACACTTTTGATTCTCCAACATTGATAATTCTCAGTGTCCTGTATTCTTTGTCTTCACTGTGATAACTGATAAGCCATGTATTGTATATAATTGAGTCACTCAGATAAACCAGGAGTGTATCAATATTTCCTGTTTTGCCAGCTAACAGATTTTTTATTTGCCCAGGGGTTTAATAATTCTACTCCTTTGCTGACTCCAGCTGAAGCATTAATTGCCATTCATGGAATTGACCCCGGCAGAGATGGAATTCCTTTGAAAAAGGCAATAATCGTGCTTTCTTTAGAATGTAATTATATTGAATATATTTGCTCATTGAAAGAATTCCTTGGTAGCAGATCACAGATGCCTGCAATGCTTGTTTTGAGCAGCTACATATATTTTCTCAGCAGGTTCTGGCCAAGGTTTTGAATCAATTGGTAAGAAACACTTTTGTACTTACAAGAGCCCCAAGATTTGTCAACATTTTAATAAAAATAAATTTACATGGTTATGCAGGTTGAGCAAATTCCTCTACCAATGCTGTTTATGCGAACAGTATTACAAGCACTGGGTGTTTTTCCTTCTTTGGTAAGCACATGCAATGTATCCGCATTTTGATTAAGTTGATAATTTTTCTACAAAAACTCCGTTAGAATATTAGTACCTTCAAAAAGTGTTTACGTTTTTCCCCCAGATATCTTTTTTAGAGATGATGTAGCCATGTAGGTCATTTTCAGCGCATTTGATGCCTTCACTGTTTGATTATCATTTTCATGATATCTGATATAAATCCTGGAGAAGATTTGCATCTAACTTCTATGTTGTAGTTTGTCTGTATGAGCTCATGGACCAGCCTTTTTGTCACCATGACTGACTTTCTAGACAACATTTCAGGTGGAATTCGTGATGGAGATTCTTTCTCGTCTTGTAAACAAGCAGGTATCCCTTCAACTGTAGGTTGCTAATCTCTCCCCTCTTGTTTCACATGATACTTACGTAATACTTGCATAATTCACAGATATGGAAGCATCCAAAGCTGTGGGTGGGATTCACAAAGTGTGCTCTTTCAACGATGCCACATTCTTTTGGTGTTCTGCTTCAGGTGTGTTTTCTGCACTGCAGTAAATTCTGAGATGTACTTGTGATGTCATATTGTGTAATCATTCTTTGTTCAACTTAATTACTCGTGTACATTTAGTTTTTGTGACATCATTCTGTCCCTCTTTGAAAACTTGGGGCCTGTGTGGAATCGTTTTCAGTCTCATTTTTATGTTCCCAGCATTTCGTGTGTTAAAAGCATGTAAAGACTATTTCTCCTGACATTTCAAGACTTGAACATTGGTGTTTTGAAAAATGAATTTGGTGGGTGCATGAAAAGTTGTAAAATGCCAGTAAGTTTGAAATAGACAGCGAATGAAAATAAGCTGCATCTTCTATGAAAATGGGAATATATGTATTTCTAGAATTTCGTATAATAAAAAGGTCTTGACATTACCAAAAAAATTAAAACAGGAAACTTCAAAGTTTTTTGCATATTCAACACAATCTTTCAGTTTCAGCATAAAATCCCAGATTTTGTTGCAATTTAAATCATCTGTAAAAGATCATTTAATGATCCATCTTCACTCAAAAAAAGTTTGAAGGTTCATTCATCTCTCTAAACGATTTTATCCTAGAAGGTTTCCAATAATATAATTTCTTCTAACACAATTTTTTTCCCTTGCAGCTGCCAGCAGCACAGCTAGAAAATGCATTGAATAGAACGTCTGCTCTCAGGGCTCCCTTAGTTGCTCATGCAAGCCAACCAAACATAAGATCTTCACTTCCAAGGTTTGACGTCAGCATATTGCATTGATTAAAGTAAGTTAAAACAATTGCAATAAAAAAATCAACGATTTTCATTGCAGGTCTACATTAGTGGTTCTTGGGTTAGAGTCGGAGTTGCAAACTTCTACTCAGGCACAACCAACTCAAGCTCAGACTCAGATTGAGGAAACGAGCAATTCAGAAAAGGAATCATTGACAGACAAGTCAAAGGAATCTTCAGCAGCGAGTTGATCTGGGGACTTCAAATGTTGTCTCAAATGGTAGGTATTGAATATCAATTCACCTGATACAGTGTTTTGGACTCTCCTTTAATTTTCTGTGTTTGCTTTTACACCAGACGTAAGAATTGACAATGCATCATCTTCTGTTGCTAGATAACCGCGCCTTCAAATGACCTCACCTTTGGCCATCTATGGTTTTCCATGGTGAAATCTTATAAACTGGTGGTTAGTTGAAGTCATCTTGAATGTTTGTAGCTTTTATTTGAATTTTTTTTCCTTTTTGGCCAAATATCCCATTAATAGTTCTAAATGTTATATTTCTCTCATCAGATGTAAATCCTAGTTGTTGTATCAAACATATGTTGTAGACTGTTAATAAGTACTTCAAAATGTTTTAGTAGTGAAAATTCACATTTGCAATGGTTTGTTGATGGAATCTCATATATTTGTTGCTTGTTGGTTTTGGTTTGGTGATTTTGAATTTGCATATCATTGAAGCACACGTGATGCACCCTCTATTAATGGTATTTTGTAGAGAGGGAGTTGTTCAAACGTTGAAGTATTTATTCGTATTGATGTTTCAGTAAGTAGTTGGTGTGTCAGTTAATAATGACAAAGTTTGGTTATAGCTTTTATGCATTTCTCTACTGTAGTGTGTATATCTGTTAGAAAGTGGTAAAAGAAGTGGAACCAAAGGTGTGCCCCACCTGCATTGTTTGGTTCGTATTTGCAGTAATGAATGAGATTTCTGTACACCTTCAGCTATTATTGGCTCGCAAGGACTTCATATATTCAAAATAAAATTCCAGATTGAATATTAAAGTCAACTGAAATATTGTGGATTTTTACTGTTGTACAATTGTCAACAGACAACAGTACAAGATCATTTTTATTTTAATTTAAAGTATACTTTAATTATTCATTTTTCGACTAGGGGCTACGACCTCCTAAGGCAATTTTGTCTGTATAACGTTTTGAAATAATAATTTTTTTTTACTTGTGCTCATTTTTTTTTAAAGGTGCACATTAATAATTAACAGTCAGTTTATAGGTATTAGATACACATTATTTCATTTTATTACGAAAATCCGAACAATGTAAGTTCTAATTAAGTCGTCCCGTTTACAAGCAAGAAAAACCTATAGAGGGAGTAGGTTTTATAGTAACACAATAGGGAGAAAAATATATTACTACTACGTAATCAAAATCAGTAAAAAAATGGTCAAAAATATTATTTTATCTGTCACCCAATTGTGTGATCAAGATATGTGAGATGAAGAGTAAAGGGTGTTATTGATATAACTCATCAACTATATTAATAAAGTACAAAAAGTACTAAAAAAATTAGATACTTAAATAGAATAAACACATTTTTTTTGGACACAAATATAGAATTGAGTACACTTTTGATTGATGGAGGGAGTAGATTTAAATCTCACGTATGACATATTCAACAAGCAAATGAAATATCAAAGTAAATAAATAGTTAAAAGATTGATAAATAAGAAAATAAAAATATGATTTACATAAACTCATTGTTCCTTACCGAATAAAATTAAATTAATAAGTGGCCGGGCTTTAAATTTTAATTATTTAATTCAAATGGCAAAAATTCTAATAGAAAAACAATCATAACGGGCTGGGTTGGCGGACTGGTCCATTTAATCCGCGGGCCGGTCTGTTTAGTCCGCGTACTAATTGTTCCGAGTAAAAAAAATAAAATATAAACGGATCTATAATTTCTAAACTCTAATTCTATTTTTTTTTTTAGGATTAATCGGTCAATCCATTTAGTCCAATCTTAATTTTAGGTAACATTGTAAGTGCAATATTGTATTGGAGTTTTTGTGATTTTCAAATAAATTCATTTGGATTAAAAAAATAAAATAAATCCATTTAAAAAATGGAGAAAAGACAAGAGGAGTTAGCTGATGAGTGGAAATAGCAAAATGTGGAGGTGACATATCAAGTTCTTCAACGACTGAAACGGCAACGTTTTGCCCTGCCCTTATATTTCCTGTCTCTGTTTTCTGATTCTCAAGTTACATGCACACTCAACTCTCTTCTTACCCTCTTTTCTTTCACCAATTCCATTTCATAAATTTCTTTCCATTTTTTGATGTATATTTTTTAGTTTTTTCTCAATAGATTCTAGATCTCACAATTCGCACGAACAATGGCATCCGTTTCTTCGGGTCCCCGAACTGTAGAGGAGATCTTCAAAGATTACAGCGCTCGCCGTGGTGGAATCATTCGTGCTTTAACCTACGGTACTTTGCGCTACACAATTTGCACATCACAAAATTGTCAGCGTGTTGGATTTTTTATTTTCCTTTCTTAAGCTCACACTTAATTGTAATTTTTCTTTCCTTTTCAGATGTGGATGAATTTTATGGCCTCTGTGATCCAGGTAATTGATTTTTAGTTGATATTCAGTTGAATTTACTTTATAAGTTTGAATTCAGGTTCCTGTCTTCATTTGCATGAATATTTTGGCCTTTGCGACTCCGGTTCTGATTTCTATGATTCATATATCCCAATGTTTCCTGTTCTTGATTTTAAGATTGGGGTTTTTTAGCTGGAAGGTTTAGGTTTATTCGCTTTTAGCTTCTGTTAAAGTTAAGTAGAAACAATAAATAATTTGAATTTCTCGAGGGTCAACCAGGGGAAGCCCTCCCCTCCCACGATAAATAGAACTTCGTCTAAATTTTTTATCATTTGTAAGAGAAGCCAGAAGATGAAAATGGTCAGCTTTCAGCTTAAAGTAATATCTCCAGTATAAACCATGTTTTCGATCTATATACAAATCCATGTTGTGTTTCCTTTTACTAGGAACATTTTCTAATCACTGAACCACCAAATCTTACTTTGTGTAGTTTTTTCTGTTTAAAAAATCTGTAACTAATTGCAAAGGTTGATAAGGTTAGGTTAGTTTCTTGACAATTGGAACATGGTTGTGTGGTAATTTATCTGCTGATTACTTTCATTTGCTTCAATCCTTATTTAAATAGCTGGTTGCAGCATACTTCTCTCTCTTAGTACTTTAGAATTTATGGCACGCAAAGTACCTGTACTAAGTATACAGATCTTCACTGCATTATCTCATTATATGCTGTATTTGATAGTTTTAAATTTCTTATTTATCTAAATTATTCTTGTTCTTTTTGTTCTATTATTCGTAGAGAAGGAGAATTTGTGTCTGTATGGACACCCAGATGAAACTTGGGAAGTGAATCTTCCAGCTGAGGAAGTTCCACCTGAGCTTCCAGAGCCAGCACTGGGGATCAATTTTGCTCGAGATGGAATGAACCGAAGGGACTGGCTTTCTCTAATTGCTGTGCACAGTGATTGTTGGTTGCTCTCTGTAGCTTTCTACCTCGGAGCTAGGCTGAACCGCAATGAACGGTATATAAATGTTTTGAGTTCTTGAAAACAGCATGTTAGGATTCTTTGGGTGCATTGTGACAAAACGTTCCCAGTATGGCAGTGTTAAAGTCTACAAGAATCTATTTACACAACTTTGCTGAGCAATTTTTTTACTGCTACTTATTTGTTTTTATTGTCTTTTGACTGCATAGTTTGGTGTGTAAATATGAGCATGAATCAATTGTATTTTTGGTTATGGTACTTTGCACCTGTATTGCGCCAGTTTCTTGTCTCCCTTGGTGACTTTCCCTTTTCTTGGCTAGTCATCTAGTTTGTAGAGTAACAGCTTAAACCAAGTCTAGGTTCATATAAAAAACAGAAATAATTTATGCATGCTCTATTTACTCTCCAGATACTTCAGCTATTTATTTTCAGCACCTGTAGGTAGATACCATCCTAATGTTTATATCTATATAATCTGTCGTTCGAAATTGGAAATTAGTATATTGTAAAGGCTCAAGACTTGAAAAATGAAAACCACCCTTTAAATTATATCTAATTAATTGATAATCTATGTGGAAGAGAGGAAAATTATCATTCTCGTTTTTCCTGTTAAAAGGTGGCTACTGTAAACTTGGCTGTTTCCGGACATTTTGAATTGGCAAAAATAAAATAGTATAGTGATTGTTTATTTGCTTTCTCCTAATGCATATTATAAGAGAAATCATTTAAGACTTTCTGACTAGCTAAAAGTAGCTGGCATTTTGGGCATCTGGAAAAATAAATTTGAACTAGATGTGCTGAGAATTTGACAAGAACAAAAAAGTAAATGTGTGTCTTGAGACTTTACAATATACTAACCCAAGGAATTTCAGTAGGCATCCCTTTTTTCCCTTTAAGAGGTTCACTGGTCAAACAAGAAAATATTTGTTAAAAATTAAGAATCAATTTTACTTTACACCAACTTTGTTTTTCTGGTTGGACAGAGATACCATACTTTTTCTCCTCAATACTTTGATAAGCTATATCTCCAGAGACTTTTAAATTCATCATTTCTCTCAAGCACAGGTTTGCATAATTCACATTGTCTTTCAGACTGTCACTGCAAATACTATTTTGTTTCAGCCTTTAAACGTTATCAACCTCGCTATTATTCTATTAGGAGGTGATAAATCTTACTTCTGATGTTCTTATCAAAAAAGATACTTCATAGTTCTTATATCTGATGTGTCCAACTTGTGGCTATAGATGCTGATACTTCAAATTTAGCCTGATGTTATATCTGCTAATTTTTTTACTTTAAAGCTCATAATTGGGTGAGTGACATTAATGGAAGATGGTGATTGAGCTGTTGAATGGAATTTTGGCATGGGGTCCACATATTCAGCTTTACTGACCAGTGTTTGATTTACTTCATTTACTGTGTTCTGATCAACTCTATTTTGTTTTCATCTGTCTGCTCTGTGAATAAATGAAAAATATTGTTGGACATGCATGTTTAGATCTGGCCCTTCTGGGAGATATGCATGTATCAATGCAGGTTGCTTAGAAACATTCTATTGTGAGACATTTGAATTTGTTCTAGTTAATGGCATCACATATACTTCTGTACTCTTTCTGCTGGGTTATGCCTTAACTTGGTGTTGATAACTCCTGATTGAAAGTGGAGTCCAGGAATTTGTGCTTAAGTTTTGTTATAAATCTCATCTTTCTTCTGGGAATTAATAATGTTCCGACTTAAAATGTTGAAACATTTCTGGTTTTACACATTATGGTCACTGCATTTACAGGAAGCGAATGTTCAGCATGATCAATGAGCTACCAACAGTGTTTGAAGTTGTAACAGAAAGGAAGCCTGTAAAGGACAAGCCCAATGCTGATAGTGGAAGCAGATCTCGTGGTAGCATAAAGGTAGGATTGACTCTAATTTTGACTGTTCTATCATTCTTTTCTTTGTTGGTTATACAATTTGTTGCCGCAAAATGTCAGGCAAAAGACTAGTAATTATAATACTCATTTTACTAGGAGCTGTAAAGTAAATTGTAAAACATCTACTCCCTCCAATTCTTTTTAGATGTCATTTTAGCCATTTACATTATTCACTTAATATGTCATTTTGAAGTTTTTATCCCCACTTACCCCTAATTAATTCCACCATCATTAAATGTAGGCTCTAATTTCCCAACTCACTTTAGGTTCTCCTCCAAATACCATGGATTCCATCTTTCCTAATGCACAACAAATGATGAGGTTAATTATCATTAATTAGGGGTAATTTTGGCATAATAAATAACCTTAATATGTGTGATAAAAGTAAAACCTATAATGACATCTAAAAAGAATTGGAGGGAGCATATGACTGAAGACAAAAATGAGAATGTTAAGATAAATGTCTCAGACTTGTTAGATTAGTTTAGTTAAAATGGGTAAGGAATGCATTGGAAAGAAACCCAGGGGTTAGCAGTTAGCACCTATGAATGAGAAAATTAGGTGATGTTTGTTTTCGGTTTTAATAACCAGGTTTTGGATTTACAAATCTAAATCCGGTTCTACTCCGGGATTTCGAAATCCGGTTTTTTAAAACCACCACTACAACACCTATAAACTTATTATCACTATTTCTAATACAATCAATTCTCTCTCATCCTACTCAAAATACCAAAGCAAACCCACACCTTACTATTTATCAAGATTTCAAAATTCCCTAAATTTAAAAAATCTGTTTTTGAAAACCACTTAGAACCCAAGACAAACATCGCATGGAGAAACGTGCTTAAGATGGTTCTGACATGTGCACAGGAAACATTTAACCATTACAACACATAGAAGGTAGAGAGTCATTACTCAAATATGAATGAGATATGTTTTATTTTTACCATATTTTCTTAGGCTGGTTTCTCTGGTGCTAAACGCACACTTAATCTAACAATTAAAAAAAATGGTGTTTATTCTCAGAGATCTAGTGACGGGCAGGCTAAGAGCAACCCAAAGCTGGCAGATGAAAGCTATGAAGAGGATGAAGATGAACATAGCGAAACACTGTGTGGAAGCTGTGGAGGAAATTACAACGCAGATGAGTTCTGGATTGGGTGTGACATCTGTGAGCGGTGGTACCATGGTAAATGTGTGAAGATAACCCCTGCTAAAGCTGAGAACATCAAGCAATACAAATGCCCTTCTTGCATGAAACGGGGTAGGCCTTAGCCATCTCCATTTGAATTATGTTCAGTGGCTGACAACATATTATCAACAATGTGGTACTAAACTATTTGTAGTGGATATTTTTGTTGTGTAATAACAGTTACAAATGGATCGTGTATTTCTTCTCTGTATTAGGTGCTTTGATTTGAATGTACTAGTTATGTAGGATTTTTTTGTTCTTCCGGATCATGTTTTCTTGATGTATCATTGAAATATAGGGCTGTTTTAATTTGTCTGATTTTTCGTATTCGAATTTATGTGCTTGCTATTCTGAATCAAGCGATGTTTTAGTGAACTCATTCGTTGATTTTTAGAAGAATTCATTAAGCAAAGTAGCAGGTTGATCCACACACACAACTCTGATATAAGTTATTATGATTTTTGAATTCTACTATTTGGTCATCTAGACATAAATTTTATTACTTTCTCTATATGTGCATGTGTAATAGTACGCTGAATTTGAAGTTTTATTACTTTGGGTGGGACTATTTACACCTCCATTTCGGTTTAGAACACTCCCCCGATTGATGCACCTCCCCTTGAAATTTGTCAGAATAGATGCACCCCCAATGGAATTGTCTTAATTACCCTTTTCTCATTTTTATCTATATAATACAACTTTACTTATCACACCCTCCCTCAAACCCTAATTCTCTCATTTTTTTCTTGCCGCCGTCCACCGCCTCTTTTCGCCGCCGCCTGCCTCCGCCGGCCACCTCCTTCTCCCTCAGCCGCGGCCGCCGGCTTCAGTCGCGGCCGCCTCCTTCTCCCTCGGCCTCAGTCGCGGCCGCCCCCTTCTCCCTTAGCCTCAGTCGCGGCCGCCACGGCCTTCTCATCTCTCCCCTCGTCGCGACGGCATCCCCTTCCCCTCCCCCTCCCTCTCTCATTTCTGCAAATTAATTTTTGTTCAACCCGATCGAAGATGCCGCCCCGCCTCCTGGTCAAAGATGCCGGCCACCCCCACCCCAGGTAAGTGTATCGCCGCCGCCGTCTGGTAAAGTTCAGTCGGCGGCAATTTTGAAGTTTTAGGTTTTAGGGTTTTCTGCAATTTGCAGCAGAAACTTTTTTTTTTTTTTAAAATTTTACGACGTTATGTTCTCGAAAATTTTAAGTTTTTTTTTTTTTTTAAAGTTCGACCTTCCTAGGTCGACCATATAAACTCTCGTCGACACCTGGGTGTCGACGAGAGTTTATTTGGTTGACTTAGGAAGGTCGAACTTTTTAAGTTTTTTTTGTATTATTCTTTTCGACAAACCAGTGTCGACCATAGTGAATATGGTCGACACTGGTTTGTCGAAATTTAAAAAAAAAATTGAAATTTTTTAAGTTCTTGATTTTTTTTTGTTTTGGGAGAAATTTTGTTGTTTGTCGTTTGTGTTTTGGTGGTGGTGGTGGTGGCGGGCGGCGGCTAAAACTTAGGTTTAGTGTTTAAAGGTGAAGGAGGGTGCACTTAGTAATATGGGTGCATTTAGTAGTGTAATATAAGTTAAAGGGTATTTTTGGTTTTTTACACCATTATTTTATTATTAAACTCCGAGGGGGAGTGTTCTAAACCGAAATGGAGGTGTAAATAGTCCCACCCATTACTTTCTCTACTAGTATGGCGCTTATTGTTGTTTGTTGTAATGGGCCATCAACAGTTGTTTGCAGTGGCCCAAGAGTGATATGGGCTACATTAAAAGGTAAGATACATAATTAACTGAGGTGGTGATTGGCAAAAAAAATTTCCAAAATTCTGTATTTCGTTTGTCTTTCCCTTTGTTCTCGAAAATTCTGAATAACAATTAGTATCTTATAGGAGTATAATCTCCAAGATGTTCGACCCAAAAAAGTTACCCTGTGTTTGCACCACCGAATGAACACACTTTAAAAAAAGTATAATCAATTGAGTGTTTTATATGAATAAAGTAAATATATTAAAAACAAGTAAAAATATATGTAAAATAAGGAGGTAGAATTGAGTGAAAAGGGAAAAAAATGAGGAAGAAAAGTAAAAAGAATTGTTTGACCTCCTTATCTATTTGTTTTAGGTAAATGAAGTGTTCCACTTGAGAACTACCTACTTATTGTTTGTATGTCAATTTTTTTTATTATATATTTAAATATGTAAATATTAAACAGAATATGTGGCCCACCATCCAAAGTCTGGTTATGAAATACTACATCGTAACCCTAATTAGTAGGTATTCTTCAATGCTCAAGTAATATTGTAGTTAGTAGTCATTAAATGAGCAGCCTCTTTTATTTAGTCTTCTAAAAAAAAAAAGAAAATCAAACCTTTACAATGTCAAACTTTCTAACTATGTGAAATATTCTATGGTTGGTTGCCTAATTAAGCACATTGTTAATTTATTTCAGAAATGGTTTAGGGAATTCTAATACATGAAAAAAATTGTTTGAAGGTGGTGATAGTTGGCAAGCATGTCTTTTATGAAAAATGTCAATTTATCTTTATTCTTCATAAATAATTATTTTATTAATAATGGACCTGACATTACTCTTATTTTATTTATTTTTATTTTAAAATTTGTGTTCAAAAGTATGAACATAGAATTGATGGACTGAGGAGTATTACTTACCTCAACAAAATTCAATTAAATCCATGGTGTGTTATTTGTAGCATTGTGATTTGTTTTGTAGCTGTAGTAAAATTGAGAAATGGCTTTTGGGACCTTAAATCTTTAAAGGGGAAAAGTAAACAAATATTGTGCAAGACAAAATAGATTAAGTGCATATCATGCTAGCTAAGAGAAAGACGACAAAGTAATCCATTGAGCCGTGTATAAATTTGTCATTATAATAAAGTTTTTTTTTGAACTTACAGTATTTAACTGTGTTGAGTGTGAACACGAATACGCTCAAAGTATTATTATCTATTCATCTAAAAGTAGACATGTGTTTTATAAGTTTCTTTATAATTAATTATATCATTTTCATGATCAGCATATATCTAAAATTTAAGTTTGTTTCATTGCTATCAGCTGTGCATCAACCATAAGTCATTTGGAGGAGGGTAATTTAAGTCAACAAAGAAGTATGTTAATTGTAATAGGGACATTAATTAATGGGGACGTTATTCATAGACACGTTTATATTTTTTAATGTGGAATTTTGAGGCTACGAAACAACTAATCACCTCTATCTATTTCGAATGAAGTGGCTCGAATTTCCTATGGCAATCATCTCGGACAATATATGTCCATAAATCGAAAATCAAAGTATAAATCGTTTTTTTTTTTTCAAAAATTGTAAATCAAACTGTATTTATAAAAATCGTTCGTTTTGAAATCATAAAATTTCGGTCGGTTCGATCGGTTTTGACCAAACCGAAATTTTGCTCATTTTTTCCCTACACAATAATTATTAAACTAGTAAAACACAATCTGAGAATACAAAATAAATCTAAATCTCAATAATACGAAATATAATTCGAATAGATGAAATGCTCTTACAAAGTTCAAAACAGAAGAAAAACGGGCTAGGGTTTCTAGTTCTAGGCTTGGAAGTTGAAATTGGATTATTACGTTTAGTATTTGTATTATTTTTTGAAAATTCATCAAAAAACTGTTTCTATAAATTATAAATAAAATACTATAATATTATATATATATATATATATATATAGTTCGATTTGGTTTAGTTTTTTCGATTTTCTCATTAGTGAAAATCGTAAATCGTACCATACTAAAAAAAAAATCAATTTTCAAAATCGTAAATTGAACCGTAAATCAAAAACCGAACCATATTTAATGGTTTAATTTGGTTCGGACGGTTCAGTCGATCTGAATTATACTTTGCACACACCTACATATGAGCAATATTAATAAAATTGTGAAAAATATTAGAATTAGATCTTGGGCCTGACTATCTACTAAAAATGTACATGATGATATGAATTAATTCAACATTTATCTTGGAGTATTTTTTTTTTTTTTTGTACTTTGAATAAAATTATCATCATTCATCACCGATAAAAAAAAAGAAAAAAAAAAAGAGCTTAAAAATTATATGAATTCAATTTTTATTTTATTTACCTAGAATTCCAATTCAGTTCGATTATTTACAACTACTATGACGACACGTGTTTAAAATCCAATAGAGTGAAATATATCAATAGAACAAGAGAATCAACCGCGAAACTGAGGCCTAGCCGTCCAAGAATTCCGTGCAAAGCACGGCCCCATTTTGGAGTGCGACTACTATTATTTCAAATGCATAAAGCACTGTACCAACACTTTCCACTTCTTGACTTTTAAAATAAATAAACACACACACACACTTTTTCTCGATTTGATTACTACAGAAGGCGTGAGTGAGATATGTACTACGGAGTATATAGTATTTAATTTACTTTCAAATTACATCCTGATTTTTTTTAATATTTAACAAAAATACATCCTGATTTTGCTTTTTACCAAATTACTACTCCGTATTACACATTTTCGTACTAAATGCTTCAAATTAATTTTCGTACTAATTACATGGCTTTGATTGTTAGTTTCGGTGTTTATTTCAACTTTATACTAATTTTTGAGATTTTTTAAAATAATATTACATGTTTTATTTATATAATTATATGTATTTAATTTATAGTATAAAATAAAGAAATGAAAAAACACAATTATAAAATACTACTATATATACATATTACTCCATATCGTATTACAACCAAAACAAACCATTGTCCCGGGTTATCATCATTTTTTAAACTTAATTGAAAGTAATTAAAAACGTTAAAAGAGATTGAAAATTAAAACCAAATTATCAAGTCCTCCAAGACTACAATTCTATAAATTAATACGGAGTATATATAATCTCAAAACATATAATTAAGTTTCTCAATATTAAAATACTGAAAATATAAAAATAAGATTACAAATAAAATAGAATAATCCTATGGTAGTTGGATGCCTCCCTTATAGTACAGAGTATTAAAAAACTCAATTAATACTTTTAACGCATGTCACATCTTAAAATTTTCTCGTTTTTAATTTCTACTATAATGTTTGTCATTTTCTTCATATATAGTAGCTGTTAATTACTGCTCGTACAAATCAATTAAAAAAATTAAATTGAATGGCTTGACTGACGTTGGCCTACTGAATTAATTAATTAGTAATTATTTGTAACTACTTACAAAGCTATGCAATATGCATGTATATATAATTAATGTGATCAATCAATTCAATTGAATTAATTAATTATTTAGCAAATTAATTTCAGCACATCAAAGAGGAAGATTGTCACCCATGAATGCGACTTTTCTAGACGCGCATCCACTATATATAAACGTGCGATTTTAAGGTGACAAAAGTAAGTGGGGTTGGGAATTACGCAAATATGTATTCGCAAATTTTTACACCATTTCTGCACTTAATTTTCACAAGAGGACAAAAAGTCTAACTTTTTACTCCCTCCGTCTAAAATTAAACTTTCATAGGTGGAAGGATACAATATTTAAAAAATGTTGAGTAATAAATAGAATATTAATAAGTAATTTAGTGAACTTTTGTAAAAGTAAATAAATTTTGATTGAATTGTATGTAAGAGCGTGGAATAAAAAACAATGATATTTTGTTTAAAATTATGGAGAGTATTTCATTTTAAGGTTATACCATTTATTGTGGAAAGTACAGAAAGAAAAGATAAGAATATAAAGTGTGATATTTATTTTGGAAGTATGGGAGTTGTTTTTTTTTTTTTAAAGAGGACAAATAATTCAAGATTTCCGTTAATAGGCTGCAACTTAATTAGCTATATCCACAAAACTTACTTTAGAACTATGCCAATTATTTAACATAGTAAGTTGAATTTTGGTTATTAGAGAAATTTGGATTGATCAAGATTTATATAGTTTTAATTCTTGTTGTCATGTACGGCGCCTAGGAGATTAGTAAAAACGGTATGTTGATTAGGTTTCGAATTTTATACTAGTAGTTTATTCTGTGATAGATTATTATATCAATTCCTCTATTTCAATTTTTTTGTAAAAAAAAAATGAAACTACAAACATATAATTGTGCTGTCAGTTATATATATGATCAATAATTGCAAGAAATTTAATTTTACACGTTATATATAATGTGTAAATAAAATAGAATAAAACTTACATACAAGACAATACAATAGTACAAATTACTACTAACATAAATCCATTGAAAATATCCCAATTTCGGTAAACTGTAGCTTTTCAAATATGCACGTGAAAAGGCTACATATTAGTAGTCATTTAACACACACATGACACATAGGGTTATTATTGATTGATTGATTTAATTATTTATTTATTTATGAGATTCCACTTGCGACTTGCCACAAGGGCCCTTGGTCCTAATGTACACCCTGTATTCATTGAATGTCGTTGCTGGATACCGCGGCGGCTCCTCCTCCGTCACTAGCTGCTCCGCCGGCTTAATGACCATTTCACCCTTTGGATTGTAGAAGAATGCCAGTGATACTCTCTCCTTTTCTGAATTCACCATCACTCTATGCTCCACACTTTTATAATTTGCATTGCTCAAAATCTGTAGTACAATTAATTAATCAATACATGAAACTTAATATATATGATTTTCAAAAAAAAATAATCATAATAATAATTGATTGGGACCTGAAGTTGATCGCCTATGTTGATTATGAAGGCACCGGGTATGGGCTTAACGGTGACCCAAGTATCGCGGTATCGGACCTGGAGGCCCGACACATTTTCGTCCGGGTAGAGAACAGTCATTCCACCCGGATCCGAATGAGATGAAAGGCCCAAAGTGAGATCGGGCTGAGGGCATTTTGGGTAATAGTTAAGCCTCATGCATGCACCCAATTCATTTCCTCCAAATGCCTCTTCAAGATAATCCTCTCTCACCCCCAAATTCGTAGCGAAGATTTTCATCAATTTTCCACATAGCTCTACCACTTTTTCACTGTACTGCGACACCAAATCCCTGCCATATCAAGGAAATTAAATTATTATTTTGAAATTTATTTATTTATTTTAGGCAAAAATAGTGAGGAGCAGTTATAACCAAAAGGTACTGCTTCATTATATTGGTGAATGGCGATATGTCCCCCCATAACACGCAACATACGTGACATCTCAACTCAGTATTTCCCAACATATTGGACATTTTTTTAATTTAAAATAAAATAAATAAATTGAGTATATTACCTGCATGAAAGAGGCAGAGTAGGCCACTTGTTCTGATCCCTGAGTTGAAGAGGAAGATAATGGAGAAAAAAATAATCGCTCCAATCCAGAGAAATTCCTTTCTCCACTCCCAGCCTGCTTCCGTACCCCTCATACGTCGTCGGAGAATTGGCGTACTTCTGCTTCTCTTCCAATGGCAGCTGAAAGAAATCACGCCACGCCTCTCGCATCCGCGCCATCATCTCACGGCTCACGCCGTGATTAACCACCTGGAAAAACCCCCATTCGCGGCACGCCTCGTCGATCTGCGCCGCGGTCCTCCGTCGGATGTCGGCGTCGCCGGAGTATAGTCCTTCCATGTCGATCACCGGAATGTTGACTTCACTGGAGGTGGATCCGAGGGGAATTATAGGCCGATCTGATGGTTTCTTCACGTAGCGATCGGGTATGACCCGAATTCCGCTATCGGATAACTGTTGGACCCGGACTACGGGTTCGGCCCAGCCCTGGAGACAGCTTATCATTTTTGTGGATGGATTTAGGAACAGATATGTAGAGATATATATAGAGTCATGCAGCGGATGAGAGAGAGAGTGTGTGAAGGGAAAAAGTGATGAACGTGAATTTCATGGGAATGTGTTTGGTAGTATGTGTGTGGTTTTTACAGGTATGGATAGATACGGAACGTCTGTATATATAGTCTCATCGAAGAAGAAGTGGTACCAGCAGTAGCACTGTGTATGAAAATGAGTAGTGTAATTGTGTGGTGAGTGAGAGAAAGAGAGGAGACACGTATATATAGAATTATAGATAGATATATCTTGTCAAAAACATATGGGGGCCGGGCATTCATGGAGATCATTCCGGCGCCGTGAACAAGTTTAATTTGTACTCCCTCCATTCTAAGTTAGATTGTGCATTTAATTAGTTTAATGTGAGAATTGTTTATTAGCACTCATGTTAAAGGGATAAAGTAGAGAGTATTTATTGTCAAATAAGAAAATGCACAATTTAAATTGGGACATCCATTTTTTACAAATGCACAATTTAGTACTTGAGACGGAGGAAGTATTTGTTTATGTCGTCAAAGTTCATGTGGAACAGCAACCACTAATTAAACGTGCTTCGACAATCGAGTAATGTAGACTTGAAATTTAAGAGTATGCGACTTCGAAATCTTTAAAATGCAAACAATTTTTATAAAATTAGTCAGAACCGGTGAAATTGGTATCAGGATTAATTAGTTTTTGGCCGGATGCTGAAAATAAAAATAAAAAAAACGTGATGCTTTGTTGTGGGAAACCATTTAATAATGAGTTAAGTGCCAAAAATACCCGCACTTCCATAGCAAAGAAATATTCTACCCATTCTCATATGGAAAATAAATAAATTACCCACTATCACTTTTAAAAAAATGTTTAGCCTCAAAAGCCATGCACCCCCTCCCTCGTTAATTAGTATTTTAATCATATATTTTTATATATGATTCTAGTAGAATGATTTTAATCCATAAAAAAACTGATTTTCTAGCTAGTTCAGAAAATATTTGATCGTTACAATTTTTTTGGGTCGTTCCAGGATTTTCCAACAAAATTTTGGTCGTTCCAAAATAAATTGAGCGTTCCAAGTGGTGGTTTAAAAAATGAATGGGTAGCATTATTTTCTAATAAGGATAAATAGGTATTTTCACAATTGAATGGGTAGCATTATTTTTTTAATGAAAAAGGGTAATTTTCTATAAAGATATTTATCCATTTAATTTTTGAGAATAACTTAGGTGAAATATTGAACATTACATATTAGCAAAAAAGAACTTTATAGAAAATAGACAAAAAAAATAAAAAAATTGCAAGTTGAAACTGAGTCGAAAGCGGATCAATGAATCTCTTAAAAATATTTGTGCAAGGTAAACATATAAACTCAGGACTCTTTGACATATGTTAATATAAGATAAAATTGTGCTACGTACTTATGAGTCATGACACATTATTGAATTGTGTCATGATCACTTTGCCAAAGTTTGGCAATATAATTTTATTGATTTTAATTAAAGAGTTTGATTTTTTTTTTAATTATATTATCTTACTTTTGACTTGAGATCAAATTACTAAAATTTTATTCGCGCGAGTCGACTAATCTTTAATTTTAATAAAATTTTAGTATGGCTCACGATCGAAATCAAGTTTTTTTTTTAAAGGTCGCATGCCATATATGATAGCTTGTACTCCATCCATTGAAAAAAAAAACGAAAATTTAAGATTCATGTTATTTAATCTTGTCTTTTTAGTTGTTTCTTTATGTCTATTCCGGGATTCTACAAATAAAATTGTCTGAACTAGGTAAACGCTTAGCATATTAATATGTGTTTTTTTTAATTATATGATTTGATATAATACTAAATATTTAATATATGTAATGTATCGATCTTATGATTATTCAGAGCTAATTTATAAATTCTGATAATCTAGCTAATTACGTGAGTATTCAAATAAAAAAGTAATTAAATAAGCAGTACTAGCTAGTAGTAGCTTTAATTTGTCTGCTTACTGTAGTAGATATATTTTATTCGTTATTATAATATCTGAGAATTTCTCTTTGCAAATGGAAACTATACTCCATCCGTCCCACAATAACTTTCACACTTTTATTTTTTGGACGTCTCATAATAATTTTCACACCTTTAAAATGGAAAACACTTTATAAACTTCATCCTTAGAATATTATCAATTTTACACAAATGACATTACTTTTTCTCCATACATACACAAAAGTCAACTCATTCTTTACTTTATACATAAAGTTTTACAAAATTACCTCTCAAAACTCCACTCATTATTATACTTTCTTAATTTACGTGTCCACCTACCTATGAAAGTTAATATTGGACGGAGGGAGTATATAATTATACAAATTAATACCAATACCATGCATATTAGTAATTCTTATTAATTTGTTATTGAAGAATCACATGGCGTGTTTAAAACTCAATCAAGGAGACCTAGCTAGCTAGCTAGTAATTCGTTGAAATGTCTCTTCAAAGAGTGTAGCTTTTTGGTACTACTTCAATATTACTCTGATATATAGAGCTAGACTTTTCAATTATATATTTTGAACGCATATTATAATATTGTACCACACATCAATAAAATGTGTGGTATATACGGTGAGATCTATTTTGAGTACACATGCATGCATGTTCAATGTAGTAAATTAAATGAGAACCAATTAACCTAGCTAGCTGCATGAGTGATCAATTCAACATTTTTCAGCATTTTTAATAAAACATATGAGATGGAGTATTTTTCTCTATAGAACGTACCGTCTGACTTGAGCGTCGAAAGCTCGTTGCCCAAACCTTCTCGACGTTACAGATTTGAAGCTCGCTTTCGATGAAGAGATCCTATACCTAATTTCAAGCATCTTTGGAGAATTCAGTATGAATTTCCATTCATTTTCAACACAATATATATTTGTCCCGCATGGCTATATAATTTAATGTACAGTGCTCTTGTTTATGATGATCCTATCGGTTAGATTTTGATTTTAAATCTGAATATAATTGCATATTAAATATATTGTCGAATAACTAGTTGTTTTTAAATTTCCCTATAATTTTTCACTTAAAATTATTCCATTCGAGGTATAACGACTCAGATCAGAGGGGGAAGAATTAATTACAATATAATACCAGATTAAAGAATTGAGACAATGTTAAAAAAAATACAGTACAAAAAGAAATTAAAATTAATTAAAACATGTACACGTATTTATGCATTCTTGAATAAAGATTATAAAATTTCTTATTAATAAAAAAGCAAATGCAACATAAAATCGGATTAGATGTCTTAAAGAATCATGCAAAAGTTTGTATAGTATGAGACAATTTCATAGGGCTGTATTCTTTGTGTGATCGGTCAAACCTCAATTTAATTTGAATGTGTTAATTTGGAGAGACTAACGATGATAAATTTGACTAATAATTAGTTGCTTAATTAATAAGTTAATCATCTTAAATATATATCACAAGGCATCTAGTATTCATATTATAACATATATATATATATATATATGTTGAATATGTGAAGTAAATATATCCCACAAACGTAAAAGGGATGACCGATGAGTTACATTTGCATAAAATTTTGAAAATAAAATAAAATAGCAAAATTCCAAAATTGGGGCATATATTATGTATGTGATGAAGAATTTAATCGAACACAATTGTATTTTTGGTCATGTGAAAGTTGTTCATAACTGTCAGTTTTTTGTTATATAAACTAATTTTTAGTTTGAATTTGAACTTTGGTAAGCTAAATATAACACGTAAATAGATAAATAAATTTAGTACTGCAATTTAAACCCAACTAGAGCAAATAACTCATTAACCATATAACCAATGCAATTAATTTTCCTACCTCTTTGAATGTAATTTGTCTATGGAATATATAGCAATGCAACATTTAATTTGAATGTTCGACTTCCATATTTGTCTTCCAATCAAACACCACCCAATGCCTTAAAAAATCAAACACCAATACTCACATGACAACATGCCTTATATTAGATTTACCCTACCTTGGCCTTTTACTTTGTACTTCATTTTTTTTATTCCTTTTTCACAAACAAGAATATCCACTAGATTTTCATCTTTTGTAAAGAGTAAAATATAAAGTTTTAATAAATACATGTACTTTAAACGTGTACATCTTGAACTCGTTCCCCCAAAGAATTCATTGGTCAAAAAAATTACATAATGTGTAGAATTAAACACTATTACACGAACTAACATATTAACTATGTAGGCTTATTCAGCCTATCAAAATACTCCCTTCATCCAAAAAAAAACATGTTCACTTTCCTTATTTGACTGTTTATCAAAAGTATGATCATTTCTTTTTATAAAAATAATTGTTTTATTTTTATCTTACAGTAATTTCACATCAATTTTACAACATGCGTACTTTATTTACTTTTTTTTTTAAACATGTGTCCAAAAGCATGAATATACCTAGTTTGAGTAACATATGTTCATTTAGGCGTATAGTAAGGCCCACGAAACCTTAAAAGCCCATTATATTCAATTATCGAAAAGATACGGAGTATTGGAGTAATCGAATGATTAATTGGTCACTGGATTAATTTCTTTGAAATTTAGTAATTGATTATTTTTATTCAGAGTAATTCCACGTCAGACTTTATTAGTAGATTATTTGTTTATCTTGGCAAGATAAGGCTCCTAATTACTTTCTCCGTTTCATAGTTTCATAAAGTTTGTCGCATTTCTCATTTTGTATAGAATTAAGGAACATATTTTTTTGACAAATTTATCCCTCATTATTTTCTCCCCCTCTCTTCTCTTTTTCCTTTTATTTTCCTACCTTCCTTTTCCACAATTTCTTTGATCTTTCCAAAAAAATTCGTAATTAATATATTTTCAAAAGAATAGGGGCAATTTAGGGAGATCATTGGTAAAATTAGAAAAAGCGACAAACTTTTTGAAACAAGTTTAAAGTTCAAATGCGACAAACTTTTTGAATCGGAGGAAGTATAACTAGTAAAATTATTTTGTTTAACTTTTATACTTCACTTTAATGTTTTATTTTTAACTCATTTTTATTATTATCGAGCATTAATTTTTTTTTATATAATAATACATGTCAAAAATTTAGAAGGTAAAATATGATGTAAAACAAAAAAATTAGAGTAGTTGATTTCATGCATCTTATAAGTTATAACACGTAACGGTACGTATTAGTATATACTACTCTAGTATTTAACAAAAAATTAGAGGTTGTTAAGACTTAAGGGGGAGAACGTTTGGGGTGTGGATAATGTGGTATTATTGGTAAGACAACAATTTCAAGATTGTTTTGCCTCTCCTATATTGTTGCGAGTCAAAAAATGTCAGGAATATTAATCGAGAATATAAAAATGTTGTACACTCTAAATATAGAAATACCCTATAAAACTAATAACCTCCTAACATTATTTTATTTTTAAAATTGTACGTCCCTCCTTTTTTATCTATATTTTACTTTATACCTCACTCCATCATCTAAAATATCTTACATCATCATGCATCAACTACTGAATTTCATTTTCTTAAAAAGTACATCATCTAAAATATCTTACATCATCATTCATCAACTATTGAATTTCATTTTCTTAAAAAGTGTGTCGATCAAACTGTACAACCCATTCAGGAGGGAAGGATGGAGGGAGTAGTATTTTTTTCCTACATGTGCATCTCATCGTCATAACACATTAAAAATAGTACTCCCTCCAATCCATTTTAAGTGACGTTTTAAAAGTTCTAAAAATTTGTAAATTAAGTGACGTTTTAAGCATTATTTTATATTTATCCGTGATATACCCTTTTACTTCATCAAATCTCAAGTAGAATAATTAATTGATAGAATAAATTATCTACCTTTCCAATAAAATTATACATGCATGCACTCAAGTGAAATCAAACTTCAATCATTTAGTAATTAAATTAAAACACACAACACCACAATCTTCCTATAATTATTTTAACAATTATGTGTAATGTTTAAAAAAAAAATTAAAAAATTATGTGTAATTTGTTGTGAATTAAAATTATTATTTTGGCTCTCATTATTTTTGTTTTTAGGATTTGAAACTAATTTTGCAAGACTTTCTCATTTCCATCGTCTAAATCATGCACATGGAAGTAGTAGTATTGATGTGAAATCGTGTTGCATATGGAAGTAGTGGGTGGTTTGGTGTATTTGTTTTGGTCAATTATAATTTAAATAAGCATTAAATTAATTTGAAACGTCAAGTATTTTGTTGATTAATCAAAAAAGTTTTTACTTAAAAGGGCATATTAGAAAAGTTTTATTCTTCTTAATATTTGTGAGGAGTTGTAGGACGTCACTTAAAATGAATTTGAGGGAGTAGTAATTTAGATAGTAATGGTCTCGATCAAAACAATTAATTAAGAAAATGAAAGGAAAAACGTGCAGATTTAGGATATTTAAAGACAAGTTAATTGTGGATTGAAGTAGAGTACTATATTATTTTATTGCCAAACTGCCGACTTTCCAATAAGCATAATAGATTGGTTTAACGAATGCACGTTGTTTAAATGTTTTGTGGACTTACTACTCAACGACATGGGTGGGACATAAGTCCTACCAACCCTTTTTTTTTTCAAGGACTAAAAAAATCTAATCCACGGCCCACTTGCTTTTTCTCTTAAATCAGCTTGTTTAACATTATAAAGTAGCAGTTGGTACAACACGGTCTCTTATAAAAGAATTGAGTTCCACATAAAATAATACGGAGTATTTCATATTTGAATCATATTCTTCTTTAAAATATAATTGAGTTTAAGCTCCACAAATTCATGAATCATGCAATAGAGGAAATGAGATTTGGCCTATACAAATTTTTGACTCAAGTTCTTGGATGATTCTTTCATTTAAAATATAATTAGATTGAAGATAAAGTTCATGAATATTAGACTGCCTGAATTTCATGCAAATTTTTATTTATTTAATTTTAAAAGAGGAAAGCCCTTACCTACCGTCTAACCAATCCAAGTTAAAGTGATTAATTCTACCAAATTATCAGAAATAAATTCAAATAATTTTGTCTTTGTACTTTATTTTCTACTCTCTCTTTCCAAGTTTGCACTCTTTCCTTATTCGTTTGATCCAAAATTATTTGTACTTTTTCCTTATTCGTTCGATCCAAAATTATTTGCACTTTTCAAAATAGATTTTTTTTCATAAATTCTACCCTCACAATATTCGTATATGTACACAAAATGTCATTACTTTTACATTCAATTCAATCATTTACTTTATTTATTAGTAATAAAAGTTTACAAAATTACTTCTCAATACTTCACTCATTACACATTTTTCTTAGTTTGTGTGTTCATTTTTTGGTGAAAACATTTATGGAACGGAGAAAGTACTATATTATCATATGCTCTTTCATTATTTTTATCTATTGCCCCTTCTACCTTGTTTCCTGATTTTCGCTCCTTGTAATTTTGAAAACACGTTTTCAATTACTTTTATTATACTCACTTTTACCTCATTGATAAATAAAAATAAAAATACAAGATTAGAAGTTGAAAAAGTGCAGTGAGCACAAAACAAAGTAGAAGAGAAAGTGAGCACAAAAAACAAAAATAAATAAGTAGGAAAAAACTTGCTTGAGAGAGTTAGTAGTCTTAGTGTAAGATTGATGATTACTACAAATTAACACTCATATTCTTAAAGTGTTAAAATATCATTTACAGTACAAATTACTCCCTCCGTCACGTGATTATTTGCACACTTTCCTTAACGTCCCAACATTATTTGCACACTCTAAAAAAAAAAAAAAAAAAACTCACACAATTTTTACCAATATTATTCTTCATTTATTTTAGGGTTAATTGCAAAAAAAATCATCACCTTTCACTCAATTGCAATTTAATCTAAACTTTTAGAATATTACAATTAAATCACCATCTTTAACATCTTTTTGCAAATTAGACTTTCGGGCAGCACCTATTACCCAACTTTTCTGCCCGACTTTAACGTGGTAATTTTAGTTGACACCCTACACATAAAACGGTGTCGTTTAATTCAAATTTAAAAAAAAAAAACTTAATAAAAAGGGATTAAATAAATTCTGTAATGGAAGCCCCTTTTCGACTAAAAACCCAATTAGACAACAAATTAAAATAAATAAATAAAGAATTAAAAATCTAAAAATTCTAAAATGCTAAAACAAACAAGAGTAGAGATTTTATCGCAGACTCATTCTTCCACTCTGTTCCATTTCCACACGATGTCTTCTCGTTCTTTCACTCTTTATTCCACCCGATTTTTGACCCGATTTTTGCATCAATACTCAGAAGGTTTTGAAAATCGTGATCTTCATCATCCATACTTTCTATTATGACCTCAATTTCATTTTTCCCCATTAAAAAATGACCCTAATTTCATTTCCTCAAATCGAACCTAGAGAGGAATGTCACTGTAAATTAACTCACAATAATCAAAAGAACCCATCCATCCATTTGATGAGGAAATCCTTGATGTCTATGATTGATGAGAACCCGACTAGAAGGTTCTGGAGGTGTCGTTTCAATGTTCAATTTCTTTTAGAATTCCACGTCTCTGTATAATTCTGTAAAAAAAATAAATCAAGAAGACAATAAACATCGAAGACCATTGGGTTCCCTTTTTTATTTTATTGCATTCCTTTACTTATTGTTGGTAACAGAACTCCAAAGAAGGGCGTTCCTTTTTCTTGTTCTTGGGTGTGGAAGAAACAATCGTTGTAAAAATTTAAAATAGATCTGAAGTTCTTGTTTTATAATTTAGATTTTTAATTTTTTATAGTATATTTTAATTTGTTATCTAATTGAGGTTTTTTAATCGAAAAACTAGAATTGAAAAGTTGGGCAGTAGGGGCTGCCTGAAAGTCTAATTTGCAAAAAATGTTAAAGGTGGTGATTTAATTACAATATTCTAAGGTTTAGATTAAATTGTAATTGAATGAAAGGTAAGTCTAATTTGCAAAAAATGTTAAAGGTGGTGATTTAATTACAATATTCTAAGGTTTAGATTAAATTGTAATTGAATGAAAGGTGATGATTTTTTTTGCAATTAACCCACTCAATTTATAACTTTAGTTTAAATCTCTACCACTTTAGTCAATGAATTACCAATAATACTCCTTCTTTATTCTACCATATACTCCACATCACTATATTCAATTTTTTTAATTTTCGTGCCGGTTAAACCATGCACAAAATCCTGTGACGAAGGGAGTATGATTTATCTCTTTATAAAGTAAAACACAATAAATATACATGGGGTAAAAGATCCACTATTCAAAGAATGTTAGATAATACTATATTAAAAGTTGCACATACAGTAGTTGGATTTTAAATCCTTGTGATATGAGATGACAACGTAAAAGAACATGACATGATCTGTTTCCAGAAAATAATAATAATATAAATAATTACATATGCTATATATATAGTTGGAGTTTCTATCCTTGAGACATAAGATGACAAAATCTGAGTTGTAGGAACTGACCCGACAGCCGGGTGAAGTTTACCTTTTATTTTAGATGGTTTTAAAAACATGTTTTTTAAATTTCGATTAATAGTAATTTTTTTTTAGTTTTTAAATTGAAGATGATTTAAATGTTAAATTAATGTGTAAAATTGAATGAAATCATATTATTATATTATTTTTAAAAACAATTATAATAATTGAATATTATAAGGATATAATTTTATGTCAAAAATATATATTTTACGAAAATGGTTTTGAATAATTTTTAAAAATCAAAATTTAAATTCCAAAATAAACATCTCGAAGTTTTGATGCAAGCTCAATCAACCTTTTGGCCCATGTGCCTAGAAATTCAACTAGCATACATGGCCATCCATATCAAGGCTAAATCTAGAATTTTGCTTTTGAGTTAAATATACGTATAGTAATATACTAGCATATAGTATTTATTTACAAATTAAGAGAGACAAGCTCTTAAAATAAAAATAAACTTATATATAAAGTGAAAAGGTCCCACATACATGTATGATGCACCTCAGAAACAAAGGAAATTTCAGTATAATTACTAATTTAACATTTCACCTCATCATCCTTATTATTCATCCAACAAGGAAAAGGTAGAAAATATTTAGTGTTCAATTATTTACTAATAACTATATGAAACTGTTATTATGAAACACCAAATAAAAGGCAAAATTTCAATAATTAATAATCCCACAAGGGAAGGGAAGGCATGTCCTTCCTTTAACATAGGAATGAAAAAAATGCATTGAAATATGTGTATGATTGATGAGAGAAAAAAACATTATGTTAATGTCATGTTCCTTTCAAACAGAACAGGATAACTGAAAAACATCATCTGAAAGTAACTTAGATAAACACGATGACAGGGGGGCCACTAACTAAAGTAACTTAGATATTAAAAATGCAGAAGATAAAGAAAAGAAGACATATGTGGCCTGCTATTTAGGCTTTATCATATCCAAGATATATAAACAACCAAAATAACCCAAATAATGCAATGAGATATGACTTTGCCCAAGTTGGCCTACATCAACAAACACAACCAAACACATGTTTAATCTATAAAAGGAATGAACACACTCATCCTATTAGGAAATAATCTGGGAATCACCATCTATTTACAAGCTAGCAGAGATTTACGACCGTCGAATTCAGTAACAAGGCCAAGATTATATTCAGAATGGCACTTTTGTTCAACCTCACTCTGCAAATTTATCTTAAGTACAGAAATATACATGTGGATGTAAAATGGTAGAAAATCACATCTGAGTGATAAGCCAAACCAACAACATGATTAAGATAACAAATTGTAATTGACAAAGCTAATGTTTATCCATATGTCAACAAATGAAAAGGGGCAACAAACAAATAATGAGCAAAACATGCCTTTATCTCACTAGGTGGGGTCAGATAAAATGAAAAAGACAACTAACTAAACGAAAGGTCGACAACAGCAACCAGAGATGTACTCATGTACAGGCATAGAAAAGCAGATACACTCAACTGCAATTTCGAGAGTTATACTTTTAGACTCTGAGCCCAACAATTTTCATGACAAATGAAAACAAAAAGGGAACCATCATAAAGCAGGGAGCAAAAACTAATGCAGGGAAAGTGGTTCTCACAAGCAGAGATTGACATATTGCAGTTTTTCTATCTTACAGTTTTGGTCACAATGACTGAAAGGAAAACGAGATCAAGAATTCAGCATCTTACAGTGAATTGTGAAAAAAATTAACTAATCAGATTTAAAGTGCCAAAAAGGTCTATTCATGATCAAATAAATAACAATATGTCCACAAGAATGCGGTTCAGTACATGCATACACTAAAAATTGGAAAACAACGGCAATGTAAATCAATTTGCACAAAGTGGGATGTGCTTTCAAAGCTATTCTTTTGACACGTATTTACTACAGAACCAGATATCTCATTTCATCTGTCAACGTAGAAGAGATTGGGATGTTGAAAGAGGTGAGAGAATAGGAATGAGCATGGTATATGAATTCGTGCTTTACGCCTTTACCAAACACCATCTTGAAGAGGCTAATAAATGTACTTGCCGCATCCATAATCCTCATAGCCACCAAGAAGTTGGAACCCCGTTTTGTACAAGGATGGCCACAATAATGATAATGATGGTAAATAAAATACGATGGCAACTCATACGGATGAGAGAAACGGTCAAATTGCCTATATTTACTCACCCAAGTTAATAGAACCATCTTTCATCAGCTTTATGCTTAGACTATTGAATCTCCCTCTGGAGTAATGTCGTGAAGCCTTTCTCCAATCTGTTCCTGTTTTCATCATGGCCACAAATTCATCATAGCTGATACGTCCATCCTGCATTCACGGTGAAACGCAGTGACAATCTATTCTGTGCTACATCAGACCAATAATAAAAGATTTTATTTTCACCTTATCAATGTCAACCTCCTGAAAAATGTCATTTGCCACATCAACACTGCAATCTGCCCCGTCTTCCATTAAGGCGTCTTGAAGCTCACCGGGCACGATGTAACCGTCTTTGTCTTTGTCAAAATAGGAGAAAGCCTTGTGAAGATGTTCATCATTGGCCATCCTCTGCAGATGGAGCGAAATAGCGAGAAATTCTCCGTAGTCCAACGTTCCTTTACCATTTGCATCCACCTGTGAGAAAGAAATGAATAAATATCAAAACATATATTATTGTAATGAAGGAACCGACACAGGAAGAATAGCATGCGTGTGTACACACATATGAGAAGATATGGATACAAACTGTTGGCTGGATGCTCAAGGAAGCGACCATGTTAAAGCTTTAAAGATAAGGCAGTAAGGCACAATATTGGCTCTATAAGAAATCTCTACATAGATATCAAGATGCACGTGGGTGTGCTCAAATTAGAGAGTGGCATAAAGGGGATGGTCACAGGAGGCAAAGAAAGCAAAAGGAATTATCTTTACCAAATTCGCAATTCTAGCATTGAATGAGATTTGTATTTAATCAAAACCTAAATATTGTTGTAAATTCTGAAAAACAAGTTAGAAACCTATTATTATAATTGTAAATTTTAAATACACCATTTTCTCATTGACTTGATAGACATCCTGGAGGTTATATGCTTTTACTGAATCAACTACCCATCCGACCACCTAAACTTACCCAATCTCCATATATAAAAGACACTACATCTGATTATGAACTCAAAAACATGATATCAATATAATTAATTTCATGATTGGCAGCACTTTTTTTAAAATGAAAAATAACACAATATATGGCCAGACAACATGCTCCATGAGTATCATATATAAAGCCTGAAGTAATAGTGATGTGTGCAGCAAACTGAGAAGGTGGGTGCATTTCTACTGGGTTAACAATTGGTCTTACGTACAGCTTCAACAAACATCTGTACTTCAGACTCGGTCAGTTGTGAATTGAACTTTTCCAACCCCATCTTTAGTTCTCCAGTTGAAACAATGCCATCATTATCAGTGTCTATCTTTGAAAAGAGATCTTTGATACTTTCAACTTCTTCATTTGATAAGAAGTCAGCAATGACCTAATTAAAGAAGCGGGAGTTAAGATCTTTGTCAGAAAAATAGACACTACAGAAAAATTGAAAAGTTGTAATCATCAGTCAACCCTGAGAGCCTTGCGCTTGAATCTGTTCATAAGTGAGAACTGCTTCAGTCTTGACTTAACAACATCTCCAAGAGGAACATTCGGAGCCTTCTTTGCATTTTGAAGCCAAGAATGTTCTGTGAACAAAGAATGTCATTTGGCAAAACATATATAATTTTTTACATATGCATACCACATTCATCACCAACCTCAACAGACCTGCTAATAACTGGTCCATGATCCTCAAAAATTTCCTAACACAGTGTATGGCTTTGCCTAGAATGGTAATTTCTAGAAGTATGAACATATTCAAAGACCATTAAATTTCATGTAACACTGAAAGCATAGACTAAATTATATTGCTTAATGATGCTCTGACATGTCTGAAATGATAAGGTTGACCATAGCACAAGTAATAACACTGGTTAAACCCCATAACATGTTCCAAAGGAGTATTTATAATTAAAGATACAAATACTAAAAACCACTCCACATGAACGAACTACCAATTGGGAAAAAATAAAAAACTGAAACGGCAAGCCAAGTCAGATAAAGCAAACCATTTTTGTACACATGGGTATGATCATCTTGGTCTTGGTTCATAAGATGCTACCTCAAGCGAAAAAAAAAACTGTGCATGTTTCAAGTTATAGAAATTGTACAGAAATACGAACATGACGAATTCATATTAAATGTCAACAACAATAATAGAACACACACGTTCTTTCACAATAACAATAAACATTCACATTCCTTAGACTGTCTATTTTATATTCTACATTCTCCATGCAAATACAACTTTCAAGGGATAATTAAAACCATGCAACTTTCATGGGCATCTGATGAATAATCCAAGACAAAAAAAAAAAAAAACTAAGCATACATGATCACATAACACCAGAAAACTACACTATCTGCAAAAGAGCATGAGTTAGAAGAGGAGATCAAAGTGACTGACTCAACAGAAAAACCATGCCAGCTTTTGGTAATTAAGTGGATATCAAGAATTGATCAGAAAAAATAACCCAGTGGACATAAAGCTAACATACCGAGAACTTGTTTTGCTGTCAGCCGAAGCTTAGCATCTGGCTCAAGCATCTGTTTTACAAGGCTTTTGGCACTCTCTGATATACTTGGCCATGGTTCGCGTTCAAAATCTATTTTCCCGCGTATTATGGCTTGGGCAACACCTTGCTCAGATTCTGTGTAAAAAACTAGCTTCAACATCACGCCATTTTGGATATTGTGTTTTTTATAGGGCCACACGCAAAAAAATAATTCAAACAATTAAAAAAATACAAAGACCCACAAAAAATGCATGATGGGATGAAGCGAATGTCAGAATATGTTATTGAATAATTGAATGCCAGCACACGGATTTTCCCTTGAAACAGTAAGCAAGCTTTTTTGCATGTAGTATTGCTTACAACTTGCAGGTAGATGAAATAGTTGCTGGAATGTGTGTTGATCTAATATAACATGTGCGTGTCGAAGTTGAAAGAGAGTATTAACAAAAGAATTAGAGTTACCTGCCCAGAATGGAGGAACTCCACACAACAAGATATAAAGAATCACCCCTGCACTCCAGATGTCTATTTCGGGCCCATAATTTCGTCTGAGCACCTCCGGAGCCATGTAGTAAGGACTTCCCACAATTTCAGAAAACTTCTCACCTAGAATCCAAGATTTAATGTGAGAGCAGAGTTAAATGTTTATACATAGACTCCAAACATATTGACATCATAATGAGATACAAGAGCATCTTTGGCTCACAAATATAAAGCCTTATCCTGCACCAAGGTCCAAGGCACTACATACAAAATTACAACAATAGTAGGACTCCATCAGACATGACTTGGTTAGCCTGACATTAACATATTTCATGGAAGAAAAATAGCTTCAGACATTACACACAAACGTAAAACTTGCATAGTTTGTTGGTTCAGTGCAACTTTCCACTTCGACTCCACTTTAGAATGGCTCGTATGGTAAGTGTACAGAAAATGCCAGAGAAAATCCTTACATCGTGGTCCAGAAATGGTTCATAAAATATTTGCAGATGAAATTTCTTATAGACATGAAATGCGAGGTGATATAAATACCATTTTCAGTCCTTAATTTAGGACCAGAAGCGATTCGTTTTTATCACTAATGAAGCAGAACAACATCATATGATCTTCTCTCCTAAACACCTTCCATCTCAAGTCACAAACTTCCCAATTTAATTTGATGGTATTATCTCCTCCCTAATCTCTCCTCACTTTCGGGTGTCAAACAATGTCCTACATCTAATTAACATTTAACATGGGAGGATCATGAGGTTTACAAGGATGAACAAGTATCTCCATTGGTCATTGGTATTAGGCCTTTTGGAGGAAGATCAAAAACATATATGTGCGTTGTCAGCCTAAAGCAGACAATAGATTGAGGTCCTTCTGGGCCCAACAATTAGATCAGAAAGTTAAGATTTTTATTGATACCATTGCATCTAAACAAATCTCCAATCCAAATCATTAACTTATCAAACACAATACAGAAACAACTAAAATTATTTTACTAACCTGGCTTGAAGAAGATAGACAATCCAAAATCAATTGCTTTAAGGGGCGAATTTTCCTTATTATTTGCAAACAAAAAGTTCTCAGGCTTCAAGTCCCTGTGGATAACCCCATGTTTGTGACACAGCTGCACAACCTCCATTATAGTCTTTGTCACTGCAGCCGCCGCCCGCTCTGTGTAATGCCCACGCGCCACTATCCTATCAAACAGCTCCCCGCCCTCGCACAATTCCATTACCAAATGCACGGCATTCTCATCCTCACGCGCCTCCTTCAAGGTCACAATGCTCGAATTTTGCGGCAAATGCTTCATTATTGCGACTTCCCTCCTCACATCGTCCACATCCACCGCTGTTCGTAGCTTCCGCTTGGATATCGACTTGCACGCCAACATCTCCCTCGTTTCCCGCTCAATGCACAAATAAGTAACCCCAAATTCCCCTCTCCCGAGCTCACGATCGACTAAATACTTCTCCTCGATGTTTTCCTTTTTAACGTCCGTCAAAACGGTGGTTGCTTTCTTAACGTTGCCGGATGATTTATCTTTCCGAACTTGATCATGGCCGGAGAAGTTGCAGGACTTCACATCTTCTCTGGCAACAGCCGCCGGAGATCTGCAGCAGTTCCCCATTCAAAATCAGAGATTTTTTACCAATCAAGCAACAACACTGTAACCTGAGTGAAGCGGAATCTTGCTATATCACATTATTGAAATTTGTGAATTGTGATGCGTTTGAATTTTCACACTTGAAAGAGTGAATTTGTTAGTGTGAAAAGGGGAGAGAGTGGAGGAAGGGGGTCACTCTGCAAGCAGAAGGTGGGTGGTACGGTAACGGCTCAGATGCTTTAGTAGAGAGAGAATAGAATATGTCTTTTTTTTTAAAAGGGATTAAAAAAAACAACGAATATATGTCGTGTGTTTTTGTGCTATATTTTATTTTATTTTTGAATTTTAGTTTGTCGGTTGAGAAATTGGAGTTTGGGAATTGGGGTCTGGTTACGGATGTAGGAATGATAACGGGACGGATTTGAGACGGATTTATCATGTCATAGGACGTGTGGTGGGTTTGGGACGAATGCACACATACTTCGTATTAAAAATCAAGACTCGTCTCATACTCACTTAATTGAATTCAAATCCGCTCCATAAAGAATGGATTCAATGCAAATCAGAATTTAGACTTGTTTTATTGTCCTCTCTCAAGATCTTGAAGAAAAGTGATGAATAAAATAACATTTTTTTTCAATTTAATTTTTTTACAAATAATACTCTTTTTTTTTTTTAATTTATTATACACATTTATTTGAGCACCAATTTTAATAAATATTAATTAATTTATGATGAAATATTAGTTATAAATAAAATTGATGTTTATAAATAAAATGATGAAAATTTTGATAAATTGTTGGAGGGTGTAAATAAATGAGGAGAATAAAGCGAAAGAAGCAGAATGAACGATTTTTAAAGCATATTATATAAAATTGAATATGCATATCAATGTTTTTCATTCTATTTAAAATCACATTTTATGCAACAGTTTGTATTTTATACACACAAATATGCAGTGCCAGTAAAGTGCAATGTGCCTAACATTGAAACCAGAAAAAAAAAAAAAAAAAAAAAAAAACTGGAGGTTGGATAAGATCGGTGATTATCATCATTAAGCTCAGAAAAGTGAAAGTTTGGTATAAAGTTGAAACAAGTAATAATTTGTGACCCAACATGTGTTATTATTGCATGGTCAACGCAGTCAACGCAGTCAAAGCAGAATGCATAAACTCAATTAGTCGATATCATTGGATTGGGTGCAGGTAACGTGATTACTTGTACACTTTTTTTTATTATTAGAATGTCCCAAAATTACTTATAAACTTTTAATTATAAAATTAATAACTTCATAACATTATTTTATTTTTAAATTTGTCACTCATTTTTTTTATACATTTCACTTTACACATAATCAAACTACCTAAAATACTCTTCATTTATTTTACATCATTAATCATTATATCCACTTTTTTTAAACAACGTGCTGATCAAACTATGCAAATTATTGGAGGGTGTAATAATTATAGTTACGAAATGAAATTTAGAATAAAAATCAGATCTTTTGCAGTAATGTTTTATATCTTCATATAATTTGAAACGATAGATTTAAAAGGTTTATGTCGAATTTTGATTCAATTGGCCACCGACAAGGTAAGATTTAAGTCAGTTAAATTAGTTTACGAGTGTTCCGTAGCTATAAAATTTTGTTTAGTAATCCATCTAATTTAAATAATAAAACAATTCACATCATTTTATATCCACATTCTAACTATTTACTCAAACTAATATTCAATTTATTTATAAACAAACAATACACATCTATAAACACACAAAATCAATCCATACTTTATCTTTGAAACCCTGCAAACAATTTCTAAGGACCGGGTCAATCTTTACATAGTTTTACTTTCACTTTAAGTGAGGACCCGCTGAATGGTGTAATTATTTCACCCTCCAACCATCACATATTTACTTAAATTGACATTTTTTTTTATTTATAAACAATCACTACGCATCTATAAACATACAAAATGAAATTATACTCCACCAGTCCCTAATTAAACTGTCTCCTTAACAATTTTACTTCATTCTTTATTAGATTATTTATTCCTAAAACGATAAAAAAATGTGTATTTTTTCTAATTATTCACTTTAAATATTTTGAAATTACACCAAATGTTATTAATTTTTCACACAAAATTATTTATTTTTGTCTTGTTCTTTTCAATTGATGTATACACTCTCAATAGAAAATTAATTTATTCTTTATAATACTAATAAAGAAACTTTTACATTCAATCTTGTCTCATACTTGTTTATCTATTTGTCAAAACGGTTTGTTTTCATATATTGTTTACGCATACCACAAATAACAATAACAACATCACATGCATTTTTTTTTTTAAATTCACACTCTTCAAATATTTTTTATGGTAAAGTCTAGTATGCACTCGAGTGCATATTGTGCACCCTAGTCCATGTGCATTTTTTTGTTTACTGACTTACACTTTTTGATAAATGGTGTTGCACTTTTTAATTATTACTAAAAATATTATTATACAGTTTAATAATTGAAAAGTGCAACACCGTTTACCAAAAAATGCAGCATGGACTAGGGTGCACAACATGCACTCGAGTCCATAGCAGACCAACCCATTTTTTATTTATCACGCATGTCATTACTCTATCCATATATACTTTATTATTTACAACAATTTATTACTCTATTTTATAATTATTAGTTTTTTATATTTTTTACATTATCTCATTTAATATTAATAAACACTTCTAATATTATAATCAAACAAAAATAAATTAATGAACAAGTAGTACACATGGAGGGTATCAAAATTCAAGGGCAATTGGAATAATTAATAATGAAAAATTACTAATTTTGGACCAATGAGGAAGTGAAGAAACACATAAAAAAAATATGACATGACATGACTTTGGTCTCAATTAAACAGAAGAGTCAAATCAGTACTCGATCCTTTTGTCCAAAAGAAGAACAACATGAACAAATGGGAGTGATTAATTAAAATGCCATGAGAGGTATATAGTTCAATAATAGTAGTCCATTAACATTAAGTTTGGTGTGATTAATTGCCGACCTAATTAAGAGTTGGATTATAGTACCAAATACATCTGTATTCAACCTTCACATTCAAATTAAAAGAAAATAAAGAAGGGGGATTAATTATGCTAATTAAAAACCTTATAATGAAAAAAGGTGTTTGCGGGAATTAAGAAAGGTAGATGCCATGTGTTGTCTCTTTTATTTGCAAGCAATTCACACGTAGGGATCATGTTGTCTCACTTCTTTCTTTCTTTCTTTATTAATATTGTCTTTCTCTTCTTTTAAGTATACATATTTTGGGAATCATTGCATTATATATATATTATTCTTAATTAGTTTTAGTGGATTGAGTTCGGAATATTTAAAATTTTATTTAAGTTTGTTATTATTGTTTTCGCCGGTAATCAATGTACATAAATAAACATGAAAACACTAAAATTTCAAAGATTTAAGTTTTGATGTGTTCATGTTTATAGAGTGACAACACTCTTTATTTGTGTTCATAGTAGAACCATTGCGACTTTTATAACTATTTTATTGAGCTCTTAAAATTATAATTGTGATCAGTGACGGACACATAAATTTTGTAAGGGGGTTCAAAATAAGTGACAATGTTAAAAATAAAATGATATTATGAGTATATTAATTTTTAAATTATTTTCATTTTGAGAGTGTGCAAATATTATAGGGTTGTGCCGTTTATGGAAAAATGCAATGATGAGAATGTTGAAGAGTAATTTTATATACTTTTATATATAAAGTAAATAAAATAGTTCAATTAAGTATGTGGTGGAATATTTAACTTTTGAGAGAAAAACTAAATAAAAATAAAAATTAAGAGAGCAAACAAAAGAAAACAATAAATTTGTTATATACTTATATGCAATGATAAGAGGGTTGAGGGGTAATTTTATAAACGAAAGTAAATAAAATAGTTGAATTGAATATATGAAAAACTAAAAAAAAAATAAGAGAGCAAATCAGAGAAAAAAAATAAATATGTGGTGGACTCCAAATATGTAAACTTTTGAGAGAAAAACTAAAAAAAAAAAAAAAAAATTAAGAGAGCAAACAAAAGAAAACAATAAATTTGTTATATGCAATGATAAGATGGTTGATTTCCATAAAAAAAAAAGAAATGATAAGATGGTTGACGGGTAATTTTATAAACGAAAGTAAATAAAATAGTTGAATTGAATATATGGAAAAAAAAAAAAAAAATTAAGAGAGCAAATCAGAGAAAAAAAAAAAAAATTGTTGTCAAGGGTAATTGATACCTGGTCACTTGGAATTTGTTTAGATAGAAAAACCATAGGACTAGTACAATACATTTTAATATGAGAGAATAACAATATATATAACAAAAGTTATGAAATTGAGTGGGGGCCAATACTTCCACTGGACACAACGTGTGTCCGTCATTGATTGTAATAGATATATTATCTAAGATAAATGACTAGTTTGGTTTGCTAGTCAAAATCAAAATATTATTATAGAATTCAATTAGATTGTACTGTTCACAATTTTAAATTAATTCGTATGTTTAAATTGTTGACAAAATAATAATTTCACCCCCTCTATGACAATTAATCGAGGAAATTTTTTTTTAGTCCTATAAGTTTAGGTGATTCCAAAATAAATCTTTTAAGTTTTTAACTTTACAAAATACATCTTATATCTTACAAGTTATTAATTTTAGTTCCTTTTTAAATCTATTTTAGTCCTTTAAGTTTAAACTCAATAAAAAAAATTTAAGTCGTTTAGTGGCTCCGGTCAAATATTCAATTTTGATTCTTTAAGTAATTAAAATATATATATAAAAAAAAATAAACACTAAATAATTTTATTTTTTTTAAGTCAACTAAATAATTTATTTAAAATCTGAAATTATAAAACATATTTATTTAAAACCTGAATATACGCCTCTACCCAAATATCAATTTTAAATTATTTAAATATCTCACTAATTCAAAATTTTAGTTTAACAAAAATTTATTTAAAATATAAAATTATAACTTATTTAATAAAAAATATTCAGCAAAATAAAATAATTAAATACCAACAAAATAAAATATAAAAATTATTATATAAATTGTAAATAAATCTGCATTTTTAGCAAAATAATAGTACAAAATATGTTTATATAAAATAAGATTTTTTTTGCCAAAAAAATTATGAAAATATTAAATTAAAATATATATATATATATATATATAAATTTTTAAAAAATGAAATAATTCTAATTTTTTTATTATATTGATAAATTAAAAAATATAATGTAAACCATAAGTAAATTTTAAAATAAATTTAAATTTGAATATTTGATCATTATATTAATATAATTTACATTTAGGGGATATGACGAGGTTGTATTTTTTTTTTTGTCTTTTTAATATATATTTATAATTTTTTTGATTTATTAATATATATAATTTAAGCTTTATTAATACATTTTCTAAATTTAAATATAGAAAATCTATCAATTTATTTTTTATTTTGAAAACACGATCGGACCGGGGTGGGGAGTATATTTTTTATTGAATTAGTAATCTAATTTTTAAATTTTAGTAGATTGGAGTAGTATTTTATTGTAGTATTTTGTTTGTTTAAACTTAAAGGATTGAAATAGATTTGAAAAAGGACTAATATTAATAACTTGAAAAATGTAGGATGTATTTTGTAAAGTTAAAACTTAAAGGATTTATTTTGGAATCACTAAAACTTATAGGACTAAAAAAAATATTTCCCCCAATTAATCATATGAATGTGAAATAAAGTGAAAAAATAGATTGTAAACATACAAACCAAACTATTTACTAAATAGGATAAAACAATCAAACCCATCAAATCTAGTAAACCAAACCCAAGCGAGAGTATAAATTAAAAATACAATTCAAGAATTACACAAGATTTCAATCATGTTAAAACCTGCATGGAATCCCATATATACAAATGCCAAGAATATTTAGAAGTGGAATTATTCATGAATAGTATATGTTGCTAAAGGTGATGGCAGGTGGTGCAGTTTAGCCAAGAAACCATAATGTGAATCTACTTTTATAGTAAAGGAAAGGAAAGTGTACATCAAAAGGATATATGAGAGTCTTATTGCACTTTATGTATGTGTGTGGTCTATGGTGAAGAGAAGAGACTGACATAATAAGTACATTTCTCTCAGTTGGTATATAAAATTAAGCATAAATTAATGCACCATCTATCTACTTATGCTCGGTTGTTGAAAATGAAAACACTAATTAATTCGGTTGTTTTAAGCTTTCAATGTTAGTTAATTGATTCTTTTGAAACATGATTTTCTTCACCCAAAAAAAAAAACCTTGATTTTCATGTTTTTTTAGAATATAAGTATATTTTGGCTTCAAAAAAAAAAAAAAGAATATAAGTATATTTTATTTTATGTAGGAGTATAAAAGATAAATCTGAATTTGTTCTGAATTTACGTGGACTAAAATTAATAATCAAAGTTAAAAGTAAATGGAAATTCAGTTAGATGGGCTCATAAACATTTAAAAAAATGGATAGTGGGTAGTTTTTTTTTTTTCTTCATTCTGTTTCACAATAAATGTTTTTTTAGAGTCTAGATTTTGTTCAAATTATTTATTATTTTCACCTAAATTTGAGATATATAGATTAATTTTGGGTAAAATTGTATAAATTTTAAGTTTCTTGTTTCATTTTTTAAATCTTATGAACTGGGGGATATTATTACAAATTTACACATAGTGGCAATTGGGTACCAGAAACACCATCTCACGAACCGCTCAAATTTTCGAATTTTTATTTTTAATTTATATACATAAGAAAATTTACGCTGGAACACATGTTTTCTGTATTTGGAGTCATTTTATTTTCTTTAAATTTTAGTGTGTACACTGAATTTAAAGTACATAATTATCTAATGGGCTTTTAAGCAGATCAAGATAACAGCATTCCATCTGACAAGGCCCAGGATGGTTTTGGGCCTGATTTAAGTATTGGGCTCGATATTTAAACTTTTCAAGTCCAGTTTATTTATATTTTTCAGTTTTCAGAGCCACCTGGTACTCTTTTTTTTTTTTTTTTTTTTAAGTAAGCCACCTAGTACTAACTACTAACCAATCATGATCGCAGTGTAAAAAACGTATTCTTTTTTTTTTCAAAGATATTAACATGACTAATTGTCAGAATCAGTCAATTTTGTGAAAAATTAAATACTTCATCCGTCAAAAAATGATCCATATTTCTGTTTTGTTTATTTTGAAATATAGTCCTATTTTTTATTTAAAATATACTACTTATTTAATAAATTATTATTATTATTTTAATATATAATAAATAAGAGTGTATAAAAATATATTTAAAATTTTATAGGAAAAATAGTTTAATTAACCAAGAAAATGTCTAGAAAGAGTTACCAAGACCAATCAAATCGCATATATACATTTATTGCTATGTCCTATGAGTACATTAATAGAACGAGTCACCTCAACTTTAATACTGTCAATAACTCATGAAGAAAAATAAAATAAACACATCTCTCAGAATGTGCATACAATAAAGGAGACAATAAGTGAAAACAAGAACAAAATACTTCAAATAACAAAATTTGCGCACTACCTATACCTTCTCGATCACTATGAGGTTTAAAAGAAAATGGAGTACTAGTTTTCAGAAAAAAAAATGTAGCACTTTTAAGATAAAGTTTAATTTTATAAAAGAACAATAAGAAAAAAAAAAAGTGAAAGTGAGTGATATATATTTTTTGTAATCCCATCCTCGAAATAATATGCAGGGAATACTATATGTTATACTCCCTATATATCACTATTATACTCATTCTTTTTAATGACAAAATTAACTATTCCTAAATGTTCTGTCATAAAATTTATATTTCTTCAAATGACAAAATTTACTATTCATTTTTATCTTTTGTCTTTTACCATGCATACCTTCTCAATTTCAATTTTTTTTTTTAATTCAGATGATCTCCACCCATTCATTTAATTAGTTCACCTCCCAAATTATTTTTTACTATAATTATCTGCACTTACACATTTAATGAGTTCACCCCCAAATTATTTTTGACCACGGTTATATGTACTCGCTCATTTTATGAGTTCACCCAAAATCATTTTTTTAACACGGTTATCTGCACCCGCTCATTTTATGAGTTCACTCCCAAATTATTATTTTATCACGATTATATGTACTCACTAATTTTATGAGTTCACCCCAAAATAATTTTTAAAAAATAATCAAATTTAAAAAAATTATATTATCTCTTTATTAATTTACACAAAATATAATAAAGTCTAATTTATATATTTACAATATACAGACGAGTTATTGTCGAGTTACCGTCGATTCACCACCAAGTAACCCATACTTTTTTAAAAAAATTGTAAAAATATAATTAATAAAAAACTATCGAAATTAGCCACAAATCTCTATTTTTTTCTTTTTAATTTTTTTCCCCTCCTCTTTTCCTTTTTTTTTTTCATTTTCAATTTTTTTTCCAAAATTTTTTATTTCTTCGTTTTTTTTTTCTTTTTCTTTTTTTTTCGGCCTTTCTTTTTCATTTTTTTCATGTGTATTTTTTTAATCTTAATACAAAATAATATTATAGGTATGATTTTATTATAGTCGATCGGCGGTGCACCTGAATTTCAATTTTAATTTGATGAGTAAAGGACCTGTCGAAAATCCATGTCGGTCGGTGGGTGACCCAGCCACCACCATATCCGACCACCCCTTCGACGGCGACGGCGGCGCTTCCGTCCCGGCCGCTTAAGCCCGAGACCCCTCCTCAAATCGCAATCATGATTCTTCAATTCCATGACAATCGACATCATCTTCCATCTTGGCCACGATCCATGGCGGTCAAAAACCTCTGCTCATTTCGACCACTGACGCGACTGCTTCGATCAATATCCTTTGTGTTCGCGATCCAGGAGCTTCTCCGGCATCAATGGTGCTCGCCTGCAACACTCACTTCGCTCTCGTTGTTCATATTTGTCCAAATCGAAGCTACATTGCTTCGTCTTCTTCACCATGCTCCTGCGCAGCCTCTTCCTCTGGTTGACGACGGTCCGACGAAGGACTGTGAGTATGTTATCGATGGATCTCTAATCAGTCGCCACTCGGAGCCGGTGAGCTTGTCGATGAAATCTCAGGCGGCGACTACTGACCTAGGGTGCCCTTCTATTTGGCTAGGGTTCTCTTCAATTGGGCTTGGTAATGTGCACCCCCTATTTTTTTCAGTACACTCCGGTCTGCACTCCCCCCACTTTTTTTATGGTATTAATTTTAGTGGTATTGGTATTGCTAGTTATTGATTGTGGTATTACTATTAATACACTATTGAATTAATATTAATGATTATTGATTATGGTATTATTGATTATTAATTGTGGTATTACTCGTTATTGTTTGTGGTATTACTGATTGTGTGGAATTATTTATTATTAATTAAGACATTACTGATTATTACTATTGTTTATGGTATTATATATTATTGTTTATGGTATTACTGCTAATTGTTTTTGATATTACTAAATATAATTTGATTTGTGAAATTATTTTTTATTGTATAATATATTAATGATCAATGTTTATGGTATTACTAATTACTGTTTATTCCTTCATGGTATTACTGATAATTATTTTTTGGTATTACTTTATATAATTAGATGTGTGAAATTATTTGTTATTGTATAAAATTTTACTAATTAATATTAATGGTATTACAGATTACTGTTCGTGGTATTACTAATAATTGTTCTTGGTATTATTGAATATAATTAGATGTGTGCAATTATTTGTTTTTGTATAAGATATTACTGATTATTATTAATGATATTACTGGTTATTACTTATTGTACTAGCGACTATAATAAAATTATACATATAATATTATTTTATATTTAAAATACTAAAAAAAAAAAGAAAAAAAAAGCATGAAAAAAAATGAAGAAATAAAAAGTTTGAAATAAAACTGAAAAATTTAAAAAAAAATTTAAAAAAAAATTGAGATTTGTGACTAATTTCGATAGTTTTTTTAATTATGTTTTTACAATTTTATTTTTAAAAATATGGGTGATTTAGTGGTGAATCGACGATAACTCGGTTGCAAATTGTAAATGTATAAATTAAGGTTGATTTTATTATATTTTGTGTAAATCAATAAAAAGATAATATAGTTTTTTAAATATAATTATTTTTTTAAAAAATATTTGGGGGTGAACTCATACAATGAGCGGGTGCAGATAATTTGGTGGTGAACTCATAAAGTGAGTGGGTGCAGATAACTGTAGTATAAATATAATTTGGGGGTGAACTCATAAAATGAGTGGGTGCAGATAATTGTGGTAAAAAAATAATTTGGGGGTGAACTCATAAAATGAGCGAGTGTAGTTGTAAAAAAATGATTTGAAGGTGAATTCATAAAATGAGTGGGTGCATATAACTGTAATAAAAATATGATTTAAGGGTGAACTCATTAAATTAGTGGGTATAGATAAACTATAAATAAAAAATTAAAATTAAAATTAGGGGGTATGGACCGTATGGTGTATACGAATGCACACAAGTGTTACCCTTTTCTTTTTACCCATCTCTACATTTTCCTTCTTCTACCTCAACTACATTTTATATTAGTATTTTTTTTTTTTATATATGTGTAAAAACAAAGGAAAATGTCATGTTAGGGACTATCAAATACTTAATATATACTTCAATTTAGAGCCGTCAAAATGGGTTGGTCCTGTTGGGCCAGCCCGTCCCACCACTAAAAATAGTGGGTTAGGCTAGGATTTTTCAAGACCGACAGGAGACAGGTCCAGGTGGGCGGTCCCGTTTGGGTTGCGATCTTTGGTGGGTTGGTGCGGGCTGGCCCTCCATTTTTTTATTTTTCTTTTAAAAATATTACTCCGTATATATTTTTATTTTTCTGACATTTCTATGACTCAAGTAATGGTGCTATAACAATTTGAGCTATCCAACTTTATCTTTACTTAATACTATATAATAAATCTAATTAAAAGCAAAAAGCATACAGATTATAGAAGCAGTCGCATTTTTTCCTTCTTTCTTCATTTTCTGAATTTTGTACTCATAATACCATATTTTATACCATATATATTATATATGAATATTATTTTAATATATATTTATATTATTATGGTAGTTTATAATATATTATATACAATTAATAATGACAATATTTCTAATTCGTGATGTTTATTTTTATTATGTACAATATATATATATTTATTTATTTTTTAGGTTTTTTTTTTGAATTTAATAAATATTTTTATAAAAAAAAAAAAAAAAGTTGGCCCGTCTAAATCTGCTGCTCGCCTATTTTTGGGTTGGGTTGAGGTTTTAGCAGCCTGCCTAGTAAACGGGTTGGCCCGCCCCGCTCCGTCAAATGTCGAACTTTTGCGGTTTTGGCCCGCCCCACCCCGCCGACCCGCCTTGACAGGTCTATATTTCATTCATTCACTTATAAGTTTCATACTTATCTATTTACAACATTTAATAACCTTTTTATTTTCTTTAATGATAAAATTCATTATCTTCATTTATGTTTTCTCTTTTTCTTTTTTTTCTTTTCTAGGTCTTTAATTATCTTTTTCTTTTCTTCATTTTTCTATCCCTTACACATTTTTATGAAATATTCAAAAGTAAATAAAAAATTTATGACTAGATTTTTAAAATTTTCATGTAAAAAGTAAAAGCAAAACTTATACATGCTGAGGGATCATTGCAAATGAAATCACATGTTTTAATTTTTGTAGTTCACATTTTTTTTTTTATATGAATACTTAACATGTTTTATATTAAAAAATAATCAATGTCCTAATAATATTAAGAGCGACACATGTTAAACAGAGAAATCGATCAGAACGTCAGTGAAATACGAAAAGTGAAATAGGGAAATAGATGAGGAAGTATTGTGGACAATTATGATTAAATATAAAAGCAATAACTCCACTATAAAGTAATGAATAAAATGAAATATTGTAATGATTGTAGCAGCAAAATGCATGGCAGATAAAACAAATGAATATTGTTTCAGATGTGGGGAAGGAGATCGAGGATTGTGAATGAAGCTGCAGCGTGAAAGAAAGAAAGAAAACAAGTCATACGAAAGACGCGGAAACAGTGTGAACGAAGCAACTAACGGGTCCCGCGCTTTCAAACCCGCAGTCATGCATGTATGCCACGTGGACAGACGTGTAGGCGACCGCACGTGGGACATGTCAGAATTCGCGCGTATTTGGAATTGCCATGCCCCACAAAGATCACAGCTCTCTTTTTTACTCTTTATCTCTAATTTGTGAATTGAAGCCAAATAGTAGTAGTAATTTCTTTGCACATCTATTTTTTATTCTTTAAGATTTATAAATATTATTATAATTATAAAGTGGACACAAACACACAACCTTGAAAAGCTTATTTATTCCTTTCGCATCATCATCATCATATCGGCACACGGTTTGTAATTATATTGTGGCACCAGTATTTAATTTACCGAAAAAAAGTGATTAAAAATAGGAAGAAATTGAAATAAACTATAGTATATTTTAGTTTTCAATATTCTCTCAAACTATTCACTCTCAATTTTTTTACACGGTCTAGATATAACTTTATGATAGAAAAAGTCAAAACTTTTGATGTCGATGAGCTTCATAATAAGTACTAGAATAAATGAAATATCTATATGAAAATTAGATTTATAAGATTGACAATAAATCAAGCAAGCTTCAATCATGCAATACTTTTATCATTTAATAATCGATGGGTTTGGATATAATTAATATTTGATTCATTTGCGAATCTTAATTAAGTAAAGAGAAAATTTGAAAATGTACATACTTTTGTTTTTATAATGTTGTTTTATATATAGGCATATGATTATCTTTGAACGAAAAGCAGTTCTATAAATAGTACGGAGTATTTAATATAAAAATATTTTTTGTAATTCCATTTTTTAATATGTATAAGTATTACTTAATAATTTATTGAGTTAACATATAATAATAAAAATCAGATATGATATAATATAATTTTATGTTATTAAGATGGATATAATAGGTTTTAGGTGAAAAATTATAGAAAAAGTATGTATCACATTTTTAGGTAATTAGTTTAATACTATAATTAATTATATACTTATAATTAATATATATTGTGATAATTCAACCTTCTAAAAAACAAAATTTAAGTAAATATGCAACTCTTGTGGTAATGAACTAATGACACGTAGAATAAAAGTATTTTTATAAATAACATGTAAACGAGAATGAATGTAAATGGCTAAACTTTCTATTAATACATACAAAGATTGGAAAGTGTAAAATTTGATATATACACTTAATAATTTATGGAATATTTATAAGCTGTATCATCGGCAGCCCTGTCACTGTCACCTCGTACTCTTGAGTCTTGACTATTTGCGCGGATGTTCTGATTAAATAAACATTCAGTTCGAATATGGAAAAAAAAAACTTTAATACTGTTAATTTATTTTTCTAATTAATAGAGGGTTTATATAATTATATTCCAAGCTGAGAATGATAGATTGGTAGTTTATATCCTGATGAATATACTGTACGGGTATATATATAATATGGTAATGTTTTTTTTTAAAATTTAATTGTGTTTTAATTAATCTATAGAAGTTGTTAAATATAAAATTACTTAATTATATATTGTCTGATAAATTAATTTGTTTAAGACAACTTATTTATAAAAAAATAAGGCATCCAAATCATAATCTGAACGACCAGAATGCTTAGTGGATTTGAGTTGCATATCTTTCAAAAAGTAATTATTGTTGCATTCACCAAAAAAGGCACCCGTTTTAACTTTTCCATGATAATAATTTTTAAGGTAATCTTATATTTCTCATGAGTCACTTCTGAACCTTTCTCTATCATTCTTCTTTTTACTCATTAATAACATAACGGGTTGGTCTGCTATGGACTCGAGTGCATGTTGTGCACCCTAGTCCATATTGCACTTTTCAATTTATTGACTTACACTTTTTGATAAATGGTGTTGCACTTTTCAATTATTAAACTGTATAATAATATTTTTAGTAATAATTGAAAAGTGCAACGCCATTTATCAAAAAGTGTAAGTCAGTAAAACTGAAAAGTACACATGAACTAGAGTGCACAACATGCAGTCGAGTGCATACTAGACTTTACCATAACGTATAAAATCAGACATATATGCATCTATGTAAAATTAAGTTTTTATTTAATGTTTTATTATACAAAATATACGCCGGCCACATATTAACTAATAATGTCATTATATACATGATATATATTTATTATTTCGAAATGCAAGATGATCAGTTAGTAAATGACATTGTAGCTAGGTAGTGCACATCGATCTCTGCATAAATAACATGAACAAATAATTTATAGTGGCCTAATACATTAATTATCAATTAAAAAAAACAATACTAGCTCCCTCTATCCACAAATATATAACTTTTTAGATTTTTTTTAATTAAGAAGGATATATATTGATAAGTTTGCTCTTAAATTAATAAATAATATATATACTACATTTCATTATTTTAACTTTCTATAAAGAAAAATTAGTGAGAGATAACAAATTAACAAAGATAAATTAGAAATTAAGATTATTTTCTAAATTTAAAAGAAGGATGTAAAAATGAAAAAAATAATGAAAATAAAACTAAAACGTCATTTAAATGTGTTTAAATATATGATGTTAAAACGTCATTTATTTATGTAGGGAGGAAGTATATTAATATAGGATTACTAAATTAATGGGAGACCTTAGAGGTAGTGGCCCGAATTTGGATATGGTCATGTACATCATTATCCAAATGATCAGATCCAAATAAATAAAATTTATAATAAAGTATTATGTGAACTATATTTATAATACATTATTAATATTATTATTTATAAAAAAAAAATATTAAAATAAAAAAATACTGTATTATTACTAGTAAGAACTACAATACTATTCATCAAGTTACATGGAGTATGAACATAATTATTACCTTCCCAATTTTATTATATGTTTTTTTTAACATAGTAACATAAGGATTGAAATCATCTATTCCATTTTTTATGTTTCACATTATATATGTTCTATTATATGGATGACTAACACAGGTTATATTAAAAAATAATCAACGTCCTATAATATTGAGACCTTGAAAGATACGTGTTAAAGATAAAATAGAGTGGAATACCAATGAAACACGAAAAGTGGTACACAGAAATCCAACCCATAACATAAATGGAGTTTGATTGGAAATAAATCCGAGCTAGAAAGTGAATTTATAACTGAATTCAGGAAACCAAAACTTGTGGAACAAGTATTGCAACTCGTCATGGGGAATAAAGAAAGAAAAGTCCCACAAGAAACTCATCATCATCGATAAATATTTCTTTCTTTACCGTTTTATTTACCTCGTCACTTTGACGTCAGCAAACCATAATATGAACAAATGTGGACAACACAATAAATAAAGTATATTATTTGTCCATCTATTTATACAGTTCAAAACAGAATTAATTTCTTGGTTTATTAAAGTGTATCAGTTTCCGCGTAGAGAGATAGATTAGATATATGTGAATCGGCTGAGGAAAAAGGAAGGAAAGTACACACTAGATAATTTTCTATTTTGCAGTATTTGTTTAATCATATCTAAATTTATATATAAATATGAAATTTTGTAATTTCAAATACATTAAAATATGAAATTTTGTACGAGATAATTGTTTACGCGTGACATGCATTATAATAAATACAAATATTATGATCACTGTACTAAAGGAGAAAAAGAAAGAGAAACATAATACTCTTAAGTCTTTTTCCCCCCTTTGACACATAAGCAAAACTGAAAACAATTGTGTTTCTTTTCTTATCAAAGGGAATTGTTTTTTCAGTTTTTCACACTATATTTTCACACCACCCTACCCTTTACATATAATATGACCACCAAACCCTTTTCTCGAGTTTTCTTTCGAGAAAATCTTTCTCTTTAAGCTTTTTCCATCCATCGGAATAAAATAAATATGGATCCGGGTCATCATCATCAGCAGCTCCATCACCAATATTCGGTGCAGAGTATTGATACGGGTGGGGGTGATAGGTTCCCTCAATGGAGTATTCAGGAAACCCGGGATTTCTTGGTTATTCGGGCCGAACTTGACCCGACTTTCATGGAAACCAAACGTAATAAGCTCTTGTGGGAAGTGATTTCGACCCGAATGAAGGAAAAGGGTTATAGCAGAAGCGCTGAGCAGTGCAAGTGCAAATGGAAAAACCTCGTCACTCGATACAAGGTACATATGAATATCTTGATTGATATATGAACTCCTTTATTATGATTTTTTTTTTTCCAAATCTAAAAAGTAGATTAGTACTATATAATAGAAAGAACATTAATGTTGTTGTTGACATGAACATGAGTACTGTATAATTAGATCTGCAATGATTTTTTTGGGATATGGTGATTATTATATGTGTAGCAATTAATAATTATTTGAAATGCTACTTGTGTATATAGTTTGTAGCTAAAGTTATTCATTTAAACATATGAATTCATTTGTTTGAAATGCTACATATGAATTCATCATTAGAGAAGATGATTTCATTTTCTTGTTGCTAGCTAGATATATTAAATGACATGGAATTAAACTAATGTAATCAGTTTTCTATTTCACTTTGTGTTCCATGTTCTAGACATATAAATATAATACGTGGACAAAAAATAAATAACAATCAACGAACTCATTCATCATATAATCAACACGTGTTAATGATCTTAAATGTGAAACACGACACATGTTAATGATTCGAAAGGTAGAACACAGAGTGGAATTAAATTAGATTTTTTCCTCTAAAAAGAATATTACCCCCCAGTCAAAACATAATCCTTTTCCCCCTCAAATTATAGCCTGCTTTCTCTTTAGGAGGGTATACTTTATCTAAAATACATTATTTAATTAGTGCATATTGAAATTTAATTTAGTTGGTAGACTTCAGATTTAGGAGTGTGATCAGGCAAGGTTCGAAATCTTAAGGTTTTGCTCTTGTTTTAAATGGGCCCTCTCCAAGTGGACGATGAGATTGGTCCCCTGAATTAGTCGATCCTTGGTCTGGATACTGAGACATCAATTTTTTTTTAGTATATACTAAAAAACAATATTTATCATTCTGAAATTCAATAAATAAGATTATGTATGTCATAAAATTATAGGTAAATTAATTCAGAAAGTCAATCATAATAAATTGTAGATATGCATGAAAAATTAGAGTTGACCATCTTTTTGAATGGGATGAGGGGAGTAATCAATGTGGATTTCTAATATATAGGGATGTGAAACAACGGAAGGAGAAGTAATGAGACAACAATTCCCATTCTACAACGAGTTGCAAACCATCTTCGCCGCAAGAATGCAACGAATGCTGTGGCTAGAGGCGGAGGGCGGGGGTGGGGCCACCACTTCCAAAAAGAAAACGGCGGTGGGGCAGTTTTCGTCGGAGGAAGAGGACGAGAACGAGGAGAGCGAGGGCGATCAAAAAGTGGCGCAAAAAAAGAAGAGAAAAGTAATGAAGGGTGGTGGAAGTACAAGTGGGATTAATTCTGGTTCTTCAAATTCAATGGTGAATGGAATGAGAGAGGTAATGGAGGAGTTTATGAAGCAACAAATGCAGATGGAAATGCAGTGGCTGAAAGCGTACGAGGCGAGGGAGGAGGAGAGGAGAGTGAAGGAAATGGAGTGGAGGCAAACAATGGAGGCGTTGGAGAATGAGAGGATAATGATGGAAAGGAGATGGAGAGAGAGAGAGGAACAAAGGAAGATGAGAGAGGAAGCTAGAGCTGAGAAAAGGGATGCTCTTATTACTGCACTTTTGAACAAGCTTAGAAGAGAAGAAATGTAAGATCTATATATGTTCTTGATTTCAATTATGCAGCTAATTAATAATTAATTTCGTATGTGGGATCGAGCGAGGAGTGGGAGTTTGTTAATTCAAATTCTTGCAACTTCAAATTAGTTTATTTTAATGGTATTGAAATTTCGTGTTATTTTACTCGCTTTCTTTCGAGAATTTTTTATTTGCATGTGTCATTGTTTGGAAGTTTCATGAGCTTTGAATCTTGGAGGAGAAGCCAAGAAAATTCTTAAGATGTGAGTCTATGGAAGAATATTAAAGATTTAATTTCTAGAGTATTGGGGTGAGCAAATTAAATTACTAGGGATAAAATTCTCTCATTATATAAAGATTACATTTTAATATTTTAAAAGGGATAAATATTAATGTGGGTTAGTTTATATGAACAGTCTTATATATCGTGACATTGTCTCATACAAGTTTTAATCTTATATATATAATCAATATGCACATTTAATTATGACCCCTGTATTTTTTTATTTTTTTTTGTATTGATTGAGTACATAAAAATGAAGACAAAAATGTGTATAAGATATTTTTATACATGAGAGAGTCTCATTTACTCTATTATATTTGTTGGTTATGAAGCTCCAATTTCATGATATTTGCGTGACCTAATTACTCTATAATATTTGTGGGTTTATGGAGCTCTAATTTCATGATATTTTTAAGGAAGTGTAACCCAAATTGCAAGGTGAAGCTCGTCTCATTCCTAATTTACCCAAGACTCCCCAAAAAATAAAATATAGAAATAACTTTACTAGTATTGATTCTTCAGGGTATGATGCGCGCATATATAATGTTGTGATCTTGTGCATACTGCAATTCTGATGTATAAATATCACTATCATTCCAAAAAAAATAATTATAAATATCATTACAAAAAAATTAAATTTTAATGATTGAATTCTCTCACTTTTTTTTTAATTAAAAGTTTGGGTTGGTCTGCTATGGACTCGAGTGCATGTTGTGCACCCTAATCTATGTTGCACTTTTCAGTTTACAAACGATATTACTCTTTTCAATTATTAAACTGTATAATAATATTTTTAGTAATAATTGAAAAGTGCAACACCATTTATCAAAAAGTGTAAGTCAGTAAACTAAAAAGTGCACATGGACTAGGGTGCACAACATGCACTCGAATGCATACTAGACTTTACCTAAAAGTTTTTAGTGAAATGAAATTGTAAATTAATGACATGTCCCCTCACTAAAAATTAAATTTATGTCATTAAAGACTTAGTTTGAAAAAATGACAAGATTTTTGTCATAAAAGTAAATTTTCTTGTACGATATGTATTTAACTTCTCCCTAGATTCCAAAAAAGAGTTATGTACAATACTCATAATTTTTCATTTTCATCCTTCTATTCATTTGTTGGAAGTTCCATTTGTCTTATATTTTTTGTCCATAAAATGTAGTCCCATACCCTTTATGGAAACTATCACCCTTCAACCATCACTTAATTATTTAAATTGCCATCAACTTTACTTCACAATGGATTCCACATGCAATACTCTTACTTTATCTACATTTTTCTTAAAACATGTGTCCCACTCCAATGGGACTACATTTCATGGGTGAAGGGAGTATAATTTATGTCATAAGATTAGAATTTCTTGTGGTGATCGATGCATGTATAAAGTTAAATAAAGATATATAGTCCTATGTATTTAATTAATATTCTATATTTTGTGAACAAGGATATATCAACATGGATGGTACTGCTTAATTGTTTAGAATTGTACGTCTTTAATTAAGGTGGTGGGCATTCACATCGGGGCCATTATGCATTATGTAGAGTAATCACTAAGCAATATCGTTTATATTTTTGTTTTTAGTTTTTCTTGATAAATTTCTTTAGTATCTAATATTTGTTTTTTATTCTCTATTTGTACAATCTTTTAATCTTGTATATGCGGACCACATAGATATGATATATATATATTGTCAAAAAAAAATGATATATATGACCCCATCATTACACAGGTGACAAATAACGATGAAATGAATTATTATCGATATATATATAAAAAAATTAATAATTAACAGGAGAATCTTAAACCAATAATTAAATTAATTATCATGTCAAACTGTCAAAGTCTATCCTAAGTTGTTATTATCCTAATATTTTTTTTTTTGTTTGTTTGTAGTGGGTGTAAAAAATGATCTAGCTATTATTAAAGGCACGATATTTATATTTGAGAAATTTTCTTATGGTACATGCATGGCGATGGTGATGTTATATTTTAATATATATTTTTGTCGTTTAATGTTGATTTTGATTTGGTATTTGTTCAAAATAATTGATATATATAATAATAACAGAAAAATATCTAAAATATAAAAGAAAGAAGAAAAATAAGTTTCTGAAATATTCTTAATATGATAGGTCATAGCCACATGATCCTACTTTATAATTATAAATGGGAAAATTAATTCTATCAATTTTAGTGATTTTCTATCAATTTTGAGTTTTGATTTTTTTTATATTTACACCTAACTTGACTTGAATGGATGTCTCCAGATACGCAGTCTCTCAAGTTTGGAGAATCAAATGGATGTGTCAGGTTCTCCAAATCTAATGGACCGCTTTTACTTTTAAGAAGTCCTTGTTTATAGAGTTTGCAAACACCCAATCCAACCCAATCAATCCAATCGGGGTACCTTAATGAGACAAAAAATAAAATAAAAAAATAATAAAAAAAAATACAACAAACTATGAATAAAAATAAATGTGCATACTATAACAAGAAGGGAAGATAAACATCCACCAAAAGCAGCTAGAGAGAGAACACTTCAACTATTCCAAAAGAACACTTCAACTATTCCATTCGACACAGTAAAAATAAAATCACCCCCAAATTTTATCTTACCAAAATTTTAAAACACATGTCAATCCTATCTGTGTTATTTATGTTTATGTTTTGTTTTAATTAATAATGTTTGTTAATATGAAAACACACATTTCCATAAACATCACAAAGATATGAGAGCTAAAAAGTCGTTTTGTCTATATGAGATTTAAAAAAAAAAATACGTTTAACACGTTAAAAATTAAATTAAATAAATTGACAATAAAATTAAGGTATTTATACAACTCGCATGGGAGAATTTGTCATTGGAAATAGCTTTGCTATCATGAGATACCGATGAACTTTGATAAAGCCATGTTTGATAGCAAAGATGATTAAATTGATAACAAAGATGATTAAACTGAGACTAGAATGATATCTAAATTTATATATTTTAAAATACAATCTACCTTTAATTTAAGTTATCAAACAACTATAAAGATGAGATGAAGTTAATCTAAATTTAATTTACACCATCAAAACCTAAAAAGTATATTTTATCACTAAATTTTGTTAACATAATTGATTAAATTCAATTTTAGATTTCATCGAATTAAAAATTGTACTCACAAAATAAATAAATATATTCAACCTGTCTGTTACGTTATTTATTCAATTTTAGATTTCATCGAATTAAGAATTGCTATCCCTACGGTTCGGTACAATAGCTAAAGAAATCGCTACATATGTGTAGCGTCTACGTATATACATTGCCTTGCTAATACGGAGTACAATTTACAGGCTACAATTTACAAAGCCTTTTCTTCTACTTTTACTTCTCTCAAAAGCATTCGGATCCTGCGAAAATATGGATCGGGCACAACTTCTGTTGGTGGGTCTACCCCTATTCCTGTTTTGCTCCGACATCGTCAATCTCTTCTCTCCGCCGCCGGCGAAGCCCGCCGCTCATCACCATCACGATCACCACCACCGCCATCACTCCGATTCGCAGCCACTAATTCAACAACAGCACCCATCGATTGAGTTTCCTACTCAGGTTCGATCCAATATCTTACTATTAGAAGAGTTACTATTAGAAGAGAAAGTTATTGAGTTGACTTCTCCTCATAGTCGAATAATGGATATACGTTACAATTTCAATTGTTCTTAATTCCGTTGACAGATAATTATTTGTTTGTTAGCTTTATTCTATATCTTTTTAGATAGTATTCGGCTTTAATAAGTTTGTGTGTAGCTTCAATGGCCCTAGCTGAAATTTGAATCCAGATTGTGCATTCATCATCTAATAAGAGGATTCAATTTCCCTTAATTTCTTCTTATAATGTTAATAATTTTTTTTTTTTTGCAGAAAGCTAGTGGTATTGGATTTGGAAACACGGTTACCATTAACTATTGTTCATCATGTTCTTACAGGTATTTATAAGATTTTAATGTTTCTTTTATCAAATTTTGTTAATGAAATCTGTGTCCGCATTGGCTTATAGATGATACATTTGTGTATTGAAGACTCTTGCAAAGAAAAAAAAAAGGAGTTTTTTTTGCAATTTGCATTGATTGAGAATATTGTGAGAGGAGTAGAAAGTAGAAACAGTGTCTTGCAACACCATCATTCTTGTTATAAAATAGTAAAGTATAGAAGGCTTTAGCTATTTCAGTGAGCATGGTGAAACTAACAATCAGTTTGTATATGCTAATTATTAACTAGTTATATGAATTTACTTTTGTGGAGATTTTACATGAATGCTTGAATTGAGTTCATTACATTTCCGTAGAAATTCATTTATCCTTTAAATACGCACTTGATGGAAGGGGGTAGGGTGGATTGTAGAAGGTCAAAGAAAATGAGCAGCAAGAAATTATCTCGGTTTGGTATAGATGTATCTTTACTAATGCATTTTTTTGCTTCCATTTTGGCAGAGGGTCTGCAGTCACGATGAAGGATATGTTAGAAAGTCAATTTCCAGGAATCAATGTTGTTCTTGGAAATTACCCTCCTCCTCTGCCTAAACGCATGTTGAGCAAACTGGTACCAGTTGTTCAGTTTGGCATGGTTGGTATTATGATGGGAGGTGAACAGATTTTTCCAAGATTAGGATTTGCCGCACCACCTCAATGGTATTATTCCATGCGTGCAAATAGATTTGGGACAATGGCAAGCACTTGGCTACTTGGAAACTTCCTCCAGTCTTTCCTGCAAAATTCGGGTGCTTTTGAGGTGTACTGCAATGGTGAAATGGTAATATTTCTCTAACTTCCATCTGTTGGTTTTAACGTGTGTGAACTGGGAGTTGTCTTTGTGAATTGTGATATCTGATTCCAATTTTTTGTTTTTCCTAGCTTGATAATGGAACATGTGCTTTTAGTTAGAAAACGTTAACTGAAACTGGTGACATGAGATCTTTTACAGAATTTTTAGGAAAAGCTTAATGAAGTGAAATTAGGTGGTGCTTGGTTAGAAATTCTTCATATGGGGTAATTAACTAATTATGGTGGTAAATGAGAACAAAAAATGATCAATGGCACTCCTTCCCCTCCTAAATAAGCTAATCATTACACCCACTTGATTACCTTTATCATCTCCTATAATCCTCCTCCTCATTCATTCCCCTATTCCCCCATCAACAACCTATTTTTCCCCCTTTTTTTTTTCAAATTTAGAGCACAACACTTATAATGTAACCATCAGGGGCGGATTTATGCACAGACAAGGGAGGGCAAGTGCCTTACCTGATTTTTTTTGTATGAAATACCATACATACCCTTAATATTTATTTAAATTCTAAAAATACTTTTATTCCCCAAAACAAGCTCACTGTCTTAAATCCGATTCCTTGAATGAGAAGACCCAATGTGGATTAGGGTTCCTCTGAAATAGTGAAATCTGAATTTTCATGTTGAGATTCAATTGTGTGACATAGAGGTAAGAGGCTTGAATTAAATTTGATTGATTTTATCCAATAATTGCTTGTTTCTCTTAATCTTGACTCGAAGAATAGTCTGAATAGATATATATTAAATGCTTCTTCTGAAATTCTGATTGCGTTACTTGCGCATTCGATCTTTGTGCCTTGGCCGGACCAAATTTCTGTGTCCGCCCCTGGTAACCACCATGGAGACAACTTATCCTCCAACATATCTGGGGGCATAGAGGGAAAGAAATTCCATTCCCATTGAAATGTTGCCAACCAAGCGCCACCTTAAAAAATGTTGATTTTTATTTGATATCAGCGTAAATCCACATGGTGAGTTAAAGGATTTGTTCTTTGTTGTCCTCAATTTTATGCGTAGCTACACTCTGAGGTCATTTGGCATTTGTAGTGATGCAACCTCTTTGAGTACCATGCATGAAACTTAATCTCAGATCGGCCCTGAGGGATGTCTGGCTTGCCATCCCCTTACTGAGAAATTGTTAAAGGGTTTACTCTCCTTTTCCTTGGACAATAAGCATTTTGTTTGCAGTCATTCCATTTGTCATGCTCGTATGAGTTCTCTCTCATATATATTTAACCAACACTCACATTAGTTAACTGAATTCTTCAGTGTACATGTGTTTATAATTGTTCTTGCTTGTTTCTTTCATCAAATTACTCCACAAGGGTATCCAAGTGTTCGTTAATGCAGCCATCTGGATCTAATTTCTTTTTTGGCAAATGATAGGAGATCACACTCTTTTTCCTAGCAAGTTGTTAATTACATAGTTGTGCAGATTATTGTTTTTCCATAGGCTATTCTTGAACCTTTTGATTTGTATTATGCAGGTGTTCTCAAAATTAACAGAGAATAGGTTCCCTCGGGAGATAGAGTTGAAAGATCTCATTGCTTTAAGAATTGCCAAATCGAGAGTGATTGATGGCGTCAATGGAGGGCAATGGTTGTAGAAGGTTAGGGTCTAACCCGACCAGTAATCGATTTTTATTTCACGTAGGGATTATGATTTTCATGTACACACTTGACCCTTTGAGTCATTAGTTTGCTTATAACTTAATAGCGTTTCAATGGCATGTTAATGCTAAAGCTTTTGTCCCACGGCAAGAACCTTTCCAAAATGACATGTACACGTTCATAGACGAAATATATCAGGCAAAAGAATGGCTCAAGAGCCAGGTAGCCAAGCAAATCTAATTAAAGAGACTTGCTTCAATGGATGCATTTTCTTTGAAATATCCACGACTGTTCAATATTTCAAGTGCTTTGATATCAAAATATTTAATTTCAACAATAAATCCAGAATGGGGGACGAAATAGAACTTTGCTAACCATATCCGTCATATGCTTTCGTAAAGATAAGACGTCTTGCAAACAATCAAATTTGAGATTAATTACTTGAAAATAAATAGTAACATATAGTGTACATTTATATACATATCGATATTTGCCAAAACCCTACACTTTCACCCATTGAAGTTTATCTAAAGCAATTTTAATTCTGCCGACTACTTAAAAACTGACTATTCCAGAGAAACACAAGCCCTTTTTCGAAGCTATCAAATTGGTTCGCATTTCCTTCGTGCAGAGCAGGGGTTTCTCATCCATGCAACGCTTATTGATATACATTGACCTCTAGCCTCAATGAAAATTCACTATCCGTGGAAACGAAAAAAATCACGCAATGCAAGGATAATCTTAGGGTAGATCATTGATGCGAGCAACACTCCTTTGCAATGATATTATATATGATACCACTTCCGATTTTCCATTGCCTTTACAAGCTCATTAGCCAGTGATGCAAAGTCTTCAGCTCCATTTTTCAGGTCTTCAGTCCGTCTACTGATTTTCTGCAGAAAAATGAAACAACGATCACATTTTTCAAATGATCATACACTAAAAATGACTTATGATCTGTACATGGCATATAATGTAAAATGTAAATAGCACTTGAGCCTTCCTTGATGCACCCCAAAGTGAAGATATAAATGATTTTACCAGGTATTTACCAATATCTCTCCACTATTTTTAACTTGTTCCTTAGGACTTCGATTTTACCACAAGGCGTTTCCTTTACTAATATCATAAAAAACGTTGTAGCTTGAGTTGACTCATTCTTTTACGGATAAGTTAGCTAACCTCGAGTTTTTCTTGGCGCTCCATAAGCTTGTTTCTTGCTTGTCCAGCTGCTGATGTAGCATCCTACAATTGGAAAATCAAGCACCATGATTAGAATACCTGATATAAAATGGTGATAGCTCAAACAACCACCGATCCATAAATTACCTCAGCTTTTCTGTATTTGGCAATGATTTCTTCCTTCGTTCTTAGTCTGGGCTTAATCTCAGCACCATCCTCTAACAATTTTTCTCGATCACTTTTCTTGCCTGTAATATAAATGGAATTTCACTCATCTCAAAGCTTTTCTTAATCACAAATCCTAAATCAAAAGCAGCAGCATTTCTCATACCTTTATTTTTGTTATCTAATTCATGGGATGATGTAGAAGCCAAAGGCTCAGGGTCATCAATTTCAATGTCATCTGTACATATTTACTGTCAGCTATATATATTAAATAGGATAACATTACTGCAGAAGCACAAAAACGAAAAACAATGAAATATATAAAAGTTACAAACGAAGAAAATAGTCATAAAAGGAATAAAGAGAAATGTGTCACCTATGTTAAGCTCATCTGCTTCTGGTTCATCTGTAACTCTTAATGGCTCTTGAATTGGATTTCTCATGAAGATATCCTCTAGATGACTAAGATTTACATTAGAGTTGGAGTCATTACACGTCGACTTATTTGATTTTGGAACCCGTAATCCTTTTACAATACCGCTCAGAATGCCAGGATTACCTCCCTGTAAGAACAAGTCAAGCAATCGTGTAAAACTAATGACCACTGACAGCATTAACAATGAAAACTGAATGTTATCAGTTGTTGAAACCTGTTTTCTCTTATGATCAGACGAGACACTTATTGCAGCATTGGCTGCTGCTGCTAGCACTACATCATGAAGACTAGGCAGGGACTCCGGAATCCTAGAAAATAAAAATCTAGTTCATTCTATGTGTTCTGTACCTTGTCTTACGCTCAAATAAGCACTGGTGAAACAGCACTGACAATGAATTGATAGGGATACCTGAAATCATTTTCACCCTCTAGTAGAGAAATAAACGCCACTTCACAGCCATTTGTCTGCATAAAAGGCAGGACATTTAATTAAGTGCATAAGAAAATTAAGAACAGCAAAGCCATTAAGTTAGTAAACCTCAATGGTTGACTAGTCAGTATAAAGAAATTAAATTTAGCAGCATTATTTCTTGCAGAATAGCACAATCATTATAATTACCAATGCAATCTGTAAATTTTCTGTAGAGCTGATCATCCTTTCCATGTTTGCCTTGAAGTTCCACCTCAAGACTGACAGTAAAGAAAAATCTTTCACCAATTCTAAATCAGGCAAAGATCTGCACAAGAGTGACCCATTAATTAGGTGATTATTCACTTCAGGTGAATTTCTTCTCTATTATTGTTGCTATTATCATTATTATTTAGCATATCCAAAACAGTAATTTTTAAAGAAACAAAAAATCTAAAGAAAAATCACAGGAAAGAGTTCTTGGCGTGTGATGATACAAGATAAAAAAACTTAAAGTGGTATACCTAATCTCCATCTCTCCTGTCTGATAGAATATTACCAGCCCACAAACTTTATCACCTTTCCTAAAAACAGCAGTCCAACAGCAAGGCTTTGAAAGTTTGACTTTATGAATAAATTTACTCTGTCCCTGAAAACCCATATCATGATAGTTAGGGATTAGCAAAATCAAACAACCGGAAAATTAAAAGTTATAGACTTACTTGAACCACAGACTTGGCAGGGTATATACATAGTGAATCTTTACAACAAAGCAAGACAAACAACTCCTTCAAACTTTGTACAGAAGAATTTTTATCCAAAGATGGGACATCAGTTTCACATTTCTCACTCCCTTGAGCACCATTCAGAGAAGGTTCGTTTCTTAGTGTATCATCCTTCTCCGACTGTAGCTCATCTGTAGACCTATAAACTGCTGCCTGTTTTTCTGAAGTACAAAATCCGAGTAAGTAATTTAAACAACAATAGAAAGAGAAATGTAGTCACCGTTAAGAAAGAATACTTGCCTATAACATGCATAGAAATTGCTGATGGCTTATTCTTCAACTGTACAGGCCTAGAGCTAATCATGCTTCCTTTAAAACCGTCAATGACATATATACTCGCATCCTTGGTTAATACGAATATGGGTTCTCCTCTACAGTTATCTGGAGCTTTTGGGGAAGATTCATTTGTATTTTTAGTTGTTTCATAAGCAAAAGCTTTAGAGAATATTGATATTAATGGGGAACTGGATATAGAATCTGTTATAAATACAACAGATGATGACTGTACATCCAGCACTGCGATCTGGAAGAAAGGCACCATATATAAGCCTCAAACCAATATAAGGGTAAGATGAAAGCAATAACCTACTTATTGATCCTGAATTCCCTCCAAAAGATCAGGATATTAAATAATCACAATTTAAAAAGGGTATAAGGATTTAGCACAGTAAGGGATCCGCTCTCAAAGTCTCACAATTAACCGTAAGCAATGCATCAATTAAATTGAAGCCAAGAAAGACATTACTCACTCGGCAACATTCATATCCAACAATAAGTTTGGAACTATTGTTAATAAATTTCAGTGCCTGAACTCGTGATTTCTGAAGGTCGAAAACAGCTGAGCACCTAGTTCCTTGAACTTGAGCAGAACTGCGAACTGCAAGAAATGATGGTTAATATCAAGTTAAGACATCATGGCCATATTAGTATGCCTAATGGAATTTGGTAAGATTGCTCCTTTTTCCAAATGCACTTTTCTGAATCTCCTTGGTCATAACTTATATCATACAGTTCAAATTTGTCCAAAATAGGGTCATAACTTAGAACTTATAAACCATCTTTCAGAATTTTAAGATAGTTTGACCAGTTTGTAATCATCTCAGGACTTGCATATTTTACTCGAATATTTTACAAGTCAAACTTAGATTGTCGGTCATGATATCTTACTGAGATCTACAATCTTAAATATTCATGGAACTCTGGGGTTAGTAACATGTCTATTACAGTATATATTGCTTGCAATTCCGAAAGGGAGGATGATAACAAAGTAATCTAGCAGTTGATACTGGGTAATCAATATTTCTTAATTTAATCAGTACTTGTTCCCCTATAGCTCATGCAGAATCACGATCATAATTTTTAGACAAAGTATAATCAAGTTAATCAAGAATTGAGATGACAGCCGTGTGGGCATATATGTGGTCCCAGATTTGTATCAAACAAAATTACAGATTTTGTAATGATAAGGGGCATCAGAAGAAATAAAACACAGTTTCAATCACCTTCACTTTTGGTCTCCATAACAAAATGAAAGCTTGTCTCTCTGCTGCTACAAAGGTTGTAAAGTAGGACCTGTTTGAGAAAGAACCAAGAAAAGGATAAATAGAGCATCCAAAGAAAGTTTGTTACTTTGTTGAGCGTGTGAATATTATAAGAAACATTTCTAACCTGACCACATTCACTGCCAACTGCTAATCTCAACGTGGAAGAGCATAATTCAAGTATGGTCAAAGAGGTGCCAGAACCAACCAAGTTTTCACCATTAGTCTATCATTCATCAGAAAGACCTCATGTTTATTATTATTTACAAATATATATGCGTGGGTAAGTTCAAATAAGATAAAAGACACTATTTTTTTTGTATGTATTTGAATTTCTTTTCGTTCTCCGAATTCACTTAAATTCTAACCTCATTCGTCAAAATACAAAGGAGTGAGAAAACTGGATAAGTTACATCCCATATTCGAACTGATCCATCCTGATAGCCTGCTACGTAGAGTCGGTGAACCTTGTTATCTTTGCCAAATGATAAATTATTCCCAGGCAACATCAATGTTGAACTCATTGCAGCTGCCTAATTACACATAGAAGCATGACTAATTAGTAAGGAATCAGGATAACTGAAGAACCACTAATATAATCGAAAACACAACAGGAAATGCACAAATATCACAGAAACTATATCACCTTGGATTCTAGGCCCTCCATTTTTCCGTATACCTGAAAAATCTCTGCCACCGTCATAAAAGGATCAACAGTTGGTATGGTAGTGGGAAATTTCACAGTGGAGACAGATAGTTCCTTCCTGAACTGCGAGTCTGAGGACAGACTGTCTCTATCATAAATATGTATACACCCGGGGTTTGACAATATAAACAGAGAAGCGTTTGTATCACTCCCACTTGTACCAGCAGATGGAATTAAAATCATATCAGCAAACGACCCAGTAAGAGTGAGGTCCATACGACTAATGCATCTCACTGCTTCCATTCTAGCTGACCATTCAAGAGTCAGAACCTGCCACAAGAAGAACTTCTAAGAACATACGACACTGCTGACATCTAGTGTTTTCACCGGTTTGAAAATACGAAAGAGATTTTTTTCCTTTTTAAAATCCACAGGTGTATCACAGCCCAAATAATACAATGTCACACACACACACACACAGGCCTAGGCAGAGTTAATCTAAAAAGGTATTGAAAATTGAAGTGTTCAATTCACAGTGTAATTTATATTAGTAGGAAAAATGCAGAAAACATAGTATATGATTTTGCAGGAAACCAAACTATCCACATTAGTGAATCACTGTCATAATGTGTCATTTATTAATGAAATTCTGTCTTGTTTGGAGTCGATACGTGGAGATTTTTTTTTCTAAAATGTATTGTCCACCGTTACTTGTTAGTTGTTGATTTGGAGTGTTGTTAGTAACTATCAACATGTATTATATAATTTGGATGCAAGATAACTATTTATCAAGAATTAAGTTGATAACCCAGTAACCCACCGTAACAACTTCTTCACTTCCTATCTCATCACCACCATATATTAGAAGTTGACCTTCCTGATGCTTATGGGATTTACTGCCGTCCAACCATTGCATAACAATGACAGGGAGCCTCTTTTCAGCAGAAGACAGCTGTAGCTTGACGACATTTGGTGACAGCCCAGCTTCTTGTTGTTTAGTAGAAGAATCTTTGGATGTATTCCAAAATAAAATGTCCCCATCTACATATCCAACCGCAAGAATAGACCCATCAGTAGATGCCCAACAAAGAGCACTTATCTCTTTCTCCTCTAACTCATGGGAAGGTGCATCATCTACAATGTTGGTAATTCCATCATTTGGAGAAACGTCTTTGTGTTTCAATTCCAGGACCTTATTGCCTCGAACAACAACAACATGTGCTTCAACCACATCCCAGAGAATAAGCAGCCCACTTTCATATGCAATCAATAGCCTGAAAATGCAGAGTACTTTTAGCAATCTGTGAAGCCTCAAACAAAGAAATAGAGATTCATCCTTGTCCCAAAAGTTTAACTCCATCCATCCTACTACTTCAACAGTTCGACTAGGAAGCAATACTGAAGGCCCCTTTATCGAAATTTGATCTATATATTTTTATTTTCTGAATATATGTTTCTTCGACACTTTTTAACTTCTGAAAACTTAATCATTGATAATGAGTAATTAAAATGTATGGAATGAAAATTTGGCCACTTTAAAATTAGGTCAAAGGTGAACCCAACTCGAAATCATGCTTGTTAACGTTACATAGTAGGAAACTAATTTCTGCTTCTTTAGCTCTTTGATGCGAATGCAAAAATCCATAATGCAATGATTCTCTAGGGCTCAAATACAAGACTTGGGAGTTGGGACTGAAGATACTGAGACAGAAAGCAATGCGGTAGACAAGATTGAAGACAAAGTAGTATGAGACAATTAGTTTAAGGTTACAACAAGGTCAAATCAGCTAAATATAAATTATGAGAAAATTGTACATTATTTTGTTTGTTTTGAGTCCAGATGTTTATTAAGATACTCAATAAACTTTATATATACAAACACACAGACACATACACATATATATAGGTTCAGGAAACTCGCATAAAAGAATAAGAACATTAATCAAAGAAAATTAGAAAGACTTGACATCCGATATGATAAGACAGAAAACACAAGCAAAGGCGTGATTAAGATAACTGCAATGAGTGCTTACAAAAGTACCAAGCTTCAACTTAGAGTAATATTTAATAAATTATCCCTGGACTTTTTTAAAAGATATTCATTCAACTTGGAATAAAGAATAATCCATTAAAAGGCAACAGAAGGGAGAAAATGAAAATAGATAGTGCTCATATCTTGCCTATTTCCAAAAGAACAAGGTTGAGGAAGAAGGCCGACTATGGGTTGACGATTGGAGATTGAGACTCCAGTTGCTTCTGAGAATGACAAAAAAAAAAGGCAAGAACAAGATCAAAATGAAGTTAGATTAGGCAAGCACTACTAGAAATAAAAGAGATTATGTCTTCCCCCTTGTCCAGCTGACAACATGTCATGATTTAAGGTTTAGAATATCATTGAATAGCTTTCAAGTGAATTTTTTTTTAACTCAATAAAGCTGAGTGAGTTCTTTTATTAAATATTTACTCTCCATACTTCTTAAGAAAGTACTTACCAGCAAGAGATTCTGAAGATAGTTCATAATGCAATTGCAAAAGTTGTTCACTGTGTGGATCATACTTCAGAACAGACACCAATCCATTTTCATCACCAACAAACCTGAAACATAGAGATGAGTGTCAATCCTCAATGGTGGTCCAATACACCATACAGTGCAAAATGACGCTCATATCATTATCATACATAAATGAGGAGCCACGGATTACAGAGAAAGCAGTTACATTGGATTCCCATTGCAATCTACAAGCTATTGACCTCCTCTCCAAATTCCAAACCTGAAAAAGTAAGATATTTTGAGATGATTAGGTATGTATCTAGGGAGGGTTGCTGTATCAGTAGTGATGTGGTTCATCTGGGGTGAGAGGAATAAACGTATTTTTGAGGATGGAAATGAATCGATTGATGAGATATGGGATAGAATTAAGTATAAAGTGGCCTTATGGTCTCTTAGTCATAAAGCCTTTAGGGGTAATCTTATTTTTGAGGTGTCTAGGAATTGGATCTATGCCTTGTAACTGAATATGTAATCATAATAGGGACTTCTCATCCCTATGCATGCAATAAAAGTATAAGTTTCTTATCAAAAAAAAAGATTAGGTATGTATGGAAAAAATTGGAAGCACCTCTGATTCTGAACCTTTTCTGAGAAAAGTATAGCACGCTATACGCTAAATTAGAAGAAGCTTGGTATGGATGAGAGGCCTTTACATTGGTAGCTTACTCAAAACCGTAGTGTTTAACTGAATAACAATGTGATGATGAGGGCTAAGTAGGAAAACCCATATGTATCAGAAGGTTTTGTCCTTCAAGTCAAGTTAGTATGATATGATGGTCTTTTGGCCATCAAACGTCTTGATGTAACAAGGAAATAATTAAATGCAGATGCAACAAGATAAGATCCCATAGCACAATCTAATCGCTATTTTCTTAGTAGAGGACAGTAAATAAAATATCAAACCTTTTAATTACAAATTCAAGAAGGAATAAGTGATCTAAAAGAGTAAGAACTAGGAAGTTTAGTAAATAAAATTCATAGCATGCAGCTTATAGATTTGGTTCATGCAAAACCAAATTATCACCTTTTAAGGTTAAATACTATAGAAGTATGTGGATTAAAGTTTGTTAAACAAAAGGAAAAGGATTGCAAATCACAATAAGTATAAATACCTATTATCCAGGAAGAATGTCCATGAGAAATCCTAAGATGAAACTAATCAGACGAAATTCTAAACCCGGTGAAGTTACAATAGATATACTTATAGGATCCTTACGCTGAGCTAAATCGAGAGTTAAGGGATAATTGCTAGCATAGTGACTAGACCAGCCTGCGTGTGAGATGTGAGGCAACTATGAGAAGATTATATAACATGCACTGGGATGTATGCAATGGTATAGAAAAATTAGCATGGAAATGAGTGAGACCATAGAGAAAGCATTCGTTACATAAAACTGAGAGACCAATTTCTGCAATTTCAATAAGTTCAAGACTCAGTTGTGGTGCTATATGAGATCAAGAGAAATTACCTGAATATCATTGTCATTCGTAATGCTGACTATAAAGCCTTGATTTTGCAGGAACTGCAAAGAGAAGGACAAGGAATGATGAGAGTATAAATCAATTGTACATTAAAAATTGCTATCCCTAGCTTTTAAGTAAACTGCAGTCAAATTAGCAGTGCAAATGAAGAGAGACTTAGCAATTTATAAATTCCTTATTTGCCATATAGTATATACATTCCTATAAACCCTACACGTCAACAATTATTCAGATGATACACCATCTTATCATAACTTCCATAATAACAGTCCATTTAGCATACAAAAGTATATGAAACTAATAAAATATGCAAACACAACCCATAATTACCTTTATTCTAAAAAAAATATGAAAATTGGTCTTTAAGAGGTCACACTCCAGAATAAGTTTCATTCAGAAGAAAAATAAGAAAGGGTGCAGGGTGGATGATTGATCAGATATAGTGATAGTCAATCAGCCTTGTCGAAAATTGATATGAAAAGCCTCCAAATTAACATGGTTTCTAATAAACACTATTTACAACCACAAAACAATGAGTATTCTTTACAAGCATCTGAGGATGACATCAGTTCAAGTATACCAGAGCTAATAATCAATATACGAAAGGGGCCAGTTAACTTAAGGGGTAGACAGGTGTGATTCGCCTGACACATACATTTTTGACATGACATTATAGTTTATGACTACTGCTAATAAGCTATCAATTGGCAATCCAGATCACCTGTTGACATAACTTTTTCCGGTTTACAGCCTTGAGCCATTTAATTGAAATTTTACGAACTTTACAAAATCAACTTTCCACTGATCAATTAACACAAATGCCATTTTAAGTGCCTGAGATATCTAATAAAATGAAGACAGACCTCCAAGTATTTGTAAGGCAACAGCTTTGGGGAAATCAAAAGCCCTTCAATATTATCACCACCGATAACCTTTATCCTGCCATCCCTGCATACAAGTTAGGAATAAGTACTATGTATGAGATGACGATGGTAGAAGGTAAGGTACATTGGGGATCGCTAGTAAAAATCCACATCATGATGACATCAAATATACAATAATATAACTATATAAGTACCAATTAGTGACACATATATCTGATAAAAATGATTCACTTTCTCTCATTTATCCTTACACTACTAAATCTGTAAAAGGAATATAATCCTAGGTGTGATAGAATCTTAATCATGATAAATCAAATCCGGACTTACTGATTACTGTGATAAGAAAGAAAACTCAACAAGGCTCAACATTTATGATATAAATGGAGAATCTAAAACATGGATGCAAAGTAATTGCACGAACAAAGCAGGGCGATTCACTAGGACAAAAGCAAACCAAAAGTCTATTCACAAACTCTAAACTCGAGATGGCAAATTGAACTAAATACTCACTATCCATCACTACACGATTGATGCTGATGGATAACATCTGTCAGAGCTAGTGATTAAGCCAGTGCGCATTACACTCATTTTCACGACGGAAACGTTTTAGGGCACAAATTGAAATGTAAGTAGTTCGAAATCAAGCTCATACGCGCAGAAGAAGACTTGAATTAACGAAAAGGTATCGATAGGCTTACAATGTGCCGACTGCCAGCAGGCGCTGAATCGGATCAAAAGCAAGAATCGACGCAGTAGATGGAACTCCATAGTGCACATTAATCCGAAGATTCACGTCATCCGACGTCAGTAAACTCTTTTCATGAAGCTGAATCAAAAATGAAAAACACAGACAAAAAACAAAGTTAATAAAATTTCCAAGTTCGATCAAAATTGAGAAAAGAAAGGATAAAGTCAACCGGACATTGATAATTGGTTACCTGATGGCGATGAACGGCTTTCTGAAACAAGCGTTTCGTGAACATGCCGAGACAAAACTTTTGTCGTCCGGAAAATCCAACGTTGGAAGTAGACTAGAGAGTTGATTTCGAATTGTGGCTTTCCGTTTTGTTTCAAAAGTGAAGTTCGAATACTGAGTTTATCAAACTTGGGTTTGTTTCTCGATTTGTACGCTACATTTTGCCCGGGGTGATTCATGGGGCCCATTTTTTGGGTTGTAGAGGGTAAATCAATTGTATGTGGGCCAGGTCGAACCCGATGAATTTAAATAAATAAATAAACATTTTTTAAAATATTTTTTAATAGTAATATTTAATAAAAATTTATATGAGATATAATCCAAAAACTTATCCTCTCTCCATTTCTTCGTCAGCTAATTAATTTTGTGATTTTGACATTCCATCGACATCGAAAGTTACTTTTTTTTAACCGTTATTATATTTTTTTTATATTTTCTTTTTCTTATATTTCTTCACATTTTTTTTACTATCCTTTTTTATTTTCTATTTCTCTTTATTTTGATAATGCTACACTGCCTACACATGTAATATTATACTTTCTTCATTCCTTATTTAAAGATCTATAACTCTTAAACACGAGTTTTAATGTATAAATTATTTATTAGTATTATAAAAAATAAAAAGAGGGCAATAAATTTTTTCAATTTTAATAAAGTTAATTTTATTGTAATGACATTTGGTGTAATATTGTGATATTTTAATATAATGGTTTAAGCATAAGTTATTTAGATAAAATGGAATAGCAATACCTAGATCTAAGCTCCTGGGTATATAATGTTATTAAAATATATATATAAGTTAGTATTTAAGTAAGAGATGACAAAAAATAGTAAAATGTGTAATTAAACATGAATGGAGTGGAGTGAGTATTTCTTAATCAATACTCCCTCCGTTTTTAATTGTCACTTTGTCTTTTTTTATATTTTTAAAATAAGTGTCATTCTACATCTTTTTCTTGAATTTTGACAATTTTATCCTTATACATTATACTCCCTTCATTTTCTTTACATTGATTTAAGCCTTTTCCCTTTTAAATACAGTACTATAATACGGAGTATAAATTATGGATAAACTTTAATTATTGTATACATGAATATCACTTACAATACTGGTCACATTCATTACTAAACATAAATTTAATACGGAGTATTAAAATTAGTTATCATTAATGAAAGTAAAATAGTCCATAATTATATATCTTAATTTGTTGAAAATTGTTAGAATGACACTTACTTAAAAGGGGAGGGAGTATGTAACAAGTAAATGACAATTTTCAAATGAAAGAAAGGGGTATATATATCTACCTAATTATATTTTGAATCAAAGTTATAAATGTTAGGACCCGTTTGATAGCCTGCATAAGGAAAATATTAACCCTGTATAACACTTATTATGCTGTTTGATAGGTCATATAGGCTATATCAGCACTAGAGATGTTTATTCGGGTCGGGCTAACCGGGCTAGCCCGTTTAACCCTGAAAAATACAGGGTTAGGGTTCATGAATTATAGGCCCGTTTAAAATCGGGCTTTTTTGACCCGGACCGGTTAGCCCGTGGGCTAAACCGGGCCAGCCCGCAGGGCTACAGGGCCAACCCGCTAGCCCGAGTTATTACCTTTTTTTTTTTTTTAATAAATAACCTAAAACAAATTTTGTGTCATTTAACCAATAACCATAACTATAAGCATTAAGAAACTCATTATCATCCATTAGTCATTATTACAATTTTTTATTAGATTATGATATTTATTTAACTTTATTGGACTAATGAGTTCTAGAATTGTGTTTAAATTATACTTTTGTTTTCTCATTTACTGATCATTAACTAATTATGTATTTTTCTATTTTATTTTTATTAGATTATGATATTTATTTAACTTTATTGGACTAATGAGTTCTTGAATTGTGTTTAAATTATACAGTACTTTTGTTTTCTCATTTACTGATCATTAACTAATTATGTATTTTTCTATTTTATTTTCTTGTTGGACGTGCCAATTGAGACTTTAATTTTAAAAGAAAAAAAATTTATTGTAGCCCGTTAGTGGCCCGTTTAGCCCGTGGCCCGCTAGGGTTAGGGTTAGGTCCCAACAATTGTAGGCCCGTTAAATATGAACCGGTTAAGGCCCTAACCCGTTTAGCCCGTAACCCTGTAGGGCTGGCCCTATAGGGCTAGGGCCAGCCCGATAGACATCTCTAATCAGCACCCCTGAATAGTCGGAAAAGCAGCGTATTAAAAAGTGCTTTTTTGGGCCCTTATACAGGTTTTTCACTATTCCCTTTTGAAGAAATAATACCACCCCCCCTAGTATTATTTTATACAGGTTTGGCCCGTATAAACCAGATTACGATTTTGCCCCTCTTAAGTCTTAAACACACAATGTTGCCCTAAAATTGAATTCTCCATCATCGCGATCTCATTTTTTCCCCAGCCTCCTTCTCTCTTCTTTTTCTTTTTTTTTTTTGGCGATTCCTTCGTCTCCGACGACTCTCCGCCATCGCCGACCTTCACTCTCAAATTTCGTATTCTTCTTCGTGCCAGTTCGACTGCTCGGTTGCGCCAGACGTTGAATAATCCGTTGAATAATCCATCCACTGAGAATGGTCGACTTTTTTTCGATGTTTTTTTTTTCTTTTTATGTGGTTTACTCTTTCGTACGACGCCTATTCACCATCTTTTTGTGCGATTGTAGGTGTGTCTGATGGGTTCCCTGCCGTGAAAGGTTGAAGGTTCGATTTATTCGTTCACTGCAATTTTTTAGGGTTTAGGTTTTTAGGGATTAACATATTATTCTGTTGCTTGTAGGTATTTTCGTTCGCGTTAGGTTTGAACAAAAGAGGCGCCATAAAGCATCGGTGAGCATTCGTAAATAACTTATTGTTTTTTGTTTATGTTACGGTTTCAATCGATTTACATATAGATTTTGTTTTTTGTTAATTGTTGTGACAATTTTTAATTTTTTCGGTCTGGATTGTTCTGGTCATTGTCAGTTTTAATGTGTTTCAATGGATTTTTCCTCCTCCCCTTCACTAGTTGCAGACAATTACTCGTCATTCATAGAGTTTACATTTATATAGTTTACGTGTTTCAATTGATTTTCATTCCCCTTTCAATGGTTGTATACAAACTGGTCATTGATAGAGTTTATGGGCTTCAATTGATTTTCGTTTCCCAACCTGTTTGTTTATTTAGGGTATAGGGCATACAATGCTGACCCCTTCGATGAGAAAAAAACTGTTGTTGTATTTTTTGGTTGAAGAAATGCACCAGCGATTGATTCTTACATGTATCATAGTGCTCTTAATAACTAGACGCAACCGAAATGTTAGAAGGCGCACTCTTTCTTGGGAAATGATTTCAAAAATCCCTAGGCAAGTAGTACACATGAATAGACTGTTCCATATTCGGGATTCTGATTGTGTTGCAAATCTAAGGATGGATCGGAATGCATTTGCACGTTTATGTTTTTTGCTTGGTGAATTAGGAGGATTGAAAAAACGAAAGTATATTGGTGTTGAAGAGCAAGTTTCTGTGTTCTTAAGTGTTTTGGCTCACCACAAAAAGAATAGGGTAGTGGCATTCGACTTTGAACGGTCTGGTCAATCAATATCCAGCGTTGTCCGTTTAGTCTTGAGAGCTGTTTTGAAATTGCACCACCTTTTCCTAGTTACGCCTGTCCCCGTACCCGATGATTCCACTGACCCAAGATGGAAATGGTTCAAGGTAAATTTGTGTACTGTTGTGGATGTGCAACTATTTACCATCTCCAAATGTTGTTTTTAATCTATTCTCTCTTGTTTTGTAGGGTTGTCTTGGTGCCCTCGATGGTACATTCATTGATCTTCAAGTACCAAGCCTAGATAGAGCACGTTATAGAACACGCAAGGGCCGTGTCTCTACTAATGTGCTTGGGGTGTGCGACACGCAAATGAGATTCGTTTACGTCCTTCCGGGCTGGGAAGGGTCGGCTGCTGATTCTAGAATACTTCGCGATGCCGTAACTAGAACTCATGACCTCAAGGTCCCTAAGGGTAATTAATGTGTACATACCTCATTTAACTAACTTCTCGTTGCTTACGTAACTATGCATCTCACATCAACTGCCCTGTTCGTAGGGAAGTACTATTTGTGCGACAACGGCTATCCCAACAGCGAAGGATTTCTCGTTCCTTACCGTGGTTGTCAGTATCATCTTAGTGAGTGGGGTCCCAATAGTGGCAGGCCATCTAATCCCCAAGAACATTACAACATGAGACACACTAGGGCTCGTAATGTTATAGAAAGGGCTTTTGGTGTCTTAAAAAAACGGTTTGACATACTTAGAAGTGCGTCGTTCTACCCTGCGAAGGTTCAAGTGAGACTTATCATGGCCTGTTTCCTCCTCCACAATTATTGCCGCTCTCAGATGCATGTGGACCCAATTGAGGAATTGTTAGATTTACACGATGATGTTCGGGGTGACGACGACATAGATGATGATGTCGTGGACTCTGTTGAGTCGTCACCGCAGTTTAATGAATGGAGAGATGGTTTGGCATTGGACATGTGGAACTATTGGAGATCCGAAGATTGATATGATTTGTTTTTAGACAATCTGGACTTTTTATTTTTGTTTTTTAGACAATTTTAATGTTTAATGTGCGTGCTGGTATGTTTGGACATTTCTGGTTTGTTGGTTTGTGTGATGGCATGCTTATGACATTTTTGTTGATCCTCGTGTGTTTTTTGCTGTGCTTGCATCATTTATTACCCCTTTGTTATATGCCTAACCTACTTGATCATAGTAGAATGACATACTTGGACATCTTAGTTTGTGTTTAGACATGTGAAGGCATGTATTTGTGTTGGATCTCCATTGTTGTTAGATTGAAGTGTGGTTTTGTATTATTGCATCATTTCTAAATCCATTTGTTAAATGCAGTTATATTTGATTTTATAAAGGGGGAATGGCTCCTCCAATGTGTTTCTGTGGAAATGGACACATGATCATAAAGTGCGCGAGTGACAGGTCAAGGCACCCGGGCAGGTACTTCTACAAGTGTCCCAGTTACCTTCAGCACAGTAACCACTTTTATTGGTGCGATGAGTATCATTGTAATGATCCACCTGAGTCGGTGCCGCCCTTCCTCTTATCTCAAACTTATAAAGCACATAAGGTTTATTCTAGTTCATGTAAAGATCCAATTGCTCAGGTTTCAAGTTCTCAGTTGCATCAACGTTTCATCGAGGATGAAGCTGATAGCCTATCTACCAATGACAATCAACCATCTAACTCGTCTTGTATTGCCATTAACCTAAATGGAGTCCCAAGTCATTTAATCATCAGTTTGTTGGCTGTAATGACCCTCATGTTTGTAGTTATCATTGTCTTGTTAGGTGCACTCCTTGTTAGATCATCTTAAATTAAATAGACGTTTGTAAAAGTTTTTTGTTGTACCCGATATGCGTGTATTTAATTTGGTAAATTACTATTCAACTTGTGAAATCCGAATTATAGGCATGTTGTAATATTAAACATTGTTTCCCAATGTATTGGCACATAAGTCCAAAATAAGTGGTCATCTCACTCACTTGAGATTGATAGTACCTTTCTGCATAGAAGAATATATTCCCTCTGGTTGGATATGAAATGAAAAGACGAACCATGGCTTTTTAAAAGCAACAAAATCTTGTTGTTATCTACTACTCCATAAGCCTCTATATAACATAATATACCTCTTTTGTCTTCCTCACAATTTTCCTCTCAATTCCAAGTTAAAAATGTCCACCCCGAAGCTGCCAAGGATCCCTCCACAAGAAACTTTGTTGTATTCTGGTTGTTGGGATTTTCCCGTTGACGATGTGTTCCTTGATACCCTACTAATCCCAAAAAATCTGGGACGATGGGATCCGAAGGACGAACTCAATTTTAGTGCGGTATGTGTTGGTGTCAAGGCTGTTAATGAGCGGTTCAAGTACGCATTGACGTGGATTGAAGGGATCGAGCGTCATGACGAGCTGGAACGTAGATACAAGTCTTTCAAGAAGCTCATCGAACACCCCGATGTCTGGTGGGATGCGGAATGGAACGTTGTACACGCTTCGAAAACACACTGGGTTCGAATGATACAGGTTTACTTATCAAACTTTTGTGTTCGTTACTATAATATACATCGACTTGATCATCGTGCGTCCATTCACAATTTTCTCTTTGCTACAGTCCGACGAGTCTCTGAAGGCATATTTCCATTTGGGAGATCCACACTACACAAAACTTCAGCGTTATTCGCAAATCGCAATGCTGCACGCGAATCTCCGGTAAACGCTGATGTTATCCAGGTAAGTGACGATAGCCACTCCGCAAATGATGGATTGATCAACACCAAGTCTGCACCCGTGGTTTTGTCTGACGATGAAGACGGAGGTGGTGACCCTCCGAACTATGACTATGGTCCATGGGCGCATGCAAGACTTCTCGATTTTGATGAACCCGAACCGGTGTCACGCTCCCCTTCTCGTGGACAGCGTATCCAGCCTTCATCCACTCCGGGCACTCCAAGCACCTTATGGAGTACGAACAACAAATGTCCTTCTTCTTCCTCCTGTGCTTCTTCAAGGTCTCCGAAGAAGGGGAAAAAGAAGATGACTTAGAATTATCCGATCAGTGCGTCGGTCCCAGTTTGCTTCCATTTCCGTTAAGTTTGATTCAGTCATGTTTAATTACATTCGAAGTTTGTGTATTTGTTGTGTTCGTATGAATTTGGGGTTTCTATCTGTTTTATCTTTGGATGTGTCTAGTGTTTATTTTTCGGAAATCAGTGTATCAGTGTATTCGAAGTTAAAGAATTGTCGTATCTCGAATTCCGTCAAGTAACGTATCGTTAATCCTTCTTTAGGTGGCCAATGTCTTAGCCTTTTTATACTTTTGCACAAATGAAATTTGTGGGTATTGTTGTGGGCATATATGTTTGCATCGGTCCCAAAACAATTTAAATATGTGTAAAACTAATAGGGCCTATTCGTGGATGTGGGCAATACGGTGTACAAACAACTTTTCATGAAAATTCCAGACCTTCATAACTGCATAGATATTAAAAACATAAAATATTTAAGTTCAACCTATGAATTTGAACATCACAGGTAAAATACAGATTAGTAGTGCCAAGACAAGAAAATTTTGAAACCTAGTTAGCTCTTCAATTTTTCCAGCTTGGAAGGCTATTTCAGACGACTGTTGGACACATTCTTCCTTCAAAGTCTCTAGGCCTTCTTCCGCTTGTTTAAGCTTGTTCGTGACTAAATGGTTTTCAAGCAAGAGAGAGTCGATTTTCTCCACCATGTCTGGAAACATTCCCTGTGGAAACCTCCAGAGCCCGGATGTTTCATGTTCATCAACCCAAACAAAAAAATCACAACCAAACCCGTCACGTTCATCGTAACAACTGTAAAAAAGTCTTCCCCTCGTTTTCTCTTGCTTCGAAACGCACATAACAGCCTCCTTTCGACAGTCGCATAACACACGTTTCCCCCTCTATGTGGACATGATTGTGTGTTTTCTGTGGGTGGGTGAAGTGAAATGTATGGTTGGAGTGTGTATATATATAGTAAATTAGTCACACTGAAATTTCCCTCCATTATGGTACCAATTTTCCCTCCAATATTGGTATTTCCCTCCAATATGACCTCTAATTTTCCCTCCAAATATTTTACCCTCCATATGTTCTAGATGGTAGATTTTAAAGTTTCAAACAAGCAACATAACCTAATTAACATTCAATACAAATATGTCTTCTTACAAAACACAATTCGATACAAAAGAGTTCATTACCAATAACATAGGTGGGTTTAGGGGTGGGCATTTTAGTCGGCTATTCAAATTTAATGCTATTTTCATTTAGTAGCTCAACACAATAGGCCTTTCGATACCATTCACACATTTGTGGGACGATGTCTTGCAAACCTTGACCCGTAGCCATACATTCTAACATCTTAATGCATAATATCCCACAGTCACTACCGTTTCTCTGTTGGGGTGGTTCCGGACAAAAACAAACATCCCATACTTTCTTTACATTTGTGGAATCCCTCTTGGCCTTCCATACGTCTCCTTCCAAGCATAAGCTAGGCAATAGTTCGGCCATCTTTGTGAACAGTCGCTTGATTTGTGGTTTAGGACGACGACCCATAAGAGAATCATAGATTTGGATCCTCTCTTCCTGAACAATGAACTGATATAAGACCCAATGGTTTTCCGTGGCGTGTGCGATCCCGAACACATACTCAACATCTGCCCATGGACGTCTGTATCCAATTTTTGGTCATCGGCCTATGACATATTCAAGTATACGACTTTCCTTTGTAGACCAAACCCACTCGTCCTTTTTAGACCGTTTCCATGAGTCATAACACCTCGTCGTGAGTAATGTCTGTTTGTCATACGTAATGTTACACAATCGTCACTATTGGACAATCATAAATTAATATAAAACATAGCTAACACTTACAGCCACGCTAGCATCAACAACTGTCCAGTTGTTCAAGAATCTCGATGGCCACATCTCTACCTTGCGTAACAGGAGATGTACGAGCGCGTCAAGGTGCTACAAAATAAAAAATGTGTAAGTTCTCCAAGTCCAATAACACTTGGGAATGATGCGAATAAACACGGGCTAACCTAATCTGAAAGCAATCCTGTTTCACTCCATATATCTTTGAACCAAGCCGGCTTCACCCACGGGATACATTTCACAGATAATGTCACATGCGTATCTAACTTGTGGTTAGCCGCCCACCATTCTGAAAAGTTGTGTACATCCAGCCGAATGTCTGGGTTACTTAGTGGATTGTATAAAACGGTTTCAACCATCTCCACATAAGGAACTATTTGAAGTAGTTAGACACAAACAAGAGATAACGTCATTGATGCATGGATTTGTAATTGTAACATATTTGAAACAGTTATGAAGAGTGTGTTACATTCTCATCTAAGGTAGGTGCATCAACAGTGGCATCCCCCTTCAAACACTCGCTACTAGTGTCACCCTAAAAATACGATCAACAAGGGATAACGTCATTGATGCATGGATTTGTAATTGTAACATATTTGAAACAATTATGAAGAGTGTGTTACATTCTCATCTAAGGTAGGTGCATCAACAGTGGCATCCCCCTTCAAACACTCGCTACTAGTGTCACCCTAAAAATACGATCAACAAGGGATAACGTCATTGATGCATGGATTTGTAATTGTAACATATTTGAAACAGTTATGAAGAGTGTGTTACATTCTCATCTAAGGTAGGTGCATCAACCGTGACATCCCCCTTCAAACACTCGCTACTAGTGTCACCCTAAAAATACGATCAACATTAGCACGGGATGTAAACTAGGTTACTACGTAACGTTGTCTTTTTCGATAATTAAAAAATACCTGCTTGAAATTAGCATTATTGTCTTCATCAACTTGTTCATCATCACCATCGGCGCACTCAGCTATGTTAGCTTCTCGTCCTTCGTCACCAATAAAATCAACGTCTGCTCGTCCATCGTCAACATCAACATCTTCACCACCATCCTTGGCACACTCAGTTGTGTTATCTTCTCGCTCTTCATCTCCAATAACATCAACATCTTCACCACCATCCTTGGCACACTCAGTTGTGTTATCTTCTCGATCTTCATCTCCAATAACATCAACATCTTCACCACCATCCTTGGCACACTCAGTTGTGTTATCTTCTCGCTCTTCATCTCCAATAACATCAACATCTTCACCACCATCATTGGCATACTCAACTGAGTGTTCATTTGGGAGTTCCTCTCTCTGCTTCCGGCTTTGCATGTTGTGAAATGCTCTGTTGTGTGTAGGGCCTGGAGATTTCTGATTGAAACACCGGCGTTCGTGAGGCACCATTTACGCCAGATGAACACTCAGAATAAGTTTGGATACATTCTAGATCAAGAAAGCAGAAGGCCATTAATAGAGGTAAGACGAGATGATCAGACGGGTGGAGGCAACGAAAGGGTTTTCATCAGCGGTGTGGAGAAGGCGTTCGAGATAGTTGGAAGTTGAAATGGACTTCTTTGTGCGCTCGGGCTCGAAGAGACCATTTTCTTATGGAATCCAACAACAAATCGTCATCGGGTACTTCCATCGCATATAATTCCCTTTACATATGCACTTAGTAGAGCAATGTTGTCGTTCGGATTGGGCTATCATGAAGGCACGGATGAGTATAAGGTTGTACGAAAAGCAACGTTCACGGGATCAAATCAGGGTCCCTACTTGTCGATTTATTCTAGTAGAAGCAATCGTTGGAATGATTTGGGGTTTTTTGGGGATATGGAATGTTCATCGGAACCAGGTGTTTATGTGAAGGGTGCTCTTCATTGGCTGGTGTCATGGGGTCCTAACAGTCGTCAGGTGGCTGCATTTGATTTGGGGTCGGAGCAGTTCACAATCATACAAACCCCCAGTGACGCATTAGACCCGGGGTTCCCTTGTAACATTGGTGCGTTGGATAACGACACCCTAGTACATTACTCCGGATACTACTTTTTTCAAAACCGTATTAATTTCTGGATTCTTCGAGAATACGGAGACTACAATTCGTGGACGCAGATAACAATGGATGATCAGAGTTGGAGGGATATCGGGGGATTGGTGAGAATCCAGCCGATTCGGTTCATGAAACCGGATGATTCGAGGATCCTAATGAGGATTGATCCCATAGGTACGTATGGTTATTGGGACATCGAAGAAAACAGGTTCTACGAGGTAGAATATGATGTAATTGTGCCTGGACACTGCACACTTAACACATACATTGAATCCATTGAGGTTCCATAGTAATGTGTGTTGAATGTGCTTGGTTTTGAAATGCATTACAATGATGTAGTAGAAGAATGTAAAAGTTTTTTGTTTTTGGCATGTATAATAGAACGTAGTTTCTGAAATGTGGTGCACAGAACAAGTGTAATATGGTTGTTGTTATTTGGTAAAATAGTGTTGCTCCACTTTGTGCATAGATTGGTTGGTTTAGTTGAAAACACTCTTATTCCCACGCAAATAATCACACAAGAGTAGAAATTTAAACAACAATCATTGGTTGGTTCACTTGGAAATACATAGTCTATGTTGTTATTTGGTAAAATAGTGTTGCTCCACTTTGTGCATAGATTGGTTGGTTTAGCTGAAAACACACTTATTCCCACGCAAATAATCACACAAGAGCAGAAATTTAAACAACAATCATTGGTTGGTTCACTTGGAAAAACATAGTCTATGTTGTTATTTGGTAAAATAGTGTTGCTCCACTTTGTGCATAGATTTGTTGGTTTAGCTGAAAACACACTTATTCCCACACAAATAATCACACAAGAGTAGAAATTTAAACAACAATCATTGGTTGGTTCACTTGGAAATACATAGTCTAACATGTGTTTTGGATCCACCAAGAATACGTCAAATGCAAGCGATAATGCTCAAACTGATGGTGTTTGTAATTGACCATTATCTCAAACAATCGACAAACATGTAGTACACATGTATGGGACACCAAAACAAGTAAATCAATCCACAACAAAACAAGTGTCAATAGATGACTTCAACCACAAATATCAATGACTTAACTCCAACTTCAACCAACAAAACATATGCCGAGTCCTTTATACCAAGACAAGACCCATTCATGATGTGTTTATACCAAGTCAAGAGCATCCATTTAACTAAAATCATTGATGAGCAGTTACACATACAGCCAAAATGCATTCACATTAAACCATCCTAAATAATCAAATGTCTACACCGATAAACCGTAGAGACCAAAAGGTACTCAACAAGAGTCATTAACACGATCCAAAAGAAACGAGAGTAGTGAATAGGTTATCCAACAACAACAAAAGTATGAATAGTTAATAGAGTTTAGTAGAGTATCATCTCAGTTAACGGACCAGCTTCAAAAAACTTAATAAGACGTCAACAACCTGCCTTCTGCCTTCACATCCTAAAATCTCCGGAAAGTAACCGGTGCACAAACCGAGCACGAGCTTCATCTGGAAATCCCATGAAAATCTCCAGAAGGCCACTATTTTGAACAAGAAGCCTTGCTGTGTCAATCCTTTCATCAATCGTCAATGCTGGAATTTCGCCAAGCATGTTGTATATGTGACACCGTTGCGCACCCAGACTTGACTCGTATTTAAACACATCACAAATGACATATAGCCGCTTGTCAGAAGAGGTGGCCATCTGTCCAAGGACGTCCATCAAGGGATCTTCAGAATTGACCACAAAAGAACTACGCTTCCTCGAATTAGTGGGACGACGACCACTCGTGGGTGTCGGAACCTGAGTTTCTGAGTCTTTGTCCATCGAACAATGCATCTCATCCAGGTTGCCATTAGCCTCAAAGTTCGAATTCCCGCATTGTGCTGGCTGGGATTCGCAGTGCACATCATCGTTATGTTCAGGAATGTCATCAACAAGAGAAGTAAAGGCTTCATACACATCCTTGGCTCCCTCACCAGTCGCCCGGTCATTCCCAAAGACCTCAATCCAATCATCATTGTTGGGATATGAATCCTAGACAAGTTCTAAATGATGAAAAGATGAGATGAAGTTTTGATAAGCCAAAAATAGTTTGAATATTTTCTAAGTGTTGACTAATCTAGTCTAGTTGAGTTGAAGTCATCTTGAACAGATCAGTAGAGTTCACATGAAAAGAAAAGTATTGTTTATATTTAAAAGATAAGTACGATGTATAAGTACTTCATATCTGTTCGTATATGTTTACATTGATTAGTTTGTTGTTGAGCTATAATTGTTGTATAGAGCTCATGATATTTCTATGTAATAGATAGATTTGTTGTATAGATTTATAAGTTGACTAAGCTTGTGTTATAAAAGTTTAATGTAATGTAATAGTCTTGTTAGGTTAGATGATAGGACTAGATTAGTTCTATTAGAGTCTACTGCACAAGAAGAGAAGACCAGTCTACTACTCAAGACAGGTGGACTACAAGACAAGTGCATCTACTAGACTACACAAGACAAGTCAACATGAAGTTGGTTACAAATACGCGTGAAAAATAAGGATGGAGAAGTTAGTTATGGAATAACTAATTCGTAACAAGAAACGCGTGTATGGATAAGAAGATTCAGTTGAAGTCAGTTATCAAGAAAGGTTGGTTACAACTACCTGAGTTCTTGAAGTTCGAAATCTATAAATACTTGAAGGAGTTTATCATTTAAAGACTACTGATTACTGAGATACTAATACGACTACTGAAATATTGATACTGCAAGCATTATTGAAGATTCAAGTGAAGAAATTTCTCTCAGAGATTGAAGTTCAGAAAGTGAAGCTACACAAGTCAAGTGAAGATCAAAGAAGGCTACTACTGAATGAAGAGAAGTTTTATTTTCTTTTGTTGTTTCAAGTTGCTAGATACTTGTAAATCGCTAGTAAGATCGAAGAGGCACTTGGTAGTGTTATCGAGAAGATCTAAGTCTTATTTCTTGGGACTTAAAGCCACAAGAACATATTACTCCATTGGACGAGTTAATAAGAATTTCACAACTGGGTTTGTGAGAGTGGATGTAGACAAGTTGTCGAACCACTATAGATCGTTGTGTGTTGATTTACTTTACTGTTTTGATTGTTTAAATTGCTTAATTGTTTTAACTATTTAACTGAACTTGACTAGTTGAGTATAGAACAGAGTTCTCGAATATAAGTTGAGTATAATCTTGAATTGGGCTCATTGTTAATTTCGTATTCCGCATATTGTACTTTGATATTTCGAAAGATTTTTGAAAAGTCTATTCACCCCCCTCTAGACATTTTCACTAGCTTACTCGTTATTAACTCAACTTGGGACCAACAAGTGGTATCAGAGCAGTAGTTTTCGAACTGCTGTTTCCTGGTAACCGACTTAAGACTTAGGGTGAAGTCTTGGTCTTTGATTGTTCTTGTATACGTGTTCTTGATCAAATATTCTTGTTATATCTGTTTCGTGCTCCCTGTTCTTGACTTATCTGTTATTCTTGATCGTAACTCGACTTAGCACTTATTTCTTGAAATCATGTCTCTTGAGATCAGCGCTAACAAGTTACCTAAGTTCCAGGTACAAGACTATGACTATTGGAAACTAAGGATGGAAGCCATCTTCAGTTCCACTCACGACTTAATGATCTCCGTCATCACTGAAGGTCCGATAGTGACCATGATCCCAAACACTGCTGCCCTCGACGCAAATCAACCCGTGGGTACACTCGTCAAGAAACCAAGGCCAGAACTAACCTCAGAAGAAATGAGACAGAATAATTTGGATAGCTTGGCCAAGAATTACATCTTACACACTCTTCCTAATGAGTATCTGGGAAAAGTGTTAAAATGTAAAACTGCCAAAGAAATGTGGGATCGCTTAGCTATCATTTGTGAAGGGACATCCCTAATCAAAGAAAGCAAGCTTTCCACTGCAGTCCAAAGATTCGAATCATTTCATATGAAAGCTGGTGAAACAATAGACCAGTTGGATACTCGTTTTACTAAAATCATGAATGACTTGGAAGTCCTTGGTAAATCTTATACTCCACGAGAAATCAATCTTAGGATTCTCAAAAGCCTTGATAGTCGATGGAAAATGGTAAAAATGCTTGTTAAGAATACCCAAGATATAGACGTATGGACAGCAAAAACTATGTTTCAAACTCTAAAGGCCCATGAGTTTGATCTAGACGAAGACGAACCCATAGTAAGCAGTGACAGAGAACATGTTGTGTCCAAGAACGTTGCTTTTAAGGCTAGTTCGTCTAAGGTAGACAGGTCAAAGTCTAAAACTAGGTCTACTTCTGTGAAAGACAAGTTAGATACTGATCTTAGTCTGAAGGATCAAGTAAGCCTCATGGTTAGAAAGTTTGATAGGCTGAATAAACGTTTCAGAAGATATAAGAAGTTCTATAGAGAGCATAGAGGGTCTGCTTCTAAGAACTCGTCTGAGACCAGACGAGACCGAAACTCGTCCGAAAGGAGAGACGAAGTCTCGAAAGGTAACAGACAAGATAGAGAGTCTGATGGTAGGAAGATTACTCGTTCTGATAGACGTGATAAACGAAGGAACAACTCTCCTATTAAAAAGGCTATTAATGATATCTTGTGCTATAACTGTGAGAAGCCAGGTCACTACATATATGAATGTCCAGACCTGAGTACCGATGATCGAGAAGAACGCAAAGCACGAAGGGAAAGAAGATACAACCGTGGTAAGAAGGCAATGATGGCTAATGATGACTCTGACGAGTTGCCATCATCCTCATCTAGCTACCCGTCTGAACCAGATCACGATGAAGCATTTATAGTAGATGATGGTCTATGCTGCATGGCTAAAATCGACCAAGAGGTATCATCTGCTACTTCTTTTCAATCTTGTGATGAATCAGAATCTGATGAAAGTGACACTGCCAGTAGCAAAGTAGGGAGTAGCCTTCAGCACTCTACTAGTGCAGTTGAAGACGACCTCCTACTTGCCAACAAGGCATTCATTGAAGTCAGTGACAAAAACATCATTTTAAGACAAGAAATCATTGATCTTAAGGAAGCCCAGTCTAAAGTAGATCCTAATGTAACAGTCCTAAATGAACGCTTGCAAGAAGAGTTGAGTCAACTCAAAGACAAGTGTGCATTGACAGACAAGTTGTATCAAGACCTACTTAAGACACATGCTACTGAGAAACATGAATTCAATGTTTTACAAAGCAAGTTCAAAAAGCTTGAAGAACGTAATAAGTTCTTAGAAACCGAGGTTGTCACGTTAGACCTTAAACTTACTGACCTGGTTAACTCTTCAAAGGTTAATCTTGAATTGTCAGATAGGTATAGGGCTCCTGCTGACAAGACAGGCATAGGTGCTGAGACATCAAGCTCGTCTACTCTAGTTCCTAAGAACCCTACTATCTTCATCTCAAGCTCTTTGACTAATGATAAAGGAAAAGAACCAATGATATACGATATTGACACTCCAACTAAAGGTACTGTACCAAAACAAGCTCGAGTTAACATTCCAATTACCAAAGGAGGTAAAAAGAAAGTTAACAACAAGCCTGTTTCGTTTAAGACAAGTCAACAAAGGACTAGGAATCGTGGACGACCAAATCAGGTCAGATACGAGGATTGGTATCCTGAGGAGACAAGTACTAGACAAGTACAGATTAGACGACAAGAGTCTAGACCTCCTTTCATAAGGCAGTCTCAACTCTACTCGTCTAGACCTAGACAGGAAGGTCCAAAATATCGTACACAAGCTGTTCTATATCCTCCACCTTTGTCATATGATATCGAAGGAGAAGAAAGACCTAAACATGTCTATAAACCGTATGGACCTAATGCATACAAACCTTACTCTGACTATCATAGACAAGTGCCTGCTCAAGTAGAGATTAAGTCAAAAGGCTATCTCCAAAGAGTAGACCCGAACTCGACTGATAGGCCAGATAAGGACAACAAGGTCTTATTTTGCAACAAATATGGTCGAAAGCTTAGAAGATCAAACTTGTTCAGGACTCCAATGTACATTTGGATTCCATTGAACTCGACTAACCCCCAAGGACCCCAATAAACAAGGAGGGTACCTAAATTATGAAATATAATCTATTGCAGGGTCGACTCGATCTATACAAGAAGGGTGGCTCAATAGGAGAAACTTGGTACATAGACAGTGGCTGTTCGCACCACATGACTGGTACCAAGACTCTCTTATCAAGCTACCATGAGCAAGAAGGACCAAAAGTGATATTTGGTGATAGCTCCACTGCTGTTACTAAAGGATTTGGTTACATTCGGAATGGAGACATAGAGATTCAAGATGTTTCTTATGTTGAAGGGTTGAAATACAATTTACTCTCTGTTTCACAATTTTGTGATCGTGGATACAAGGTGCAGTTCAAGAGTCGCAAATGCGAAATCATTGACAAAAGGACACACACAGTCCTACTGGTCGGCATAAGACAAGGAAGTGTGTACATAGTGAACTGGAACAGTTGTCCGAGGGATACCTGTCTACTTACTAAGAATCCTAAAGAACTTGGCTGGCTCTGGCATAGACGCCTCTGTCATCTAAACTTTAAGGTTCTTAATAAGATAGCCAGAGACTACCTTGTGGAAGGAATTCCCAATGAAGTCTACTATAAGTCACATGTATGCACGTCCTATCAAAAAGGTAAACAGGTAAAGGGTTCTTTTAAATCTATTCCATCCCTCTCAACAAGTAGAGTTCTTGAACTTCTACATATGGACTTACATGGCCCAATAACTCCTCCAACTTTGAACGGTAGAAGGTACACACTTGTTGTGGTAGACGACTATTCTAAGTTCACTTGGGTAGTCTTCTTACACAAGAAGAGTGATACACAAACACTTTTGCCTGATCTGTTGAAGAAGTTACAGGTTGAGAAGAATCAGTCAATTGTCAAGATCCGTAGTGACAAGGGTACTGAATTCATTAACTGCTATATTAAAGAATTTTGCTCTAAGCGTGGCATCCAGCACCTTACTAGTGCAGCAAGGACACCACAACAAAATGGAGTAGCAGAGCGAAGGAACAGAACTCTTAAGGAGGCCTGCAGGACCATGCTGACAGAGTATAATACGCCTCAGAAATTTTGGGCAGAAGCTATCAATACTGCATGCCACTCACAAAACAGAAGTGCTATCAATAAAGCACTAGGTAAGACACCCTATGAGGTATGGAAAGGTAGAAAACCCAGAGTTTCACATTTTCATATATTTGGATGTAAGTGTTTCATCCATAACAATGGGAAAAGCAAGTTGAATGCATTTGATGCTAAAGCAGACGAGGGGATATTCTTAGGATACTCCTCGACTAGCAAAGCATTTAGAGTATTCAACTACTCAACCCTTTGTGTGGAAGAAACACCACATGTGGTTTTCGAAGAATCTCAACAGGACACGTCTACCAACAAGATCAGTGAGAAAGTTACTGAACTAACTATCGAATCTGACAAAGATTCAGAAATATATGAATCCGTTCAAGCATACAATCCATTCATGAAAGCTCTCGAGTCAGAAGACCAGAAGAAGGTAAGTGCTCAAGGTAACTCTACTAGACCAGTTGACATGTCTAAACTAGTCGACTCGTCTACTCCTATCAAATCTTCTGATGATAATGATGTTGACATGCATGATGCTGTACATGATATAGATGATACTACTATTATTAAGAATAGAAATACATGGAAATCTGCACATAATACTGAAAATATTATTGGTGACTCTACTGTTGGTGTGAAGACTAGACGACAACTCTTTGAGTCGCAAGAACAACCTAGTCCATCTCTGTTTTGCTGGTGTTGTTTCCTCTCTTCTATCGAGCCTAAAACCATTAATGAGGCATTGGCTGATAGTAATTGGATCATCGCTATGCAAGACGAGTTGAACCAGTTTGTTCGAAACGACGTCTGAGAACTTGTCGATAGGCCTAAACATCATAATGTAGTTGGCACTCGATGGATTTTCAAAAACAAGAAATATGAGAATGATGTAGTCGTTAGGAATAAGGCTAGACTAGTTGCCCAAGGCTACTCACAAGCTGAAGGCATAGATTATGATGAAACATATGCTCCTGTTGCTAGACTAGAAGCCATTCGATTGTTCCTTGCATATGCTGCTTACATGAAATTTACTGTATATCAAATGGATGTTAAAAGTGCATTTCTTAACGGTATTCTTGCGGAAGAAGTGTATGTTGAACAACCTCCAGGTTTCGAAGTCAAAGGTAATCAGGTATACAGATTAAAGAAGGCCTTATATGGACTAAAGCAAGCTCCAAGAGCCTGGTATGATACTCTTTCTCAATTTCTATTAGAAAATGGTTTTACTAAGGGCAAGGTAGATAGAACCTTGTTCAGAAGACAAGAAGGGAAAGACATTTTACTCGTCCAAATTTACGTAGATGACATCATTTTTGGGTCACCTAACAAAAAGCTGAGTGAAAGTTTCTCAACACTCATGCAAAGTAAATTTGAGATGTCCATGATGGGTGAAATGAATTACTTTCTTGGTCTTCAAGTAAAACAGACCCCAGAAGGGATTTTCATAAATCAAGCAAAATATACTCGTAATCTACTAGACAAGTATGGTATTAAGACATGTAAATCTTCTGGAGTACCTATGCAACCTACTTACAGGATGGATCCAGACGAAAATGCTAATCCAAAAGAGAGTCATATGGAAACCACTAAAAGGATATTGAAATATTTGAAAGGAACTATCAATCGTGGTATATGGTATCCTTCAAATGATGATTTATCTCTAAGTGGCTACTCATATTCTGATTTTGGTGGCTGTAGAATAGATAGGAAATCTACATCTGGTTCTTGTCAATTCTTAGGCACAAAACTCATTTCATGGTTTTCGAAAAAGCAGACAAGTGTTGCTACCTCTACTACTGAAGCCGAGTACATGGCTGCTAGTAGTTGTTGTAGTCAATTATTATGGCTTATTCAACAGCTTAGAGATTATAATATTTGTGAATCAAATGTTCCTATTTTCTGTGATAGTAATAGTGCAATTGCCATTACACAAAATCCTGTATTACACACACGTTGTAAGCATGTTGATGTGAAACATCATTTCATACGTGATCATGTAGAAAAGAAGGATATTCGCATGGAAAAGATTCATACTGATTTTCAAAGAGTTGATATTTTCACAAAACCATTAGCTGAGGCACGGTTTCGTGAGTTATGCATTAGTTTAGGGCTAATTGATTTAGACCCTACTTGCCTATAGCTGTGTACTAACCAGACAGGTACATCAAACGAAATATGGAGACAAGATCACTAGACTAGAGCACTCGACTACTCACGCAACAGACAGGTATACAAGGCTAGAATAGATGACCAGACAACCCGATGAGGAAGCTGGTAAAGCTGAGGGCAATACTAAGGGAATAAACAATTAAGGGGGAATCTATGATTTCTTAAATATCCTTATGTTGACTCTTATGTTAGTCAATAGTCATCTTGTTCGAAACCTTGATCATTGCTTTAGATTGATATTCATCTTATTTATTGTTACTCTACTTGTACCATCGATTACACGTTGAATATGATAAGATAGGTACATGAAGTCGTTCGATGTTCAGAATAGACATGCACAGACGAAGGGGGAACTCGTCTTGTGTACTTAAGCCATCTCGTCTGGTGAAGCTTAAGTCTACTCGTCTGTTCTGGATGGACTCGAACAGACAAGCTAAGTGTTCTTTTGATTCTACTCTGCTAAGTGTTTAATCAAAACGGATTAAGGATGTTATATTAATTAGGTATTGATAAAATTTGAAAAACCTTGAATTAGATTTATACACTCTCATTTGATGTGGTGTATACATCCAGTTCTCACTCATCTACACTAGGACAGATGAGTTCACTCCTCTATTCTAACTAAGAAGGGGCGGATTTCAAAGTTTACAATATCAAAATACATAATACTCTCGGTTCCGTAACCGAATACCAAAGGTCTTAACCGTTTTGATCAAAACCCCAAATTCTCACACGACTTAGTCACAATTTTTCTAACTCCCTTTCTCGCAAGAAGATTTTCTTCTCCCTATTCTCAAGCAATCTATTTACTGATCTTTTTGAGATGTCTATTCGATCTATCTTCGATCTAAGAACCAACATGCAGGTCACATTCGACCTAGGCCGGTACATCTCCGATAACAAAGTGAATGTTTAACCATCTGTGTTCTTCAAAGGCAATCACTCAGATGTCAATGCCGAGATTCTGACTAAATGCACTCGATGTGGGCTCAAACCTTATCTAGAAGCATTTCCTCAAGTGGTCTTGGAGGAGGAGGTGCTAGAGTTCTATGCCAACGTCATCAGACAAGGCGATATACTTGAGTCTTTCATTGGTGAAGATCGTGTGCAAATCACTCGAGAAGCGATGTTCAAACATCTGAAGCTGCCCATCGGAACAATTGACGTTGAGAATTATGCTCTTGGGCAAGAAATTCGATACTTGAGCATTTTCTGTGGCAAGAAGCTGAAGCAGAAACCAGATGGCAAGTATGCTCCAGTCAAGAAGGCGGACCTTCTTGAAAAATATCGCACATTATTGGATATTGCCAGCAAAATTCTGTTAAGTTCGACGGGTTCTCATGACTCTGTGACCTTTATGAAGGCAAGGGTTATGGCTGTAATTTTTGATGGTATTACTGAATGTAATTGGTTCAAGCTAATTGCAGATCGAATCAAGTATTTTGAGCGAAGTGTTCGAGTAGATGACAATACTCGGAATTGGGTGGTGTCTACTGCCGTTGGATATGGTAATAAGTTAAGTATCCTACTCCCTCTCCTAATGCCAAACAAGACGGAATGGAGTAAAGGAAAGTCATTCCATCCTTTGAAATTTTACTTGAAGAAGGAGGCAGTAAGGAAACAAGTTGCTGCTAGGCCAGCTGCACCTAGGCAAGCCAGAATTGACCCCATGGAAGCTTTGCCTTATGCTGGTGCGTCTGGTTCTTCAGAAGATGAGTCCGCTGAAGACAAGTCAATGGAAGCTGCACAAGACTCATCTAGTGCAGAAGACTCTGAGAAGACTCAGTCGGAAGAGGAGAAAGAGCCAAGTTCTCAAATTCCCGAGTTATATACGCTAGTGAGAGTTGGAACTCATCCTCCTCCAGAAGAGTCAAGTTCGAAGGTTAGTACTTCCTCTCAAGATGTTTCTATTCCCGTTATTCCCTCTTCTGTTCGAACCAAGGCAAGATCACATCGATCTAGGCCTAGACCTATTCCCTCAACCTCACAAGTGCTGTCAGCATATCCGCTGAGGGTCAGTCTACCCGAAAACACTCCCAAATTAGATACAACTGATACTCCGACAGTTGTCACACCAAACCAAGACACGTCAAAGCCCCAAGTGTTGGTCCTGAAAGGAGTAGATAACAAGTGTATGGGGGGGGAATACACTTGTATGCAAATTCTTTTTCAACTAGATCAAACCAGAGCTCAGCAAGGTTGTCTTGGACAACTCTGCTGAAGATGAGTAACTCTTCTAAGATAATCAATCTACTAAGTACTATTGAGTACTTAGTTGAATAACTATCTAGGGGAGTTATATGTGCGGAATAGTGGTTGGCCCTTTAAGTTTAGACTCCTTTAATTTCTGAAATCACTTAGTCAATGCAACACAGTCCAGTTAAGCTTCAGGGAAGTTGTCCAAAACAGTTTTGCACAGTCTTTGAATATGTATCTTTGAAAGATCAGTTTTGTGTGCAGTGTTGAATGATTGTAAGTACTTGTAAAGCAAAACAACACAAGAGTTTATAGTGGTTCAGAGACTCAAGCTCCTACATCCACTTTCCCTGATTTAACAGGATAATTCCTTCACTCTTGGAATTAACTTGTTTTATAGTGCCAAGGTGCACTTGATCAAGAACACCACTCCTTGGTGAATTGATCCCTAGGATGTCTAGAGTCCTAGTACCCTCTTCTCAACTCAGAACTGAACTGTTCTTCTCTCAACAGTCAGCTCCTACCACTTCTACTACTACAACCTTCTCACTTTCACTCTTGAAAGGTGTAAGGGTTGAAGTAAGGTTCCAACTAATGAGATATCCTTTACAATGAAGATCAGTGTATAAGGATAGGATATCTCTCTAAGCTTGTGTATGGATATACAATTGGGTTCAGCTTAGATGAAGTGTTTGAAGACTAAGATAGTCTTTGAAAGCTTTGAAAGCACTTTGTAGGATTGTTGGATTTTCTTGTCAAGGTTGAGGTACTTTCAAATGGTCTTCACACTTCTGTATTTATAGACAAAATGGAGGATTTGCCCGTTGGAGAGGCAGCCCCAAATTGCTATAAATGTCTTCCTTGAGTTCTTCAAACTTGGAAGACAGATTCTTGATAGTGACATGTCCTCATTTGGGTAATAAACGGCTGTAACAGTTTTGTCTTCATTCTGCAGCACTTTTCCCAATGTTTGACTTCTTGTTAGGACTTGGACATGGCTTCTGAAGGTTGATCAATGATAAGACAACATTCCTTATCATCTGGACAACTCTCCTTATCACTATCAGCAGTTTTGCTTTTCAGCATGGTTGGCTTGCTCTTCTTCAGATGACTTGGCTCTTTCCCTTTATTTCTCTTGAGTATGGTCTTAGCTCATTCCTTTGAGGACCTTTAGGGACTTGTTGTCTCAATCTCTTCAGCACAGTTGATCTCAGGCTTTCAGAGCACTTGATCTTGGTCAATTTAGCTGAGACAACTCTTCTGGACAACTCTCCTGATCAGTATATTTAATCTTTTTGCATCAGAGCACTTTCTGCATAGAGTTGACTTCTCTGGACAACTCTCCTGATGAAAACCTTTGAGTAGTCTTGTCCTTTTGAGCTAGGTAAGCTTGTTTTTGCATATGGCTAGCTTCTTTGGACAACTCTCCTGATCAGAGCTTTATGAATATTTTCTCTGGACAACTCTCCTGATAAGAGCATCTTAGATTTCATAGAGTGTCCTTGCTCTTAAGTGATTGTTCCAGAATTTGAGCCTTGAGGGGACTTGATCTTGATCATCTTCAAAGCATAGGTTCCCCCTCAAATTGTGCATCTAATTGTCTAAGAGCTACCTAACATTTCAGCTTCTCATCTAGCCTATAATCTATATGTTCTAACATTCTTAGAACATATTTATATTGACTTAGGCATGTCTCAGGGGGTTTTGGTATTAGATCAAAACATATCTCATTTTATTCCCAACAATTTCCCCCTTTTTGATGATGCCAAAACCTATACAACTTAAGCAAAAGTGACTTGTCTACACCTATTACATGTATCTTCAGAAGACATGACTGAGGTCAATATTCCTGAAAAATAATGTGTTAGTGTATTCACTGTTTTTGTTGCAAGTAGGTTTTAAGATAGGCATAGAGAGATTTGTGTTTCTTGATTCAAAATAAGTTCAACTATCATTCATTCAAAAATCATTACAGGCATGTTGATAGTTGAAATTAACATATCAGAGCATGTATCAATACATCAGAGCAATTTATTAAAATAATATTTTCAGCATCAGAGCACAGAACTTGTATCAGAGCAATCTTTAATAGATCAGAGCAACCAGATTAACACATCAGCAAACTTGACCATATTTCAGCATAGTTGATCATTCAAGTAAGGTCAGAAGACTTAGCCATTTCAAAGATCATCCTCAGGAGGTGGCAGCATTCCATACTGTGCCCACACTCTTCTTTTCAGTGCCATGGCTTCTTGGTTGGTTCCCTTGGGTCCAAGAACCATCTTGTTCAGCTTAAGGATCTCAGTAAATTCCCTCAGAATTCTTGCTTGGTCAATCCATCCTTCAAGTTTTGGAGGCATGTATATGATTGGCTTGGGAGCTGTGAGTTCAAATCTTGCAATGTCAGCAGCTGCAAGTAGTTGTTGATACAACTCTCTGTAGTATTCTAGCATGAACTCAGTGAAGGCAGAGTTTGCATCTCCTCCATTCCATCTGTCAATGACATAGTAGTCATAGACAAACTCCCTTTTGGCTTCTTCCCATGTGTCATTCAGTTGAATTGGCACCCATTTATCCAAGTGTGGATATTTGGTGTCCATTGGGATTAGAAGCTGAGGCTTCATCTTGCTGTAAGTTGCTCTTCTCCTTCTTGGTTTTTGAAAGTTTGCTCTTCTTTCATCTCTTGCTCTGTTGGCTTCTTCCATCAGATCCATTTTCTCTTGGGCCCTCATCATGGCCAGTTTTTGTTGTGTTTCAGGGTCTTTGCCATACCCTTCATGAAACAGTTTTGATGGATCAAGAGCTAGGACTGTTGTCTTCTTCTTAGGTTCAGGTCCAAATCCTTCAGCAAATAACTCTTCAATGTCTTCAGAGGACTTGGTACCTTCAGCAGTTTTTCCAGATTCAGAAGATTTGTCCTCTTCAGTAGTTTTGGCTTTCTTTGATGTAGGCTCATCCTCATCAATTCTGAATTCAGGTGGAAGATCAAGGCTGCTAGGAAAGTCAGTGAATTTCTCAATTTGTCTCTTCTTTCCTTGGGCCTTCTTGATTTTTCCTCTGGTTTGGACACCTTCAGCATCTTTGTCCAAACCTGACACTTCACCACCTGGTCTTTGCTGTTTCCTTGCCCTCTCTTCTTGAGCTGAGGCCATTGAGTTTTTCAATGCCAATGCTAACTGCTCCTCTTCATCCAAATCTTCCAAGTTCAGCATTTCTGGCTCTTTTCCCTTTCCTTCAGGGACTTTGTCCTTCCCTTTCACTGGACTCCCAATCACCAAGGCACCTTTTGCTCTAGCTCTTTCCCTTTCCCCCTTTTTGGCAGCATCAAAACACTGGGGCTTGAGGTCACTCATTGTTGAGGCCATCAGGGATTGGGCCTGGTTTAGGGACTTCATCTCCTCCAACAAATATACATTCTCATCATGTATGTTCTGCATTCTATCACTGCTCAAGCTAAGGAAAGCTAGAACAGGCTTCATCTTTTGTTGGACAACCTCTTCCATGGCTGTTTTCAGAGATGCATCCAGTTGGTCTTTTAAGAGCTCAGTTAGGTTGGCCACTGCACCTTCAGCAATGTTGGCCAGTACTTCTTGGGAAAATTTTTCTGAGGCAGCTTTGACCATAGCTAGCCTTTGCTCTTCTGCTCTTCTCTTTTGCAGTGCAGTCTTCTTACCAATTGCTTGTTTGACAGTTAGCCTGAGAGCTTTGACATTAGCATTGTGATTGTTTCTCAGCAGCTTTTGTTCTTTCTTGACCTCCTCTGAGATGGCTTCCATGGTTGATTTGGCACTTTGAACTTCAGTGGAGATGGTTTGGAGACCAGATTCCACACCACTGATTCTTGCCTCAAGAGTTGGTAGCACAACATCTTCAGAGCCAGTGAGCCTCATTTCTACAGATGCTAGAGTCCTTCCTTGCTCATTCAATGCTCCTGAAGTTTCAGCATGAGCAGATTGGACTTGATGAGTCAAGGAGTCCAACTTCTCTGAGTGCAGTCCAAGTAAGGCTTGAGCTGAGCCTGTGTCAACTTGGATAGGTGCATCTGTTAAGAACTCATCTGCAAAAATTTGATCAAGAGAAATACCTGCAACATCAGATAAATCAAACAAGTTAGGAAATAAGCACTCATCACCCTCAATTTCTTTTATATAAGACTCTGATACATCAGCAGTCTTCTTCTCATTTTCAACTTTTTCTTTTCTCCCTTCTGTAATAATGATCTCACTCAAGGAATCAGGCCTCCTCTCATCAAGGGATTCTTGAAGTTCAGATTTGACTTCAAGAATAACCTGTTCTTCCTCACTTATTCCACCCTCATTTGGTGGTACACTCACTATCTTAGTGATGACTACCTCTCTTTCATCCACAACTCCCTCTGATTTATCAATTAAACTCTCCTTTTCAACTCCTTCTCCTAATCCTGCAGCATCTCCACCTTCAACAAGGTTCAAAGATGGCAGTTGTGGGGAGATCACAGTGCTTATATCAGCAGCCACTAAGTCATCCTGAATGAGTAAGGGCTGATCAGTGTCCAACTCTTCTGACACTGAATAGGCCTTAATCAAACTAGCCTCTAGTACAGGAACCTCAACATCTTTAGGCTGTGCCTTGGGTTCAGAAGAACCTTCATTGGCAGATGTGTCTTTGGTTGTGTTACCACCCTTGGTCAACACCTCTGAAGTTACAGAGCCTTTCCTATGATAGGTTTTGGGAGGATTGGAAAGTCTATCTGCTACAGAAGACTTGGGTTGAAGGGGTTCAGGGAGGTTGGCTTGAGGGGTTTCAGGAGGGTTGGGATTTGAAGGGTTTGAGGGATCATCAGGGGAATCATCATCATTAGAGCCACTGTCAGGGTGTTTGATTCCCTTGGCTTTTCTTTCTTTCTCCTCTTCAATCTTATTGGCTACCAACTTTGCAAAAATCTCCTCATCAATGAGGAATCTTGTCTTTGAAACTCCAGCAAAGTGTAGCAATCTGTTTTCCTCTATTTGCCACCAGTTTGCACCTTTATCTTGGATGACTTGTGATATCTCCATCATAGATTTATCTTTTACATCAACAAGCATCCTCAAATCATGAAAGGCCTTCTGAATTCTTGGAAATTCAGCAAGTTGTGGATACAAACTGTCCACAGTAGCCTTGGCTCCTCCTCTGAGCATACTCTCAAAAGTATACTCCTCCTCATCTCCACTTGAATGGGGACTTTGGGTTATAGGGGAGTTGGCTCTGGGTTCTCCTAATGTGGCTTTAGGTAGATTAAGTTCAGGGATCTTGGCTTCAGATGGGTTGGGTACAGTAGAAGGATCTTCAGTTGCTTTAGAGAGCAATGAATCTGAAGGGGCTTTACTCAGGGGGGTTGGCTCATGAAGTGCATGCTCTAAGAGCTTTGAATAGTTGAGCATGGATGAGTCAAGGGGAGACAGGAGTCTTGTCTCATCTACTGCTAAGTCAGTAAGCACATCTATGCCACTTCTTTGTTCATTCCCTTCAGGAGAATATCTCTTAGTGAGATTTACAGGGGTAATGGGTTGGTTGGAAGGGGTAACATGGGTTTCAGGGGAGTTAGGCTCAAGATACTGAATTTCAGGGAGGTTGGCCTCTATGGGTTGATCTTCAGGGACTTTGGATTCTGGAGTTCCAGAACCAGATGAATTGGTCCTTGACATGGATTTGGCCCTGCTTTCAGCTCTGCTCTCCCTTAGAGCCAATTGAAGAGACCTCTCTTCTTGTAGCTCCAACACCTTTTCAGTAGGTTTGGCCCTTCTCTTGCTGGCCCTGCTACTTCCACTTCCTTCCTTCTCAGGGACAACTTCCCTGATTCTCTTATCACCCTTAGACTTTTGTCTAGTCTCATTGTACTTTTGCCTGAGTTCTTCTGAATGATCAGATGGCACTTGTACACCTTCTCTAGCAACTTCTTCAATCTCAGCTGAAGCATCTGAATTCTCTTCTGAGATTCTCTGAGACATTTTTCTTGTCTTTACAGCCCTGGCCTTTGTTCTCTTTTTCATCTTAGGCTTCTCTTCCTCCTGTTCTTCAGCAGGCTTGGCCAGTAGCATCCTTCTTTTCTCAGTTTTCTTACTGAGCTTTCTGAACAGGATCTTTTGAGCTGGGAGAGGCTTTGCAAAGGTCTGCATCTGGGAATAGTGGGAAAACCTCTCAATCAACAAGCTTGCCCTGGTGCAATACTTGATTTTCCCTTCTAGCACCACCTTATTGTGGGCTTTCACCTTAAATTTAGCCTTCTCCTTCATCATTTCAGACATGATGAAGGTCCTCCAATCAAACTTGATGCCTTTATCACTGGCATCAATTATGGCAGCCATGATTCTGATCCTTGGTTGGCTGACCTGCTCTAGGCTTCCAGTGTTGCTTAAGAGGCTCTTAGCAACTACCTCAAACAGATTAAGAAACTCTGGCTTGAGAGTTTTCTTGTTTTGAGTTGAGGAGAGAGGGCCTGGAACTAATAACCACTCTTGGGCTATTTCCTCTTCATGTCCAGTGCCATACACTTCTGGATTCCTTCCCTCATAAGGCAATCCAAAGGCTCCTTCCAGATCCTCTGAGGAGAATTTCACCCTGTGGAATCTCTCCTCCTCCTCTCCTTCTGCAGTGTAAGCTAACCTGGTTGAGACTTCTCCATCTTCAGGTTTGCCTCTCCACTTTAGGAAGGCAAAGAATTCTGCCATGTAACTTTCCAAGCAAGAGCTTGGTCTTTCTTCCAAGAACTGTTGGAGACCAGCCCTTCTCAACCATCTTAGGGTTGGAGTAATCTCAGGTTCTTCACTTTCAAAGGAAATAATGGGTTCAAAGTGAAGATTGTTTTTGTTGCTAAGATAGGCAAAATCCAGGTCTAGATCCTTGTTGGAGAAATCAACAAGCATCTCAGGTCTAACCTTGGGGGCCATTGAAAATTGCAGAGAAAAAGTTTGATGAAGAATGAGAGAGTTTGAAGAACTTTTGAGTTAGGGTTTCGAATACTTGGGGAAGAAGTGTTTGTGGGTATCTTAAGACTTGTGAATATTCTAAAAAGAATGTTTGTCAATGAGTTGGTAAGGTCTTGATACAATTCAAAGGTGAAAAAAAATGGAAATCCAAAATGGACGGCTAGGATTGATTTCAGGGGAGTTGTCCATTCTTGATCCAATGGTCAAAAGCCAATGAAACAGTGAAATAACTGTTTTATTCAAAACGTGGGTGGTTTTAAATGTTTGTTTAAGGCTGGGGATTTTTCGAGATAGATCATGTCCCAAAAATTTTAATGCAAACAAGAGTTAAATCTTGGCATTTAATGCATGGAAAGTGACCTTTTGGGTGGGAGACAAATTAAATCCCAAAAAGGTGAAAACTGTATTTCAAAGGGACAGATTTCGAAATAGGTATTGATCACCAAAAATAGGTGCTTATCAAACCAAGGAATTTGTTTGATAGCCAGGACAACTTATCTGACCCTACATGGACAAGTGTCCTGAAGAAAGGTGGACAAAGGTCCTGAATGTTAATGGACAAGTGTCCTGAAGAGGTAAGGTCATGTTTCTGAATTTCAGTAGACTTGACCAAGTCTGCTGAAGTTTGATTTTGTTTCCCCCTTAATCAATGAGCTTCTTTGGACTTATTTGTCCAACTTCCCTGGATCAAGTAATCCCAACTCTGCTGATAGCTCCAGAAATCTTGCTTCTGCAAGTGGCTTGGTTAATATATCAGCTTTTTGATGGTTAGTGTGAATCTTGACCAACTTGATGTCCTTCTTCTCCACATGGTCTCTAATGAAGTGGTGCTTGATGTCCACATGCTTGCATCTTGTGTGTAAGACAGGATTTTGTGATATAGCAATGGCACTATTGTTATCACAAAATATTGGCACTTCAGTAGAGTTGACTTTGTAGTCTCTTAGTTGTTGTCTTAACCATAGGATTTGAGCACAACAACTTCCAGCAGCAACATATTCAGCTTCAGTGGTGGAAGTGGCCACTGTGTTCTGCTTCTTGGAGAACCATGAAATAAGCTTGTTGCCTAAGAATTGACAAGTCCCTGAAGTGGACTTTCTGTCAATCCTACATCCTCCATAATCAGCATCTGAGTAGCCAGTTAGCTCAATATTGTCATCAGCAGGGTACCAAAGGCCTAGATTCTCAGTGCCTTTGAGGTACCTCAAAATCCTCTTTGCAGCCTCAAGGTGGCTTTTCTTAGGATTTGCTTGAAATCTGGCACAAACACCTACTGCAAAGGTGATGTCAGGTCTGCTGGCAGTGAGATAGAGGAGTGATCCAATGATTCCTCTATACTCAGTAGAGTTGGTTGGAATACCACTCTCATCAGGATCCATCTTCCAATTTGTGTTCATTGGGATCCTTACTGGCTTGCTAGTTGTACACCCAAACTTTTTGATCATCTCTCTGGTGTACTTAGCTTGGTTGATGAAGATTCCTTCTTTAGATTGCTTGACTTGTAGACCCAAAAAGAAGTTCATCAACCCCATCATTGACATCTCAAACTTGCTTTGCATGAGCTTGGAGAATTTCTCACACAGCTTCTCATTTGGGGATCCAAAAATTATGTCATCCACATAAATTTGGACAAGCAAGATGTCCTCTCCTTCAGAGATTCTGAAGAGAGTTCTGTCCACAGTTCCCTTGGTGAATCCATGATCCAAGAGGAATTGTGACAGTGTATCATACCAAGCTCTAGGGGCTTGTTTGAGTCCATATAGAGCTTTCTTGAGTCTGTAAACTTGGTTCCCAATTTCAAAACCTGGTGGTTGCTCCACATAGACTTCTTCTTTCAAGACTCCATTCAGAAAGGCACTCTTGACATCCATTTGGTATACTTTGAACCTCTTGTGAGCTGCATAGGCTAGAAAGAGCCTTATTGCTTCTAGCCTTGCCACAGGTGCAAATGTCTCATCATAGTCAATGCCTTCATGTTGGCAGTACCCTTTTGCCACTAGTCTTGCTTTGTTTCTGACAATCACATCATTTTCATTCTTCTTGTTCTTGAACACCCACTTTGTTCCAATAACATCTTGATGTGAAGGTCTATCCACCAGCTCCCATACTTCATTTCTGGTGAATTGGTTTAGTTCTTCCTGCATGGCTGTGATCCAATTGGCATCTTGAAGTGCTTCCTCAACATCACTTGGTTCTTGCTCTGACAGGAAACAACAGAAAATAGCACTTTCACCATGGAATCTTCTTGTTTTGACTCCAATACTTGGGTCACCAAGTATTAGATCAGTAGGATGGTCAGATAACCAAGTCCTTCTTTTTCTGATCTCTTCAGTAGAGTTGTCCTCTACTGAAGTTGAGTCATTTTGATCATAGAATTCAGGATAATTTAATGCAGGATCTAATTCAGGATCATAATCAGGGATGTTGTCCTCAATGTCAGGGACATTGGCATTTTCAACATTTTGAGTTCCCCCTTGATTATTTGACCCATTGACTACCTCAGCAGGAACTGCTTCTTCATTGGTAGTTGTTACCTGGATGTGAACTGGGATTGGTTCATTCAGTTCACCATTTCCATCTGTGGGATTTGTTTCAGGAAGGTTGCCTTCAGGATGGTTGTCCAGTATTGTATGTTCAGGTAGATTGGATTGGACAACATCTATGAATTTAGTGTCTTTGTCTTTTAGGCTTAATCTGGTTGTCCTCTGTGTGATTTCTTCAGGTTCCAAATGATCATTCCTGATCTCAAAGATAGACTCATCAAACACAACATGAGGTGTTTCTTCCACTATAAGGATTTTCTTGTTGTAGACTCTGAAAGCTCTACTGATTTGAGAGTATCCAAGAAATACTCCCTCATCAGCTTTGCTGTCAAAGGCTTTTAACTGTTCTTTCCCATTATTGTGAATGAAACATTTACAACCAAATATATGAAAGTATGACACTTTAGGCATTCTTCCTTTCCAGAGTTCATAGGGGGTTTTGTCTTGCCCCTTAGTGATCAAACATCTATTTTGAGTATAGCATGCAGTGTTTATAGCTTCAGCCCAAAACCTCTTAGGTAAATTTGAGTCAGCAATTAGAGTTCTAGCAGCTTCTTTTAAAGTTCTATTCCTTCTTTCTGCAACTCCATTTTGTTGGGGAGTTCTAGCTGCTGAAGTTTCATGGGCTATTCCTTTTGATGTGCAGTACTCATTGATGTATGAATTGATGAACTCAGTGCCTTTATCAGATCTTATCTTGATAATGCTAAGGCTTTTCTCATTTGACAATCTCTTGAGAAGTTCAGGTAGTTTGACTTGTGTTTCCTTCTTGTTAAGGAGAAATACTACCCATGTGAACCTAGAGAAGTCATCTACTACCACTAATGTGTATTTTCTACCATTTATGCTTGAAGGGGTAATTGGTCCAAACAGATCCATATGTAGAAGTTCAAGTACCCTTTCAGTGGAGATGACTGGTTTTCCCTTAAATGAGGCTTTAATCTGTTTTCCTTCTTGACATGGCTTACACACATGTTCTTTAATGAAAACCTCATTAGGTAGTCCTTTAACTAATGTATTTCTAGCAAGTTTATTCATAGATTTGAAGTTCAGGTGGTTTAGCCTCTTGTGCCATAGCCAACTTTGTTCACTAGAACTTTTAGCAATAAAACATGCAGCATCAGTAGACTTGTCCCAGTCTGCAAAATACACATTTCCCTTCCTAGTTCCAGTCAATAGGGTTTGTTGAGTTTTATCTTTAACTAGACACTTTCCACTTGAGAACTCAACATTAAAATCTTTATCACAGAATTGACTGATACTCAGGAGGTTATATTTGAGACCAGCTACATAAGATACATTGGTTACTTTGATGTTACCAATCATCAAAGTACCATAACCTTTTGTTGTTGCTTGTGAGCTGTCTCCAAAGGTGACATTTGGGCCTTCTTTTTCAATAAAATCAGAGAGGAGTTCCTTGTTTCCAGTCATGTGCCTTGAGCATCCACTGTCAAGGTACCATGCTGTCTTTTTGTTCATGCTCCTCTTCTTGTGGCCCACTGGTACCTGCAATTAGATAGGTTTAGGTACCCTTTGAGTTTTGGGTCCTGAGAGGTTAGCTGTACCTTTGGGAATCCAAACTTGCCTAATAACCCTGATTGATTCAAGGTGGCTAAGTTGATTTCCTAGTGTATCAACATACACTGTCCTTCCCTTAAATGCCTTTGGGAAAGTATGTGTGAATGTGTTAACTCTGTAAATTTCAGAGGAGTTGTCCACTCTTCTGAATTTAAGAGTTCTTTGTGCAGCTTGTTGAAATCTTTGAGGAAAGGTTTTCTTATGACCATTACCCTTTGGCATGAAGGGTTTTGGTTGTCTCATTTTATTCTGCCTTAGAGGATAGTTTTCCTTAGGTCTATTCAGCTGAGGCTTTCTCAGATGAGTTGGCCTAGGCTGATTATACCTTGGATAATTCCTCTGAACATTGTTCAGGAGAGTTGCCCTGCCATTGGGTCTACTCTGCTGACCAATATTCCTCTTGTGTTCAGGAGCTTTGGCCATTTCCTTAGGTTTTGGCCTATTCTCCTGAATCACTTGAGTAGGCATTTCATTCAATTTGCCATTTCCTTTGTTCAGTGGCTGAATTACTTCATTTTCAGCTTGTTGTGCCACTGACTTAACAAAGATTCTCTTAGTGTTACTTGTGGATGCAACACTAAGACAAGGTGAAGATTCAAATGGATCAAAACCTAATCCACTTCTTTGAGCCATAGGTCTTTGATAACTTTGAATTTCCTCTATTGCTCTAGAGGATTTGTTCAAAGCAGACATCTTTGATTTCAGGCTCTCTTCACTTGATTTAAGAATATCATACTCATGTGAGAGATTTTCAAATTTGGCATTTAGGATTTTAAGTTCAAATTCTTTTCTCTTCTGAGAGAGAAGTTGATCATCAATCTCCTTTTGTTGGTCAACTATCCTGAGATTTGCTTCCTCAAGCTTTCTCAAGGCTTGTTGATACAACTCAGTAGACTTGACATCAACAGCTACCTCGGAGTTTTTAGAAAGTTCAATAGCCAATCTTTCATTTTCTTTCACACAATTATCATGAAATTCTTGTAATCTAGTGAAATCTTCCATCAACTTTCCCAAGGAAAGTTTCAGGTTAACCTCACTAGTGTTTTGTGAGATGAATGATGGTGAACTAGAAGTAGAGGATACCTCATCATCCTCAAGAGCCATGTTGCAAACATCATCATCATCATCACTGTTGGAGAATAGTCCATCAGAAGAGTTGAAACTTTCAGCACTATCAGATTCTTCACCAGCCATCATGGCTTTTCTATTGGTGAATTTTCTGTCTCTTTTTGCTTGTCTTTCTCTTCTTTCTTTAGAGCTTAGTTCAGGGCAGTCATATTGGAAGTGCCCTTTCTTTTTGCAGTTGTAACACAGATCTTCATCATCATCCTTCTTGGATTCATCTCTTCTCTTAGATGATGAGGGTTCAGCTCTACTGGATCTTCTCCTATCAGAGGACTTGTCCTCTGATCTTTTCTCTTCAGGCTTTTTGTCCTCAGCCTGATCTTCAGGGGAGTTGTATCTTCTCCTGAATTTGTTGTCTTGGTAGAATTTCTTGTATCTACCAAACCTTGTGTTGAGCTTGTCAAACCTTCTAGCCATCAAGGCTAGTTCTTCCTTCATTTCAGTCTTAGAGACTGACTTTGATGATCTGGGAGTGGGTTGTATTTCTGGTTCAGCAACTTTGGCTTTGAATGCCACTCCCTTGGTAGGGTTTGAAGATTCCTCAACAGGCTTTCTTCTATTGAGGTCAAACTCATAGGCTTTAAGTTCTGAGAATATTTGTTGCATGGGCATAGTGGAGAGATCTTTGGTATTCTGCATCATTACAGCATAGACATCCCACTTTTGAGTGAGACTCCTTAGGATTTTCAGTCCAACCTCTCTCTTGGTGTAGACCTTGCCCAATGAGTTAATCTCATTCATCACATCAGTGAATCTACCAGCAAATTTGTCAATGGACTCATCAGACTCCATTGAGAATTGTTCAAACTTCTGCACAGCAACTTGGAGCTTGTTCTCCTTGATCTTTTCAGTGCCCTCACACATTTCAGCAAGAGTATCCCAAATTTCTTTAGTTGTTGTGAAGTGGTAGACTCTTCCCATAACTGCATCTGGAATTGTTTGATAGAGAGTGTTCATGGCAAGATAATTCAAATTATCTTTCCTCTTTTCATCAGCAGTGAAGTCATCCTCATCTTTGGGAATCAGTTCCCTTATATCTGCTCTTTGTGCATCTGTTACCCTGGGGTTAGTTTGAGTAAACACAAAAGGTCCTCTTGTGATTACTCTTAACATGTCTGTATGAAGAGATGCAAGATGAGCCCTCATTCTAATTTTCCAGAATTCATAATTGTCTATTGAAAACATGGGCAGTTTGTGATGAGAAATGTGATTGACTGGATTTGTGGCCATGTTGTCTAATCCTTGAACAGCAGGTGGAGGAACAGCATTGTTGTTGGCCATATCTCACAAATAATCAGTTAGTTACTAAATGATGGATTTCAGAAAGAGATCAGTTCAGTGACCACACAAATATGAGAGTTTTGAAAATCAAGATGAATTTTCAGAAGCAGTGGTCTGTGAACCCCTGCTCTGATACCACTTGTTGGTCCTGAAAGGAGTAGATAACAAGTGTATGGGGGGGGAATACACTTGTATGCAAATTCTTTTTCAACTAGATCAAACCAGAGCTCAGCAAGGTTGTCTTGGACAACTCTGCTGAAGATGAGTAACTCTTCTAAGATAATCAATCTACTAAGTACTATTGAGTACTTAGTTGAATAACTATCTAGGGGAGTTATATGTGCGGAATAGTGGTTGGCCCTTTAAGTTTAGACTCCTTTAATTTCTGAAATCACTTAGTCAATGCAACACAGTCCAGTTAAGCTTCAGGGAAGTTGTCCAAAACAGTTTTGCACAGTCTTTGAATATGTATCTTTGAAAGATCAGTTTTGTGTGCAGTGTTGAATGATTGTAAGTACTTGTAAAGCAAAACAACACAAGAGTTTATAGTGGTTCAGAGACTCAAGCTCCTACATCCACTTTCCCTAATTTAACAGGATAATTCCTTCACTCTTGGAATTAACTTGTTTTATAGTGCCAAGGTGCACTTGATCAAGAACACCACTCCTTGGTGAATTGATCCCTAGGATGTCTAGAGTCCTAGTACCCTCTTCTCAACTCAGAACTGAACTGTTCTTCTCTCAACAGTCAGCTCCTACCACTTCTACTACTACAACCTTCTCACTTTCACTCTTGAAAGGTGTAAGGGTTGAAGTAAGGTTCCAACTAATGAGATATCCTTTACAATGAAGATCAGTGTATAAGGATAGGATATCTCTCTAAGCTTGTGTATGGATATACAATTGGGTTCAGCTTAGATGAAGTGTTTGAAGACTAAGATAGTCTTTGAAAGCTTTGAAAGCACTTTGTAGGATTGTTGGATTTTCTTGTCAAGGTTGAGGTACTTTCAAATGGTCTTCACACTTCTGTATTTATAGACAAAATGGAGGATTTGCCCGTTGGAGAGGCAGCCCCAAATTGCTATAAATGTCTTCCTTGAGTTCTTCAAACTTGGAAGACAGATTCTTGATAGTGACATGTCCTCATTTGGGTAATAAACGGCTGTAACAGTTTTGTCTTCATTCTGCAGCACTTTTCCCAATGTTTGACTTCTTGTTAGGACTTGGACATGGCTTCTGAAGGTTGATCAATGATAAGACAACATTCCTTATCATCTGGACAACTCTCCTTATCACTATCAGCAGTTTTGCTTTTCAGCATGGTTGGCTTGCTCTTCTTCAGATGACTTGGCTCTTTCCCTTTATTTCTCTTGAGTATGGTCTTAGCTCATTCCTTTGAGGACCTTTAGGGACTTGTTGTCTCAATCTCTTCAGCACAGTTGATCTCAGGCTTTCAGAGCACTTGATCTTGGTCAATTTAGCTGAGACAACTCTTCTGGACAACTCTCCTGATCAGTATATTTAATCTTTTTGCATCAGAGCACTTTCTGCATAGAGTTGACTTCTCTGGACAACTCTCCTGATGAAAACCTTTGAGTAGTCTTGTCCTTTTGAGCTAGGTAAGCTTGTTTTTGCATATGGCTAGCTTCTTTGGACAACTCTCCTGATCAGAGCTTTATGAATATTTTCTCTGGACAACTCTCCTGATAAGAGCATCTTAGATTTCATAGAGTGTCCTTGCTCTTAAGTGATTGTTCCAGAATTTGAGCCTTGAGGGGACTTGATCTTGATCATCTTCAAAGCATAGGTTCCCCATCAAATTGTGCATCTAATTGTCTAAGAGCTACCTAACATTTCAGCTTCTCATCTAGCCTATAATCTATATGTTCTAACATTCTTAGAACATATTTATATTGACTTAGGCATGTCTCAGGGGGTTTTGGTATTAGATCAAAACATATCTCATTTTATTCCCAACAATTTCCCCCTTTTTGATGATGCCAAAACCTATACAACTTAAGCAAAAGTGACTTGTCTACACCTATTACATGTATCTTCAGAAGACATGACTGAGGTCAATATTCCTGAAAAATAATGTGTTAGTGTATTCACTGTTTTTGTTGCAAGTAGGTTTTAAGATAGGCATAGAGAGATTTGTGTTTCTTGATTCAAAATAAGTTCAACTATCATTCATTCAAAAATCATTATAGGCATGTTGATAGTTGAAATTAACATATCAGAGCATGAATCAATACATCAGAGCAATTTATTAAAATAATATTTTCAGCATCAGAGCACAGAACTTGTATCAGAGCAATCTTTAATAGATCAGAGCAACCAGATTAACACATCAGCAAACTTGACCATATTTCAGCATAGTTGATCATTCAAGTAAGGTCAGAAGACTTAGCCATTTCAAAGATCATCCTCAGGAGGTGGCAGCATTCCATACTGTGCCCACACTCTTCTTTTCAGTGCCATGGATTCTTGGTTGGTTCCCTTGGGTCCAAGAACCATCTTGTTCAGCTTAAGGATCTCAGTAAATTCCCTCAGAATTCTTGCTTGGTCAATCCATCCTTCAAGTTTTGGAGGCATGTATATGATTGGCTTGGGAGCTGTGAGTTCAAATCTTGCAATGTCAGCAGCTGCAAGTAGTTGTTGATACAACTCTCTGTAGTATTCTAGCATGAACTCAGTGAAGGCAGAGTTTGCATCTCCTCCATTCCATCTGTCAATGACATAGTAGTCATAGACAAACTCCCTTTTGGCTTCTTCCCATGTGTCATTCAGTTGAATTGGCACCCATTTATCCAAGTGTGGATATTTGGTGTCCATTGGGATTAGAAGCTGAGGCTTCATCTTGCTGTAAGTTGCTCTTCTCCTTCTTGGTTTTTGAAAGTTTGCTCTTCTTTCATCTCTTGCTCTGTTGGCTTCTTCCATCAGATCCATTTTCTCTTGGGCCCTCATCATGGCCAGTTTTTGTTGTGTTTCAGGGTCTTTGCCATACCCTTCATGAAACAGTTTTGATGGATCAAGAGCTAGGACTGTTGTCTTCTTCTTAGGTTCAGGTCCAAATCCTTCAGCAAATAACTCTTCAATGTCTTCAGAGGACTTGGTACCTTCAGCAGTTTTTCCAGATTCAGAAGATTTGTCCTCTTCAGTAGTTTTGGCTTTCTTTGATGTAGGCTCATCCTCATCAATTCTGAATTCAGGTGGAAGATCAAGGCTGCTAGGAAAGTCAGTGAATTTCTCAATTTGTCTCTTCTTTCCTTGGGCCTTCTTGATTTTTCCTCTGGTTTGGACACCTTCAGCATCTTTGTCCAAACCTGACACTTCACCACCTGGTCTTTGCTGTTTCCTTGCCCTCTCTTCTTGAGCTGAGGCCATTGAGTTTTTCAATGCCAATGCTAACTGCTCCTCTTCATCCAAATCTTCCAAGTTCAGCATTTCTGGCTCTTTTCCCTTTCCTTCAGGGACTTTGTCCTTCCCTTTCACTGGACTCCCAATCACCAAGGCACCTTTTGCTCTAGCTCTTTCCCTTTCCCCCTTTTTGGCAGCATCAAAACACTGGGGCTTGAGGTCACTCATTGTTGAGGCCATCAGGGATTGGGCCTGGTTTAGGGACTTCATCTCCTCCAACAAATATACATTCTCATCATGTATATTCTGCATTCTATCACTGCTCAAGCTAAGGAAAGCTAGAACAGGCTTCATCTTTTGTTGGACAACCTCTTCCATGGCTGTTTTCAGAGATGCATCCAGTTGGTCTTTTAAGAGCTCAGTTAGGTTGGCCACTGCACCTTCAGCAATGTTGGCCAGTACTTCTTGGGAAAATTTTTCTGAGGCAGCTTTGACCATAGCTAGCCTTTGCTCTTCTGCTCTTCTCTTTTGCAGTGCAGTCTTCTTACCAATTGCTTGTTTGACAGTTAGCCTGAGAGCTTTGACATTAGCATTGTGATTGTTTCTCAGCAGCTTTTGTTCTTTCTTGACCTCCTCTGAGATGGCTTCCATGGTTGATTTGGCACTTTGAACTTCAGTGGAGATGGTTTGGAGACCAGATTCCACACCACTGATTCTTGCCTCAAGAGTTGGTAGCACAACATCTTCAGAGCCAGTGAGCCTCATTTCTACAGATGCTAGAGTCCTTCCTTGCTCATTCAATGCTCCTGAAGTTTCAGCATGAGCAGATTGGACTTGATGAGTCAAGGAGTCCAACTTCTCTGAGTGCAGTCCAAGTAAGGCTTGAGCTGAGCCTGTGTCAACTTGGATAGGTGCATCTGTTAAGAACTCATCTGCAAAAATTTGATCAAGAGAAATACCTGCAACATCAGATAAATCAAACAAGTTAGGAAATAAGCACTCATCACCCTCAATTTCTTTTATATAAGACTCTGATACATCAACAGTCTTCTTCTCATTTTCAACTTTTTCTTTTCTCCCTTCTGTAATAATGATCTCACTCAAGGAATCAGGCCTCCTCTCATCAAGGGATTCTTGAAGTTCAGATTTGACTTCAAGAATAACCTGTCCTTCCTCACTTATTCCACCCTCATTTGGTGGTACACTCACTATCTTAGTGATGACTACCTCTCTTTCATCCACAACTCCCTCTGATTTATCAATTAAACTCTCCTTTTCAACTCCTTCTCCTAATCCTGCAGCATCTCCACCTTCAACAAGGTTCAAAGATGGCAGTTGTGGGGAGATCACAGTGCTTATATCAGCAGCCACTGAGTCATCCTGAATGAGTAAGGGCTGATCAGTGTCCAACTCTTCTGACACTGAATAGGCCTTAATCAAACTAGCCTCTAGTACAGGAACCTCAACATCTTTAGGCTGTGCCTTGGGTTCAGAAGAACCTTCATTGGCAGATGTGTCTTTGGTTGTGTTACCACCCTTGGTCAACACCTCTGAAGTTACAGAGCCTTTCCTATGATAGGTTTTGGGAGGATTGGAAAGTCTATCTGCTACAGAAGACTTGGGTTGAAGGGGTTCAGGGAGGTTGGCTTGAGGGGTTTCAGGAGGGTTGGGATTTGAAGGGTTTGAGGGATCATCAGGGGAATCATCATCATTAGAGCCACTGTCAGGGTGTTTGATTCCCTTGGCTTTTCTTTCTTTCTCCTCTTCAATCTTATTGGCTACCAACTTTGCAAAAATCTCCTCATCAATGAGGAATCTTGTCTTTGAAACTCCAGCAAAGTGTAGCAATCTGTTTTCCTCTATTTGCCACCAGTTTGCACCTTTATCTTGGATGACTTGTGATATCTCCATCATAGATTTATCTTTTACATCAACAAGCATCCTCAAATCATGAAAGGCCTTCTGAATTCTTGGAAATTCAGCAAGTTGTGGATACAAACTGTCCACAGTAGCCTTGGCTCCTCCTCTGAGCATACTCTCAAAAGTATACTCCTCCTCATCTCCACTTGAATGGGGACTTTGGGTTATAGGGGAGTTGGCTCTGGGTTCTCCTAATGTGGCTTTAGGTAGATTAAGTTCAGGGATCTTGGCTTCAGATGGGTTGGGTACAGTAGAAGGATCTTCAGTTGCTTTAGAGAGCAATGAATCTGAAGGGGCTTTACTCAGGGGGGTTGGCTCATGAAGTGCATGCTCTAAGAGCTTTGAATAGTTGAGCATGGATGAGTCAAGGGGAGACAGGAGTCTTGTCTCATCTACTGCTAAGTCAGTAAGCACATCTATGCCACTTCTTTGTTCATTCCCTTCAGGAGAATATCTCTTAGTGAGATTTACAGGGGTAATGGGTTGGTTGGAAGGGGTAACATGGGTTTCAGGGGAGTTAGGCTCAAGATACTGAATTTCAGGGAGGTTGGCCTCTATGGGTTGATCTTCAGGGACTTTGGATTCTGGAGTTCCAGAACCAGATGAATTGGTCCTTGACATGGATTTGGCCCTGCTTTCAGCTCTGCTCTCCCTTAGAGCCAATTGAAGAGACCTCTCTTCTTGTAGCTCCAACACCTTTTCAGTAGGTTTGGCCCTTCTCTTGCTGGCCCTGCTACTTCCACTTCCTTCCTTCTCAGGGACAACTTCCCTGATTCTCTTATCACCCTTAGACTTTTGTCTAGTCTCATTGTACTTTTGCCTGAGTTCTTCTGAATGATCAGATGGCACTTGTACACCTTCTCTAGCAACTTCTTCAATCTCAGCTGAAGCATCTGAATTCTCTTCTGAGATTCTCTGAGACATTTTTCTTGTCTTTACAGCCCTGGCCTTTGTTCTCTTTTTCATCTTAGGCTTCTCTTCCTCCTGTTCTTCAGCAGGCTTGGCCAGTAGCATCCTTCTTTTCTCAGTTTTCTTACTGAGCTTTCTGAACAGGATCTTTTGAGCTGGGAGAGGCTTTGCAAAGGTCTGCATCTGGGAATAGTGGGAAAACCTCTCAATCAACAAGCTTGCCCTGGTGCAATACTTGATTTTCCCTTCTAGCACCACCTTATTGTGGGCTTTCACCTTAAATTTAGCCTTCTCCTTCATCATTTCAGACATGATGAAGGTCCTCCAATCAAACTTGATGCCTTTATCACTGGCATCAATTATGGCAGCCATGATTCTGATCCTTGGTTGGCTGACCTGCTCTAGGCTTCCAGTGTTGCTTAAGAGGCTCTTAGCAACTACCTCAAACAGATTAAGAAACTCTGGCTTGAGAGTTTTCTTGTTTTGAGTTGAGGAGAGAGGGCCTGGAACTAATAACCACTCTTGGGCTATTTCCTCTTCATGTCCAGTGCCATACACTTCTGGATTCCTTCCCTCATAAGGCAATCCAAAGGCTCCTTCCAGATCCTCTGAGGAGAATTTCACCCTGTGGAATCTCTCCTCCTCCTCTCCTTCTGCAGTGTAAGCTAACCTGGTTGAGACTTCTCCATCTTCAGGTTTGCCTCTCCACTTTAGGAAGGCAAAGAATTCTGCCATGTAACTTTCCAAGCAAGAGCTTGGTCTTTCTTCCAAGAACTGTTGGAGACCAGCCCTTCTCAACCATCTTAGGGTTGGAGTAATCTCAGGTTCTTCACTTTCAAAGGAAATAATGGGTTCAAAGTGAAGATTGTTTTTGTTGCTAAGATAGGCAAAATCCAGGTCTAGATCCTTGTTGGAGAAATCAACAAGCATCTCAGGTCTAACCTTGGGGGCCATTGAAAATTGCAGAGAAAAAGTTTGATGAAGAATGAGAGAGTTTGAAGAACTTTTGAGTTAGGGTTTCGAATACTTGGGGAAGAAGTGTTTGTGGGTATCTTAAGACTTGTGAATATTCTAAAAAGAATGTTTGTCAATGAGTTGGTAAGGTCTTGATACAATTCAAAGGTGAAAAAAAATGGAAATCCAAAATGGACGGCTAGGATTGATTTCAGGGGAGTTGTCCATTCTTGATCCAATGGTCAAAAGCCAATGAAACAGTGAAATAACTGTTTTATTCAAAACGTGGGTGGTTTTAAATGTTTGTTTAAGGCTGGGGATTTTTCGAGATAGATCATGTCCCAAAAATTTTAATGCAAACAAGAGTTAAATCTTGGCATTTAATGCATGGAAAGTGACCTTTTGGGTGGGAGACAAATTAAATCCCAAAAAGGTGAAAACTGTATTTCAAAGGGACAGATTTCGAAATAGGTATTGATCACCAAAAATAGGTGCTTATCAAACCAAGGAATTTGTTTGATAGCCAGGACAACTTATCTGACCCTACATGGACAAGTGTCCTGAAGAAAGGTGGACAAAGGTCCTGAATGTTAATGGACAAGTGTCCTGAAGAGGTAAGGTCATGTTTCTGAATTTCAGTAGACTTGACCAAGTCTGCTGAAGTTTGATTTTGTTTCCCCCTTAATCAATGAGCTTCTTTGGACTTATTTGTCCAACTTCCCTGGATCAAGTAATCCCAACTCTGCTGATAGCTCCAGAAATCTTGCTTCTGCAAGTGGCTTGGTTAATATATCAGCTTTTTGATGGTTAGTGTGAATCTTGACCAACTTGATGTCCTTCTTCTCCACATGGTCTCTAATGAAGTGGTGCTTGATGTCCACATGCTTGCATCTTGTGTGTAAGACAGGATTTTGTGATATAGCAATGGCACTATTGTTATCACAAAATATTGGCACTTCAGTAGAGTTGACTTTGTAGTCTCTTAGTTGTTGTCTTAACCATAGGATTTGAGCACAACAACTTCCAGCAGCAACATATTCAGCTTCAGTGGTGGAAGTGGCCACTGTGTTCTGCTTCTTGGAGAACCATGAAATAAGCTTGTTGCCTAAGAATTGACAAGTCCCTGAAGTGGACTTTCTGTCAATCCTACATCCTCCATAATCAGCATCTGAGTAGCCAGTTAGCTCAATATTGTCATCAGCAGGGTACCAAAGGCCTAGATTCTCAGTGCCTTTGAGGTACCTCAAAATCCTCTTTGCAGCCTCAAGGTGGCTTTTCTTAGGATTTGCTTGAAATCTGGCACAAACACCTACTGCAAAGGTGATGTCAGGTCTGCTGGCAGTGAGATAGAGGAGTGATCCAATGATTCCTCTATACTCAGTAGAGTTGGTTGGAATACCACTCTCATCAGGATCCATCTTCCAATTTGTGTTCATTGGGATCCTTACTGGCTTGCTAGTTGTACACCCAAACTTTTTGATCATCTCTCTGGTGTACTTAGCTTGGTTGATGAAGATTCCTTCTTTAGATTGCTTGACTTGTAGACCCAAAAAGAAGTTCATCAACCCCATCATTGACATCTCAAACTTGCTTTGCATGAGCTTGGAGAATTTCTCACACAGCTTCTCATTTGGGGATCCAAAAATTATGTCATCCACATAAATTTGGACAAGCAAGATGTCCTCTCCTTCAGAGATTCTGAAGAGAGTTCTGTCCACAGTTCCCTTGGTGAATCCATGATCCAAGAGGAATTGTGACAGTGTATCATACCAAGCTCTAGGGGCTTGTTTGAGTCCATATAGAGCTTTCTTGAGTCTGTAAACTTGGTTCCCAATTTCAAAACCTGGTGGTTGCTCCACATAGACTTCTTCTTTCAAGACTCCATTCAGAAAGGCACTCTTGACATCCATTTGGTATACTTTGAACCTCTTGTGAGCTGCATAGGCTAGAAAGAGCCTTATTGCTTCTAGCCTTGCCACAGGTGCAAATGTCTCATCATAGTCAATGCCTTCATGTTGGCAGTACCCTTTTGCCACTAGTCTTGCTTTGTTTCTGACAATCACATCATTTTCATTCTTCTTGTTCTTGAACACCCACTTTGTTCCAATAACATCTTGATGTGAAGGTCTATCCACCAGCTCCCATACTTCATTTCTGGTGAATTGGTTTAGTTCTTCCTGCATGGCTGTGATCCAATTGGCATCTTGAAGTGCTTCCTCAACATCACTTGGTTCTTGCTCTGACAGGAAACAACAGAAAAGAGCACTTTCACCATGGAATCTTCTTGTTTTGACTCCAATACTTGGGTCACCAAGTATTAGATTAGTAGGATGGTCAGATAACCAAGTCCTTCTTTTTCTGATCTCTTCAGTAGAGTTGTCCTCTACTGAAGTTGAGTCATTTTGATCATAGAATTCAGGATAATTTAATGCAGGATCTAATTCAGGATCATAATCAGGGATGTTGTCCTCAATGTCAGGGACATTGGCATTTTCAACATTTTGAGTTCCCCCTTGATTATTTGACCCATTGACTACCTCAGCAGGAACTGCTTCTTCATTGGTAGTTGTTACCTGGATGTGAACTGGGATTGGTTCATTCAGTTCACCATTTCCATCTGTGGGATTTGTTTCAGGAAGGTTGCCTTCAGGATGGTTGTCCAGTATTGTATGTTCAGGTAGATTGGATTGGACAACATCTATGAATTTAGTGTCTTTGTCTTTTAGGCTTAATCTGGTTGTCCTCTGTGTGATTTCTTCAGGTTCCAAATGATCATTCCTGATCTCAAAGATAGACTCATCAAACACAACATGAGGTGTTTCTTCCACTATAAGGGTTTTCTTGTTGTAGACTCTGAAAGCTCTACTGATTTGAGAGTATCCAAGAAATACTCCCTCATCAGCTTTGCTGTCAAAGGCTTTTAACTGTTCTTTCCCATTATTGTGAATGAAACATTTACAACCAAATATATGAAAGTATGACACTTTAGGCATTCTTCCTTTCCAGAGTTCATAGGGGGTTTTGTCTTGCCCCTTAGTGATCAAACATCTATTTTGAGTATAGCATGCAGTGTTTATAGCTTCAGCCCAAAACCTCTTAGGTAAATTTGAGTCAGCAATTAGAGTTCTAGCAGCTTCTTTTAAAGTTCTATTCCTTCTTTCTGCAACTCCATTTTGTTGGGGAGTTCTAGCTGCTGAAGTTTCATGGGCTATTCCTTTTGATGTGCAGTACTCATTGATGTATGAATTGATGAACTCAGTGCCTTTATCAGATCTTATCTTGATAATGCTAAGGCTTTTCTCATTTGACAATCTCTTGAGAAGTTCAGGTAGTTTGACTTGTGTTTCCTTCTTGTTAAGGAGAAATACTACCCATGTGAACCTAGAGAAGTCATCTACTACCACTAATGTGTATTTTCTACCATTTATGCTTGAAGGGGTAATTGGTCCAAACAGATCCATATGTAGAAGTTCAAGTACCCTTTCAGTGGAGATGACTGGTTTTCCCTTAAATGAGGCTTTAATCTGTTTTCCTTCTTGACATGGCTTACACACATGTTCTTTAATGAAAACCTCATTAGGTAGTCCTTTAACTAATGTATTTCTAGCAAGTTTATTCATAGATTTGAAGTTCAGGTGGTTTAGCCTCTTGTGCCATAGCCAACTTTGTTCACTAGAACTTTTAGCAATAAAACATGCAGCATCAGTAGACTTGTCCCAGTCTGCAAAATACACATTTCCCTTCCTAGTTCCAGTCAATAGGGTTTGTTGAGTTTTATCTTTAACTAGACACTTTCCACTTGAGAACTCAACATTAAAATCTTTATCACAGAATTGACTGATACTCAGGAGGTTATATTTGAGACCAGCTACATAAGATACATTGGTTACTTTGATGTTACCAATCATCAAAGTACCATAACCTTTTGTTGTTGCTTGTGAGCTGTCTCCAAAGGTGACATTTGGGCCTTCTTTTTCAATAAAATCAGAGAGGAGTTCCTTGTTTCCAGTCATGTGCCTTGAGCATCCACTGTCAAGGTACCATGCTGTCTTTTTGTTCATGCTCCTCTTCTTGTGGCCCACTGGTACCTGCAATTAGATAGGTTTAGGTACCCTTTGAGTTTTGGGTCCTGAGAGGTTAGCTGTACCTTTGGGAATCCAAACTTGCCTAATAACCCTGATTGATTCAAGGTGGCTAAGTTGATTTCCTAGTGTATCAACATACACTGTCCTTCCCTTAAATGCCTTTGGGAAAGTATGTGTGAATGTGTTAACTCTGTAAATTTCAGAGGAGTTGTCCACTCTTCTGAATTTAAGAGTTCTTTGTGCAGCTTGTTGAAATCTTTGAGGAAAGGTTTTCTTATGACCATTACCCTTTGGCATGAAGGGTTTTGGTTGTCTCATTTTATTCTGCCTTAGAGGATAGTTTTCCTTAGGTCTATTCAGCTGAGGCTTTCTCAGATGAGTTGGCCTAGGCTGATTATACCTTGGATAATTCCTCTGAACATTGTTCAGGAGAGTTGCCCTGCCATTGGGTCTACTCTGCTGACCAATATTCCTCTTGTGTTCAGGAGCTTTGGCCATTTCCTTAGGTTTTGGCCTATTCTCCTGAATCACTTGAGTAGGCATTTCATTCAATTTGCCATTTCCTTTGTTCAGTGGCTGAATTACTTCATTTTCAGCTTGTTGTGCCACTGACTTAACAAAGATTCTCTTAGTGTTACTTGTGGATGCAACACTAAGACAAGGTGAAGATTCAAATGGATCAAAACCTAATCCACTTCTTTGAGCCATAGGTCTTTGATAACTTTGAATTTCCTCTATTGCTCTAGAGGATTTGTTCAAAGCAGACATCTTTGATTTCAGGCTCTCTTCACTTGATTTAAGAATATCATACTCATGTGAGAGATTTTCAAATTTGGCATTTAGGATTTTAAGTTCAAATTCTTTTCTCTTCTGAGAGAGAAGTTGATCATCAATCTCCTTTTGTTGGTCAACTATCCTGAGATTTGCTTCCTCAAGCTTTCTCAAGGCTTGTTGATACAACTCAGTAGACTTGACATCAACAGCTACCTCAGAGTTTTTAGAAAGTTCAATAGCCAATCTTTCATTTTCTTTCACACAATTATCATGAAATTCTTGTAATCTAGTGAAATCTTCCATCAACTTTCCCAAGGAAAGTTTCAGGTTAACCTCACTAGTGTTTTGTGAGATGAATGATGGTGAACTAGAAGTAGAGGATACCTCATCATCCTCAAGAGCCATGTTGCAAACATCATCATCATCATCACTGTTGGAGAATAGTCCATCAGAAGAGTTGAAACTTTCAGCACTATCAGATTCTTCACCAGCCATCATGGCTTTTCTATTGGTGAATTTTCTGTCTCTTTTTGCTTGTCTTTCTCTTCTTTCTTTAGAGCTTAGTTCAGGGCAGTCATATTGGAAGTGCCCTTTCTTTTTGCAGTTGTAACACAGATCTTCATCATCATCCTTCTTGGATTCATCTCTTCTCTTAGATGATGAGGGTTCAGCTCTACTGGATCTTCTCCTATCAGAGGACTTGTCCTCTGATCTTTTCTCTTCAGGCTTTTTGTCCTCAGCCTGATCTTCAGGGGAGTTGTATCTTCTCCTGAATTTGTTGTCTTGGTAGAATTTCTTGTATCTACCAAACCTTGTGTTGAGCTTGTCAAACCTTCTAGCCATCAAGGCTAGTTCTTCCTTCATTTCAGTCTTAGAGACTGACTTTGATGATCTGGGAGTGGGTTGTATTTCTGGTTCAGCAACTTTGGCTTTGAATGCCACTCCCTTGGTAGGGTTTGAAGATTCCTCAACAGGCTTTCTTCTATTGAGGTCAAACTCATAGGCTTTAAGTTCTGAGAATATTTGTTGCATGGGCATAGTGGAGAGATCTTTGGTATTCTGCATCATTACAGCATAGACATCCCACTTTTGAGTGAGACTCCTTAGGATTTTCAGTCCAACCTCTCTCTTGGTGTAGACCTTGCCCAATGAGTTAATCTCATTCATCACATCAGTGAATCTACCAGCAAATTTGTCAATGGACTCATCAGACTCCATTGAGAATTGTTCAAACTTCTGCACAGCAACTTGGAGCTTGTTCTCCTTGATCTTTTCAGTGCCCTCACACATTTCAGCAAGAGTATCCCAAATTTCTTTATCCGTTGTGCAGTGGTAGACTCTTCCCATAACTGCATCTGGAATTGTTTGATAGAGAGTGTTCATGGCAAGATAATTCAAATTATCTTTCCTCTTTTCATCAGCAGTGAAGTCATCCTCATCTTTGGGAATCAGTTCCCTTATATCTGCTCTTTGTGCATCTGTTACCCTGGGGTTAGTTTGAGTAAACACAAAAGGTCCTCTTGTGATTACTCTTAACATGTCTGTATGAAGAGATGCAAGATGAGCCCTCATTCTAATTTTCCAGAATTCATAATTGTCTATTGAAAACATGGGCAGTTTGTGATGAGAAATGTGATTGACTGGATTTGTGGCCATGTTGTCTAATCCTTGAACAGCAGGTGGAGGAACAGCATTGTTGTTGGCCATATCTCACAAATAATCAGTTAGTTACTAAATGATGGATTTCAGAAAGAGATCAGTTCAGTGACCACACAAATATGAGAGTTTTGAAAATCAAGATGAATTTTCAGAAGCAGTGGTCTGTGAACCCCTGCTCTGATACCACTTGTTGGTCCTGAAAGGAGTAGATAACAAGTGTATGGGGGGGGGGGAATACACTTGTATGCAAATTCTTTTTCAACTAGATCAAACCAGAGCTCAGCAAGGTTGTCTTGGACAACTCTGCTGAAGATGAGTAACTCTTCTAAGATAATCAATCTACTAAGTACTATTGAGTACTTAGTTGAATAACTATCTAGGGGAGTTATATGTGCGGAATAGTGGTTGGCCCTTTAAGTTTAGACTCCTTTAATTTCTGAAATCACTTAGTCAATGCAACACAGTCCAGTTAAGCTTCAGGGAAGTTGTCCAAAACAGTTTTGCACAGTCTTTGAATATGTATCTTTGAAAGATCAGTTTTGTGTGCAGTGTTGAATGATTGTAAGTACTTGTAAAGCAAAACAACACAAGAGTTTATAGTGGTTCAGAGACTCAAGCTTCTACATCCACTTTCCCTGATTTAACAGGATAATTCCTTCACTCTTGGAATTAACTTGTTTTATAGTGCCAAGGTGCACTTGATCAAGAACACCACTCCTTGGTGAATTGATCCCTAGGATGTCTAGAGTCCTAGTACCCTCTTCTCAACTCAGAACTGAATTGTTCTTCTCTCAACAGTCAGCTCCTACCACTTCTACTACTACAACCTTCTCACTTTCACTCTTGAAAGGTGTAAGGGTTGAAGTAAGGTTCCAACTAATGAGATATCCTTTACAATGAAGATCAGTGTATAAGGATAGGATATCTCTCTAAGCTTGTGTATGGATATACAATTGGGTTCAGCTTAGATGAAGTGTTTGAAGACTAAGATAGTCTTTGAAAGCTTTGAAAGCACTTTGTAGGATTGTTGGATTTTCTTGTCAAGGTTGAGGTACTTTCAAATGGTCTTCACACTTCTGTATTTATAGACAAAATGGAGGATTTGCCCGTTGGAGAGGCAGCCCCAAATTGCTATAAATGTCTTCCTTGAGTTCTTCAAACTTGGAAGACAGATTCTTGATAGTGACATGTCCTCATTTGGGTAATAAACGGCTGTAACAGTTTTGTCTTCATTCTGCAGCACTTTTCCCAATGTTTGACTTCTTGTTAGGACTTGGACATGGCTTCTGAAGGTTGATCAATGATAAGACAACATTCCTTATCATCCGGACAACTCTCCTTATCACTATCAGCAGTTTTGCTTTTCAGCATGGTTGGCTTGCTCTTCTTCAGATGACTTGGCTCTTTCCCTTTATTTCTCTTGAGTATGGTCTTAGCTCATTCCTTTGAGGACCTTTAGGGACTTGTTGTCTCAATCTCTTCAGCACAGTTGATCTCAGGCTTTCAGAGCACTTGATCTTGGTCAATTTAGCTGAGACAACTCTTCTGGACAACTCTCCTAATCAGTATATTTAATCTTTTTGCATCAGAGCACTTTCTGCATAGAGTTGACTTCTCTGGACAACTCTCCTGATGAAAACCTTTGAGTAGTCTTGTCCTTTTGAGCTAGGTAAGCTTGTTTTTGCATATGGCTAGCTTCTTTGGACAACTCTCCTGATCAGAGCTTTATGAATATTTTCTCTGGACAACTCTCCTGATAAGAGCATCTTAGATTTCATAGAGTGTCCTTGCTCTTAAGTGATTGTTCCAGAATTTGAGCCTTGAGGGGACTTGATCTTGATCATCTTCAAAGCATAGGTTCCCCCTCAAATTGTGCATCTAATTGTCTAAGAGCTACCTAACATTTCAGCTTCTCATCTAGCCTATAATCTATATGTTCTAACATTCTTAGAACATATTTATATTGACTTAGGCATGTCTCAGGGGGTTTTGGTATTAGATCAAAACATATCTCATTTTATTCCCAACACCAAGAAACCACATACCAAAGTTTATCCTTACCCTCAACAGAATATGTTGAACCCTTTATCTCATCTACTTCAGATCAGACGATAGTTGCCACTGCAACAACTGAGTTAGAGACCCCATCTACTCAGACCCCAACTGAAGCTAGATTCGAATCCTTGGTCTACTATCCCATGTGTCTGAGAGAGAAGCGAATCCGTTCGAAGATGAGCAAAAATTTGAAGAAGCAGCTCTCATCTGTCGAAGTCGACTACTCTTCAGAACAGTTTGAGAAACTGGTTAGAATATGCACTTGGGTGGCCTTGAAGAAGTCTGGTACAGACGATCTCTTCGAAGTCATCTTAGGGAAAGGTGGCATTTCTAATTTCATGGATTGGGAAATGGAGCAGAAGGAGAATAGTGGTGTTTGTGACCACTCAGAGCTTTTCCCAAATCATGCTATCACTGCTCTTGCCAAAAGATTACTTGGTAATTCTGACGACTTGATGAGTTCAGAATTCCAGTTTGATGTGGGTGTTCAGGTTCCAGAATTTGATATTGTGCAAGATATTGTGCTGTTTGAAGCTGATCAAGCTGAGTTGATCCAGTCTACTGATCCAGTCATAGATTTAGACAATGTCTCAGATCAGTTGAGAGGCATTGTGTTCAAATTTCAGATGGACCATGCTGATAGTCCACGGTCAGATTTCAAGTTTATTAATCGATATTCTGATTTTTTACTTCCCATTGAGTTATGTGGATACATGGAGAGGTTGCATGCCTTATTGAAGAAGGACGTGGCTACTGTTGAAAGGAAGGCTCGTGAAGCAAGGTTAGCTATTATTCCTTACTCTCCCCAACTTAATTTAAGAGCTATTGCTGGAAGTGTGCTTCCGGAGGTTGAACTAGTCGAAGACGAGGTCTTGACTACTGCTTTAGAAGATCAGTTGGTGAAAGTTTTGACAACTCCAGTAGATGAAGTCATGATTGATGTTACTCATGTTGAGGTTGGACAGTCGTCTCAAGCTATCCCAGCCGCCTCAATAGATGAGTTGAAAGAAGAATTGAAGGCTGTCCTCAAATCGTCAATTGATGAGTTTCTTAAGTCTGAATTGAAGAAAACTCTGGTTGAACAAAACAGTGTCCTAGTGACAAGTTCAAAAGATATGATCGTGAATGCAGTCAATCAGATAGATGATGAATACAGACAACATATGTTTGAACAGCTTGAAGGATTTCTCCAAGATCAGGTTGAATACTCAGAAAAGAGTTCAGTCGATTTTGCTCGTGTACTAGCTACTGAATCCAGGAAGTTGGAAAGAGTCTACAGAGCCAAAATCGAAGTAGCTGATGTTCAGAGGAAAGAAGCCTATGATCAGTTAGCACAAGCAAGAGATATTATTCGTGCTATGACTGAAGAAAACCGGAAGCTACGTCTGACTGCAACCCATTTTAAGAATGAGTTGAATTTATCTACTCAGAAGCTGGAGTTGGTGGCGACCAGACTTGATAAGATGAGTCAGGAAGGTTCTCATCAAAGGCAGATTGAAAACGCTACAAACCTTATGAAGCAAGCTATAATGGACGAAATGACTCGTTTCACTTCTCTTTTCTCTCTCAAGGCATCTGATGAAGCCAAAAAGGGGGAAGAGGCAAGTCGAGTTGAATTTGTTGCTGAAGGTGAGAAAGATACATCTAGTGCTGAACCAGAGGCTAAAGATGCTGCTGAAGCCATGCAAGATCTTAAGAGGCCTAAGAGAGGCAAAGGCAGGTTGGTTAAGACTGCTGAACTTGACCAAGCCAGGGCTGAAGCAGATGAGTTGAAGAAGAAGGAGAAGGGCAAGGCTATTGCATCTCCAGAAGCTGAAGTTCAGACAAGAATAGTATCGAAAAGGAAGTCTATTCATATTGAAGAACCTACTCCTGAGTCAACTGTTATGAAGAAGCAAAAGATTGATGAGCCAAGTGATGAAGCTCATTATGCTAAGAAGAAGAAAGTTGAGAAGCACATTGAAAGTTTGTTAAAGCAGAAGTCTGATGAAGATCAAATAGAAGACAAGCTCATTGACCACTTCATTGATAAATAGCATCGTCAAGAATGGATGAAAGTGAAAAGGCAATGGGAACTAGATCACTGGATTATCAGGAAGTTTGGAGATTCTGATAACTCTGACGATCTCTATGCTATGTTTGATAAATTCATGGAAGGACAACATAGGATGCTCTGGAATTTGATCATAAGGATCTCTGCTAGTGCGAATTTTAATATTCTTGTTCCTGGTTTTCCGAAATGGAAGTGTCCCATGACTAGTTCTGGTAAAAGGGCTGATGTTAACCAGATCAAGAAGTATGAAGATGAGCTACTGGACAAAGAGAAGATTGAAGATGAAGAACATATCAAGGATATTCATACTAGACTACTAAATGCTTTCTGTGTTCCAGATTCAGAAAGAGGTAACTTTTCAGTATAGTTTAGTTTTGTTTTGATTTTGTTATTTTTGAAAGATGTGTAATATCTACTGATTCATATTTGAATGAATGAAAAAAATTAAGTACTATTTGGTGTTAAAAACAAGATAACTACTTAACTAGTCTACTAATGAAAAAAGATTCAAGTAGTTTTGGCTTCATCAAAAAGGGGGAAATTTTTGGGATATGAATCCTAGACAAGTTCTAAATGATGAAAAGATGAGATGAAGTTTTGATAAGCCAAAAATAGTTTGAATATTTTCTAAGTGTTGACTAATCTAGTCTAGTTGAGTTGAAGTCATCTTGAACAGATCAGTAGAGTTCACATGAAAAGAAAAGTATTGTTTATATTTAAAAGATAAGTACGATGTATAAGTACTTCATATCTGTTCGTATATGTTTACATTGATTAGTTTGTTGTTGAGCTATAATTGTTGTATAGAGCTCATGATATTTCTATGTAATAGATAGATTTGTTGTATAGATTTATAAGTTGACTGAGCTTGTGTTATAAAAGTTTAATGTAATGTAATAGTCTTGTTAGGTTAGATGATAGGACTAGATTAGTTCTATTAGAGTCTACTGCACAAGAAGAGAAGACCAGTCTACTACTCAAGACAGGTGGACTACAAGACAAGTGCATCTACTAGACTACACAAGACAAGTCAACATGAAGTTGGTTACAAATACGCGTGAAAAATAAGGATGGAGAAGTTAGTTATGGAATAACTAATTCGTAACAAGAAACGCGTGTATGGATAAGAAGATTCAGTTGAAGTCAGTTATCAAGAAAGGTTGGTTACAACTACCTGAGTTCTTGAAGTTCGAAGTCTATAAATACTTGAAGGAGTTTATCATTTAAAGACTACTGATTACTGAGATACTAATACGACTACTGAAATATTGATACTGCAAGCATTATTGAAGATTCAAGTGAAGAAATTTCTCTCAGAGATTGAAGTTCAGAAAGTGAAGCTACACAAGTCAAGTGAAGATCAAAGAAGGCTACTACTGAACGAAGAGAAGTTTTATTTTCTTTTGTTGTTTCAAGTTGCTAGATACTTGTAAATCGCTAGTAAGATCGAAGAGGCACTTGGTAGTGTTATCGAGAAGATCTAAGTCTTATTTCTTGGGACTTAAAGCCACAAGAACATATTACTCCATTGGACGAGTTAATAAGAATTTCACAACTGGGTTTGTGAGAGTGGATGTAGACAAGTTGTCGAACCACTATAGATCGTTGTGTGTTGATTTACTCTACTGTTTTGATTGTTTAAATTGCTTAATTGTTTTAACTATTTAACTGAACTTGACTAGTTGAGTATAGAACAGAGTTCTCGAATATAAGTTGAGTATAATCTTGAATTGGGCTCATTGTTAATTTCGTATTCCGCATATTGTACTTTGATATTTCGAAAGATTTTTGAAAAGTCTATTCACCCCCCTCTAGACATTTTCACTAGCTTACTCGTTATTAACTCAACTTGGGACCAACAAGTGTTATCAGAGCAGTAGTTTTCGAACTGCTGTTTCTTGGTAACCGACTTAAGACTTAGGGTGAAGTCTTGGTCTTTGATTGTTCTTGTATACGTGTTCTTGATCAAATATTCTTGTTATATCTGTTTCGTGCTCCCTGTTCTTGACTTATCTGTTATTCTTGATCGTAACTCGACTTAGCACTTATTTCTTGAAATCATGTCTCTTGAGATCAGCGCTAACAAGTTACCTAAGTTCCAGGTACAAGACTATGACTATTGGAAACTAAGGATGGAAGCCATCTTCAGTTCCACTCACGACTTAATGATCTCCGTCATCACTGAAGGTCCGATAGTGACCATGATCCCAAACACTGCTGCCCTCGACGCAAATCAACCCGTGGGTACACTCGTCAAGAAACCAAGGCCAGAACTAACCTCAGAAGAAATGAGACAGAATAATTTGGATAGCTTGGCCAAGAATTACATCTTACACACTCTTCCTAATGAGTATCTGGGAAAAGTGTTAAAATGTAAAACTGCCAAAGAAATGTGGGATCGCTTAGCTATCATTTGTGAAGGGACATCCCTAATCAAAGAAAGCAAGCTTTCCACTGCAGTCCAAAGATTCGAATCATTTCATATGAAAGCTGGTGAAACAATAGACCAGTTGGATACTCGTTTTACTAAAATCATGAATGACTTGGAAGTCCTTGGTAAATCTTATACTCCACGAGAAATCAATCTTAGGATTCTCAAAAGCCTTGATAGTCGATGGAAAATGGTAAAAATGCTTGTTAAGAATACCCAAGATATAGACGTATGGACAACAGAAACTATGTTTCAAACTCTAAAGGCCCATGAGTTTGATCTAGACGAAGACGAACCCATAGTAAGCAGTGACAGAGAACATGTTGTGTCCAAGAACGTTGCTTTTAAGGCTAGTTCGTCTAAGGTAGATAGGTCAAAGTCTAAAACTAGGTCTACTTCTGTGAAAGACGAGTTAGATACTGATCTTAGTCTGAAGGATCAGGTAAGCCTCATGGTTAGAAAGTTTGATAGGCTGAATAAACGTTTCGGAAGATATAAGAAGTTCTATAGAGAGCATAGAGGGTCTGCTTCTAAGAACTCGTCTGAAACCAGACGAGACCGAAACTCGTCCGAAAGGAGAGACGAAGTCTCGAAAGGTAACAGACAAGATAGAGAGTCTGATGGTAGGAAGATTACTCGTTCTGATAGACGTGATAAACGAAGGAACAACTCTCCTATTAAAAAGGCTATTAATGATATCTTGTGCTATAACTGTGAGAAGCCAGGTCACTACATATATGAATGTCCAGACCTGAGTACCGATGATCGAGAAGAACGCAAAGCACGAAGGGAAAGAAGATACAACCGTGGTAAGAAGGCAATGATGGCTAATGATGACTCTGACTCAGACGAGTTGCCATCATCCTCATCTAGCTACCCGTCTGAACCAGATCACGATGAAGCGTTTATAGTAGATGATGGTCTATGCTGCATGGCTAAAATCGACCAAGAGGTATCATCTGCTACTTCTTTTCAATCTTGTGATGAATCAGAATCTGATGAAAGTGACACTGCCAGTAGCAAAGTAGGGAGTAGCCTTCAGCACTCTACTAGTGCAGTTGAAGACGACCTCCTACTTGCCAACAAGGCATTCATTGAAGTCAGTGACGAAAACATCATTTTAAGACAAGAAATCATTGATCTTAAGGAAGCCCGGTCTAAAGTAGATCCTAATGTAACAGTCCTAAATGAACGCTTGCAAGAAGAGTTGAGTCAACTCAAAGACAAGTGTACATTGACAGACAAGTTGTATCAAGACCTACTTAAGACACATGCTACTGAGAAACATGAATTCAATGTTTTACAAAGCAAGTTCAAAAAGCTTGAAGAACGTAATAAGTTCTTAGAAACCGAGGTTGTCACGTTAGACCTTAAACTTACTGACCTGGTTAACTCTTCAAAGGTTAATCTTGAATTGTCAGATAGGTATAGGGCTCCTGCTGACAAGACAGGCATAGGTGCTGAGACATCAAGCTCGTCTACTCTAGTTCCTAAGAACCCTACTATCTTCATCTCAAGCTCTTTGACTAATGATAAAGGAAAAGAACCAATGATATACGATATTGACACTCCAACTAAAGGTACTGTACCAAAACAAGCTCGAGTTAACATTCCAATTACCAAAGGAGGTAAAAAGAAAGTTAACAACAAGCCTGTTTCGTTTAAGACAAGTCAACAAAGGACTAGGAATCGTGGACGACCAAATCAGGTCAGATACGAGGATTGGTATCCTGAGGAGACAAGTACTAGACAAGTACAGACTAGACGACAAGAGTCTAGACCTCCTTTCATAAGGCAGTCTCAACTCTACTCGTCTAGACCTAGACAGGAAGGTCCAAAATATCGTACACAAGCTGTTCTATATCCTCCACCTTTGTCATATGATATCGAAGGAGAAGAAAGACCTAAACATGTCTATAAACCGTATGGACCTAATGCATACAAACCTTACTCTGACTATCATAGACAAGTGCCTGCTCAAGTAGAGATTAAGTCAAAAGGCTATCTCCAAAGAGTAGACCCGAACTCGACTGATAGGCCAGATAAGGACAACAAGGTCTTATTTTGCAACAAATATGGTCGAAAGCTTAGAAGATCAAACTTGTTCAGGACTCCAATGTACATTTGGATTCCATTGAACTCGACTAACCCCCAAGGACCCCAATAAACAAGGAGGGTACCTAAATTATGAAATATCATCTATTGCAGGGTCGACTCGATCTATACAAGAAGGGTGGCTCAATAGGAGAAACTTGGTACATAGACAGTGGCTGTTCGCACCACATGACTGGTACCAAGACTCTCTTATCAAGCTACCATGAGCAAGAAGGACCAAAAGTGATATTTGGTGATAGCTCCACTGCTGTTACTAAAGGATTTGGTTACATTCGGAATGGAGACATAGAGATTCAAGATGTTTCTTATGTTGAAGGGTTGAAATACAATTTACTCTCTGTTTCACAATTTTGTGATCGTGGATACAAGGTGCAGTTCAAGAGTCGCAAATGCGAAATCATTGACAAAAGGACACACACAGTCCTACTGGTCGGCATAAGACAAGGAAGTGTGTACATAGTGAACTGGAACAGTTGTCCGAGGGATACCTGTCTACTTACTAAGAATCCTAAAGAACTTGGCTGGCTCTGGCATAGACGCCTCTGTCATCTAAACTTTAAGGTTCTTAATAAGATAGCCAGAGACTACCTTGTGGAAGGAATTCCCAATGAAGTCTACTATAAGTCACATGTATACACGTCCTATCAAAAAGGTAAACAGGTAAAGGGTTCTTTTAAATCTATTCCATCCCTCTCAACAAGTAGAGTTCTTGAACTTCTACATATGGACTTACATGGCCCAATAACTCCTCCAACTTTGAACGGTAGAAGGTACACACTTGTTGTGGTAGACGACTATTCTAAGTTCACTTGGGTAGTCTTCTTACACAAGAAGAGTGATACACAAACACTTTTGCCTGATCTGTTGAAGAAGTTACAGGTTGAGAAGAATCAGTCAATTGTCAAGATCCGTAGTGACAAGGGTACTGAATTCATTAACTGCTATATTAAAGAATTTTGCTCTAAGCGTGGCATCCAGCACCTTACTAGTGCAGCAAGGACACCACAACAAAATGGAGTAGCAGAGCGAAGGAACAGAACTCTTAAGGAGGCCTGCAGGACCATGCTGACAGAGTATAATACGCCTCAGAAATTTTGGGCAGAAGCTATCAATACTGCATGCCACTCACAAAACAGAAGTGCTATCAATAAAGCACTAGGTAAGACACCCTATGAGGTATGGAAAGGTAGAAAACCCAGAGTTTCATATTTTCATATATTTGGATGTAAGTGTTTCATCCATAACAATGGGAAAAGCAAGTTGAATGCATTTGATGCTAAAGCAGACGAGGGGATATTCTTAGGATACTCCTCGACTAGCAAAGCATTTAGAGTATTCAACTACTCAACCCTTTGTGTGGAAGAAACACCACATGTGGTTTTCGAAGAATCTCAACAGGACGAGTTGAACCAGTTTGTTCGAAACGACGTCTGAGAACTTGTCGATAGGCCTAAACATCATAATGTAGTTGGCACTCGATGGATTTTCAAAAACAAGAAAGATGAGAATGATGTAGTCGTTAGGAATAAGGCTAGACTAGTTGCCCAAGGCTACTCACAAGCTGAAGGCATAGATTATGATGAAACATATGCTCCTGTTGCTAGACTAGAAGCCATTCGATTGTTCCTTGCATATGCTGCTTACATGAAATTTACTGTATATCAAATGGATGTTAAAAGTGCATTTCTTAACGGTATTCTTGCGGAAGAAGTGTATGTTGAACAACCTCCAGGTTTCGAAGTCAAAGGTAATCAGGTATACAGATTAAAGAAGGCCTTATATGGACTAAAGCAAGCTCCAAGAGCCTGGTATGATACTCTTTCTCAATTTCTATTAGAAAATGGTTTTACTAAGGGCAAGGTAGATAGAACCTTGTTCAGAAGACAAGAAGGGAAAGACATTTTACTCGTCCAAATTTACGTAGATGACATCATTTTTGGGTCACCTAACAAAAAGCTGAGTGAAAGTTTCTCAACACTCATGCAAAGTAAATTTGAGATGTCCATGATGGGTGAAATGAATTACTTTCTTGGTCTTCAAGTAAAACAGACCCCAGAAGGGATTTTCATAAATCAAGCAAAATATACTCATAATCTACTAGACAAGTATGGTATTAAGACATGTAAATCTTCTGGAGTACCTATGCAACCTACTTACAGGATGGATCCAGACGAAAATGCTAATCCAAAAGAGAGTCATATGGAAACCACTAAAAGGATATTGAAATATTTGAAAGGAACTATCAATCGTGGTATATGGTATCCTTCAAATGATGATTTATCTCTAAGTGGCTACTCATATTCTGATTTTGGTGGCTGTAGAATAGATAGGAAATCTACATCTGGTTCTTGTCAATTCTTAGGCACAAAACTCATTTCATGGTTTTCGAAAAAGCAGACAAGTGTTGCTACCTCTACTACTGAAGCCGAGTACATGGCTGCTGGTAGTTGTTGTAGTCAATTATTATGGCTTATTCAACAGCTTAGAGATTATAATATTTGTGAATCAAATGTTCCTATTTTTTGTGATAGTAATAGTGCAATTGCCATTACACAAAATCCTGTATTACACACACGTTGTAAGCATGTTGATGTGAAACATCATTTCATACGTGATCATGTAGAAAAGAAGGATATTCGCATGGAAAAGATTCATACTGATTTTCAAAGAGCTGATATTTTCACAAAACCATTAGCTGAGGCACGGTTTCGTGAGTTATGCATTAGTTTAGGGCTAATTGATTTAGACCCTACTTGCCTATAGCTGTGTACTAACCAGACAGGTACATCAAACGAAATATGGAGACAAGATCACTAGACTAGAGCACTCGACTACTCACGCAACAGACAGGTATACAAGGCTAGAATAGATGACCAGACAACCCGATGAGGAAGCTGGTAAAGCTGAGGGCAATACTAAGGGAATAAACAATTAAGGGGGAATCTATGATTTCTTAAATATCCTTATGTTGACTCTTATGTTAGTCAATAGTCATCTTGTTCGAAACCTTGATCATTGCTTTAGATTGATATTCATCTTATTTATTGTTACTCTACTTGTACCATCGATTACACGTTGAATATGATAAGATAGGTACATGAAGTCGTTCGATGTTCAGAATAGACATGCACAGACGAAGGGGGAACTCGTCTTGTGTACTTAAGCCATCTCGTCTAGTGAAGCTTAAGTCTACTCGTCTGTTCTGGATGGACTCGAACAAACAAGCTAAGTGTTCTTTTGATTCTACTCTGCTAAGTGTTTAATCAAAACGGATTAAGGATGTTATATTAATTAGGTATTGATAAAATTTGAAAAACCTTGAATTAGATTTATACACTCTCATTTGATGTGGTGTATACATCCAGTTCTCACTCATCTACACTAGGACAGATGAGTTCACTCCTCTATTCTAACTAAGAAGGGGCGGATTTCAAAGTTTACAATATCAAAATACATAATACTCTCGGTTCCGTAACCGAATACCAAAGGTCTTAACCGTTTTGATCAAAACCCCAAATTCTCACACGACTTAGTCACAATTTTTCTAACTCCCTTTCTCGCAAGAAGATTTTCTTCTCCCTATTCTCAAGCAATCTATTTACTGATCTTTTTGAGATGTCTATTCGATCTATCTTCGATCTAAGAACCAACATGCAGGTCACATTCGACCTAGGCCGGTACATCTCCGATAACAAAGTGAATGTTGAACCATCTGTGTTCTTCAAAGGCAATCACTCAGATGTCAATGCCGAGATTCTGACTAAATGCACTCGATGTAGGCTCAAACCTTATCTAGAAGCATTTCCTCAAGTGGTCTTGGAGGAGGAGGTGCTAGAGTTCTATGCCAACGTCATCAGACAAGGCGATATACTTGAGTCTTTCATTGGTGAAGATCGTGTGCAAATCACTCGAGAAGCGATGTTCAAACATCTGAAGCTGCCCATCGGAACAATTGACGTTGAGAATTATGCTCTTGGGCAAGAAATTCGATACTTGAGCATTTTCTGTGGCAAGAAGCTGAAGCAGAAACCAGATGGTAAGTATGCTCCAGTCAAGAAGGCGGACCTTCTTGAAAAATATCGCACATTATTGGATATTGCCAGCAAAATTCTGTTAAGTTCGACGGGTTCTCATGACTCTGTGACCTTTATGAAGGCAAGGGTTATGGCTGTAATTTTTGATGGTATTACTGAATGTAATTGGTTCAAGCTAATTGCAGATCGAATCAAGTATTTTGAGCGAAGTGTTCGAGTAGATGACAATACTCGGAATTGGGTGGTGTCTACTGCCGTTGGATATGGTAATAAGTTAAGTATCCTACTCCCTCTCCTAATGCCAAACAAGACGGAATGGAGTAAAGGAAAGTCATTCCATCCTTTGAAATTTTACTTGAAGAAGGAGGCAGTAAGGAAACAAGTTGCTGCTAGGCCAGCTGCACCTAGGCAAGCCAGAATTGACCCCATGGAAGCTTTGCCTTATGCTGGTGCGTCTGGTTCTTCAGAAGATGAGTCCGCTGAAGACAAGTCAATGGAAGCTGCACAAGACTCATCTAGTGCAGAAGACTCTGAGAAGACTCAGTCGGAAGAGGAGAAAGAGCCAAGTTCTCAAATTCCCGAGTTATATACGCTAGTGAGAGTTGGAACTCATCCTCCTCCAGAAGAGTCAAGTTCGAAGGTTAGTACTTCCTCTCAAGATGTTTCTATTCCCGTTATTCCCTCTTCTGTTCGAACCAAGGCAAGATCACATCGATCTAGGCCTAGACCTATTCCCTCAACCTCACAAGTGCTGTCAGCATATCCGCTGAGGGTCAGTCTACCCGAAAACACTCCCAAATTAGATACAACTGATACTCCGACAGTTGTCACACCAAACCAAGACACGTCAAAGCCCCAAGAAACCACATACCAAAGTTTATCCTTACCCTCAACAGAATATGTTGAACCCTTTATCTCATCTACTTCAGATCAGACGATAGTTGCCACTGCAACAACTGAGTTAGAGACCCCATCTACTCAGACCCCAACTGAAGCTAGATTCGAATCCTTGGTCTACTATCCCATGTGTCTGAGAGAGAAGCGAATCCGTTCGAAGATGAGCAAAAATTTGAAGAAGCAGCTCTCATCTGTCGAAGTCGACTACTCTTCAGAACAGTTTGAGAAACTGGTTAGAATATGCACTTGGGTGGCCTTGAAGAAGTCTGGTACAGACGATCTCTTCGAAGTCATCTTAGGGAAAGGTGGCATTTCTAATTTCATGGATTGGGAAATGGAGCAGAAGGAGAATAGTGGTGTTTGTGACCACTCAGAGCTTTTCCCAAATCATGCTATCACTGCTCTTGCCAAAAGATTACTTGGTAATTCTGACGACTTGATGAGTTCAGAATTCCAGTTTGATGTGGGTGTTCAGGTTCCAGAATTTGATATTGTGCAAGATATTGTGCTGTTTGAAGCTGATCAAGCTGAGTTGATCCAGTCTACTGATCCAGTCATAGATTTAGACAATGTCTCAGATCAGTTGAGAGGCATTGTGTTCAAATTTCAGATGGACCATGCTGATAGTCCACGGTCAGATTTCAAGTTTATTAATCGATATTCTGATTTTTTACTTCCCATTGAGTTATGTGGATACATGGAGAGGTTGCATGCCTTATTGAAGAAGGACGTGGCTACTGTTGAAAGGAAGGCTCGTGAAGCAAGGTTAGCTATTATTCCTTACTCTCCCCAACTTAATTTAAGAGCTATTGCTGGAAGTGTGCTTCCGGAGGTTGAACTAGTCGAAGACGAGGTCTTGACTACTGCTTCAGAAGATCAGTTGGTGAAAGTTTTGACAACTCCAGTAGATGAAGTCATGATTGATGTTACTCATGTTGAGGTTGGACAGTCGTCTCAAGCTATCCCAGCCGCCTCAATAGATGAGTTGAAAGAAGAATTGAAGGCTGTCCTCAAATCGTCAATTGATGAGTTTCTTAAGTCTGAATTGAAGAAAACTCTGGTTGAACAAAACAGTGTCCTAGTGACAAGTTCAAAAGATATGATCGTGAATGCAGTCAATCAGATAGATGATGAATACAGACAACATATGTTTGAACAGCTTGAAGGATTTCTCCAAGATCAGGTTGAATACTCAGAAAAGAGTTCAGTCGATTTTGCTCGTGTACTAGCTACTGAATCCAGGAAGTTGGAAAGAGTCTACAGAGCCAAAATCGAAGTAGCTGATGTTCAGAGGAAAGAAGCCTATGATCAGTTAGCACAAGCAAGAGATATTATTCGTGCTATGACTGAAGAAAACCGGAAGCTACGTCTGACTGCAACCCATTTTAAGAATGAGTTGAATTTATCTACTCAGAAGCTGGAGTTGGTGGCGACCAGACTTGATAAGATGAGTCAGGAAGGTTCTCATCAAAGGCAGATTGAAAACGCTACAAACCTTATGAAGCAAGCTATAATGGACGAAATGACTCGTTTCACTTCTCTTTTCTCTCTCAAGGCATCTGATGAAGCCAAAAAGGGGGAAGAGGCAAGTCGAGTTGAATTTGTTGCTGAAGGTGAGAAAGATACATCTAGTGCTGAACCAGAGGCTAAAGATGCTGCTGAAGCCATGCAATATCTTAAGAGGCCTAAGAGAGGCAAAGGCAGGTTGGTTAAGACTGCTGAACTTGACCAAGCCAGGGCTGAAGCAGATGAGTTGAAGAAGAAGGAGAAGGGCAAGGCTATTGCATCTCCAGAAGCTGAAGTTCAGACAAGAATAGTATCGAAAAGGAAGTCTATTCATATTGAAGAACCTACTCCTGAGTCAACTGTTATGAAGAAGCAAAAGATTGATGAGCCAAGTGATGAAGCTCATTATGCTAAGAAGAAGAAAGTTGAGAAGCACATTGAAAGTTTGTTAAAGCAGAAGTCTGATGAAGATCAAATAGAAGACAAGCTCATTGACCACTTCATTGATAAAGAGCATCGTCAAGAATGGATGAAAGTGAAAAGGCAATGGGAACTAGATCACTGGATTATCAGGAAGTTTGGAGATTCTGATAACTCTGACGATCTCTATGCTATGTTTGATAAATTCATGGAAGGACAGCATAGGATGCTCTGGAATTTGATCATAAGGATCTCTGCTAGTGCGAATTTTAATATTCTTGTTCCTGGTTTTCCGAAATGGAAGTGTCCCATGACTAGTTCTGGTAAAAGGGCTGATGTTAACCAGATCAAGAAGTATGAAGATGAGCTACTGGACAAAGAGAAGATTGAAGATGAAGAACATATCAAGGATATTCATACTAGACTACTAAATGCTTTCTGTGTTCCAGATTCAGAAAGAGGTAACTTTTCAGTATAGTTTAGTTTTGTTCTGATTTTGTTATTTTTGAAAGATGTGTAATATCTACTGATTCATATTTGAATGAATGAAAAAAATTAAGTACTATTTGGTGTTAAAAACAAGATAACTACTTAACTAGTCTACTAATGAAAAAAGATTCAAGTAGTTTTGGCTTCATCAAAAAGGGGGAAATTGTTGGGATATGAATCCTAGACAAGTTCTAAATGATGAAAAGATGAGATGAAGTTTTGATAAGCCAAAAATAGTTTGAATATTTTCTAAGTGTTGACTAATCTAGTCTAGTTGAGTTGAAGTCATCTTGAACAGATCAGTAGAGTTCACATGAAAAGAAAAGTATTGTTTATATTTAAAAGATAAGTACGATGTATAAGTACTTCATATCTGTTCGTATATGTTTACATTGATTAGTTTGTTGTTGAGCTATAATTGTTGTATAGAGCTCATGATATTTCTATGTAATAGATAGATTTGTTGTATAGATTTATAAGTTGACTGAGCTTGTGTTATAAAAGTTTAATGTAATGTAATAGTCTTGTTAGGTTAGATGATAGGACTAGATTAGTTCTATTAGAGTCTACTGCACAAGAAGAGAAGACCAGTCTACTACTCAAGACAGGTGGACTACAAGACAAGTGCATCTACTAGACTACACAAGACAAGTCAACATGAAGTTGGTTACAAATACGCGTGAAAAATAAGGATGGAGAAGTTAGTTATGGAATAACTAATTCGTAACAAGAAACGCGTGTATGGATAAGAAGATTCAGTTGAAGTCAGTTATCAAGAAAGGTTGGTTACAACTACCTGAGTTCTTGAAGTTCGAAGTCTATAAATACTTGAAGGAGTTTATCATTTAAAGACTACTGATTACTGAGATACTAATACGACTACTGAAATATTGATACTGCAAGCATTATTGAAGATTCAAGTGAAGAAATTTCTCTCAGAGATTGAAGTTCAGAAAGTGAAGCTACACAAGTCAAGTGAAGATCAAAGAAGGCTACTACTGAACGAAGAGAAGTTTTATTTTCTTTTGTTGTTTCAAGTTGCTAGATACTTGTAAATCGCTAGTAAGATCGAAGAGGCACTTGGTAGTGTTATCGAGAAGATCTAAGTCTTATTTCTTGGGACTTAAAGCCACAAGAACATATTACTCCATTGGACGAGTTAATAAGAATTTCACAACTGGGTTTGTGAGAGTGGATGTAGACAAGTTGTCGAACCACTATAGATCGTTGTGTGTTGATTTACTTTACTGTTTTGATTGTTTAAATTGCTTAATTGTTTTAACTATTTAACTGAACTTGACTAGTTGAGTATAGAACAGAGTTCTCGAATATAAGTTGAGTATAATCTTGAATTGGGCTCATTGTTAATTTCGTATTCCGCATATTGTACTTTGATATTTCGAAAGATTTTTGAAAAGTCTATTCACCCCCCTCTAGACATTTTCACTAGCTTACTCGTTATTAACTCAACTTGGGACCAACAATCATACATTGGCCAAGGCTTAAAGCGCATAGTCGCGGCGCTTGGATCCTTCTAAACAAACATACAGTTAACGAGTTAGACAGAAAATACAATGAACAAAACCGTATTTTATAGAACACACCAATTTTTTTTTTTGGATACCTTAACAATCTTATCCCACATGTCATTGTTGCAATCAATAAGATGTGTCGTGGTGTTGAAACCAATGCCGGAGTTATCAGTCAGCATTGTCTTGATAGAACCATAATACCTTTTCCACATGACAATCTTCGAGTTTATGTGAGGATTGACACGAATGTCAGTGCCAGGGAGCGCCTCCATCAACATTTCCTCCAGCTTTGTTTGGTACCCAGGTCTAAACCCGTTCTCAGACTTCCAGCCTTGCAACACTAATTCTTTCAGCTTATCGAGCAACAATGACTCTTCATGGTCAGTCCAGTTGCGTCGAGTCCTCTTCAATGAATCAGTCGTAGACTTCCTTGCTCTGGCTTTGTACCTTCGTTTACCCTTCACGGCCGCCGTATCAAAACTAGATCCCCCGCCCTCCATCTACAGTCGTATATAATTAAAATTTTAAACAACAAGCAATCAAAAACCATAACAACACTAGCATATGTAAACCCATATCATCGACAATCATAAACTCCAACAAAACCATATAATCATAAACCCATATGTAATCGGGTGTGAAAGACAAATAATAAGCCCTAAACCCCTGTGAGCATAGAATCGGAAATGAAAGACAATTATTAAGCCCTAATCCATAAAATGATAGTCCAACGAAGTGAAATAAACTAAAACATTGCAAAAAATTGAAAATTTCTCGAAAAAACGAAGAAAACGTACCAACTTACCTGGAATGAAATGCGTAACTCGACAATGGAGAAAAAGAAGATGACACCTGCACAGGGAAAAGGGATTAGCGGCGGAAAAAAAAAACGACGACGGCCGGAAACGGAAATAGTATGAAGGAGGGAGGGTGAGCACCGAGGGTTTATGTGTGGAATTTTTTTTCCCGCTGAAGAACAAGTGAGAAGTGTGAGGGAGAAGCTTCCCAAAAAATGATTTATTTGGATATGTAATGTTGAGAGAGAAATAATATTGCGTATCAAACGGTGTATTGATGCCTGTATAACGAGGGCAAAGTTGTCTTTTCATCACTTTTCACTTCTTATATGGTGGGGTATGCATTCTATCAAACAAAAAATAATTTTATACACTGGTTAATACACTCTATCACACAAGAATTAACATAATTCATGGTTTTTAGTATCACTTTTTGTATTTTCTATCAAACACGAATTTGATTTAATACATCACTTATACACCTTTTCCTATATAAAATTATATTGAGGACCCCTTATACACCCATTTTATTTTGCGTATCAAACGCACCCTTAAAGTAAACTCAGTCTCGGTCTCTTTATATTTAAAATGAATCATTCATTTTACCTAAGGGTGTGTTTGGTTTGGGATTAGTCCATCCGGATTTGGATGGGTCATCCCCCATCCCATCCAAATACCCATTCAAATACACATTCATCTCTATAATACATCTATATACCTATTTTTATACAATCACATAACTTTTTTTTTCTTTTATTCACTCATTCTCTCTCCTACTTTTCTTCCACACATTTATTCTCTCTCATACTTTCTTCCACACATTTATTCTCTCTCCTACTTGATTTGACATAAAGTTCTCCATCCACACCTACTTTTCAATCTCAATCCAAACACAATTTTTATTCAATTATTATTCATGATTACCCCATCCATATTTTTCCAATCTCCATCTCCATCCCATCAACCACCATCCCTAATCAAACAACACCTTAACGTTTTTGAATTTGTTAACCGCCACATCGGCCACCACAACTAAGTTCTCCGCGGTTACGCAGCGGAGTGATTCTAAGAGAATAATCTGAGGAGCTTTTCCACACTCCGGAGGCCGGAAGTTGCTTCCGCGGCGATATCTTTGGATTGTGAAACAATGGTGGGGTTTCTGTAATTCATCATGACTCACGAGCACCATGGACACTGCCGATGGAATAGTACTCTGGTTTTCGTTTTTTTTTGAATGATATGTGAGCTACGAGTTAGTGTGTAGGAATTAGGATAAAGACTAATTCATGTTGTAAAATTAGTTTTTTTTTTTATTTAATAGACCCGCGTAAATAATTACGTGAGATTATAAAAATTATATATTAAAATTTAAGACAATGTTTTTAATGTAAGTATACATAATTTATTTTATTTTATTGAAGAAGAAAATGAAAGAATAATTTAAATAGAAATTTAAAAGTTTAAAAAAAATTAAATTATATAAAAAAACCAAGGTAAAAAAGAGAAGTTAGAAGAGATAAAAAATTGAGGAAAATAGGAGAAGAAAGAAAAAAATATTTTAAATAATAAATTAAAATTAGAAAATTTAAGAGACCGTAGAAAAAAAAAAGGATTTTTGAGAAGCCATGGCCTCGAAGAGATGTTTTTATTTAATAAGGAGTATATAGGAGGGATTTTTTTTTTTTTATTCAGTTTGACAAATTCTAAAATAAATTTTTTATTTTAACTTTATAAAATAAGCAGTTTCTCTTTTAATTTTAATCTTTTTTTACATCAATTTATGTTTAATTTATGTTTTGAAGGAATTAGAATTTACCACACATATTAAAAAAAAAAAGATTAAAATTGATGTAAAAGTTGATTAAATTGAAAGATAAAGAACTTATTTTGTAGAGTTAAAAACCTTTTATATGTAGTCAGGGTGTCGTAACGTGTCGTAATGACTACCGTAGTCAGTTAATCTAATCCATTAAAAATTTAATTTAAAGGTTTAGATTTGATAGCCTGTTACTTTTTGTAAATTTTATGATATGTATTGTCGTAATGTGTCATAAATTTGTATTTTCTATTAAATTAAATTAATTAAAATATATTATTGTAAATTTACATTTTTATCCTTATACAATAAAATAATTTATTACAACAATTATCTACACCCACTAATTTTATGAGTTCACCCCAAATCATTTTTTACCATAGTTATCTGCACCCATTCATTTTATGAGTTCACCCAAATCATTTTTACCATAGTTATCTGCACCCATTCATTTTACGAGTTCACCCCCAAATCATTTCTTTTTTACAACGGTTATCTACACCCGCTCATTTTATGAGTTCACCCCCAAATTATATTTTTAACAAAGTTATCTGCACCCGCTCATTTTATGAGTTCACCCCCAAATTATTTTTATACCACAATTATCTGCACCCACTCATTTTATGAGTTCACCCCAAAATATTTTTTTAAAAATAATTACATTTAAAAGACTATATTATTTTTTTATTAATTAACACAAAATATAATAAAATAAACCATAATTTATACATTTACAATCTACAATCGAGTCATTGCCGAGTTACCGTCGATTCACCACCAAATCACTCATATTTTTTGAAAAAAAATCGTAAAAACATAATTAAAAAAAACTATCGAGATTAGTGATTCGGGTGGAATTTACACGATTTAGATGCATATTTGAAGCTCATTTGATGTTGATTTCATTGAATTATACAGTGGATATGATTGTTTAAGCCGAAATGAGAGAAAGGTTGTGTTTTGTCGATTGTGTAGAAAATACGATGGAAATCGGAGAAAACCACATACCACAAGTGATCGGACCGGAAATAGGAGTGCACGGTTGGATTCGTCTCGAAAAACGGAGTGGATTAGCCAAAGGAATCGAGTCAATCCGACATCCGAGGCGAAAGTTATGCATGGAACGAGAAGGTGAAGAGGCACTCGACCGAGTGAGGTTACTCGGCCGAATCTGCAATTTTGCATTTTACTGCGCACTCGGCCGAGTGAGCCCACTCGGCCGAGTAAGGTTGAATGCGTAGCTCCTGGAATCGGACATCACTCGACCGAGTAAGGTTACTCGGCCGAATCTGCAATTTTGCATTTTACTGCGCACTCGGCCGAGTGAGCCCACTCGGCCGAGTAAGGTTGAATGCCGTAGCTCCTGGAATTGAAGACCACTCGGCCGAGTCTCGGCTGGAAAGAGTTGCTACACGCTTCTTAAGTGTCCCACTCGGCCGAGTGACCCCAACTCGGCCGAGTCACCCCATTTTCGGTGCCAAACTTGTATTTTCTCCATTTTTGAGGGATCAACTTGCAATTATGCCATTCAAACCCTTCCCAAACACTATATAAACTCCCTTTCTTAAAATCCAAAAAAAAAAAAAAACTCATTTTACAAGCATTTTTCCACACACTCATTCACATAGTTGTAGGTGTTCTTCATTTTTAGTTTAATTTCTTCAATATATTAGATAGAATAGTGGTGTTTACTTCAAATCAAGCTACGATTATCATCGGGCATCGTCTATTACATCGTTTTGTAGCTAAATTCGTATGATCAAGGTGATATTACTCTATTTTGCAATTCAATTTGGTATTTTCTTAATTTCTTCAATCTCTTGTTATTTTATTATGAGTTTGATGTTATTTGTTGTTGTAGCCATGGGATTCTCTTCTAGAACCATGGGCTAATCCTCAATTGCCTTGGGTGTGGATGTTTTGATGAGAATTTAGTGTAATTGTGGATTAATTGCATGATTAACTTATAATTTTGGTGTTTATGTTTCTAGAGTTGTACTTTGATTGATTCATTTGGTTGATCAACCCTATTAGCAAACATGTTCGATTATGTTTATTGCAACGAGAGTTGGGTAGCATGATTGGGAGTGTGAGTGTGAGCTTTGATCAATTGAATAGAAGTTAATTAGTAATTAGCTCACCCGAGAGGGGTGTTAATGGCTAGACCGACAACCTTAGACACTAAACGAATAGAGGTCGTCTAGGAGTTTGGTGAGAGGACGTTTCATAAGCATTAGTAACCGTGTTGAAAGTGCTTATGCAACACTATCTTAGGAGCTTATGGTATTTGGTTAGATCGTATAATTGCTAATCAATGCACGATGTTTACCTATGCCTTTCGAGGGGGTTTGCACACTTATGTGATAGCCTTTAGCTTAACCAAAATTTGTAGTAAAATCATGTAATTAGTTCACTAGTTCACTTAATTTCTCACAAAACGGAAACACCCGAGGCAATACACTTCCCTTGCACTTTCCAAAAGAAAGTTAGATAGATTGTCATTTCTTGTCACTAGTTCTTATTACTTTAGTTAATATAGTTTACTATTTTTGTGCTTATTTCCGAAAATCCAAAACACATCATTTAGTTACTACAATAGCATACTTACTTGTAACTTTAGGGATTCACTAGCACTCAATTAAGTCCTTGGAACGAAATTTTACTTGGTATACTTATCGTACTACTAACGAACCCATACGCTTGTGGGGATCGTATAGTTGTAAAAAGTGTGCAAAAATACGTCCAAGTCAATTAGGCACAAATTTCAATTTTTTTTCTTTTTAATTTTTCTTCCCATTTTCAATTTTTATTCCAAACTTTTTATTTATTCGTTTTTTTTGTTTCCTACTTTTTTTTTTCATTAGTATATTTTTTAGTTTTAATACAAAATAATATTATATGTATGATTTTATTATAATCCCTCCGTTCCAGTGAAAGCTCCTCATGAGCTTCGGACACAGAGGTTAAAAAATATGATATAATAAGTGGATGTATGAGAAGTGATGTGATTGAGAGAGAGAATAATATAATGAAATGTGAGAGAGAATAGTTTGGCAAAAAAGGAATGAGTAACTTTCATTGGGACAAACGAATAAGGAAAGTTTGGTAGCTTTCAATAGGAAGGAGGGAGTAGTCGGTAATACAACAAGTAATAACCAGTAATACCATAAACAGTAATCAGTAATACCATTAACAATAATTAGTAATACCACGAACATTAATCAATAATACCATTAATATTAATCAGTAAAATTTTATACAATAACAAATAATTTCACACATCTAATTATATTCAATAATACAAAAAATAATTATCAGTAATACCATGAAAAGTAAGTAGTAATACCATGAACATTGAATAGTAATATCTCATACAATAACAAATAATTCCACAAATCTAATTATATTCAATAATACAAAAAACAATTATCATAATACCATAAACAATAATATGTAATACCATAAAAATAATAATAATCAGTAATAAATAATTTCACATAATCAGTAATACCACAATTAATAATCAATAATCATTAATATTAATTCAGTAGTGTATTAATAGTAATACCGCAATCAATAACTAGTAATACCAGTATCAATAATACCAATAACAATAATACCATAAAAAAAGTGGAGAGAGTGCAGATCGGGGTGTACTAAAGAAAATAGAGGGTGCACATTACCAAGCCCAATTGAAGGAAACCCTAGCCCAATGGGAGGGCACCCTAGGTCAGTAGTCGTCACTTGGGATTTCATCAGCAAGGTCACCGGCTCCGAGTGTCGTCCGGTCAGAGATCCATCAGCAACATACTCACAGTCCTCCGTCGGGCCGTCGTCAACCGGAGGAAGAGGCTGCGTAGGAGCAGGGTGAAGAAGACGGATGAAGCAATGTAGCTTCGATTTGTACAGAGATGAACGACGAGAGAGAGGCAACGTCGATTCGAGTGTTGCAGGCGAGCGTCGTTGATGTAGGAGAAGCTCCTGGATCGCGAACGCAAGAGAGATTGATCGAAGCAGTCGCGTCGGTGGTCGAAATGAGGAGAGGATTTCGACCGCCATGGATCGTGGCCGAGATGGAAGATTATGTCGATTGTTATGGAAGTGAAGAATCGCGATTGCGATTCGAGGAGGGGTCTCGGGCTTCAGCGGCCGAGACCGAAGCGCCGCCGTCGCCGTCGAGGGGGTGGTCGGGCATGGTGGTGGCTGGGTCACTCGCCGACATGCATGGATTTCCGGCAGGTCCTTTACTCATCAAATTCAAATTAAAATTTAGGTGCACCGCCGATCGACTTTAATAAAATTATACCTATAATATTATTTTGTATTAAAATTTAAAAAATACACATGCAAAAAATGGAAAAGAAAGACATGAAAATTTAAAAAGGAAAAGAAAAAAAAACAAGGAAATAAAAAATTTGAAAAAAAAATTGAAAATGGGAAGAAAAAAGAAAAAGAGGAGGGGGAAGAAAAATTAAAAAGAAAAAAATTGAGATTTGTGGCTAGTTTCGATAGTTTTTTATTAATTATATTTTTACGCTTTTTTTTTCGATAGTTTTTTATTAATTATATTTTTACGCTTTTTTTCTTAATATGGGTGATTTGGTGGTGAATTGATTTTTTAGAGTTTATTTTATTATATTTTGTGTAAAATAATAAAAGGATAATATAGTCTTTTAAATGTGATTATTTTTTAAAAAATATTTTGGGGTGCACTCATAAAATGTGTGAGTGCAGATAACCGTGGTAAAACAATAATTTGAGGGTGAACTCATAAAATGAGCGAGTGCAGATAATTGTGGTAAAAAATAATTTGGGGGTAGGGCTGAAAATCAAACCAAGCTATTCGATACTCGATTCGAGATCGTTCGGTAAAAACTCGTTTGAACTCGATTCGACATAGATATCAAACAAGCTTGAACATATATTTACGTTCGGTATGGTCCAAAGCTCGGCTCGAGCTCGAGCTCGATAAGTAAAAAAAGATAAATTTAGTGTAAAAATGTCAAACTACTCGAGCTCGGCTCGTGTTCGGCTCGAATAAAGCTCGTTCAAGCTCGGCTCGTTTAGTTATCAAACAAGCTCAAACACTAATTTTAAAGCTCGATAATATTTCAAACAAGCTTGAACAACATCGCGTTCGGCTCGGCTCGACTCATTTACAGCCCTATTTGGGGGTGAACTCATAGAATGAGCGGGTGTAGATAACTATTGTAAAAAAGAAATGATTTGGGGGTGAACTCATTAAATGAATGGGTGCAGATAATTGTTGTAAAAATATGATTAGGGGGTGAATTCATTAAATTAGCAGGTACAGATATTTGTAGTAAAAATATGATTAGGGGGTGCACTCATTAATTTAGTGGGTGCAGGTAAAATATAAATAAAATTTAAAAAGAAGGGTAATATAGTAAATAATAAAATATAATTTAAATAATGCTAAAAATAACTGAAACCTGTATGACAGGTAGCAGGTCGTTTTTACGGTTACGACGCCACATGACGCGATTCGAACTTTATAAAATGTGACTACCGTAAAAATTGTCCAACTAAGATTTATTTTAAAATATCTCAAAACTTATATATATAAAAAAAAAACTCTATATAGGAAGAGACGTGAGTTTTGAGTTTTCTTTTCAACAACATCAAAATAATCGGAAATTTAAAAATTAAATCAAACGAATTTTGTTAGAATCAAAGTGAACGGATTAAAAATTCAATTGGTTCGATTAAGTCAAAATCAAAATTCTTGCATAAATTATTATTTTTTAACAATTAAACATTTTTAATTTTTTTTACATTAAAAATTTAATTCAAATTATAAGTTCAAAAGTTTACAATACAAACTAATGAGTTCATAAAATTTTAAATTACAAATCATACAAATTTAAAAAATAAAGATAAAAATAAAATTAACGGTTTAATTGAATTTATCATAATGAAATTCATCTCACGCGGAGATAATTATTTTTTAATGAGAGTAAGAAGATGACATAAGTTAAATTGAAAATCTGTGATTGAAAATGAATTAAGGAGCATACTGTACTTCAAATATGGAGTGTTTCTTTTGTTGATGTAATGCTCAATATAATTTATTAATTAAACAAGTATTTTTTTAGGGTTGGTCTGCTATGGACTCGAGTGTATGTTGTGCACCCTAGTCCATGTTGCATTTTTTGGTAAATGGTGTTGCACTTTTCAATTATTAAACTGTATAATAATATTTTTAGTAATAACTGAAAAGTGCAACACCATTTACCAAAAAGTGTAAGTCAGTAAACTGAAAAATGCACATGGACTAGGGTGCACAGCATGCACTCGAGTGCATACTAGACTTTACAATTTTTTTATAATTTATATAAAGTAATTTCCTTCAATTTATAAGATTTTGTAAAATATAAATTAAATCGAAAATTATTATTTTTAAAAAACATTTCATCTAATCGATCAATCAAACCAAATAAATCCGAAAATTGTCAAATTTGCCTCTACCTTTGACACCCCGTAATTAGGACCTTGCCACGTATTAAAATCCAATTTCCTTGACATGGAACGACGTGCCAATCTATCTCACTTGACAAATAAATTGCGGTCGATTACTCCATTTTCTGCAACTGATCAAATTCTCCTGTGCAGGTGAGACAAATCCATCGCCATGAAAGTTCCTGCTTCCAAAGCTCAAGGTTTTCACTCGGTCACTTTCCTTTTTCCTTTTGACAATTCGTTTATGTTAGCTCATATATTATTGATGATTTGTGGGAAATTATGTATTTGATTGCAAATTAAACGTTTGACGGCGGTGTAGACGATATGTACAAAGAGGCGAAGAGCAGCTATTTTGATTTTCCAGCCTTAGATGTTTCTGTTGCATTTCCTCAAGCAACTCCAGCTTCTATCTTTCCTCCAAGTGGTATGATTGAAAATATTCTTCATATTTGCATCTATTTCTTTTAAGAATACCAAAATTGTGCGGTTTTCAAGTTCGCGACACCTCAATTGGAATTTGATCTGTTTGGCCTTTTTTATGATTTATGTCGGTTTTAGCTGTGCTGATTCTGAACTCTCGGGTTTACAGTGTCAGATTATTATCGATTTGATGAACTTTTGACTCCCGATGAGCAAGCTTTCAGAAACAAAGTACGAGAATGTATGGAAAAAGAAGTAGCTCCTATCATGACTAAGGTGTTTTCTGTTACCAAATTTTACATCTTCAGCGTCCTATTAAGTACTTGTTGTTCTTTAGATGTTAATGTTTTACTGTATGAAATTGTGCGAATATGTTCTTTTTCAGCCAATGCATTAAATTAGTGGTTGGGCAGGGGCTGAGCTTATTGATTCTTTTGCATAGAGATTCAGATATATCTTCTCTGTCAGTCTTATGTTTGATTTAATCGCTAAGCATTGGGTTGTACATGTGAAGATTATGATAGTTATATAGTCAACATATAGTCAGCATATTTCCTTGCTATTTGTTTGTGAGCTGAGATGTGTTGAGCTTGTATCTGTTCCTTCTAGTTTGTTCTTTAAAAGCTGGATTCATTTTGTATCGAGTTCATATATGTAAGTGTCATATCTTTTCCCTTTTAGTATTGGGAGAAGGCAGAATTTCCATTTGAAGTGATTCCAAAGCTTGGGGCATTGGGTGTTGCTGGTGGCACAATCAAGGTACTGAATTTGAAAATCTCAAGTGCTTCACAGTTCATCTCACTAAGGCGAAGATGTTTGAGATTTCATATCTAACTGCATATAATACAGGGTTATGGTTGTCCTAACCTCTCCATTACTGGAAGTGCTATTGCTACAGCAGAAATTGCAAGAGTTGATGCGAGCTGCTCTACTTTCGTTTTAGTGCATTCTTCTTTGGCAATGCTGACTATTGGTAAATCTGCTATTGTTTTCTGGATCCTAGTCTTTTGTGTCGATGGTGATAATACTTATGACTATCTGATATTCTGTCGAGGACAGCTCTGTTAGGATCTGAAGCGCAAAAGCATAAATATTTACCATCACTTGCACAAATCAAGACAGTAGCGTGTTGGGTGAGAAGCTTATGCAATGCATTGTGCTGTTTTCTCGACGTATGCATAATTTCATCTCTATTTCAATGTCTAACTGTGTGTTTGGTTGGACATCGTAGGCGCTAACGGAACCTGAATATGGTAGTGATGCCAGTGGTCTGAGAACAACTGCAAGGAAGGTCTGCAAATCTTTACTAACCATTCCTCTCCTTAAGTCCTTGTTATGTATATCTGCATACGGGTAAAAGTAGATGTACTTTTTTTGGGGGGCTTTACCCTGACGATAGATCTTTAAAAAAGGAGATTACATCAGGAAAAAATTGCCTTGGGATCCAGTTTTTTGTGTGTTTTGCCTGGTTTTTTAGTTCATGTTTACTTCCAGTATAGACTGATTTGTTGAAATAATCAGGTTGAGGGCGGTTGGATACTTGATGGCCAAAAACGCTGGATAGGAAACAGCACTTTCGCCGATGTTTTAATTATTTTTGCTAGAAACACTACCTCAAATCAGATAAACGGGTATTTTTTTTTCAAGTACTTGTCCTATCCTGCACAAAAGTGTTATCTTTGTAATCACATCTTAGGTTCTCATTTTAGAGTATTTTGTTTGAGATCATCCAATCTCCAATTATTCACCAGACGAATTTTCTACTTAATGCTTCATGTTGATTTCTGGTTTGTTTGCTTCCTCCTAAGTGATGACTTATATTTTGATGCTGCTGATGGTCTAGCAAATATGTTCTGTCGTATCTCTTTTTATAATTACAGGATTTTGATGGTAGCTGATTAATTTATTAACATTTGCTACAGATTCATCCTTAAAAAGGACACCCCGGGTTTACAAGCTACTAAAATAGAAAACAAAATTGGCCTAAGAATGGTTCAAAACGGTGATATTCTGTTGAAGAATGTTTTTGTCCCTGAAGAAGACAGGCTTCCTGGAGTTAATTCTTTTCAAGATACAAACAAGGTTATGATACTGGATATTTGGTGCAATGTTTTGATAGGTTTCTTATGTTCCTGCTCCAGTAGTGTATCTGATACATAAGGCATATCTCGAAAAAAATTCCTAGCGGTTGTTAAATCAGAAACTTTAATCTTTATATTACCTACCTAAATTCTACTTTACCTGGAATAGGTGCTTGCTGTTTCACGCGTCATGGTTGCCTGGCAGCCTATTGGCATATCAATGGGTGTGTATGATATGTGTCACCGGTACGTATTACTTATTTTAAATTTCTTATGTTTAATCACCCCACACAAGTAAATAAATATTTAGAAGATAAAATACTGTAACAACAGTCATTTGTCATCTCTTGTTTTGGAATCAGCCAAGTGTTGAATTGCACATACATTATTGTGTAATTAAAAGTAGCAATTGATGTTCAGGACAGACTCAGGTTCATTTGGTCTTTAGAGAACGGTGACTACCGTTAATTACTGATAATGTTGGATATTTATTCTTCTCTCATGTATTTTGAGTGTTACAACCTCCGTAGCCGGAGATCCCTTCTCGAGGAACTTTCTTAGAGTAGCAGTTTTATCTTTTTAACAGGAGAATTTTCGTTAAACTTGGAGAGATCAACATGATATCTTCAAGATAAATCCATTTTAGAAATTGGGATTTTCTTTAGTGGTTTAATGGAATATTGTTCAACTGATGTTTGTTGCAGTTTTGGCTGGTTTCAATATGGTATGTGTAGCACTCACACACACTCCACATTCAAAGTTTGCTGGCTAATACCATTGTGCTTAGGCCTTACCTGATTACGTTAAGGTGCATAAAAATATGAGGACGCAACAGAGTATGGGAGTTTCCTCCATTCTCCAAAGCATTCCAACAATAACTTAATTGTGCATCGATCTTTAATGTAGAAGAATTTAAGTGGATCACGTTTTCTTTTATGACAGAAAGTTCAACTCGTATACTTACCCTATACTTATTTTAGGACATTAAATACGTAGTAGTATTTTTCTGCTCTACTCTGTTTATCTTTCACTAGTAACTACTCATCGCTTCAAATTCTTATAGTTCACTTTTAATCTTATTGCTGGCTAGTTCATCAAGTGGCCTACTTAACAAATTATCTCCATCTTTTTACTGCTTCTCTCAAAACAGCATATAAGTATTGGACTTTGATTATTTTGAAGGTACCTAAAGGAGAGGAAGCAATTTAGTACCCCATTGGCGGCTTTCCAAATCAACCAACAGAAATTAGTTCAAATGTTAGGTAATGTTCAAGCAATGTGGCTTGTTGGATGGCGTCTATGCAAGCTGTACGAGAGTGGTAAAATGACTCCTGGTCAAGCTAGCTTGGGCAAGGTTAGATAGTATTATCCTTTGTTAATATGGGAAGGCTGATTATAGATTACAGTTTTAACTGATGAGTTTCTGTTCTATTTAGTCGTGGATTTCCTTGAAGGCAAGGGAGACTGCTTCCCTTGGACGGGAATTGCTTGGTGGCAACGGAATTTTAGCCGATTTTCTCGTTGCAAAGGTGGTAGCTTGTATTTCTAGTGATATACTAATATTTACCCAAAGTTGGGACTTGGGAAAATATCTATAAATAATACTCCACTTTTATAGTACAGATCTTAGATAATTTAAACTATTCATACTTTTTTCTTCAGGCGTTCTGCGATTTGGAGCCCATATACACATATGAAGGTACATACGACATTAACACCCTCATAACTGGAAGGGAGGTCACTGGAATTGCTAGTTTTAAGCCAGCTGCATCGAGCCACCGGAGTCGTCTTTAGTCATAAAACATGGGTATATAAGTACTCAGATAATAAATAAATCAATGAAGTAATGTTCCTTTGGTAAAATCCTTGCTTGTATGGGAGAAAATAATGTTGTTTGGGACCAGTTTCAGTTCTTGAACTAATTTACACTATTTTTATTAATCTTTATTTGAATTTCAAAAGTAATTTTAATTTTTTAATACGTGGAGGAACTCGAAACCAAGATTTAACATTTGGTCAACCCTTGAGACAAAAATACAACAAGGCTGCGTTAAGCCCGTAGAATTTGAATTTCATCTCATCAGAGAAAAGGAGCTGCATGTGCTTAAAGATTAAATGGTACAAAGGTATCCGGAGAGCATAAATCACAATACACGCTTCTTTATTTATATTTCATCTAATATTTAGCCTCCTTGCATATCAAGTCTTCATCTTGTATACAGTATTCATAGATACTGCTACAAGTATATTGTACAAAGTTCACAGAGCTTTGCTTAGAACAGACCACACAATCGAGGCTTTGAACAAATTTGCCTCCCGTTGGATTTAATCACTGCCATCAATCCCGCGGTAACGCCAGCACAGACCATCGAGGATAGAATATGCTGAGCATTTCGTCCCGCTACAGTAAAATCACACCATATTAAATTGTTAGTGACTATTTTCATAGAACTAAATCATTATACATCAAGTAAATTACAAAAACCATCCTTAAAAGCCTGGCCTGTTTGCATATAATCATATTGTGTTTTGAAATTGCAAATACTCATTTGAGATTCGGGTACATCACAAATATCCATGGAGGTTAGCAAATAATTACCACTAAGATATATGAGCCAATACCTTGGTTTAATGTGATAGATGTCACCGTCAATCCTCCAATTACTAGAGCTGATGCAACCGGAAGATACTGAAAAAAATACAGTAACCAAGTAAGAAAGCAGTCACAGCATATCTTAGTAGGGGGGGGGGGGGTGTGAAATGGATGGTGAGGGGGGCAACTCAGTAGCCATTTCATGCACAACTCACATACACTAGCATTTACGGTGATACATATGAAAATAAGTGAGATCAACAAAAGATTTGGGGTTGATGCTATAAAAGCATAGTCTTCACAAAAAGAGTTGTTAGTTCGTCATGACGACTTAAACAGACATGCATTGGCTTAACAAATCTTACAGGTTATGTCTACTATATAGAAGCATCACAGAAAAACTATACATTATCTGAAACCAGAAATCAATTAGGGGAGAGGTTATTGCTTACAGATACGGTAAGGGTTTCAAATCCTTTAGGTTGGAAAGGAGAGGGACCATTTCTGCTCACAGTATATCTGCCACTGATAAGATCAATAGCATCCTGTGAGGTACAAAAAAGTATGTCAGAACTTCAATTAAAAAGTACAATTGAAAGAAAGAAGAGGGTAAGACCAATGTGCTAAATGACTTGCCTGTTTAACTCCATCTTGAAAATTATTTAAAAAATATCTCGAGACGGCACTCATCCCATCTTTAATCATTCCAGACATTGTCTGCTTTCCGTATCTGAGAAATAATGTTTCGCTTAAAAAAGGTGACCCGGGTTCTATTTATTAACAGTTCAACAGAAAATTTGCAGGTTCTTCAACTTACTTCACGAGGTCCCGTTTCAGTGCATGCGTTCCAGAGTATTCAACGCTTATCTCATCCCCATGCTCCACCCATACTGTCATGAAAAGCACAAGCAAAGAGAATAATGTTTGTGTCCCCCACAAAAAAAAAAAAAGGTTTCCTCGTAAAAATAGTAGGAGCAGTGATGATTATGGTCCATACAAGTCTTAAAAGTTTCAAAATCTTCACTGAACATTGAAATGTCTTCTTCTGAAGAAAGGGCGCCAACTCTCTGCAACTGAGAATTTAAAGACTTCCTTGCAAGGTAGCTCTGCACTTGAAAAGTCGAAATCTTTTTATGAAGAATTCACAGAAAATAATATTCCCCAGTATAGAAGCAAAGACAATTGGGAATCCAGGCTTGTAATCAAGTGGAAGAAATGGATATGTTGCCTCAAACCTGTGTAACATTTGTTCTATCAAGGCAGTCGATGCAGTTGGATCTAACTAATCCTTCTTGTTCTGCTATAATCTTTCCTTCAGAATCTAAAATGAAGTATCTGTTCAGCTGGAATAGTAAATATCAAAAGAGCATTACGAATATCCTTCATAGGATTCTTGCACCCATTTCAGGAAAAGAAATATCAAATGCATAATTCATTCATTACCCTTGCTTCTCAAAGTCTTCTGAAATCTGGTCATAAAGGAGTTGTATATTATCAAGGTTCCCATTGCCACATGACTGGTGGAAATCGAACGAGACATACCTGGAGCAATAGCAAGTCAACAACATAATATATTTTCTTTTCACACCACTTAAATCATAGTGAAAATGGAGTGAAGTTGAGGCCTACAAAAAATTGGAACAAACCATAATATTGCAAACTGCTAACCCATAGAAAAAATTTAATATAAATAGCTGGCTGTCTATAATCCGGTCACATGAACTCAGGGTCAGGGCAACCCTGGATATTGGTCTCCTCAGATGTGAAATAAGAACTAATATAACATGACAAGGACTTCATCTCCTAAATACTACTTGAATACCAATTTCTATCAATTTCCTTCCTAAATGGATCTCAAAAAAAAAAAAAAAAAAAAAATTAAAGCAGATGTCAACTTAAAAAACGCACCTCACAATTGGAAGTCTTTTCATTTCTTCAGCAAAAGCCTTACTTAAAATGCCTTCATCTCCATGCTACAAGATAGAAAGAATAAGATTATGCTAAGTGTTGCAAAGTAAAATATTGGAATGCCATGGATCAGGCTTTAAGAAACAAGCGTAAGTGTCATTGAAAAGCCATTTAGTCGGAAATTGTCATAGTTTTTCTAAGTGAACTGCCTTGGGTTGTCAGCATATGAGTAAACCGTATTACTATGAGAAGTAAGCATGACAAGAAATTGAGACTTCTATGATTATCATAAAAAACTGTAGCTATTGCAAATTTGATCGAGAGAAGAAAATGTAAAGGATTTCTCAAGTGAAATTTCACGTATGCCTTTGGATAAATTATTTGCAAAAGCAATTAAACACAAATCATTTTCTCAGCCAATATGAATTCTTCAGCAGCCTAATGCTTGGGTTTGGAGGGCATTACACAAGAGATCTAACCTTATCTGTTAGGTCAACCACAATGCACCCTCCATATCTTTTCAGGAGATCGTTAAAATGGCGTTCTACAACTGCTGACTGAAATGCAAGACAAAATAATAATGTTTAGTTGCTGACAAATGAACATAATGGTGAAAAACTACACTAGAGCGAAATCGGAAATAAAATCTAGGGGAATGTACATACTGTCTGCTCGTGATTAATTATATGGAGTCGTGGTTTATAGCTCAAATCAACAATTTGCTCCCATAGAAGCGGAATTGACCCCCGAACCTGAGAACCACAGTTTATTATGAACTTGACTCATTCTCAGCAAATCTTTAATAGACCACCCACTCAAATATAAAAATATAAGTACACTTAAAACATGACACAAAAATATGAGACCCATCACTCCCAATAAACAGAATATCAATTTAAACAAAAATTCACCGGATTCACCTTCACAATGTGCAACTTTTCCCTACTTCATAACAAGTCTAGTTAAGTTTAAAGATGCCTGAAAGTCTGAAACATTTCCAATCAATGGTAGCATCACAACTTGTGTGCGTCTGAACTCTGAAGGTAAAGATTTAGGAACACATCTAGTCAACTCCTTCACAGGAGAATAATGAAAGTTACATTAAAGAAGAGAGTACCCTACCAACCCCTTCGTGATGACAAACAAGCAGGACATGCTATAGAAATATAAACAACACACATTAAAATGTGATGCTGCTCAAACTAAAATTGTTCCAAAAGACTAAGTACCATCACAATCGGTGAGAGAATAAGCATCAACATAAAATTGCTAATCCCTACTGTTACCGCTAATTTCATATATGTTCTATATATCTTTTCATAGAGAGAGTAATAAAAACATATTTGCAAGTAAGATGAGGCCTCTGTGACAATCAGACAAATTATCTCGAAAAGAGGGGTGACAATAACTGAAAGCAAACCTGCAGAAAGGAAGACATATAGCCTTCAAATTCCAGCAGCTGCTCAGTTTCTATGAAATTAGCAGTATCTCCTTCTAGATTGGCTCCTCGTCTCCACATTCTTGTCCCTAAATACAGATGCACATATGAATTCCCAAGGATCAAACTGAAAAAATATAATAAAAAATAAGCCATAATTTTGTACCTAGGCGCCTTGTACACCTCCGTGAAACTAATTTTACAACAGCAGGGGAACTCTTCAACTTCATTTCTCCAGTTTGAAAGCGTTAGCTTTAGTTAAGTAAAACATAATTCTTTTTCTAAATTTTTTGTTTATTTTTAGCTTCTATGAGAAATATATAAACACGTGCGCATACACACAGCGGTAAGGATATTTCCTTGTAAAAAAGGGATGATAAATTCATCAAGCTGCAAAAGGAAAGTGCACAATTAGAAAATAATTGTAATATTATTCTTCACTACACAGAGCATATGCCAAGACATGACGGTTTAAAAAAAACCTTCTACTGTAACTCCGTAAGGAAATTCAATAATTATGAAGTTTTGTATCCACTAAACATCCCAGAAAGAACTTTAAATCACTAAGCTCTTTTGTCCGCACCAATTGGATGATTCGTTTATTTCTAACCTTATTCTCAATAAGCTCCTCTAATAAGTTCCAGTTCCAAAAAAAACGTGGGTCACCCTGCAAATTCACCAGAATCCAATTTAAGAGAAAGTGCAATTTAAGTTAAAAAAACCAACAAAATTAATGATACTGAAAGTAACTACATTTCTGAAGCACAATCAATGTATAAGAACTGGACACATTTTCGGTTCAATGATAATATCTATAGAGCAAGCAACTATTCCTGCGTTCCAACTTAAAAGTTGATACTTTATTTTTGCTCTCCACATTGCAACAAATAGGAATACATAAGCAAGGCAGATAAAAACTTCATGCGTTTATAACCATACCTGTTTCCAGATTGGTTTACTCTCCCATCCTTTTGCAAGCTTGCACCTCCTCTGCAAGCTGGTAAGTGCATCAGCTTTCTTAAATCAATACGCCTTACATTTTAGAACTAGAGTAGAAAATAAATATATAGAAAATTTACTTCAATGTTATATCTGTTCCATAAGAATAATACAAGCCTGGAGTTGATTCAACAGTCTTCAACAGAGTCATAAAGTAATCTTCGTCTCTTTTCTGCGGAAAGATTATGTAGCATTGCAATTTAATAAATATACTAATCAAATTGATTCAGAAGTTTGGAAATTAATCAAACCAACATATGTGTAATCATACCTCCTGACTAGTCAGAACTCTTGAAGCTTCATTGCAGGATAGAAACTTCATTGATGTAACCCGGAAAACTGGAAAACCAAGATAATTTCCAACTTGCATCCTAGATGTTATAACTAGTACATATGTACCTATGAAAAGATTGCAACATGATTATCAGAGTAAGGAAGAGAGAACAATAACATATGATCCAATTGATCAAACAAACATGTAACAAAATGAATTTTGTCTAAGCATCCCTGAAATATTGACAACTACAAAGTCAATAGCATCATGCTGTCATGGCTTATAACATCCCCATATCTTTAATTTAATTCCCTCTCTTGGATGTTGTAAAAATATTATTAAGTCGGAAACTTTAAGAATGGAAGAACTACCTTCTCTTTGAAATAACTCTCATGGCTTGGTGGTTTACTGGTTTACAAGGAGAAAACCGGATAAGGGTAATAACAAAATTTGTCAAAAGGAACAAAAGAGTCTCAAGTTTTAGTAAGACTACAACAGGTCTCGTGCCAGTTTGTCAGACAAACTAAATACTTTTGTCCATCATACAGCCTGGCCCAAGTTGTACTACTCCCAAAATTACTCAACGAGAGTATACTAAGTTTTTAATCCCATAGAATCTATTTTAGTAACTATACTTTCTCAACATCTTTAATAGTCTTAGGATAGTCAGCTTGAAAGGCATGCCTTTAATTCTTATCATCTACTCTATTCCCTTTCCATTACATGAAACTATAAGCACTGCCTTTTGCCTCTCATATAGGTGTTTTGAGTCTTTTCCTTTATTTTTCTCTCTCTAAATCCCTTCTATTTTAATTAGCTAAAACATCTCAATGAGAGACACTCTTTCTCTTCTGCTCCCCCAAATTGATTAAAACCTAACAAATGTTTGAAGATACTGAAAGCACCGTTTCATTCAGAGGTGGAAGATAATTCTGTAACTAGATCACATCACCTGCCAGCAACCTAATTGTTCCAGCAACCCCATATATAGTTGATACTTTAGGACTTCCAGAAGGGTCATCACCTATAATAAAAAAAAAAAATGTAACCACATCAGAATTAGATTAAGAATCAAAATAGTACTGAGATTACTCTCATGCAAGGATTAAGGGAAAGTAGTAATCTTCCTCAGAAATTGCATAATGGATTCTCACTCACACCATAATTGCAATTCCTTCTCATGAATATGGTTTAAAATACAACAAAAATTCATCTGTCATATGGTTAGAAAATCTTTTTTGTGTACTTCAGTTTAGAAATGGCATTCTTGAAAAAATAAACCAAATTGCAAAGCCCATAAAAGAGTAATTAGAATATACAACAGCTCCTTGGAATCAATCACAACCACCAATCTACCCTATTTTTTTCTCTCTCCATTGTTATCATCATGTAGCAATATTTCGTGTTATCTACCAATTGAATATAGTAATATCAATCGAGCAAATAATTTTATTTTTAAAACATATTGCAAGATATTTTTAACTTAAACTTTTAAATAAGCTGACACGGCAACAGGTTCCTCATTAAGGAAAAAGAACAATTAATGGCCTCCAATTAATAAACTTCCTCTCTCTGTCTAACTAATGCATCACATATGCAAAATCTGGTGAACAAGTTAATTAACCATTAAAAGGACTGTACAACCAAAAGGAATGACTCTACAAGACAAAGATAGGAAACATACAATTTAAGTAACTATCGCCTTAAAAACACACACAACCAAAAAAGGAAAAGGCTCTACTGATAAGTCTTTGACACTTTTTTCTAAAGCGACACTGCTTTCAAGTCAGGTAAGAATAAAAACAAAATTCCTGTGGAATTCAGAAAGACAAAATCCTAGTTCGATTACGATAATCATACGAAGAACGTAATATTTTATGAATCTTTGCATTCATTTGAAAAAAAACTGACCGTTAAGTTTGTCGATGCTTCCGTCAAATCGGTTTATAGAGAAGCCCTGATCCGGTGATTCCACGGATTTGATCACGAGTTTTTCGGTAAACTCTTGCAATATCAATTTGCTCCACAACTTGAAATGGCTTGCAGAATTCGATTGAATTTCCGTCTCCGTCTCCATTTCCACCTTCCTGATATAATTTCTTCGAAGAAAAATATTAGATTCAGAAAGTCAGAGGAAAAGAAGATCGGGTGTGCACAGGCACAGCAGTTGTATGGAGTCGGCGATTGAATTATTGAAATCAAATTGATATACAAAATATTTGGTGGCTTTGATCTAGATACAACTGTCCGTTAAATTAATGAGCATTAATTCGAATCATCCTTCAATCATTATCATAGGAAGAACCCAGAAATGAAAACGCTGATATATTGCTGGATGTGTACCTTCCGCTGCAAATGTTGTACTATACTTTTCGTTTTATTTTTCTTTTTGTTTAAACTTTGAGATAAGTACAATTTAGATCATAAACTATTAGCTCATTTGCAAATTGGATTCAAAGCTATTTTTTTACAATCAAATACTTCAACCTTTTTAATCGAATATATTAGACCCTCAGCGAGGGCTGTAAATGAGTCGAGCCGAGCCGAACGCGATGCTGTTCAAGCTTGTTTGAAATATTATCGAGCTTTGAAATTAGTGTTTGAGCTTGTTTGATAATTAAACGAGCCGAGCTTGAACGAGCTTTATTCGAGCCGAACACGAGCCGAGCTCGAGTAGTTTGACATTTTTACACTAAATTTATCTTTTTTTACTTATCGAGCTCGAGCTCGAGCCGAGCTTTGGACCATACCAAACGTAAATATATGTTCAAGCTTGTTTGATATCTATGTCGAACCGAGTTCAAACGAACTTTTCCCGAACGATCTCGAATCGAGTATCGAATAACTTGGTTTGATTTTCAGTCCTACCCCCAGCTAATAAAATAATTAAATAGTACATCTAAACCCTTTGATCAAATCAAAGCACACGTTTTAATTTTCTTCTTATCTGTTTATTTTATTTATTTGAGGGTCTTAATTGTTCAACTAAAGATAATTGGATGGTCTAACTGCAAAAAAAAATAGTATAGGATCAATTTATATTCGAGCTAATAGTTTGAGGTCTAAATCGTACCTCATCCCTTAATTAGTTCATTTGTTATGCTTCTTTGAAAGAATATAGTTTATCTTTTTTCAAGAATAGATAAAATGCAATTTATTGGAGTAATATAATTACAAACTGTCCGATTGTAATTATTTATATGAAAATACTTCTACTCTTTTTTTTTTTTACCTTGGTTCGCTACATTTTATTTTCTAATTAAGTACATTAGTTCATGTATTTATTTATTTTAGTTTAAAGATAAGAGAAATAGAGAATATAAAATATGATTATCCAAAATACATGAGATAATATACTCTCTATTTTTACTTCAACTTGAAGAAAATATTAAAATACACTTTTGATTTTCTATATATTTACTTTATTTGCCTTAATCTCACAGGAAAACACAGAGCTAATCTTTTAACAAAGTCTTTATTCATAGATATGAAAAATAAACATATCAGCTCGCTAGAGTTATTGAAAGAGGGTTGTGCACAGATTGCTTACTACTCCAGTTTCTACTACTCCCTCCGTCCCATTATAAGTGAAAAAACTTATTGTAAGACATCCATAAAAGAAAAATTGGAAATTTTATAGAGGAACCAAGGGAAATACAATTTTATAAGGGAAAATAAAATTAAGCTAGAAAAAAAAAAAGGAGGCAAAAATCAAGAAGACCAGAATTTCATTTCACATGGACATAATAAGCACAAGCTGATCTAAGATCTTTAAACATCCAAAAGAAACACAAACTCTGAAGAAAAGTAAAATATACAAGATATGCATAAAACCCCAAATTGGAAGTCTATGTTTTCTTATTTTATCAAACTCAGAAAATGAATACAAAAGCCCTTGTTATTTATATAGTAACAAAACAGATTAAACGATGTCGTGCTATGTGAATAAAAGCGTGACCACGCTTTATAAGAGACTGTATTTCTCATATTTCTTCAGCCCCCCCTCAAGTTGAAGAATGGTAAATATCACCCATCTTCAACTTGGAACGAAGGAATGGGAATTGTGCTCCAGTCAAGATCTTAGTAAAGATGTCCGCCAGCTAATACTTTGAAGAAACAAAAGAAGGAAGCACAAAACCAGCTTTGTACTTGTCACGAACCAAGTGACAATCAATTTCCAGATGTTTCGTCCTCTCGAGAAAAACAGGGTTAGCCGTAATATGCAACGCCGCACGATTATCACACCACAAAGGGATGGGCAAGGGCAGTGTGAGGCGAAAATCAGTGGAAACATATGATAGCCACTGAAATTCACAAACGGTCGAACTCAGGGCTCTATATTCCGCTTCAGCGGAGGAACGAGACACGGTTGATTGCTTCTTGCTCTTCCACGAAATCAAACATTCACCAAAGAATACACAATACCCTGTGACGGAACGACGCGTATCCTTGCAAGTAGCCCAATCGGCGTCACAATATGCTTGAAGTGTGAGAAGAGCAGAATTAGAGTAGAAAAGTCCAAGTGAAGGTGTTCCCTTGAGATAACGCAGCACATGAATGGCAGCATCCCAATGTGAGGAACAAGGGGAATTAACAAATTGACTTAACTGTTGTGTGGCATAAGTCACATCCGGCCGTGTTAAATTTAGATATAGAAGTCGGCCAATGAGGCGTCTATATCTATCAGGATGAGGCAGAATATCTCCATTATCAATCTGCAAACGAAGCCCGTGGGGTAAAGGAGTAGAAACAGGTTTGCAACCTTGTAAACCTGCATCTTTGAGGATATCCAAAATGTATTGTCGTTGACAAAGATAAGTACCTGCTGTGTTTTGAATAATCTCCATCCCAAGAAAAAACTTTGCTTTGCCAAGATCTTTAATTGTAAAATGATGATCCAAGTAGTCTTTCAGTTGAGTAATCAAAACTGGATTCGACCCCGTAACCAAAACATCATCAACGTACACCAACATGGCTATAAAGCCCTCACTCGTTTTCATAGTGAATAAACAATGGTCATAAGGGGATTGAGACAATCCAAAACCAGAAAGCTTGGAACACAACTCAGCATTCCACTCCCTCGATGCCTGTTTGAGCCCGTACAAACTTCGAGAAAGTCTGCACACTTGAGAATTATCAGTCGTGTTGTATCCTTGTGGAACCTCCATATAGATCTCATCAGTCAAATGCCCATGTAGAAATGCATTATTAACGTCTAGTTGGTGAATTTCCCAAGCTTTGATTGTCGCCATCGCAATCATGTATCTGACTGTAACCATCTTGACCACAGGAGAGAAACTATCAAAATAATCTACACTATATATTTGATTGTATCCCTTGGCCACCAACCTGGCCTTATATCTCTCCACCGTGCCATCGGCTTTTCTCTTTATCTTGTAGACCCATTTACACCCTATAGCCTTCTTCCCATGAGGTAAAGTAGTTAGCTCCCAAGTATGGTTTTGTTCCAGGGCATCCAATTCCCTTTGCATAGCTTCCACCCAAACTGAATGTTTACTTGCTTCTAAATAGCTCACTGGTTCTTTCTCAAGTGAAATATTAGCAACAAAAGCTAAATATGATTGTGGAAGTGACTTGGACATATGAAAATGGTAAGTATGTAAAGGATAGGGTGTACCTGCAGAGACCTTTGAGGGTGATAAGTGTTGTGGAGAGGAGAACTGATCACCATTAACATTGCAGACATAATCTTCCATCCAAGTAGGGCTGTGAGAAACTCTATTACTTCTCCTTACTCCAATATTTTCTGAAGCTGAAACTGGTGCACGTGTAGAATCTGTTGTGTTTGGACATGAGTCCATAATTCTAGAAAAATCCGGTGTATCAGAAACACCCTCTGTAGCAGATGATGATGTAGAAAGAACCTCTGCATACGGAAAAATATTATCAAAAAATGTAACATCTTTAGAAACCAACACCTGCTTTGCCTCCATATCATACAACTGGAATCCTTTTTTACCAGACACATAACCCAGGAAAATGCATCTGTGAGATCTTGAATCAAACTTGGACTTATGTGGATACACATTAACAACATAAGCCAAGCAACCAAATGGTTTCAATCTAGCATACTCAGGATCTTTATTGTAAAGAACTCGGTAAGGACATTTCCAATTTAATACAGCAGAAGGCAATCTATTTATAAGAAATGCTGCCACAAACACTGAATAAGGCCAAAAATAGAGAGGTAGTTTGGTCTGAAATAGCACAGCTCTTGCCACTTCCAATAAGTGTCTATGCTTCCTTTCAACTATCCCATTTTGTTGGGGTGTATACACACAAGACCTTTCATGAATAATCCCTAAAGAATTCAATAATTGTTGGCAATCCTGACCAACAAACTCCATTCCATTATCACTTCTCACCCTCTTCACATATTTTTCAAATTGCTTCTCCACCATTAAAAAGAAATTTCTTAGGATAAAAGTGACTTCAGATTTATTCTTCATTAGAAACACCCAAGTACCTCTACTAAAATCATCCACAATCGTCAAAAAATAAGGTGTGTGTGTGATACAATCATCCTTACAAGGCCCCCAAACATCAACATGTATCAACTCAAAACAACAATTTGATTGAATAGTACTGTGCCCAAAAGGAATTCTATGTTGTTTAGCTTTAATACAAGCATCACAAGATTGTAGTAGTTGCTCAGTTTCTGCATTACAATCCTTATTTAGAAAGTTCAAATGCTTAAGAGTAGTGTAAGATGCATGACCAAGACTCCTATGCCAAGCATCTAAGGTCATGTTACAAAAATGAGTATCTACAATGCCTTCCATTTCATTCTTCAAGACATATAGATTCCCTATCAGTTCTCCCTCTCCAATTTGCTTATCAGTCCTCAGGTCCTGCAAAAAACAAGAAGAAGAGAGGAACAAACACTTCACATTAGAAGTCAAGCATAATTGTGTTACGGATAAGAGATTATATTTGAATGAGGGAATGAGCAAGACATCTCTCAGAATAATATGATGTGAAAGATGAACTTCTCCTGAGTGTTTAACGTCCGTTGTACTTCCATCTGGAAGACAGACTGTAACCTTTCCTTTCACTGGGACTAGATTTCTCATCAATTTCGGGTTAGTGCACATGTGCCTTGAAGCACCTGTATCTATGATCCACGCACTCATCCTTATATCTTCAAGTGCTGAAAGTGCAAAGTGTAAGGTGGGTTTGGTGTTTATACCTGCAAAGCTAACCATCTGTGCAAAGTCATGACTCGTCTCCTTCCTATCATTATTCTTGAGATATTTAGTCATTTCTTGAAGATGCTGCAATATAGCAGCAAATTCTGAGCCTTGAGTTCCTTTCTTCACATTCAATCCTCCATGATCAGAATCCACCATATTTTCAAAGTTTTTAGATCTTTGCTCCTTCATTTCCTTGTACCAATCTGGTACTCCATGCATCTTAAAACATGTGGATATTTCATGTCCAGTTCCACCACAGTGATCACATAACAATTTTGCTTTCTCTTCCTTAGTTCTTCTAATAAACCCTCCTTTTGCTTTATGCCCATTCCAAACAGTTCCAGTGCCTGTTTTTGCCACATTTCCCTTTCCAAAACTACCAGCTCTAGCAACCATAGCAGATGATTCAAGTTGCTCAGAAAAATTCATATGAACAGTCCTCTGTCTCTCAGCAGCAATTAGCATAGAAAAAACTTTATCAATGAAAGGAACAGGATCCATTAACATAATTTGATCCACCAAATGATCATAATTCTCATTCAATCCCATTAGAAACTGTGCTACTTTATCTTCCATACGATCTCTTGCTACCAGCTTTCCTATCTCACAATCACAGCTTAACTCAGGAGCAACACTAGACAGTTCATCCCAAAGCCTAGTCAATTTATTAAAATACTCAAGGATTGAGCAAGTTCCCTGAGACAAGTTCCTGATCTCTCGTTTGATTTTAATTTTCATCGGACCATTACTCTCACCATATCTCCTACATATAGTATCCCATAGATGCTTAGCAGACTCACTATGCACAAAAATCTCACTCAATTCCTTAGACAACGTATTAAGGATCCAAGAAGAAACAGTCCAATCAACCTTTTTCCAAATTGAAAAATGATCATCACGTTCATCAAGTATAGGTAATTGACCATTAATAAATTGAAGCTTCGATTTAGCACCAAGCGCCATAACCATAGACCGCTTCCAATGAATAAAATTCGTACCAGTAAATGGATGAGGCACGAGAACGAGACCGGGATGATCCGCACCATGAAGATAATACGGATCGCTCTTAGCTTGATTTGATTTCTGAAGCACATCAGTTAAAATATACAAGATATGCATAAAACCCCAAATTGGAAGTCTCTGTTTTCTTATTTTATCAAACTCAGAAAATGAATACAAAAGCCCTTGTTATTTATATAGTAACAAAACAGATTAAACGATGTCGTGCTATGTGAATAAAAGCGTGACCACGCTTTATAAGAGACTGTATTTCTCATATTTCTTCAAACTCGATCCACAAACTTAACCCCCAAGAGCTAGTATGTCCCTGCAGTTTTCCGGCGAGCGTGCGTCACAGATGACATTCTCTTAAGGACACTATCCTTACCTAACGTGTAGACTTAGCTCAGTAGGTACTATAATCATTGTGAATAGCTTCTATTGTTACACAAAAGGACAAGATGAGCCCACCCATAAGTTAAGATGACACCATACAAACATGCCTTTAGCTTCACTTCTAATCAACTTCACATAAAATAATCCTCCAACCATTGCAACCTCGCATCAATTGACCCTTCTCTCCTCTATGCAATGGGCGTGCTGAGGGCTCTGAGAGGAAGGGTACCCTTGTCCATTATAACCGTCGTAATTCTAGCCTTCATAGCTCTCTTGTACACAGAAAGATTAGGCTCTTTAACTTCCGGCGCAATTTTCAGGTCCAAGCCATGTGCTAGAAGAAATGCTGGTAAGAAATATCAGATTTTAATCATCTTAAAACAATGTAAACTTTGGTTGCATGTGGATTTACAGACGATCACATAAATGTGGATGTTGATGGATTGGATTTGGATGATCGAATCGAGTTTGATCCAGACGAATGCAGTGTAAACCATGGGAAATGGGTGTTCAATCACTCCATAAAGCCTCTGTATTCGGACAGGACATGCCGGTATCTTGACAGGCAGGTGAGATGTGTGAAGAATGGAAGACCAGATTCTGATTACAGGCACTGGGAATGGCAACCTGATGATTGCACATTGCCTAGGTAACACATAAATTACTCAACTAGACTAGTAGTCGAGCCTCTTGTGAGCTAACTCGTATAATATTTGACTCGACTCAAATTTAAACGAGTCGAGCTCAAACTCAACAATTCTTGAGCACACTAGCCTTGCTCAAAAATATGGTTTTGTACTGATTCTTGAATATTTCGTGCAGGTTTAATCCTGAAATAATGCTGCAAAAACTTAAAAGAAAGAGGCTAATGTTTGTAGGGGATTCACTGCAGAGAGGGCAATGGCAATCTTTTGTTTGCCTCGTTGATTCTGTAATACCGAAAGGGAAGAAATCGATTAAACGAGGCCGTTTGCATAGTGTCTTCAAAGCCAAGGTTTTTTTTTAAAAATAATTTCAGTGTAAAGTTCTTAAATCTGGGAGTGAATTTATGTCTTTTTTTTCCCAACAAATTGTGTAGGAATATGATGCTACCATAGAGTTCTATTGGGCTCCCTTCCTGATAGAATCCAACACAGATGTTCATATAAAAACAGATCCAAAACAGAGAATTCTGAAAGTTGATTCAGTTGCCAAACATGCCAAACATTGGATAGGAGTTGATATTCTTATCTTCAATACTTACATTTGGTGGATGAGTGGCCCCAAGACCAACACATTGTAATAAAACCTCTCACCCTCTTCATTTCATCATATTTTTCTAGATACTTATATCTGGTGAACGTAGATGGGGTTCGTTTGCGAATGGCGAAGAAGGATACGAAGAGCTGGAAACGCATGTCTCTTACACATTAGGATTAAGAACATGGGCTAATTGGGTGGATTCAAATGTTAATCCCAGCAAAACAAGAGTGTTTTTCACTACAATGTCCCCTGCACACCACAAGTAAGTCACTGTCTTCCAATTTTCACCCTACAAATTACAAAATCTTGAATTAATTAGGCTGTTTTCAGGCCGGCGGATTGGGGCAATGAAAACGGGACAAAATGCTTCAATGAGACGAAACCAATCACCAATAAACGACACGTCTGGAGTGGCTCAGACAAGACGATGATGAGCGTGGTGGCGAAAGTGGTGAGAAGGATGAAGGTCCCAGTGACTATGATAAACATAACTCAATTATCGGGGTACAGGATCGATGCTCACACCTCGGTTTACACTGAATTGGCCGGCAAATTGTTGACGGATGAGCAGAAAGCTGATCCGTTGCATTTTGCAGATTGTATACATTGGTGTCTGCCTGGAGTTCCTGATACATGGAATCAAATACTTTACGCGCATTTGCTGTTGTAGCAAGAAAATAAGTGCTGATAAAAATATAATAGGAACTCTATCGAATTGCATATCATGCAACAACACATCAACTGTCTATATTGAATGAAGCTCAACCGTATTTTTCTGTAATTAAAAATGTTCATCTCCTGCTTAGACACCAGAAACACAAAAAATGTCAAGCACTATGACAAGTTATATTTTTTTGGGTATTGTAGGTGCAATCGTACTAGGCAAAGTAATTGTTGGCATTGGATTCCAAGAAACTACTTCATTAGGATTGGAGAATCGTTGTGGTTTTTTTGTGAGATATTTGTAAAAATCAATATTCATGGTATACAATACTACTTTTATAATTTAAATAGTAGTAACACATATTTTAAAAGATTTACTAATAAAATTTCATATAAATTTATTTCCAAAATTCCAAAATTTTATAATATAATTATTTATTTTAAATAATTTAATTATTATAATTTATGAACAAACAATCACGTTTCGTTTCCTACCTCTCTGAGTGTAAAATATTGTTTGGTTTTATAAATAAATATTTAAAGAAACAAGTCTCACTCCTCCCTGCCGGAGATCTATCCGTTGGGGCAACCTAAAAGGAAAAAAAAAGGTTAATACTAGTATACATATATAATTAACCGTGGGATGAAATTTGGGGGTGGGATGACCCTCCTCAACACATACACTTTCGTCCGCCCCTGAGGACGGGTTCGATAAAAATCACAATCCGTCTTATACTCATTTGATCGAGTTCAGACCCCATCCATACAAGACAGTTTAATGCAGATTCGAATTTAGACCCATGCTATTACCATCCCTAATTGTGAGGAGTATTATTGAAGGAATTTATAAGTAGAACAATATGTTGAGGCCATGTAATGGAGTTGTGATGACCCGTTCATAAAATTCGGCGGACACAATCCGATAATACTTCGATCAACTGATATGAAATTGATTTATGATACAATTAATTCACGTAAGTATATTAGGTTTGATATGGTTGCAATAGACTATTTCTATTTAAAACTGTGTAGTAAAAACATGAATCTTAATTAGGTAAAAATGGTCATAGTGGCGCGCCCTTCACCTAATTTGCTAAAGGTGTCCAAAGCCACAAACATTGAGGGGTGTTTATTTTGAAGTTTTGAAATTTTAATGAATAGTAATATATGTTTCTTTTGAATTTTTGAGTAAATTTTAAAATAAGTTGCCTTGATTATAGTAGTTGGTTTGGGCAATGCAAGTAATAAATAAACCCCCAGACAGAGTGAGGTCCAAAAACACTACTATAATTAATTACCACACCTACCCAACCATGAGTAACCACGTAATCAGAGTACCGAAACACACGGTACACCCAACCGTAGCGAATACTACCCAAACTGGAGAATGTCTAAAATCAGAGTTATTGCATTAAAATAAGGGGAGAACTATCTCAACCGGTTAATTGGGAACTAAAGCTCTCCCTGTTTCAATGGCTTCTCTAGTTAACACTATTCACTCAATTAGATTATCTCACAATGCTGAGGCATTCGGCTCGCGCCGGAATCGAAGTCTAGCGGCGAAGCCGAGCTGTGCTACTTTCAATAGTAAGCTGTAGTTCTTCAGGAAATTGTTAAAAAGTATTACTCGGGTGATTGTTTTGTTTGCTAATTACGTGTATGTTTTCTGCGCATTGAATTGTATCAGGACGGAGACTTGTAGTGAGGGCTACAGAAACCGATACAAACGAAGGTATGTAGCTTTTTTTCATTTTTATTATAATCCTTCATTTTTTGTGGAATTTATGAAATTGTGATGTAATTAGTTATCTTGCGTAGATTTTGAGTGGTTTAACTCGGTTGCATGTGGTTTAGAGTTTGAATTGTGTCTAAGTGATGTTTGATTGACGTGTGGTAGCTAGAGCAAAGGTTCCGGATAAGGCACCGGCGGATAATGGTTCGAGCATTAACCAGATTCTTGGTATCAAAGGAGCCAAACAGGAAACTGTGAGTTTGTTAGTAATTTAAACATGGATTGATTCTATGTGATTGTGATTTGGGGTTGGGTCAATTTACTTGTGATGTGAAATTATCTACCGTGTAGATTATACTATTCTAGATTTAGTTAAGCAATGGTGTGATTCTTCAGGATAAGTTGAAAATCCGAATTCAGCTCATGAAGCCCGTTACATGGCCTCCCCTTATTTGGGGTGTAGTTTGTGGAGCTGCTGCATCAGGTAATTTCTCTCTCTTCCTAGCTATATGAAAATTTCAGCATTGAAATATCACTAATGTACGATTTTAACTTGTCGAGTGGTGGTTTAATTCCGTCTAACCTGTTAGTTTGATTAATGCAAGGGAGACTTTTGGACCAATTCATTCTACCTGCCATTCAACATGTTCAACAATGCATTTGCATGTGATTTTATGAGTGTAAAATGCAAAGCTTGTGCTGCTGTTGCCATCTTATATTTTCATTACTTATTCATTTCATGATTTACGGTCAGGGAGTTAATACTTTCTGTTGCATCATAAGCTTATTTTAGAAAGCAGACATATAGTATGTATAAGCTGGGATCAATGAATGATTATATTTCTTAATCCTCAAAAGCAACAAACTATTTTTATTTGCCTGTATTTTCATGATAAGCTCAGTTTTTTATTTTCTCATTTGTTTCTCTCTACATTTTGTGTACAATTACCCCTGCTATTACAGGAAACTTCCACTGGACTGTTGAAGACGTAGCTAAATCAATTGTCTGTATGCTTATGTCTGGGCCTTGTCTAACTGGCTACACTCAGGTGTTTCTGGCTTAATTTTACAGACTTGTTCTACAACTTGCATATTTGCTTCATAATCTCAGTTGTGTAGTTATTGTACTTTAACTTGTAGACAATAAATGATTGGTATGACAGAGAAATCGATGCCATCAATGAACCTTATCGGCCTATCCCTTCTGGAGCAATAGCTGAGGATGAGGTATGTGATGTTTTAAGTTGGTTTTCTGGTATGAAATGACCTTGTTTTCGCATACTGACTGCAGATGTCATTAGGTGATTACACAAATATGGGTGCTGCTCTTAGCAGGCCTGGGCTTGGCTGGTCTATTAGATGTGTGGGTAGGTCTTCAAAATGACATCTTTTCTTGAGAGCAATCTAGATTTTTCTCTAATTGTGCTTCCTATACAGGCAGGGCATAATTTCCCAACTATATTTTACCTTGCCGTCGGTGGATCCTTGCTGTCCTACATATATTCAGCTCCTCCTTTGAAGGTGTTCACATCATCTTTCACCTTAATATAAATTTTCACTTTGAGATTTTGAAAAGGGACGAGTTAATAGAAAGTCAAATGTTTTCTGTATTGCAGCTCAAACAAAATGGATGGATTGGCAATTTTGCCCTAGGAGCAAGCTATATTAGTTTGCCTTGGTAATTTTGACTTTTAGTTTGAGAATCCAATTAATATAGGAGTGTATAGCTACTCATATGCAGAAGTTTATTTATAATTGCTTTTAGATATTGTTGGGAGTTTCTGCTCTTTGGTGCTCCCCTGTTGAGTAAAGCTAATAATCTTCCAGGCACTTCGGATGACCACTAAAATAGTTATTGCTTTAATTTGGTCAGATTTTTACAGATAATTGCTTATATGAAATGAGCATGCGATTTCAACATTCAAATAATCTTACTTAATGCTGTATTCCTGGACTATATTGTCATGAATTCTATCAAGGCATGCTATAAGCAAGAGAAACCTCTCTCTTCTCTGCAGTTTGCCCTATTAAGTTCAAAATGCTTGTATATGCTGCTTAACACCATAAAATTCTCAATCACAGGTGGGCTGGTCAAGCATTGTTTGGGACCCTTACGCCAGACGTTATTGTTCTAACATTGCTCTACAGTATAGCTGGTGTATGTGATATCTCTTATTTTTAGCTTGATCTCCTTATTTGCTTCATAAATGTAGATTCTTATATAGTTTCCCTGTTTTTTTTAGTTGGGTATAGCAATTGTAAACGACTTCAAGAGCATTGAAGGGGACAGAAAAATGGGACTGCAGGTACCTTCACTGCAAAAAAATAATTTGAAAATTTTATGTGGAGTTGTGGTATATATATCTTTATTTAGTTAGCTGACTTTTGCAATCTTACATGATGTCATCCCGTTTCCCTACAGTCACTTCCTGTGGCTTTTGGCTCGGAGAATGCAAAGTGGATCTGTGTTGGTGCTATTGACATAACTCAGTTATCCGTGGCTGGTAAATTTTAATTGTTATCCGTCGCTGGTAAATTTTAATTGTGACTTGAAATATTACACTTGGCAAAAACCTTATAATAATGGAATTTGTTATTGTTTCAGGATATCTTCTGAGTGTCGGTAAACCATATTATGCTTTAGCACTTGTAGGCTTAATTGCCCCTCAAGTTTTTTTCCAGGTAAAGATTGATAATATGATGCAATTTTATTGAGGATTTTGTTTGAGGTTATTCCAGCTCAAGGGTGGCCATTCATGGTCATCCTTAGCTTGAATTTTTTTTATTTAAGCTTGCGAACATATTTCTCAATATGATGTGTTTGTGAAGAGTGGCAAGGTAATGAAAATAGTTGCTCTGCTTAACGAGAATGAGAATAAGATAGTATTCTCGAAAATTTCCGAATTTAAATCTGTGGATTGATTTCTTTTGTTCTCTTGGACTATCATACACACGCTCTTACCCGTGAATGCAACTATCATTTAATGCAGTTCAAGTACTTCCTCAAAGATCCAGTGAAATATGACGTCAAGTATCAGGTACTTTCCTTAAAATATTCACACAGGTTTGTGTAGATTCATGAATAAAATGCAGCAGAGGCACGATGAAACTGTGAACACACTTGAGTAGCCAATAAATTTGAGAATTTTCCCCCCAGTTTTTGTATGCATATAATTGAAATGCTACTAAGCATTCTTCCTCCTTATTTGGTTTCAGGCTAGTGCGCAACCGTTTCTTATACTTGGCCTATTAGTCACTGCATTAGCAACTAGCCATTGATACGCTTGTAGAAGATAAATGCCGAAAATCAGTGGGATATTGCGGCTCCTGAGAAAGAAATAAGTCGGGACTGCCCATTATAGTTTTGGAGAAATTACCTATTCTGAGATTAATTACTTACTTATTTAGTGTGCATCAGGGAATTCATTTAAGCAGCAACTACTATGGATTGACTGACATAATAAATACTTTGAAGTGTGGAATTCAATCTGAATAGAGTTTTATTACATGTATGTTGTCTACGTTTGTTGAAAACTTGTATTTTCACAATTAAAATTATAGCAAAAGGATTATCAAACACTGTTTATTCACTTTTACAGTCGGAATACATGAACAATACTTTTGCACTTAATACAAAAATTCTCACCTTTTGTTTTCTGATTCTAGAAATAATTTTTGAAGTTGGAAGGTCATAAGATTTTGATGAAGTTCCATTCCTTTTTACAGAGATCTGAAAACTTCCATTTTCCCTCTTGCTACTTGCTTCCCTTCAGGATTGCTCTTATTGGATGCCATAAGAAACTCCATAAGATATAATGCGTGGTTTTGCGTCACAATTTTACTAAAGTTGTTTGGTTGAACAATGATTTTTCATGTGTTACTACTTGACTACTTCAGTTAAGTAGCTTGTATATATAATTTATTAATTTTTTTTTCACACGATAAAGTGAAATATCAATATGGAACAAATGATTTCATTCCGTGTGTGCGTGCGGGGAAGTGGCCGAGTGGGGACAAGCTGCAATATTACTAATCTGCCCTTGCTACAATCTAGATTTATTTTATATTTAATTTTAAAATAATTAAACACGCGATAAAAAATTAGCGGGCACTATCTTAATTCTTGGGGTTCTTCCCTCAACGGAAAAGAGTGCTGAAGTGAAACGACGACCATGGCGGCGTTAAAGGCAACGATCATCATGTCCGCTCTCTCAGTCTACTTCCCACCCACACCTTTTCGCCGTAAAATTCTCTGCACCTCCTCCGTCACTCTTCGACGATTTCTTTTGCCATCCACCGCCAAATCTCCGCGGCTCTTTTCGACTCTCTCTTCTGCTTCCGTAGCGTCTGCACCCGCCGTATCCTTACCATCAATTTCGAAAGAAATTGATCCTGCGTACTTGTCCTGCTCCTTACCGGAGAAGAAGCCTCTCAAAGTGGCCGTCCTTCTCAGCGGCGGCGTTGACAGCAGCGTCGCCCTCCGCCTACTCCACGCCGCCGGACATTCGTGCACCGCCTTCTACCTCAAGATATGGTTCCAAGTTTGTATACTATCCCTTCCAATTACATGATAATTATTCTTATAGTGAAATTGAATGTACTCTGCGTATTTGCTTGCTAATTCAGTGCTCGGAATTTGGTATTAGGTTTAGGTTTATATTTGTTTAATGCTTTATCTAATTCTTGAGTTATGCTATTGAGTACAAGTACAACAATCCAGTGGAGTTCCATGAATCCATGTTTAAATTCCCATGGCTCAATCCCGAGGAAATCACTTTCTAGTACATTTGAGGATTCTTACTACAATGTAGTACAATCACCTTTTAGTACATTTCACATACAAACAAACATTTCACATTTACACCAAATATTTCACATTCACATTTCACATTTACAAACAAACATTTCACATTTAAAAGTGGTTGTATTAAATTGTGGGGAGAAGTTGAATTTTGTATCAAAAAGTAAATAATCACCTCAATCCTTGCTATTAGAATCTGAAGTGAAGTTTAGTCAGTGTCTGATATTACTTCTGTTGTAGGAAGACTTTGAGAACTTCTGGTCTGAATGCCCTTGGGAAGAAGATTTGAAATATGCAAAAGCCGTTTGCGAACAGGTTATGCTCAACATATCTTTCATTGCGTGTTGGTCATATGTGGATTTGTGAACCTTCCTTGAATTTCTGATATTTTGAACTTATTGCCTCATGTTAGAGTATAAATTCAGTAATCAGTAATGCTTATAATTTCAGCTTGGTAATGACAATAACCATTCCACACATTGTATCTTCTTTCTGTAGTGACAGACCCATAATTATTGCGTAAAATTGGAGTACAGTGTATGATGTAATGGACATAGTATTTCAAACTAAAATATAGGAAGTTACACTTTGATGCTACCTTGTGGCAGAGGCAAGCACCAGCAGTCCATCTGTTAATGAGTGTGGTGCATCTGTTATCATGGAAAAACTTGTGAAATTTGTTTTGTGTAAATGGAGGTCTTTTATGAAATGCAAGTTTAGTAATTTATACCCAGTTTTCATTTACAATCAACTGAACTTAATCAATTGTTTATTACAGGTTGATGTACCTCTGCAAGTTGTGCATTTGACGGATGAATACTGGAATAATGTGGTGAATAATTTATTTATTTACTTGTCCTTCTTCATGTTTTATTCATCAACCATTAATCTTCTATCATGTCTCGTCCCTTGTACTTTGCCATATTAAATAGCACTTATGAACTTCCCTTCTTCCAGAGGAATCTACAAACAAAATAAGATAAGTAAACATCAAAGAAAATGCATAATAGAGTAATTTCCATGTTTCAGGTATCGTACATAATAAATGAGTATAGATATGGCCGCACACCAAATCCGGATGTCTTATGCAATACAAGAATAAAATTTGGTCTGTTTTTAAATCCCCTCATATTTTCCTCTTCACGCTTATCAAATAATTAATCACTAAGTTGTTTGTTTGTTTTGGTTATAGGTGCATTTGTGGATGCCATAAGTGATATGAAGTTTGACTTCATCGCATCTGGACACTATGCAATGGTTGTTCATTCAGATAGTGGTAATGAAGATGAGACTTCAACTCTAAAATTGTCAAAAGATGCAGTAAGTGAGCTGTAGAACAGGCCTGATCAAAGTTTCTTACAGTTTAAAAATTGTCGTGTTCAGTTTCTCAAAGCTGTTTATTTTTCAGGTTAAGGATCAGACATACTTTCTTTCACATCTTTCACAGTCACAACTTAAAAGACTTATCTTTCCTCTTGGATGTATATGTAAGGTCAGGTGGGAATTCTAGTGTGAATGTATTAAGACAAACAATAATATTTTATTTTTGCTGGTGCCTTCCCAGTTTCATTGGCAAGTTATGATTCCATTACGCTTATCATATCAATCTCCACATTCTTACTTTATTCTGGCACAAAATGTACTAACTGTACTTATTTACTTTTCCTCATGAACCTTAGGAAGAAGTCAGGGGACTTGCCAAAATATTTGAATTACCTAACCAAGATAGAAAGGATTCACAAGGGATATGTTTTCTTGGAAAGGTATGTTTTTGGAGCTAAATTATTTGCTTAAATATGTTTTTTTGGGTAAAAAACTAACTGCATTGTGATTTGTGAGGTAAGTTTGTTGTGTGAAGACTTGAGATATATGCCTTACGATTGATGAAGCACTACTTTTCTGAATTTTAACCATCTGTGTCACCATTTTTTGAAAGTTGATGATACCAGAAGACTAGGGTAGCTTGAATATTCTGCGTTTTAAAGAGTGGCTGATCCAGGATTTCAGATTTAGGTGTGCGACAATATGAATAAATGTGAGACCGTATCACTGTGTGACCAGTGCCGTTTTTAAATAGAAAAACTATCACTTTTTAAGGTATAATTCATTTTTTAAAATTTTACCTTGAAGCGATACATCTTACGTACTCTATTTTTTATAAAAAAGATACATTTTACCTTAAAAATTCCAACATTTATGTTGAAAAGTGATACCAATCGCACTTGCTCATAATAAAATATACACTATCTCAATTATAATTTATATAAATGTAGCAAGAATAACTTAAATCATAGTTTATTTTCCTGTAAATGTTTGGCTTTTTTTATTATATATATAATGTGTTACATTATTTTTAGATGAAGTATAAAAGGGTGGCATTTTTCATTTTGGGGTTACAGCCTAGCTATGCCTCTGATTTTAAATAATAATCCCTGTGCGTTTGGTTTCAGATTAAGTTTAGTGAATTTGTTGCTAGACAAATTGGGGAGGAAGAAGGTGTGTTATTAGAAGCTGAGACGGGAGACTTTCTTGGCAAACACCGAGGATTTTGGTTCTATACAATTGGCCAACGTCAGGGATTACGTCTCCCTGGTGGACCTTGGTACGCTCAACTTCTTGATTTCTTTCTACTTCCATGTGCTAGTTTAGTGCTACTGGTACCAATCTTATTTATCCATTGCCCAATATTTAATTATGTTAGATTACACATTCTTATTCGTATTATAGTATTATTATCTAGATTCCCCAAAAATTGATTGGTTATTATATACAGGTATGTTGTGGAAAAAGATGTGGAAAATAATGTGGTATTTGTGTCGAGAAACTACTTCTCAGTCAACAAAAGAAGGCGTGTATTCCGTGTTGGTTCGTTGAGATGGTTTAATGGTTCTCCTATGGGGCAGATTACTCAACTCCAATGCAAGGTACAAATCATAAACACTTGAATGAATATCATGTCATCTCCTGCATAGGGAGGACAAGGATCATCCATTCACGCTCTTTAGCAAACTTTTCGAGACATATGAATGCAACTGGATGCTGAAAGGATAAGAAATGAAATATACATGTATTTAAATGTTTTGCCAGGATCATCTATGATTAACTTAATTCAAGTGTAAATAATTGTGAAAGAAACACGTTCAGATAAATTTCTTGAGCTCCCTAGTAATGTAATAGTCAGTGGGGGGTTTTTAACCTTGTTTTTCCAGGTTCGGCATGGTCCTGGTTTTTACAGTTGTGTTGTGGCTAAAGAGGTTGATGGAAATGGGGATGGAATTGTAGTTGTAAAACTGAGTGAAGACGATCAAGGTCTGGCAGCTGGGCAGTATGCAGCCTTCTACGAAGGATCCACTTGTATTGGATCTGGTGTTATCTTGGAGTCGTGGGACGATCAAGGAGGCTTTCCTGTTTGTGCTAGGGCTCTAGAAATTGCCAAAATCAAAGATATATCCATGCTTGGAAAGCCAGTAAAAATAAAATGTGATGTGGAAGGTGCAGATCAGAAGTAAAGTTAGAGAATGTGATCGATGGATCATACATGTATGTAACATTAGTTTTGAAACAGCCACCCGTTCCTCCTGCCCAAGATTGAACACACACACAAGTGAAGCTGCTTCAGGTCAGTCCAATTAAATTATACTGTAACAATTTTCCATTTTTCTTAGTTAGCATGTTTGGAATTGGAGGCAGAGATTTGTTAAGGAATGAATTACATGAGTATTTAACTCGAACTGCTTCCACCATCGTTTTAACGTTCCTTGGACTCATGGTACGAAAATGGGAGAGAAATAAACACTTTCAATCAGTACTAAAATTTGAGGGGGAGTATTTCATCACTCAAATTTGAGAGAGAAAATGAACATAAATGATTCCTCAGTTTTGGGAATCCACTATTCATCCCATTTAGGTGAGGAGTGGGTTTCATTCCTCTTGTTAATCATACCCAGAAAGCACCCTTAATTGAGGGTGGGGGGATGGTCGGTGCGTTAATTTTGGGGGAAGGGGAAGGGGAAGAGTAAATTGGGTGGGTTGGGAGAAAACACCCCATGCCATGTAAGAAAAAAAATCTTTTATCTCAAAAGAATGAAAAGAAGGCAAAAATGGTTAGGAAATATTTTTCTTATACAAACGATTTTTTCAACGTGAAAGCGGCTAGTATTTGATCATTAGCGATGACCATGCGGCTGGTTTAGCTTGTCCCATGACCCGCCCTACCCGCTGGTTCCCCACCCATCATGTCCCATTTATTTTACTATTATTTTTAAAATTAATTTTAATATACACAATATCTTCATTTTGACATTAGATAATTTAAATAAAAACTATATAATTTCTGTAAATAGCATATTTAATGTTCATCTTATACTTAAAAATAACATATCTATTATTTTTAGACAAAATTCTATATGTAGGTATGAATGAATATAATTTTATATAAATACACTCATATATAAAAATGTTAATACATTTATGTGGCCGATCCGGAGGTTGATTAATGGGAATTATGGGATGGGATTTAAAAAACCACGACCTGTTTCATATTCGCTTGACTGGGTTCAATGCGGTTCTAGTTTGAATCAATTCTATTCCATCCCTATCAAGCAATGAGCAATGTCAAAGAGATCAGAATGAGTTGCAAATTAAAGTCTGTTAAACGTCATTGTTTCCATCCCTATCAAGCAATGAGCAATGTCAGAGATCAGAATGAGTTGCAAATTAAATTCTGTTAAACGTCATTGCACTGCAGGGTTGTAGTCTTTTGTTACTTGTAGATTGGTTCAAGCTGACGAGTGAATAATATTGTAAGGAATCCATCTTTAAATTCATTTAATTAATCTAATAATAAGAGCAACTACAACGACAATACCAATAAATAAATAAATAAATAAAAGGTCTTATCATTACCAAAGGATGAAATCTAGCCCTTCTTTTTTTTAGCACATATCAAACGATTTGGTCGGGGCAGTGTCCTGTACGGTTTTGATGTTTTAGTAGAAATTGGAGGATTGAATAAATAGTACTCCTCCGTCCCCCGGAGGAACTTGCACCCTTTGACCGGCACACATTTTAAGAAATGTGTAAGAAAATGTGTAATGATTGATGTTTTGAAGAGTAGTTTTGTAAACTTTTATGAATAAAGTAAAGTAAAAAGTAGATTGAGTGTGAAAAAGTAATGGCATATGGGTAAATATGAGTATATTTCAAGGGTGAGGGTTGTGAAAATATTTCCTTTTATGGAGTGTGCAAATTGGTATGGGACATCCATATATGGAAAGTGTGCAAATTCCTGTGGGACGGAGGGAGTATTCCCTACCCATTTGGGTTGGATACGGATTTAAAAAAAAAAAAAATTATTTATGTAAAAAGTGAAAAATGAGAGTTAAGATAAGTAGAAATAAAAAATAAAGTAGTAAGTAAGAGTAATATTTTTTTTTTTTAAAAATGAGAATTGATTTCAGAATTGGATTGAAGAGTTGCAGAGTAATTAAAACTCAAAATTGGTGACTAGTCCTTTTCAAATCGAATATGTTTCAATTGGAATTACAAATTCCAATATTCATACGATATATAAAACAATACAGTCTTTATTTAACCCAGAAATCTTATTCTTACCAAGTCCCTACTTGTTAATCACTTGATCTCACCCTTATCACAGACCTGACTGAGCTCATATGAACCGACTAATTCAAGCATACGTCATCATTGATAATGATCTCCAATTTGTTAGTAAATTAAAGATAATGATGCCCATTAAACAATGCATTGATTTGTTATTGTTAGGAATTAATATACAAGAATTAATTCCCACCCTCTTTACAAGTTCGGATTTTTAGTTGAGATGAAATTCTTTTATGGTATCAGAGCAAATCAGGCAAACGACCTGGATTCAATTCCTGTTAAAATCGACGAGATTTTTGTTCATAGGCCCAACTAATAAGAATCATAATTAAAGTAGGTATCACGTGATCTCTTCTTCTTATAATAACATACCATGTTTTAGAAATTACTTGATTTTGAGTTATTATTCTAAAATCACTAAATTTTGATACTTTGTATACTAAAATACTACTCCCATATTAACGAGTTCATCATAATCTTTTGTAAACTAAATTCATAGAAGTCTTTGCCTAATATAATAAAGGTTAATCAAATAAATACAAAATTCAAACGAACCAAAAATATAATTAAAAATAAAAATAATCAACATATAATATAATATCAAAAACTTTAATAATTAACATACCTTGGCTAATTGGCTCATCGGACTGTGAGTTGCGAGAGAGGTATGATACAAACAATCAATCCAGATATTACAGTACTGGGCATGCATGTTTAACCTCACATTTGTACGTACTTCTAATTTGTATTGCAACCATCGTTCTTTTGATCATAACGTTATAAAATTTACCATTTAGTGATAAAAAGAATTAATCAATTTAAATTTGTCTTCTTAATTACTCCCTCCGTCCCAGAATTTTTTCATAGTTTGACCGACACATTTTTTAAGAAAATGAGATCGATTTAGTGGTTGATGATTTAAGATAAATGAGAGGTATTTTAAGTTATTTGATGAGGTGTAAAGTGGATTTGATGAGGTGTAAAGTGAAATGTATGGAAAAAAGGGGTGACAATTTTAAAAATAAAATGATGTTGTGAAGTTATTAATTTTGTTGGGTATTTTCATATTAAGAGTGTGCAAATAATTTTGGGACGTTCCAATAAAAAAAAAGTGTGCAAATATGGAGTGAATATCCCATTCATAACTCTCAAGTCTCTCATTGTATTTAAGTTAAAGTACCTCTTGTATAATTTATAATTCATTGGTTAATTTAATACCTAAAAAAAAAACCTATATTAACAATTTGAACGGCTCCCTATCATGGTTCACTTCTATATATGATGAAGTGCATGCATTTTGTACAGTGCAAAATAAAACCTTAATTAAGATGGCGCCGCTGCTATCTTTGATTCTGATATTGTTGAGCCGCCTAGCCTCATCAACTCTCGGCGCCACCAACGACACATACAACATCTTAAAAGGCCCAACCGTCACCAAACCGGGTTGCCCCACCAAATGCGGCAATCTGACCGTACCCTACCCGTTCGGCATAGGCATCAACAGCGGATGCGCCCTCAGCGACTCCTTCGAAATCAACTGTACCGCCGCCTATGAAAGCACTCCCCGAGCCTTGATTGGAAACATCCAATATTTCGACATCTCCGACAACCATCTGCGGGTCTCCAACGTGGTGGCCCGGAAGTGCTACGATAGAACCGGATCAGTAATCCTCGAAAACACCGCATCCTCCAACATTGAAGGAACAGCCTTCACCTACTCGGAGCTCAACAAGTTGTTCGTCGTTGGCTGCGACGACTTCGGTCTGATCACCGCCGACGGCGACCGCAACTTTACCAGCGGCTGCGTTTCGCTCTGCTCGAATGCCAAAGATGTCATCCAAGGTTACTGCTCCGGTATCGGTTGCTGCCAAACGTCTTTGCCCAAGGGCTTGAAATACTTTCAGACTTATTTGGGAAGTTTGAAAAATCATACCACGGTGCCGTTTGACCCGTGTAGCTATTCGTTTTACGGGGAGGAGACCCGATTCGAATTCCGTGGGGCGTCGGACCTTTCCGACCAGAATTTCGTGCAGCGGGTTCAGGGTACGGTCCCCATCGTCCTGGATTGGGCCATTGGGAATTTGACTTGTGCGCAAGCTGAGAATTCTGGAGACTACGCCTGCAAAGCTAATAGCGTATGTGTTGATTCGGATACGGGTTTGGGTGGGTATCGTTGCACCTGTATAAACGGGTATGAACATAATCCATATCTTGATCCGGGCTGCACAGGTATAATCTTCTCTCTCACAAAATTGTGTCTCTCTAGTGTCTACACATATGCACCTTATTTTATTTCAACGTCTACAAAAAATGTGCATACATTTTCAAACTCGACAATCACTTTATCGTTCAACATTTACTTACAAACAATAATTTTATTTATAAATGACCCCCACAATCTTCCTAATATCTTTACTTTATCTATTTTATTATTATTTTTTCATTACAAACAATAACCTTTATTTATACATACTTTTAGTTGTCGGTGGGAGCTTTTTTTTTTCGGTGGGAATATTGGTATCTAAGTATTTCTCTTCTCTAAAACATAATTGAGTTGCAGTTCCATAAATTCATTGATCATAAAATAGAATATATTTTATCTCGTTTCACAATAACTTTCATAGATATGACAGTAGGTGGACACATATACTAAGAATAGGTAGATGGGCACGAAAATTAAGAAAATGTAATAATGAGTGAAGTTTTGAGGGGTAATTTTGTAAAACTTTATGTATAAAGTAAATAAATGAGTTGACTTTTGTATATGTGTGGAGATAAAGTAATGACATTTGTGTAAAATTGAGGTTATTGTGAGGGTGAAGTTTATAAAAGATTTTCCATTTTAAGGGTGTGAAAGTTATTGTGAAACGTTCCGAAAAGAAAAGTGTGAAAGTTATTGTGGAATGGAGGGAGTATAATTTTAAGAGATAATTTTATAAAAAATTATTTATAATGTAAAGAAATGGAGTTGACTTGACATTTGGATTAGCTATGTAACTGTTTTATGTACAATTTTTTATTTTGCCGTATTAGTGTCACCTGGCGGCAATAATTAGTTGAGTACTTGAGTGCCACTTCGGAATTCAGTCTCAAAAAGGTTGATAAGTCAAGTTCAATAGTTTTTTCAGAGCTTAATTAAAGTCGGACTTAGTTAAAACTGGACTCATTAAAACCATGAGTCATAATGTAGAATTATATATAATGAGTTTAAATTTTATTATAATGTACGTTAAATTATATAAACAGAAATAAATTCAATAATTTACTTTATTAACATAGTAATATTTTTACTTAGACATGTTATACGACTTTTTATTTACATTGAGTACATGTTATATAACTTCTAATATATAATTAAGTGCTCATTAGTAATTAATTAAAATCAACCCGTGCTCGACTTAATTAATTAGTCAAAGTCTCGTATACACTCAAGTACATGGTGTACTTGAGTGGACTTTGACTAGTCAACTGTTGACTGTTGACCGGTCAACAATCAAACTTTAACTTTTTTTTTTGAATTTTTTTTTGAATTTTTTTTTGATTTTTTTTTTTCGATATTTTCAATTTTTATTTTGAAAAAGTGTATATTAGTATATTGAAAAGTGCATCTTTGTTTTTTAAATGAAAAGTATATGTTACTATATTGAAAAGTGCATCTTTGTTTTTTAAATGAAAAGTATATGTTACTATATTGAAAAGTGCAACATTGTTTTTAATGAAAAGTGTATGTTCTTATAACTGAAAAGTGTATGTTATTATAACTTAAAAGTGTATGTTATGTTATTATAAATGAAAAGTGTATGATCTATTAATGAAAATTGTAAGTTATATATTAATGAAAATTGTATGTTGTTATCAGTGACGGAGCCAGGATTTGAACGTAGGGGGAGGGGGGCCGATTAATATTAAAAAAAAAAAATACAAGAATATTAAAGTTATTAGATTTTTTTCATTATAGTATAATTAAAAAAATTTAATTCATTATAGTATCCTTAAGAAATAGTCTTACCTATTCATTATATATGACGTTTTGACTTTTCATTTTCTTAACAAATTATATGACGATGTACATTTTTCAATGCAAATTAATTACACTTTTTTCTAAATTACCTTCAAACTAATTAATAATAACTTAAATAGTAGAGTAACAATTTTTAATCTATAATGTAAAATTCTAGAGCAATTAATGTGGGTATAGTAAGAAGCTATTAATTTTTTTTAATATGTGTGCATACATTTGTAAGATACATTTTGAATAGGAGAAAATATTTATTAATACTCGTGTAAAGAAATTACACATACAAAGTTTTTTTTAAAAATGAGTATTAAATATTTTTTATTTAATTAAATTTACAATCATTAAAGTTAAATTAAACTTCTAAAATTATTAAAAATAAAAAAGGGAAACATCATAATAGAGTATAGGCAAAAAACAAAAAAAAAAACAAAAACAAAAAAAGGGAGGGAGATAAAGTGGAGGATGGAATCGAGAACGTGTGAATAGGGAGAGAGGCTTATTAGTGCTAAATAATACCAATAAATTAAATAAATGAAAAGGAGTATAAATATATAGTAAAAAAAATTAAAAATAAGTGGGGGGCCAGTGCACCCCCTGGGCCCTACATAGCTCGTCTATGGTTGTTATAACTGAAAAGTGTATGATATTATAACTGAAAAATGTATGTTAATATAGCTGAAAATAACATTGAAAAATGTAAATTTTCTGTATTAAAAAAAATATAAAAAAAATAGAAAAACAAAAGTCAAAGTTTGACCGGTCAACAGTTGATCAGTCAAAGTTCACTCAAGTACACCATGTACTTGAGTGTAGACACACCCAATTAATTAACTAAAGCTAGCTAATTATCTTGAGATTAGACTTAACTCTAGCTTATACACATTAACCGTGTTTTATTTTGTAGATATTGATGAATGCTTGGATCCAAATATCAACAAGTGTGAAAAGATTTGCACCAATACTCCAGGAAGTTTCAAATGTACTTGTCCGAAAGGACACATTCCTCTAAAGGATGGTAAAGGGTGCATTGCTACAAACTCTCAGTTTCCTGTAACCAGTGTTGCTTTAGGTAATTTTTTGTCTCGTTCTTGAATAATCTGATACTTTGAAAAGTCTCTAAACTACTTAAATAGCATAATGTTACTCATTTTTATTTTGACAATAATTCTATATGCATGCAGGTATGGGATTCGGGATTTTGGCTGTAGTTATTGCTGCAACTTGGATATATTTTAGTCTCAAGAAAAGAAAATTGATACAACTAAAAGAGAAATTCTTCAAACGAAATGGTGGTTTTCTACTAAAACAACAAATATCGTCGATTGAAGGTCAAATGGATTCAACAAAAATATTCACAGCTAAAGAGCTCGAAAAAGCTACCAACAAATTTGCAGATGATCGAATCCTTGGTAGAGGTGGATACGGCACTGTTTACAAAGGGGTCCTCCCCGACAAGCGCATCATCGCTATCAAAAAATCGAGAGTGATGGATATAAGTCAAATCGAACAATTTATTAATGAAGTTGTTATTCTTACGCAGATCAATCATAGAAATGTAGTTAAACTCTTAGGTTGTTGTCTGGAATCTGAGGTCCCTATGTTAGTATATGAATATGTGTCCCACGGGACACTCTACGAACACATCCACCGTGGGACGAGTTGGTTATCCTGGGAAAATCGGTTAAGAATTGCTTCAGAAGCTGCAGGAGCACTGTCTTATCTTCATTCAGCCGCTTCAGTTCCAATCATTCATAGGGACGTGAAATCTACCAACATTTTGCTAGATGAATATATCACGGCCAAGATATCAGATTTCGGGGGATCCAGACTAGTTTCTCTGGACCAAACTCAAGTGACAACGTTGGTCCAAGGGACACTAGGATACCTGGATCCTGAATACTTTCATACGAGCCAGTTAACAGAAAAGAGTGATGTTTACAGTTTTGGAGTAGTTCTTGTGGAACTTTTAACGGGTAAAAAACCCATCGATATGGAGAGGATCCAAGAACAACGAAACCTGACAACGTATTTCATCATGACTATGAAGGAAAACAAACTATTTCAAGTGTTGGATCCCCGCGTGGTTCGAGAGGGGTCACTAGAGCAGCTCCAGGCGATTGCTGAACTAACGAAGAGATGCTTGTATTTTAATGGAGAAGATAGACCTACGATGAAAGACGTGGCAATGGAACTCGAAGGTTTAAGGAAGTTTAACAAACATCCTTGGGCTGATCAACCTATTAATGATGAAGAATCATTTGGATTGATGAATGAGACATCTGGATCTGCTGATCTTTATGCAACTCCAATTGCATCTGGAACAACTGATCTTTATATTGTTCCTATCAGCGAATATAATAACACTGGAGAAATCACTGAGGGATACAGTTTGAACAGTGCAGTTTTCCCTCATGTGAACAGCCCTCGATGAAATGTTTAATTTGTGCACAAATTCATGATGTAATATTATCAGGGCTCTCGATCTATCTCTCAACTATATTTAGCATGTTTGGAGGCTGAGACTTTCTTGTATATATGTGTTAGTATGGGTGGAAGCTCAGCTCTTGTATTATAGTGTTTGGATTGAAGGATTTTAATTTGAATAAAAGATTTTGAGGAATAATTGAAAAATCTTATATCTCAGTCTTATTCAAAATATTAGTCACCATGCATGCACGAATACATTTCCAATTGTCACTACAAAAAACACGCGTTTTAGAGACGGATTTATCGACGGAATTTCCGTCGGCCGATTTGCATGCTGACGGAAATACCGACGGAATGTTGTCCGTCTCCATTTCTTTCGTCGGCATTTCTTGCCGACGGAATTTTTAATTCCGTCGCCATTACCGACGGATATTTTCAGTCATGTTTTCCGACGGTAATCCGGACAACCCGTTTAATAAACCGGGTCAATATTCCGTTGGTAATTATTAATTAAAATAATTAAAAAAGAAATTAAATTCCGACGGAATTTCTGTCGGATATTTAATTAAAAAAAAAATATGGGTGGGACCGGGGAGGCCCCGACCCGCCCCGACACTGTAGCATTTTGTAATAAATTGGCCAACATTTCGGCCTTGCTGAGACTCAAACCCTGGTGTGTGGGCGCCTAGTGAGGGGCGCCTACCACTCGGACAAGTCTGTTTTTTATTTATAGTTGTAATATAATTAATTGTATATGTGCTCATTTTCGACCCATTTTTTTTTAAAACTCACAAATTATATTTATTTCACATATATTAATAAATATATTGTTTAACTTATATTTATATTAAATTAAATTTTTATAATTTATATATTTAAATTTAAATTTTAACATTTTTATTAAAATTCTGAAATATGCATATTTAAACCTTTTTTACTCATTTTGCTTTTAAAAAAAAATCACGAAATTCATTTCTTCCACATATATTAATAAATATATTGGTTGTGGCTTATATTTATAGTAAATTTAATTTTTATAATTTGTACCTAAATGATAAATAATTAATTAACTTTTATAAAATAAAAATAAATACATTACATTAATTGAATTAATTTTCATCTTCATCGTCTTCATCCTCCTCTTCATCCTTATCCTCCTCCTCATCATTTTCCTCATCCTCATCTTCATTCCCCTCCTCTTCACCTTCACAATCGTTTTCAATTTCGATTAATTGGGGATTTGCAGCCGTCAAGGCTACTGAAAGATTGAAATCTCCCGTAAAGACTTCAGTTGGAGTCTCTATTTGTTCTGTTCGAAATGGAGATTCATCTTCAGTATTTTTGTCCTTTTTAGGGACTTCTACCATTGACCTTGCCTTTACTTTGCAAACAGCATGCCATTAATAACCACGTGGAGCTCCCGGATATGTGCAGTAGTATACTTGAGATACTTGATGGGTAAATACAAATGGATCATCCCCAATATACGTCCTTTTCGAACTAACATCAACGAGCTTGTACTCCGGATGAATTCTTGTTCCTAAATGGCCTGAATCAAACCAATGACACTTGAACAACACTACAGTCTTTGCTGGATATCCTGGATATTCTACTTCGACGACTTCCCGTAACACCCCAAAGTAATCACTTGCATCTGCATTGTAATTCGCACTGCTAACGCAGACGCCACTGTTGGTAGTCGCCTTTCTCGATGCATACCCAGACGTATGAAATCTGTAGCCCTTCACAATATAACCGTTGTAAGTCTTTACACGACGTAGTGGTCCCTTGCTGAGATCTCGTAAGAATCGACTGTCAAGAGCGTTATCCCGTCCCTATACGGCTCAATTTAAAATTAATTAAAATAAATATTAATTTATTTACGTAAAACATAATTAAATGGTACTCACATAACGTTGGAACCATCGGAAAAATTCACGTTGAAGACAAGCATCTATATATGTATCTGAGATGTTTGGTTCTGCTCGTCGTAGTTCTTGAGTGTACATCCTAATTCACAACATTCAAAAACTTGGTTAATATTAAATGACATAAATGAAGTGGTAGTTAAATAGATGATTTATATATGAAATACTTACTCAATGTATGGCTGAACTTCATCACAATTCAATAACACATACGTTTGTGCTATTTCCGCCTCCGAGTCCGTCTCCCAATATCGTTTAGTGGGTTTTCCTATTGGCCGTCCCTTAGACTTGAATATGGAGAGCATTCCATCGACCTCTTCACTGATATTGTCAGCGGATCTACCACCGAAGTTACGTGGAGCACTTCTTAACTTTGTGTTGACGTGGTCTTCAAAGTAATAAGAACAAAACATGTCAACCTCTTCATTCAAATATGCATTCACAATCGATGCTTCAACGTTTGCCTTTTGTTTAGCATTGCGTTTCAAGTTGTGGAGATACCTGATATACATATATATATATATAAAAAACTAAGAATGCATGTGTAATTTGTTTTGGTGAAAATTTTGGTGAAAATTTCCCGACGGACATGCCGACAGAATGATAATTCCGTCGGCATTTTGCCCGCCCTATATTCCGTCGGCATAGCGTCAGACCGACGGATTTTCCGTCGACATTTGTTTTCCGACGGAATGATAATTCCGTCGGCATTTATCAAATTGTGTTTTCCCGCCCAATTTTCCGTCGGCATGACATCCAATCGACGGATTTTCCGTCGGCATTTATCAAATTGTAATTTCCGACGGAATATATATTCCGTCGGTAATGTGGCGGTTTTTTTTTTTTTTATTAATTCAATTTGTTTGGTATAAAAATAAAAGTTGTTTAACAGTTGTTACGTTGTTACTTTGTATAAAAACTAAAAACACTAACATATATAATTGTTACGTTATACCACATATACTACATAAAAATAAAAGTTCGCACAAAAAAAGTTGGTTAACAGAAAAATATATAGTTTAACAGAAAGATAAATAAGTTCAACACAAAAAAGTAAATAAGTTCAACACAAAAGTAAATAAGTTCAACACAAAATTAAATTGTTCAAGGATAGTTAAAAAACTCATCCATATCGCCACCCAAATTGACGTCGTCATCGTCGGCCTGCGCTGCACTTGGACCTGGAGCTTGATTTGGAGCTGCACCTGGCGGGGCTTGCACCATCGTCTGTTGATAGACGGCCTCGATCTGCTCAGCAGACATCCCCAACGTCCGACCCGCGTTGGCACTCCAGAGGTGGAAGTAGTTCTCGAACGTTGCCATGACGTTCGGATCCGGGACGGCAGTGGAGGATACGGACGCCTGCGATGCACTACGTCAACAGCCGGAGGGGGGCCGCTGCTTCCAGATTCAGCAGTAGTCGCGGCTTGCGTCTCGACCTCTTCAATCCTCTGGCGGCGTTCAGCTACATAATTAAAAAATTAAAATTAATTTAATTATCTATATATATAGTTTAATACATAAATTTAATTAAACTTACGTGGAGGTCAGTAGTGCGTCCGTAGGTGGACGTCTGTGTCTCGGCATCAAACAGATGAATAAGGCTCATCCGATCCAAGTGGGTGGGTGCACGTCCCGTCTCCTGCTCCTATTACGTATCAAATAAACATATATAAATTAATTTAGATAACTAATATAAATAAATTAAATATAATTATTTAATTTTTAAAATTAATGAAAACTTACGAGAGCAATTGATTGCTCGAGGACGGACCAGGCTCCCCCCCGATGCCTTGCCATCCCTCCTCCAACGTCGGTTCTGCGGTTGGCCCGAGCTTTCTCACACTTCTCTTGGTAATTCAGGTCCATCCACTTCTCAACCAATGATTCCCACAGGTCAACACCATCCTCGTCTTTCCCCAGAACACGCTCCTTGTTACGGTTGCGCCAGACCAATCTCCAGTCGTACACCATGTTCGTGTACCGAGTAGAACAAACACCGTACCACTTCTCGTAAATGATGTCGTCCGAGTAGACCGCCGTATCCCAACGGACCTTTTTCTATACAAATATTCAACATATTTATCAAATAATATGTATAATAAATTATCTATTAATTAATTATTTAATAAACTTTAATTATTGTAATTATATACCTGGAACTTCTCGAAGTATTCATCCTTTTTAGTTTGCGGCACCATCTTCCAAGTGATAGCACCCTTAGCAATCTTGCACTTTAGAAAGGATACTGTGCAGATCCTGGACAACTCATTACCAGGCAACAACCTATAACATTATTAACAAATTTATAAACTAACACATTATAAATAAATAAAGTTAATCGTTATTGAATATTGTTAAACATTAGAATTATTGACTTACGTTCCTAAATGGATATAAACCTCTTGCTTACGGTCTACGGATGAAACGTGATGCTGATGAGAGGAGGATCCTACAGCTGTTGACGAACTAGACGATATCGTAGTCGGTGGCGGCGACACTACCACAGGATGAGGAGCCATCACAGGTACTGATTAACCCCGAGGCCTCCTTGCACGTGACCCAGATGGCCTACGTGAACCAGAACCCTGATTCGGTTCTTCACTCATCTGTTTCAATCAATAAAAAATACATAATTTAATTTACAATAACCTAATTTAATCAATAATTTACTAGTTTAATTAATTATAGCATATTCCTAATTTAATCAACAATTTACCAATTTAATCAACATTTTCCTAATTTAATCAACAATAATTTAATTTCATTAATAATTTTCTAATCTAATCAATAATATAAAATGTAATCAATAATAATCTAATTTGATCCTTAAATTTTCTAATCTAATCAATAATTAACAATTTAATCAACAATAACCTAATTTAATTATTATTTTTCTAATTTAATCAATAATAAAAAATTTAACATATTTCTAAATTAACAAACCTAAACCTAATTAAAATAATAATTTTCTAATTGGGTTAATAATTATCAATTTAATGAACATATTCCTAATTTAATTTTTTTACTAATATAACATATTCCTAATTTAATCAATAATTACTAATTTAATCAACATATTCTTAATTTAAATCAAAACAATATATAACCTAATTACAACGTGATACCACGGTCGAACCATCTAATTAACTAATAATTTAAATAATTGATTGAAACATGCACCACCTACATTAAAAATATTCTATATCAAAATTACACCATTAAATTAAACTAGTAATTAACTATACATATAACAATTAATTAATTAACCTTAAAAAACTACTCTATCAAAATAATTCTTAATCAACAAATTAAATAACATACTAACATGATCATAATATTTTAACAACTAACTAAATCAATAACATGCAAATCAACATTAAATTATTCATATTTACATATATGCATACATAAACATATATAAGTATTAAAACTAAGTAATAAAACTAATTAAGAAAACGTATCGTATCAATGTAATCGGAGAAATTTGATTCAATAGCCTCGTCCTCGTCTGCCCCCCGAATCCTTCGATCAATGCGTCCTCATTTTTTTTTCTAACACAGCTTCTGTAATCGCTTCCTTATATAAAAAAAATTGGTTACCGACGGAATTGCCGACGGATATTCCGTCGGTAACCGCCCACTTTAATGCCAACGGTTATCTTTTTGGAAATCGAGGCGGTGCGAAATTAACGGGTCAAATGCCGACGGATATTCCGTCAGCATTTCCATCGGCATGCATATTTTAAAAAATCCGTCGGCATATTCCGTCGGTACATGCCGACGGAACGGAATTCCGTCGGTAAGTACGTTGACTTTTCAAACAACACGAATCCGTCGGCAAAGGTCCGTCTCTATAACGCGCGTTTTTTGTAGTGTGGAATTTAGTTAATTTGTTGCAAGATTAACAATACAGACGTCTTAGCTTAATCCAAAACAAAAAAAAAAAATCCAAACCTATTGATCATTTTGAGTGGGTAGGAATTTTTTTTCTTCTTATATATACGATTTTTTTCAACCGGCTAGTATTTGATCATCAACGATGATCATTGGGGCTGGTATAGCTTGTCCTATGACCCGCTCTGCTTGAAGATCCGTTGAGTTCAACCCACGTTTCATTTATTTTTCTATCATTTTTTATATACGGAGTATAATATTTTGAAATTAATTAAATCATTCAAATTAAAATATATGAAGTGATACTTAGGTGCAATTGGTTGCACCTATATAATTAGAATTGAACTCCAATAAATTGGGTCAAATGTTGGATTAAAGATTTAATTTGTTAAATTGAACATTATAATTCAGGAGTATCTATACATTCAATATGAGAATTTGCTAAATACATCATTTCTTAAAATAACATTTAATGCTCATCTATCATATACTTACACTACAAAAAACGCGCGTCATAGGGACAGACACATGCCGACGGATAATATTCCGTCGGCATTTCTGACGGAATGCCGACAGATTACTGTTGATTGAAAAGTCTACAAGCTTGCCGACGGATTTCCGTTCCGTCAGCATTTACGAGGGAAAATGCTGACGGATCTTTTGAAATATTTATGCCGACGGATAATCCGTCGGCTTCAGACACGTTAATTTTGCACCGCCTCGTTTTCCAAAAAGGTAACTGTTACCATTAAAAATGGGCGGTTACCGAGGGAAATGCCGACGGAATATCCGTCGATATTTTTTTTTTATATATATAAGGGCCTCACAGAATGCGTTTTAGAAAAAAAAAAAGGGGTGCGTGAGTGAGTCGATTCGGGGGGGAAGACGAAGACGAGGACGAGGCTATTGAAGCAAATTTCTCCGATTACATTGATACGGTACGTTTTCTTAATTAGTTCTATTACTTAGTTTTAATACTTATATATGTTTATGCATGGATATATGTAAATATGAATAATTTAATGTTGATTTGCATGTTATTGATTTGGTTAGTTGTTAAAATATTATGATCATGTTAATTAGTACGTATGTTATTTAATTTGTTGATTAAGCTAGAATAATTTTGATAGAGTAGTTTTTTAAGGTTAATTAATTAATTGTTATATGCATGTATAGTTAATTACTAGTTTAATTTAATGATGTAATTTTGATATAAAATATTTTTAATGTAGGTAGTGCATGTTTCAATCAATTGTTTAAATTAGTTTAGATATAGTGGTTTGACCGTTGGATCACGTTGTAATTAGGAATATGTTGATTAAATTAGGAATACGCTATATTAGTAAAATTTTTAAATTAGGAATATGTTCATTAAATTTATAATTATTGACCCAATTAGAAAATTATTATTTTAATTAGTTTTAGGTTTGTTAATTTAGGAATATGTTCAATTTTTTATTATTGATTAAGTTAGGTAGAAAAATAATAATTAGAAAAATAATAATTAAATTAGGTTATTGTTGATTAAATTAGGAATATGTTGATTAATTAAATTAGGAATATGCTATATTAGTAAAAAATTTAAATTAGGAATATGTTCATTTAATTGATAATTAGAAAACTCCAATTAGAAAACTATTATTTTAATTATGTTTAGATTTGTTAATTTAGGAATATGTTAATTTAGAAATATTTTTAATGTAGGTGATGCATGTTTCAATCAATTGTTTAAATTATTAGTTAATTAGATGGTTCGACGGTGGTATCACGTTGTAATTAGGTTATATATATATTGTTTTGATTTAAATTAGGAATATGTTGATTAAATTAGGAATTGATTAAATTAGGAATATGCTATATTAGTAAAATTTTTAAATTAGCAATATGTTCATTAAATTGATAATTAGTAAAATTATGTATTTTTTATTGATTGAAACAAATGAGTGAACAAGTACCGAATCAGGGTTCTGGTTCACGTAGGTCATTTTGGTCACGTTCAAGGAGGTCTCGGGGTGAATCAGTACCTGTGATGGCTCCTCCTCCTCCTCCTCCTCCTGTGGTAGTGTCGCCGCCGCCGACTACGATGTCGTCTACTTCGTCGACAACCGTAGGATCCTCTTCTCGTCAGCATCCTGTTCGAGACAAAAGGAAACCCGTTCAAATCGTTCAAGGATCGTAAGTCAATAGTTCTAATGTTTAACAGTATTCAATAACGATTAACTTTATTTATTTATTTATAATGTGTTAGTTTATAAATTTGTTAATAATTTTACAGGTTGTTGCCCGGTAATGAGGTGTCCAGGATCTGCACACAATCCTTTAAGAAGTGCAAGATTTCTAAGGGTGCTATCACTTGGTTGGCGGTGCCGCAAACTAAAAAGAATGAATACTTCGAGGAGTTCCAGGTATATAATTACAATAATAAAAGTTTATTAAATAACTAATTATACATATTATTTGATAAATATGTTGAATATTTGTATAGAAAAAGGCCCGTTAGGATACGACGATCTACTTGGACGACGCTATTTACCAGAAGTGGTACGGTGTTTGTTCTACTCGGTACACGAACATGATGTACGACTGGAGAATGGCCTGGCGTGATAGTGATACAAATCTTGATCTGGGGAAAGACGAGGATGGTGTTGACCTGTGGGAGTCGTTGGTTGAGAAGTGGATGGACCCGGCTTACCAAGAGAAGTGTGAGAAAGCTCGGGCCAACCGCAGAACCGACGTTGGAGGCGGGATGGCAGTGCATCGGGGGGGAGCTCGGTCCGTCCTCGAGCAATCACTTGCTATCGTAAGTTTTCATTAATTTTAAAAATTAAATAATTATAGTTAATTATTTTATATTAGTTATATAAATTAATTTGTATATGTTTATTTGATACGTAATAGGAGCGGGCGACTGGACGTTCACACACCCACTTGGATCGGATGAGTCTTATTCATCCGTTTAATGCCGATACACTGACGTCCACCTACGGGCGCACTACTGACCTCCACGTAAGTTTAATTAAATTTATGTATTAATTAAATTATATATATAGATAATTAAATTAATTTTAATTTTTTAATTATGTAGTTGAGCGTCCGACAGAGGATTGAAGAGGCCGAGACGCAAGCCGCGGCGACTACTGCTGAATCCGGAAGCAGCGGTCCCCCTCCGGCTGTTGACGTGGACCAGCTTTACCTTGACGTTGCCCCGACCTCCAAGGGAAGGGTCCTTGGCCTTGGTGGGATGAGCAACGCCGTGAGGACACCAAGTGGTCGGTCGGCCCAGAGTGCATCGCAGGCGTCCGTATCCTCAACTGCCGTCCCGGATCCGAACGTCATGGCAACGTTCGAGAACTACTTCCGCCTCTGGAGTGCCAACGCGGGTCGGACGTTGGGGATGTCTGCTGAGCAGATCGAGGCCATCTATCAACAGACGATGGGGCAAGCCCCGCCAGCTCCAGCTCCAGATCAAGCTCCAGATCAAGTTCCAGATCAAGCTCAGGCCGACGATGACGACGTCAACTTGAGTACTGACGATGTGGTTGATCAGTTTTTTAACTATCGTGGTTGAACAATTTAATTTTGTGTTGAACTAATTTATTTTTCTGTTGAACTTATTTACTTTTCTGTTGAACTTATTTATCTTTATGTTGATCTATATATTTATCTTTATGTTGAACTATATATTGCAGTTTATTTGTGTAGTTTATTGGTGGAATAATGCATTTGGTGTATAGATGAAAATAAGTTGCATTCATTTGTTTCATTGAGTACAAATAACAGTGCATTCTAGTACAAAATAGCCTCATATAGAGTGCATTATACATATATTTAACCAAACCACTTGAAGGTGGTAGATGCAACCATGACAACTAGCACAATCAAAATGATTTTGTTCACTTTGATTAAATCCTTGATTTCTTCAGCCAAATTCTTGATCTCTATAACCAATTTCTTCATCTCTTGAGTCATTTTCTTCATGTCTTCAGTTTCTTTGTCACTTTGATTAGATCCTTGATTCTTGTCAACACCACAGTTTTCTAGAGTATCAGCCCATACAAAGAAACCACATCCACCACCACAACCATCACTTAGGGAGTCAGGACAATTATGAAATATCCCCCCTTTACTTCTAGGTTGTTAAGAAGCATATGTACGACATGCCTTTCCACAATAACAAACAAGGCCTTGCTGAAATCGAATAGAAGACGAAGAAGACATGATATTTCTTTGCAAAATAGAAAAAATCGAATATGGTGTGCGCTTTGTGTTGCTTTGTGTGTGCTATATATACAAAAAATTGAATTAATTAAAAAAAAAAAAACCGCCAAATGCCGACGGAATAAATTTTCCGTCGGTATTTATTTATGCCGACGGAATATTGGGCGGGTGAAATGCCGACGGACTTATCTTTCCGTCGGAATTCACCATTTGATAAATGTCGACGGATAATCCGTCGGCATTTATCTTTGCCGACGGAAATTTGGGCGGGTGAAATGCCGACGGAAAGATAAGTCCGTCGGCATTTCCGTCGGGAAATGTTACCCCAAAACTTTCTACTGTCTAATTCTTTCCCACTTTTTACACCAAAACTTTATACTGCGAAATTTTTTATGCTCATGCTCGGGTCCCCAGAAACATCAAATTACGATTACGGTACATTTTCTACCATTTTTAATTTACTCTATACATAAAATTCAATATAATGTAATTACATGTTTTATATATATCATAAGTTTTGTTTGAATTTATTATAAGTTTAGTTTAGTAATGTGTTGCTCCACTTAAATGTTTAGCAGATGGATTTGCCTGACCGTCGTTGGATGTACTGTACTCCTAGAATGATTAGAGGAAATGTGAATGTGGAATTTTATAATGAACTCGTGTTATTTGTTGAATTTGCAAAAAGCCAGCCACATTACATGAGTGGAAATTGCATTAGGTGTCCGTGTAATGCTAAGAAATGTCAGAATAAGCAATATAAAGAGATTGATGAGGTCTTAGTACATATTGTGAAGAATGGTTTCGTTGATAATTATTATAATTGGACTAGTCATGGCGAAACACGTTGGCCTTATAGATTTGATGAAGTGTTTTACCATTACACTGTTGGAATCTATCAACAAGAAGCAAATTTCGATCATGTTGGCACTAGTAACGAGGTAGAACAACGGTTTGGGGACGAAGAACAACAGTTTGGGGACGAAGAACAACAGTTTGGAGACGAAGAACCGAATATGTATCAAACAATGATCAGGGAAGCTGGTTTTTCAAACATGGAAGAGGAGCCGACGAATGAGGCATTTCGGTTTTATGAGATGCTCAAATTAGTCGAAGAAGATTTATATTCGGGTTGTGAATCTCACTCACAGTTGTCATTTAATGCACGACTCATGAACATTAAGACCGAGAACAAGCTTTCTAACAGGGCATATGAGCAAGTGACACAGTTATGCAGTGAAATTTGTCCTCAAAATAATAAGGTGCCTACGACGTTTCATCAAAGCAAACAAATGTTGAAGAATGTTGGTTTGCCGGTTGAGAAGATTGATTGTTGTGTGAAGGGTTGCATGTTATATTGGGGTGACGAAGATAGCAGTCTGAATATGTGTAGATTGTGTGGCCATCCCCGGTACAAAGAGGCACGTCGAAAGGGACCTGGTGGTCAATCGAAGAAGACAAAGAAGAAAGTGCCATATAAGAAGATGTACTACCTTCCTATCATTCCTCGTTTGATGAGATTATATCAATCAAGTGCCACTGCACAACACATGACGTGGCATGCTACAGATTCCTCTTCGGCTGAGTCGAGGGAGATGCGACATCCGACAGACTCAGAGGCCTGGAAACATCTTGACAACGTGTTTCCAGATTTTGGTTGTGAACCGAGGAATGTGAGATTAGGTTTGTGTACTGATGGTTTTGCACCGTTTGGGATGCATGGGAAGCAGTATTCTTTGTGGCCGGTGATACTGACTCCGTATAATCTTCCTCCGTGGATGTGCATGAAACCTCAAACAATGTTTCTGACTGTATTGGTGCCTGGACCAACGAATCCAAAGGACAAACTGGATGTTTATCTCCAACCTCTTATAAAAGACTTGATCTTCTTATGGGAGAATGGAGTCCAAACATACAATGTTTTTAGAAAGCAGAACTTCACGATGCGTGCTGTTGGTCCTTGGTGGAGTATAACACAAGTGTATGGGGGGGGGGGGAATGCACTTGTGTATGCAAATTCTTTTTTTTTTTTTTTTTTTAACAAATTGGTCTTATCAGGCAAGTTGTCTCACAACTGGCCTGAGTGTGAACTTTGATAGATACTTGTCCTACTGATTACTATTGAGTGATCAGTTGGCTAAATATCTAAAAGAGTTGCTAGGTGCGGAATGTGGTTGGCCTTTGACTAAAGAAATACTCCAAGTTAATTTCTGAAAAATACAGGTTATCAGGGACTTTGTCCAAAACAGATTTTCTTACTTACTGAGTTTTGTTTCTTTAAAATATTTTTGAATGTAAGTGCAATAAAGAATGCAGTAAGTAAATGGCACACAAGTTTATAGTGGTTCAGAGACTCAAGCTCCTACATCCACTTTCCCTGATTGAACAGGATAATTCCTTCTCAATGGAATTAGCTTGTTTTATAGTGCCAAGGTGCACTGATCAACAACACTCTCTTAGTGTTTTGATCCCTAGGATAACTTGAGTCCTAGTGCTCAATCTCTCTGAGTTAAGACTGTGTTTCACACTAACAGTCCTTAACTCCTCACTTCTACAACAAACTCTCTCTTCACTTAATGAGATAAGGTTTGAGGTTTGGTTCCAACTAGTAGAGATATCCTTTACAATAAGAACAGTGTAAAGGCTTAGGATATCTCAATGCTAAGCTTTGGATGTTTACAAAGATTGGCTTAGCTAAATAAGAAGTGATTCAGGAAACTTGGAATTCTAGAGAACAGCTTGGTTTCCTTTTGAAAGCTTGATGATAGTTTGATAGCTTGTAGTTGGATGCAAAATCCCTTTGATCACTTCTGTATTTATAGACAAGTTTGAACAACTAACCGTTGGAGGGATTAGCAATTCAAATATGTCTATTTGCAGCACCATTGAAACGGCTATGAAGCTTGGCATCCTTTTATCCACTGTGTAAAAGGGCTCTTCAATGGTTGCTTGAATGAATGTGTTGACTTCTGACAAATGCGGCTGAGAAGACTTGTGTCAGTTTCCACTTTTGCACATTGTCCTAGGTTGATTTGTGGCAAACTCTATACACAACCAACGGTCAGATGGGACAAGCTCCCTGAACATTCCTGCTGCAGTTTAGAATGTTCCAACATTCATTCAATGCTTCACTCTTTAATGCTCTAAGTCTTCAATGCTTGTTTCAGGCATGATTGGTAATAAATGCTTCATTGAATGTGTCTTTTGCATTCAATGCTTTTGATCATTTGTACTTCAACTGTCTTGATCTTTTGCATTTATGAACACAGCTTTATTGTTCTTGATCTCTTCAGCTCAGTTGTACATTAGATCAGCTTGTCTTGAATGGATCAGCAACTTTGTCCTATAGACCTATCAAGCTGCCTAACATTCCAGCTTTGGACAACTATCCTTATCACTAAAATCTCATAACACTTCTGAGATTTTTACTTAAGCATTCTACAGCTAAAGTGTACTAAGACAGCTTGCCTGAACTTGACTTGAGCATTTCTCAACTAATCTGATCATCATCAATCAGGGGTTTTGGTATCTAATTCAAAATCATTTTATTCCCAACAATTTCCCCCTTTTTGATGATGCCAAAACCTATTACAAAGGAACCTTGACTTATATTATACATTACCTTCAGGGAGAGTGATCTGGTCAACTTGCCTGAAAGAAACTGGTAGCACAATAAATCAAGTGAGGTATGTCATGTTAGGTTAGTTGAGATAATGAGTTGTTATCTCTTGATAAAAACATAGTGATCCTTTTATATATGTGATAAGCCATTACAGAGCTGAAAATCAAAAGGACTCACTAATCTAGAATAGCAGAATAACAACAGAAATCATAACAGCAAAATAGGGAAACAGAGAACTTATCCATCACAGAGTTCCATCATCCTGAGGAGCAATGCCATACTGAGCCCATACTCTCTTCTTTAGTTCCCAGATCTCCTTGTTGGTTCCTCTAGGGCCAGGCTTTAGCTTCTCCATCTTCATGATGTTGATAAATTCTTCCAGAATCTTTCCCTCATCAATCAAGTTCCCATTGAACTTTAGAGGCATGTACTGAATAGGACCAGGGGCCTTGAATTCAACTCTTGCCATCTCAGCTGCTGCAAACAGCTTTTGGTAGAGGTCTCTGTGGTTCTCAAACATGAACTGAACAAAGACTTCATCCACACTCTCTTCAAGCCACTTACCAATGACATAAAAGTCATATACAAAACTTCTCTTGGCCTCCTCCCATGCATCATTCAGTGAGATTGGAACCCACTTATCATGGTGAGGGTACTGAGTGTCCCATCTTTGCAGCATCTGTGGTTTGAGCCTTCTGTATGAAGCCCTCCTTCTTGGAGCTTTGAAGTTTGCCCTCCTTTCATCTCTTGCCTTGTTGGCCTCAACCAACTGATCCATTCTTTCTTTAGCTCTTAGAAGAGCTAGCTTCTCCTGAGTTTCTGGATCTTTCCCAAATCCTTCTTCAAACAACTTAGAAGGATCATCAGCAAGCTTGGGCACAACTACTTCAGGCTCTTTGTCCTGTACTTCCTCTTCAACTTCTTCTTCTTCAATAGCAGGCATCAGGGCTGCTTTCTTCATTTTCTTTGATTTCCTGGCTGGAGTTGATTCTTCAGATTGAAATTCTGAAGGCAAAGTCAGGCTGGTTGGGAATTCATTGAAGGCTTCCAATTCCTTCCTCTTTCTTTCAGATGACCTTGTCACCTTCCCCCTTACTTCAGCAACCTTTTCTTTGGGGTCAAGTCCAGCTGACTCACCACCAGGCCTTTGTTGCCTCCTTGCCTGACTCTCCATTGCTGACATTATGGACTCTTTGACAGCAATTTGAATCTGTTCTTCCTCAGTCAAGTCTTCAATGTTCATTGGGCCTTTGCCTTTCCCAATGTCTTCTACTGCCTCCTCCTCACTTTCAGGAACTTTCTCCTTTCCCTTGGATTCACCAATCACCAAGGTTCCCTTTGCCCTTGCTCTCTCTCTTTCCCCCTTTTTGGCATTATCAAAACACTGGGGCTTCAAGTCACTCATAGTGACAGAGAGATGTGAGTGAGAATGAGTGAGGGACTTCAACTCCTGCAGTAGGTAAACATTCTCATCATGAATGTTTTGCATTTTATCATCTGCCATGCTCAAAAAGGTGTGAACTGGCTTCATCTTTTGGGTAACAATTGCATCCAATGTGGCTTTTAGTGATTGATCAAGTTTGGCCTGAAGTTGTTCAGTGAGATTGGCCACAACTTGATCAGACACTTTGGCCATGAGTTCAACAGTGAACTTTTCAGCAGCCTCTTTCACCATTGCAACTTTTAATTCTTCTGCCTTCTTCCTCTGAGCTGCTGTCCTTTGCCTTAGAGCATCCTTGATTGTCTTTCTCAAAGCTTTCACATTATGCTTATACATATCGTTGAGACCCTTCTGCTCTTTCTTCACAGATCTTGTGAATTTTACCATAGCATCCTTGGCCTTTGTCACTTCAGTTGAAACTGTTTGCAGTCCAGTTTCAACTCCACATATCCTTGCATCCAATGTGGGCAGGATCACCTCTTCTGAGCCAGTTAGCCTCATCTCCACAGAGGCTAAAGTCTTTCCTTGGCCATCAAGAGTATCAATAGTTGCTGCATGTGCCTTACCAACCTCCTTGACCAGTGTGTCCAACTTCTCTGACTGTTCTCCAATAATGGAAGCAGTCTGAGTAGCAATCTGAAAGTTAGCCTCAGTTGTGTTGGCTTGTTCAAAGTAAATCTGGTTCAGTGTGGACACATTTGCTGAGACTGTTTCAAGGTCAGTGTCAGCAGCAACTGGTATATCTGTCAGGGAGGCATCTGCAAAAATTTGCTCAATTGTGACAGCAACAGAATCTGCAAAACTAAGAGTGTTAGAAAAATCTCCCTCAACACCCTCATTCTTTTCATCTCCCATAGGGTCTGATACATCAGCACCCTCTCTCTCTTTTTCAACTACATTCTTTTCTTCTCTTTCAATAGATAATCTCACATTCTCTGGAGAATCAGGCCTCCTTTCACCAAGGGATTCATCAAGTTCAGATTTGACTTGAAGAATAGCCTGACTCTCATATTGGGCTACACCCAATATTTCTATTTCATCTCCCTCTTTTGGTGGTGCACTCAGGGAACCTGTTATCACACAATCCTCATCATCATCTCCCTCTGATTTTTTATCACTAATAGCCTTTTCAACTCCTTCCATTCCTAAACCCGACACCTCTATATCCTCAACAGGATCCACAGAGGGCAGTTGTTGGGAGATCACAGTTCTTGGGCATCCCAAGGCCACTGAGTCATCCTGAATGACTAAAGGCTGGTCAATGTCCAACTGATCTGACATTGATGAGGCTTTAGCCAAACCAGCTTCTCCCATGGAAGTCTCAGCATTGTCAAGCTGTGCCTCAGGTTCAAAAGAACCATTCTTGGCCAATGCATCTTGGACTGAGTCACCATCTTTGGTCAACTCCTCTGAATGATCAGAGTCCTTTGCAGAATAATAAGTCAAGTAATGTACCTGAGCAGAGTTGAGGCCTGGAGGGTTGGGATTGGTGTTATCATCATCATCAGATGGACTATCAGGGTGCCTGAGTCCTTGTGCAATTCTTTCTTTCTCAGCTTGCACCTTCTCTGAGACAATTGTGCAAAACAGGGCCTCAGTGGTTAACACACTGGATTTCTTCACTTTTGCAAAGTTTAAGAGCCTGTTTTCTTCAACTTGCCACCAGCTTGCCCCTTTGTCCTGAATAGCTTGAGCTATTTCTACCATAGTTCTATCCTTGATCTCAACAAGAGCTCTGAGATCATAGAACTGTTGCTGCAGTCTAGGATAGTCCTTCAACCCTGGGTAAAGTGCATCCACATTAGCCTTGGCAATCTGCCTTAGCATCCCCTCATAAGTGTATTCTTCACCACTTTCATCTTTAGAGGAGTTGGCTTGGGATTCAGGAGGGTTGGATTGGGATTCAGGAAGGTTGGGTTCAGAAAGGTTAGAGCTTAAAGCAAGTTGGGATTCAGGTGCTTTTGAGAGCAATGTGCCTGAAGAGGTAATTGGAATGGCTGGAATGGGTGGGAGAGCAACTTGATCACCTTCTTGAAGAACAGTTTCAAGAAGTTTGGTATAGGAAAGAAGTCTTGGATCAAGTGGGGAAAAAGGTCTATCCTCAAGATTAACCAAATCTGCCAGCACATCAATACCTGATCTATCAGGGGCACCTTCAGGGGAGTAAACCTTCTTGGCAATGATTGGGGCATCCTCAGGAGTCTTGCACTCCTCTTCTTCATGCCTTGATGGGGATATTCTTTTTGATTGAATATCAGGAGAGTTGGCTTCAGGGCTGTTGGGCTTTGATTTGGATTTGGAGTTAGATCTGCTAGCTTCCCTGATCTCCCTGAAAAATTCTTTCTTCTTTTTCTCTTCTTCCATCAATCTTTGCTTCTCAGAGGTTTTGATGATTCTTTTTCTTCTTTCTGATCTTGTTGGCAGGTCAAGATCTCTGAATTCAGTTACACTTTCAGGCTGTAAGGGGACAACCTCTCTGACTTCCACACTTTCTTCAGGAAGGTTGACACCTTCTTCAGCAACCTTCTCAATTTCTTCAGAGGTGGCTCCTCCACTTCTTGACTGACTTTCTGGTGAAGATTCATTCAGAATCTTCTTCATCTTCTTCCTCTTTGACTGAGCTTTTGGTGGCTGTGCTTTCCTCTTTCTTGGAGAGGCTCTTGTGACTGGGACAATTGCAACAGCTTTCTTGGAGGCAGCCTCCTGCTTTCTCTTCTCTGTCTTAGAAGACATTTTTCTAAACATCACCTTTTGTGCAGGAAAAGGCTTTGGCTTTGCTTGTAGATGAGTGTAATGAGCAAATCTTTCCAAGAGCAGGCTGGCTCTTGTGCAGAACTGGAGTTTACCATCAACCACCACTTTGTGGTGTTTCACCTCCTTGAACTTGTATTTCTCATTCATCATCTTGTCCAAAATAAAACTTTTCCAATCAAATTTGACTCTTTTTTCAGCAGAGTCAATCACAGCAGCCATTACCCTGAGCTTTGGCATGCTGATTTGTTCAACACTCCCAGAGTGACTTAACAAACTTTTCACCACACAATCAAATAAGTGCCTATAAACAGGTTTTAAAGTGTTTTTGTTCTGAGCACTAACAAGCTTTTTGGGTGTAAGCAGCCATGGAAAGTAGAACTCCTGATCATCTCCTTCCTTGTATGATTCAGGATTTTGGCCTTCTGAGGGTAGCCCAAAGCTAGCTTCTAAATCCTCTGCAGTGAAGATGATTGTGTGTTGACTTTCTTCTTCTTCATCTTCCTCAGCATATGTGAGCTTAGTGCACACATCACCCTTCTTGCCCTTCCATTTTAGATGGGCAAAGAATTCTGCCATAAATGGATTCAGGCATGAATCAGGCTTGGTGCCAAGAAACTTTTCCAGGCCTGCTTCCCTAAGCCAATGGAGTACTGGCTCAACCTCCTTGTCTAGGCTGTCAAAGGCAACCAGCTTTTCAAACCATAAGGAGTTTGGGTTACTGAGATAGGAGAAATCAATGTCCAAGGAGGAATCATTGAAATCTACAAGTTCCTCTCTCTTGAGTTTTGGTGCCATGGATAATTTGAGAGAAAGAAAGTTTTGGAGAAAAGTTGCAGGTTTAGAGGTTTTGAGAATTCAAAGGTTTGGGAATATGAGTGCGTGAGGAGGACAGTGAAAATTGAGGAGTTTATATATGGATGGAATTTATTAACCGTTGGTTAATGGAATATAACAGTGGGTAATTTTGAAAAACCGTTTGGATATAGTGGGGTAGTGGGCTTTCAATGGTTCGATGGAGTTTTGAATGCAAATCAATGGGCTTGATGGTGGCTCAAGAATTCATGTAATCTTATTTAAGATTTTGCATTTAATGCTGATTTGCTGTTTTGGGGGCAAAGATTTTCATAGTACACGCCATCCTAAAAATGGCCTACTCTAGGATCAAGAATTCTTTTAAATGTCTAATCAATGCCAAAAATAGCAAAAATTATCTAATTAACTCGGACAAACATCCTGAGATGTGCTTTGATTTCTGTGAAGGTCAAACTGCCTGATTAACTTGCCTGAGTGGGTCCCAACATTGCTGACTGGGTCCCACTTGGACAAGGCTCCTGACCAATATTGCTGAACATCATAAGGACAACTTTGCTGAGCTTCCCTGTTTGGCTGACTGCTTCAGTGAGGTTGGTCAACTTTGCTGAAATTCATTTTTAATGAATTTCCCCCTTCTTATGAGCTTCCTTCCTTCATTCCTCCATCTTGCCTGGATCAAGTAAGCCCAATTAAGCTGATAATTCTAAGAACCTTGCTTCAGCCAATGGTTTAGTCAAGATATCAGCTTTTTGCTTATCAGTGTGAATTTTGACAAGCTTGATATCTTTCTTTTCCACATGATCCCTTATGAAGTGATGCTTTATATCCACATGCTTGCATCTGGTGTGGAGCACTGGATTCTGTGAGATAGCAATTGCACTATTGTTGTCACAGAATATTGGCACTTCATTTGAGATTACTTTGTAATCTCTCAATTGTTGCCTGAGCCAAAGTATCTGAGCACAGCAACTTCCAGCTGCTACATACTCAGCTTCAGTTTTTGAAGTTGCAACTGTATTGTGTGTAGGTCCCAAAGTTGAGTTAATAACGAGTAAGCTAGTGAAAATGTCTAGAGGGGGGTGAATAGACTTTTCAAAATTCTTTCGAAATATCAAAGTACAATGCGGAATACGAAATTATCAATGAGCCCAATTCAAGATTATACTCAACTTAATTCGAGAACTCTGTTCTATGTTCAACTAGTCTAGATCAGTTATGTAATTCAACCAATTAATCAATTTAAACAATCAAAACTGTAAAGTAAATCAAACACAAGATTTATAGTGGTTCGACAACTTGTCTACATCCACTCTCACAAACCCAGTTGTGATGTTTCCACTAAAACTCTTCCAATCGAGTACAAGTGTGTGTTCCTGTCTTTAAAGTCCCAAGAAGAAGACTTAGATCTTCAACAGACTATACCTCCAGATATGTCTACGATCTTACTAGAAATTTTACAAGTATCTAGCACCTTGAAAAATAACAAACAAAAACTAAAAACTTCTCTGTTCTTCAGTAGTAGCCTTCTTGATTCTTCACTTGTCTTCTGGCTATCTTTCTGAACTTCAACCAATCTCTGAGAGTAAACTTCAAATATATCTTTGATAATACTTCACTTGAGTATGAACGTCAGTGTATCAGTAGTTTTCAATTGATCACCATCATGAAGTGTTTATAGACTTCAATCTTCAAGAACTTAGTAAGTTGTAACTAACTTTTCTTGATAACTACCTTCAACTGAATCTTCTTATCAATCCACGCGTTTCTGTTATGAATTAGTTATTCCATAACTAACTTCTATATCTTTATTTCTTCACGCGTATTTGTAACTAACTTCAAGTTGACTTGTCTTGTGCAGTCTTCTTATCTTGAGTAGTAGACTTCGACTCTTCTTGTCTGATCTTCCTTCTTCAAACAGTAAAGTAGACTATACTAATCTTATCAAGACTATTACATTACTTTAAGCTTTTATAATACAAGCTTAGTCAACTTATAAACTATACAAACAAAATCTAATCTATTACATATAAAAATCATGAGCTCTATACATTAATTTAAATAGCTCAGTAACAATCTAACATGTATGAAGTACTTATAAATCGTACTTATCTTTTGAATACTTTTCTTTTAAACTGTACTTGTCTTTTGAATTCTACTGATCTGTACAAGATGACTTCAACTCAACTAGACTAGATTAGTCAACACTTAGAAAATATTCAAGTCTTCTTTTTGGCTTATCAAAACTTTATCTTTTATCTTTTGTTCATCATTTAGGACTTGTTCTAGGATTCATATCCCAACAATTTCCCCCTTTTTGATGAAGCCAAAACTACTTGAATCTTTTCTTATTAGTAGACTAGTTAAGTAGTTATCTTGCCTTTCAACATCAAAATAATACTTTATCTTTTTCATTCATTCAGAAGTAGATCAGTAGATATTACAAATAAAAAAAATCAGAATAAAACTAAACTATACTTGAAAATTACCTCTTTCTGAATCTGGAACACAGAAAGCATTGAGTAGTCTAGTATGAATTCCTTTGATATGTTCTTCGTCTTCAAACTTCTCATTGTCTAGCAGCTCATCTTCATACTTCTTGATCTGGTTCACATCTGCTCTTTTACCTGAACTTGTCATAGGACACTTCCATTTCGGAAAACCAGGAACAAGAATATTAAAATTAGCAGCAGCAGATATCCTTATGATTAAATTCCATAGCATCTTATGCTGTCCTTCCATGAACTTGTCAAACATAGCATAAAGATCGTCAGAATTATCAGAATCTCCAAACTTCCTGATAATCCAGTGATCTAGTTCCCACTGCCTTTTCACTTTCATCCAATCTTGACGATGTTCTTTGTCAATAAAGTGATCAATGAGCTTGTCTTCTATTTGATCTTCATCAGGCTTCTGCTTCAACAAACTTTCAATGTGCTTTTCTATCTTCTTCTTCTTCGCATAATGAGCTTCATCACTTGGATCACCAACCTTTTGCTTCTTCAAAATAGTTGATTCAGGAGTAGGTTCTTCAATGGTAATGGACTTCCTTTTCGATACCATTCTTGTCTGCACTTCAGCTTCTGGAGATGCAATGGCCTTGCCCTTCTCCTTCTTCTTCAACTCATCAGCTTCAATTTTAGCTTGCTCAGCTTCTGCAGTTTTAACCAATCTACCTCTGCCTCTCTTAGGCCTTCTGAGATCTTGCATAGCCTCAGCAGCTTCCTTTGCTTCTGGCTCAGCACTGGATTTAGATTTTTCCATTTCAGCTTCAGCACTAATCTCAGCTGCAGATTGTTGTGTCTTCTTCGTCTCTTCCCCCTTTTTGGCTTCATCAGTAGCCTGGAGAGAGAAAAGAGAAGTGAAACGAGTCATCTCTTCATACATAGCCTGTTTCATTTGACTCGTAGCTCTTTCAATTTGCGTCTCGTGCGAATTGTTCTGACTTAACTTGTCCAGCTTGGTCGCAACCAACTCCAGCTTTTGAGTAGACAAGTTCAACTCATTCTTAAAATGTGTTGCGGTCAAACGTAACATCTTGTTTTCTTCAGTCATAGCCGAGATAAGTTGTTGAGCTTGAGTTAACTGATCATACGCTTCCTTCCTCTGAACATCAGCAACCTCGATTCTTGCTCTATAGACTCTTTCCAACTTCCTGGATTCAGTAGCTAGTACGCGAGCAAAATCGACTGAGCTCTTCTCTGAGTATTCAACTTGATCTTGAAGAAATCCCTCAAGTTGCTCAAACATATGCTGTCTGTATTCTTCATCTACCTGACTGACTGCATCAACTATCAAATCCTTTGAACTTGTCACAAGGACATTGTTTTGTTCCATAAGAATCCCCTTGACATCAGTCTTGAGAAAGTCATCAATGGACGATTTTACAACACTTTTCAAATCAGCTTTCAACTCATCTATGGAAGCAGTGGAAATTCTTTGAGATGACTGACCAACCTCAGCATGAATGGCTTCTTCCATGATCACATCATCAGCAATAGATATCAAATGACCTTCTGTAGCAGTAGTTACGTCCTCGTCTTCTACTACCTCGGAATCTGGAAACACACTTCCAGCTATGGCTTTCAAACTTGGAAACGGACAGTAAGGCATAATAGCTAACTTAGCCTCCTTAGCCTTCCTCATATCTTCAGCCAAGTCCTTTCTTAACAAAGCGTGCAACTTCGCCATGTATCCACAGAGTTCAAATGGAAGTATATCATCAGAATAACGATTTATAAAAGCAAAATCTGACCTTGGACTGTTAGTATGATCAACTTGAAATCTGAACACAATGCCTCTCAACTGATTTGAGACATTGTCTAAGTCCACCATAGGATCAGGAGACTGGAAATCTACAACTTGCGTAACTTCAGTCATAACCATATCTGTGGCAAAATCGGAGTCTGAAACTTGAATGCCCACATCAAATTTTGACTCTGAACACATCACATCATCAGAAATGTGTAGCAATCTCTTAGCAAGATCTGTGATGGCATGAGCTGGGAATAACTCCGAGTGATCTTGAACACCACTAGTCTCCTTCTGTTCCATTTCCCAGTCCATAAAGTTTGAGATGCCTCCCTTGCCTAGGATAACTTCAAAAAGATCATCCATGCCAGACTTCTTCAATGCCACCCAAGTGCATACTCTTAGAAGTTTCTCAAATTGTTCGGATTCATAGTCGACTTCAATAGCCGAGAGCTTCTTTTTCAAGTTTCTGCTCATCTTCGAACGGAGTCTCCTTTCTCTCAAACTCATGGGGTAATATACCAAGGATTCAAATCTGACTTCAGACGGGGTCTGAGTAGGTGGGGTCCCTATCTCAGTCGTTGCAGTGGCAACTGGCGACTTATCTAAAGCAGATGGGTGAGAAGGTTCAACATATTCTGTTGAGGGAGAGGGTGTGAAAGTAATGGTTTCAATGGGCTGTAACGTGGCTTGGTCAGGTATGACAACTGTAGGAGTATCAGTTGTATCACTTATGGGAGTGTATAAATCCAATTTCTAGGATATTCAAATTTTAACACTATCAAATTACAATAATATCCTTAATTTGTTTGATTAAACACTTAGCCTTGTAGAATAAAACTTAGCTTGTCTGTTCGAGTTCATCCAGAACAGACGGGTAGACTCAAACTTCATCAGACGAGTTGGCTTAAATACACAAGACGAGTTCTCCCTTCATCTGTGTATGTCTATTCTGAACATCGAACAACTTTATGTACCTATCTCATCACATTCAACCGTGTAATTGATGGTACAAGTAAAGTAACAATAAATAAGATGAATATCAATCTAAAACAATGATCAAGGTTTCGAACAAGATGACTTTTGACCAACATAAGAGTCAACATAAGGATATTTAAGAAATCATAGATTCCCCCTTAAATGTTTATTCCCTTAGTATTACCCTCAGCTTTACCAGCTTCCTCATCGGGTTGTCTGGTCATCTTGTCTAGCCTTGTATACCTGTCTGTTGCGTGAGTAGACGAGTGCTCTAGTCTAGTGATCTTGTCTCCATACTTCGTTTGATGTACCTGTCTGGTTAGTACACAGCTATAGGCAAGTAGGATCTAAATCAATTAACCCTAAACTAATGCATAATTCATGAAATCGTGTCTCAGCTAATGGCTTTGTAAAAATATCAGCTCTTTGAAAATCAGTATGAATCTTTTCCATGCGAATATCCTTCTTTTCAACATGATCACGTATGAAATGGTGTTTCACATCAACATGCTTACAACGTGTGTGCAGAACAGGATTTTGTGTAATGGCAATTGCACTATTACTATCACAGAATATAGGAACATTTGATTCACAAATATTATAATCTCTAAGCTGTTGAATAAGCCATAATAATTGACTACAGCAACTACCAGCAGCCATGTACTCGGCTTCAGTAGTAGAGGTAGCAACACTTGTCTGCTTTTTCGAAAACCATGAAATGAGTTTTGTGCCTAAGAATTGACAAGAGCCAGATGTAGATTTCCTATCTATTCTACAGCCACCAAAATCAGAATCAGAGTAGCCACTTAGAGATAAGTCATCATTTGAAGGATACCATATACCACGATTGATGGTTCCTTTCAAATATTTCAAAATCCTTTTAGTGGTTTCCATATGACTCTCTTTTGGATTAGCTTGAAAGCGAGCACATACACCAACAGAAAATGCAATATCAGGTCTACTAGCAGTTAAGTAGAGTAATGAACCAATTAGACCACGGTAATGAGTTTGATCAGTACACTTACCTTGTTCGTCTGGGTCCATTCTGTATGTAGGTAGCATTGGTACGCCAGCAGACTTGCATGTCTTAATACCATATTTGTCTAGAAGATTTCTAGTATACTTTGCTTGATTTATGAAAATCCCTTCAGGGGTCTGTTTTACTTGAAGACCAAGAAAGTAATTCATTTCACCCATCATAGACATCTCAAATTTACTTTGCATGAGTGTTGAGAAACTTTCACTCAGCTCTTTGTTAGGTGAACCAAAAATGATGTCATCTACGTAAATTTGGACGAGTAAAATGTCTTTCCCTTCTTGTCTTCTGAACAAGGTTCTATCTACCTTGCCCTTGGTAAAACCATTTTCTAATAGAAATTGAGAAAGAGTATCGTACCAGGCTCTTGGAGCTTGCTTTAGTCCATATAAGGCCTTCTTTAATTTGTATACCTGATTACCTTTGACTTCGAAACCTGGGGGTTGTTCAACATATACTTCTTCCACAAGAATACCGTTAAGAAATGCACTTTTAACATCCATTTGGTATACAGTAAATTTCATGTAAGCAGCATATGCAAGAAACAATCGAATGGCTTCTAGTCTAGCAACAGGGGCATAAGTTTCATCATAGTCTATGCCTTCAGCTTGTGAATAGCCTTGGGCGACTAATCTAGCCTTATTACGAACAACTACATCATTCTCATCTTTCTTATTCTTGAAAATCCATCTGGTGCCAACTACATTATGATGTTTTGGTCTATCAACAAGTTCCCAGACGTCGTTTCGAACAAACTGATTCAACTCGTCTTGCATAGCAATGATCCAATTACTATCAGCCAATGCCTCATTAATGGTTTTAGGCTCGATAGATGAGAGGAAACAACACCAGCAAAACAGAGAAGGACTAGATTGTTCTTGCGACTCAAAGAGTTGTCGTCTAGTCTTAACACCAACAGTGGAGTCACCAATAATATTTTCAGTATTATGCGCTGATTTCCATGTATTTCTATTCTTAACAGTAATACTATCATCTATATCATGTACAGCATCATGCATGTCAACATCATTATCATCAGAAGTTTTAATGGGAGTAGATGAGTCGACTAGTTTAGGTATGTCAACTGGTCTAGTAGAGTTACCTTGAGCACTCACCTTCTTCTGGTCGTCTGACTCGAGAGCTTTTATAAATGGATTGTAAGCTTGAACGGATTCATATACCTCTGAGTCTTTGTCAGTTTCGACAATTAGCTTAGTAGCTTTCTCACTGATCTTGTTGGTAGACGGGTCCTGTTGAGATTCTTCGAAAACCACATGTGGTGTTTCTTCCACATAAAGGGTTGAGTAGTTGAATACTCTAAATGCTTTGCTAGTCGAGGAGTATCCTAAGAATATCCCCTCGTCTGCTTTAGCATCAAATGCATTCAACTTGCTTTTCCCATTGTTATGGATGAAACACTTGCATCCAAATATATGAAAATATGAAACTCTGGGTTTTCTACCTTTCCATACCTCATAGGGTGTCTTACCTAGTGCTTTATTGATAGCACTTCTATTTTGTGAGTGGCATGCAGTGTTAATAGCTTCTGCCCAAAATTTCTGAGGCGTATTATACTCTGTCAGCATGGTCCTGCAGGCCTCCTTAAGAGTTCTGTTCCTTCGCTCTGCTACTCCGTTTTGTTGTGGTGTCCTTGCTGCACTAGTAAGGTGCTGGATGCCACGCTTAGAACAAAATTCATTAATATAGCAGTTAATGAATTCAGTACCCTTGTCACTACGGATCTTGACAATTGGCTGATTCTTCTCAACCTGTAACTTCTTCAATAGATCAGGCAAAAGTGTTTGTGTATCACTCTTCTTGTGTAAGAAGACTACCCAAGTGAACTTAGAATAGTCGTCTACCACAACAAGTGTGTACCTTCTACCGTTCAAAGTTGGAGGAGTTATAGGGCCATGTAAGTCCATATGTAGAAGTTCAAGAACTCTACTGGTTGAGAGGGATGGAATAGATTTAAAAGAGCCCTTCACCTGTTTACCTTTTTGACAGGAGGTGCATACATGTGACTTATAGTAGACTTCATTGGGAATACCTTCCACAAGGTAGTCTCTGGCTATCTTATTAAGAACCTTAAAGTTTAGATGACAAAGGCGTCTATGCCAGAGCCAGCCAAGTTCTTTAGGATTCTTAGTAAGTAGACAGGTGTCCCTCGGACAACTGTTCCAGTTCACTATGTACACACTTCCTTGTCTAATGCCGACTAGTAGGACTGTGTGTGTTTTCTTGTCGATGATTTCACATTTCTGACTCTTGAACTGCACCTTGTATCCACGATCACAAAATTGTGAAACAGAGAGTAAATTGTATTTCAAGCCTTCAACATAAGAAACGTCTTGAATTTCTATGTCACCATTCCGAATGTAACCAAATCCTTTAGTAACAGCAATGGAGCTATCACCAAATATCACTTTTGGTCCTTCTTGCTCACGATAGCTTGATAAGAGAGTCTTAGTACCAGTCATGTGGTGCGAACAGCCACTGTCTATGTACCAAGTTTCTCCTGTTGAGCCACCTTTCTTGTATAGATCGAGTCGACCCTGCAATAGATGATAATACATAATTTAGGTACCCTCCTTGTTTATTGGGGTCCTTGGGGGTTAGTCGAGTTCAATGGAATCCAAATGTACATTGGAGTCCTGAACAAGTTTGACCTTCTAAGCTTTCGACCATATTTGTTGCAAAATAAGACCTTGTTGTCCTTATCTGGCCTATCAGTCGAGTTCGGGTCTACTCTTTGGAGATAGCCTTTTGACTTAATCTCTACTTGAGCAGGCACTTGTCTATGATAGTCAGAATAGGGTTTATATGCATTAGGTCCATACGGTTTATAGACATGTTTAGGTCTATCTTCTCCTTTGATATCATATGACAAAGGTGGTGGATATAGAACAGCTTGTGTACGATATTTTGGACCTTCCTGTCTAGGTCTAGACGAGTAGAGTTGAGACTGCCTTATGAAAGGAGGTCTAGACTCTTGTCGTCTAGTCTGTACTTGTCTAGTACTAGTCTCCTCAGGATACCAGTCCTCGTATCTGACCTGATTTGGTCGTCCACGATTCCTAGTCCTTTGTTGACTTGTCTTAAACGGAACAGGCTTGTTGTTAACTTTCTTTTTACCACCTTTGGTAATTGGAATGTTAACTCGAGCTTGTTTTGGTACAGAACCTTTTGATGGAGTGTCAATATCGTATATCAATGGTTCTTTTCCTTTATCATTAGTCAAAGAGCTTGAGATGAAAATAGTAGGGTTCTTAGGAACTTGAGTAGACGAGCTGGGTGTCTCAGCACCTATGCCTGTCTTGTCAGCAGGAGCCCTATACCTATCTGACAATTCAAGGTTAACCTTAGAAGATTTAACCAGGTCAGTAAGTTTAAGGTCTAGAGTGACAACCTCGGTTTCTAAGAACTTATTACGTTCTTCAAGCTTTTTGAACTTGCTTTGTAAGACATTGAATTCATGTGTCTCAGTCGCATGTGTCTTAAGTAGGTCTTGATACAACTTGTCTGTCAATGCACACTTGTCTTTGAGTTGTCTCAACTCTTCTTGCAAGCGTTCATTTAGGACTGTTATATTAGGATCTACTTTAGACTGAGCTTCCTTAAGGTCAATGATTTCTTGTCTTAAGGTGATGTTTTCGTCACTGACTTCAATGAATGCCTTGTTGGCAAGTAGGAGGTCGTCTTCAACTGCACTAGTAGAGTGCTGAAGACTACTCCCTACTTGGCTACTGGCAGTGTCACTTTCATCAGAATCTGATTCATCACATGATTGAAAGGAAGTAACAGATGATACCTCTTGGTCGATTTTAGCCATGAAGCATAGACCATCATCAACTATGAATGCTTCATCGTGATCTGGTTCAGACGGGTAGCTAGATGAGGATGATGGCAACTCGTCTGAGTCAGAGTCAGAGTCATTATTGGCCATCATTGCCTTTTTGCCACGGTTGTATCTTCTTTCCCTTCGTGCTTTGCGTTCTTCTCGATCATCAGTACTCAGGTCTGGACATTCATATATGTAGTGACCTGGCTTCTCACAGTTATAGCACACAAGATCATTAGTAGCCTTTTTAATAGGAGAGTTGTTCCTTCGTTTATCACGTCTATCAGAATGAGTAATCTTCCTACCATCAGACTCTCTATCTTGTCTGTTACCTTTCGAGACTTCGTCTCTCCTTTCGGACGAGTTTCGGTCTCGTCTGGTTTCAGACGAGTTCTTAGAAGCAGACCCTCTATGCTCTCTATAGAACTTCTTATATCTTCCGAAACGTTTATTCAGCTTATCAAACTTTCTAACCATGAGGCTTACCTGATCCTTCAGACTAAGATCAGTATCTAACTCATCTTTCACAGAAGTAGACCTAGTCTTAGTTTTAGACCTGTCTATCTTAGACGAGCTAGCCTTAAAAGCAACGTTCTTAGATACAGCATGTTCTCTGTCACTACTTACTATGGGTTCATCTTCGTCTAGATCAAACTCATGAGCCTTTAGAGTTTGAAACATAGTCTCTGCTGTCCATACGTCTATATCTTGGGTATTCTTAACAAGCATTTTTACCATCTTCCATCGACTATCAAGGCTTTTTAGAATCCTGAGATTGATTTCACGTGGAGTATAAGTTTTACCAAGGACTTCCAAGTCATTCATGATTTTGGTAAAACGAGTATCCAACTGGTCTATTGTTTCACCAGATTTCATATGAAATGATTCGAATCTTTGGACAGCAGTGGAAAGCTTGCTTTCTTTGATTAGGGAGGTCCCTTCACAAATGATAGCTAAGCGATCCCACATTTCTTTGGCAGTTTTACATTTTAACACTTTTCCCAGATACTCATTAGGAAGAGTGTGTAAGATGTAATTCTTGGCCAAGCTATCCAAATTATTCTGTCTCATTTCTTCAGAGGTTAGTTCTGACCTTGGTTTCTTGACGAGAGTACCCACGGGTTGATTTGCGTCGAGGGCAGCAGTGTTTGGGATCATGGTCACAATTGGACCTTCAGTGATGACTGAGATCATTAAGTCATGAGTGGAGCTGAAGATGGCTTCCATCCTTAGCTTCCAATAGTCGTAATCCTGTACCTGGAACTTAGGTAGTTTGTTGGCGCTTATCTTAAGAGACATGATTTCAAGAAATAAGTGCTAAGTAGAGTTATGATCAAGAACAACAGATAAGTCAAGAACAGGGAGCACGGAAAACAGATGATACAAGAATATGATCAAGAACACGTATACAAGAACAGTCAAGGGCCAAGACTTCACCCTAAGTCTTGAGTCGGTTATCAAGAAACAGCAGTTCGTAAACTACTGCTCTGATACCACTTGTAGGTCCCAAAGTTGAGTTAATAACGAGTAAGCTAGTGAAAATGTCTAGAGGGGGGTGAATAGACTTTTCAAAATTCTTTCGAAATATCAAAGTACAATGCGGAATACGAAATTATCAATGAGCCCAATTCAAGATTATACTCAACTTAATTCGAGAACTCTGTTCTATGTTCAACTAGTCTAGATCAGTTATGTAATTCAACCAATTAATCAATTTAAACAATCAAAACTGTAAAGTAAATCAAACACAAGATTTATAGTGGTTCGACAACTTGTCTACATCCACTCTCACAAACCCAGTTGTGATGTTTCCACTAAAACTCTTCCAATCGAGTACAAGTGTGTGTTCCTGTCTTTAAAGTCCCAAGAAGAAGACTTAGATCTTCAACAGACTATACCTCCAGATATGTCTACGATCTTACTAGAAATTTTACAAGTATCTAGCACCTTGAAAAATAACAAACAAAAACTAAAAACTTCTCTGTTCTTCAGTAGTAGCCTTCTTGATTCTTCACTTGTCTTCTGGCTATCTTTCTGAACTTCAACCAATCTCTGAGAGTAAACTTCAAATATATCTTTGATAATACTTCACTTGAGTATGAACGTCAGTGTATCAGTAGTTTTCAATTGATCACCATCATGAAGTATTTATAGACTTCAATCTTCAAGAACTTAGTAAGTTGTAACTAACTTTTCTTGATAACTACCTTCAACTGAATCTTCTTATCAATCCACGCGTTTCTGTTATGAATTAGTTATTCCATAACTAACTTCTATATCTTTATTTCTTCACGCGTATTTGTAACTAACTTCAAGTTGACTTGTCTTGTGCAGTCTTCTTATCTTGAGTAGTAGACTTCGACTCTTCTTGTCTGATCTTCCTTCTTCAAACAGTAAAGTAGACTATACTAATCTTATCAAGACTATTACATTACTTTAAGCTTTTATAATACAAGCTTAGTCAACTTATAAACTATACAAACAAAATCTAATCTATTACATATAAAAATCATGAGCTCTATACATTAATTTAAATAGCTCAGTAACAATCTAACATGTATGAAGTACTTATAAATCGTACTTATCTTTTGAATACTTTTCTTTTAAACTGTACTTGTCTTTTGAATTCTACTGATCTGTACAAGATGACTTCAACTCAACTAGACTAGATTAGTCAACACTTAGAAAATATTCAAGTCTTCTTTTTGGCTTATCAAAACTTTATCTTTTATCTTTTGTTCATCATTTAGGACTTGTTCTAGGATTCATATCCCAACATTGTGCTTCTTGGAAAACCATGAGATAAGCTTGCTGCCCAAGAATTGACAAGTTCCTGAGGTGGATTTTCTGTCAATTCTGCATCCTCCATAGTCTGCATCTGAATATCCAGTGAGCTCAATGTTGTCATCAGCTGGATACCATAATCCAAGATTCTCAGATCCCTTGAGATATCTTAGAATTCTCTTGGCCGCATCAAGATGGCTCTTCTTTGGATTAGCTTGAAATCTTGCACACACTCCAACTGCAAATGTGATATCAGGCCTGCTAGCAGTGAGATATAGCAAAGATCCTATGATTCCCCTGTAATTAGTGGAGTTTGTTGACTCTCCACTTTCATCAGGATCCATTTTCCAGTTAGTATTCATAGGAATTCTGACTGGCTTGCTTGTAGCACATCCAAATTTCTTGATCATGTCCCTTGTATACTTGGCCTGATTGATGAATATTCCCTTCTTTGATTGAGTGACTTGAAGTCCTAAGAAGAAATTCATCAATCCCATCATGGACATCTCAAATTTGCTTTGCATGAGTTTGGAGAACTCACATAACTTCTCATTTGGAGATCCAAATATGATGTCATCCACATAGATTTGGACTAACAAAATATCATCTCCTTCACAGATTCTAAACAAGGTTCTGTCAACAGTGCCTTTGACAAAGCCATGATCTAGAAGAAACTGTGATAAGGTGTCATACCAAGCTCTTGGAGCTTGCTTTAAGCCATAGAGAGCTTTCTTCAATCTGTACACCTTGTCTCCTTCTTCAAAACCTGGGGGCTGTTCCACATATACTTCTTCTTTGAGCACCCCATTGAGAAATGCACTCTTCACATCCATTTGATACACCTTGAATCTCATGTGAGCTGCATATGCTAGGAAGAGTCTGATTGCCTCAAGTCTGGCCACTGGAGCAAAAGTCTCATCATAATCAATCCCTTCAGATTGACAATATCCTTTGGCCACCAGTCTTGCTTTGTTTCTCACAATGATGTCATTTTCATTTTTCTTGTTTTTGAACACCCATTTAGTTCCAATGACATCTTGATGAGTTGGCCTGTCTACCAACTCCCAAACTTCATTTCTGGTAAACTGATTCAGCTCTTCTTGCATGGCTATGATCCAGTTGGTGTCTTGTAGTGCTTCCTCAATGTCTTTAGGTTCCTGTTCTGAAAGAAAACAACAAAACAGAGCACTTTCTCCATGAAATCTTCTAGTTTTGATCCCTTCACTTGGATTACCAAGTATCAGGCTAGATGGGTGGTCTTGCAACCAAGTCCTTCTAGTCCTGATCCTTTCAGGAGGATTGTCCTCATCTGAAGTTGGATCACTAGATTCATTAAATTCAGGAAAGTTAATTGAAGGATCAAGTTCAGGATCATATTCAGGGGTGTTGTCCTCATTGTCAGATAAGTTGACATTTTCATTGGTTCCCCCTTGAATAGTGGATCCATTAACTACCTCAGCATTGCCTGCTTCTTCATTGGTAGTTGTTACCTGGTTTTGAACTGGGATGGGGTCAGTCAGTTCAGTTTCTCCTTCAGGTTGGTTGTCTACTGGTTGATTGCTATCAGGTAGGTTGTCCAGTTTTTGATTTTCATGAAGTTCAGGCTGGGCAACATCCACAAACACTGTTTCCTTGCTTTGAAGCCTTAATCTGGTTGTTCTTTGTGTTATCTCATCAATATTCAGGTTTCTATCCCTGAACTCATTAATAGATTCATCAAACACAACATGAGGTGTTTCTTCCACAATATGAGTTTTGCAATTGTAAACTCTGTAAGCCTTGCTGATTTGTGAATATCCAACAAATATTCCTTCATCAGCTTTGCTATCAAAAGCTTTCAATTGCTCTTTCCCATTATTATGGATGAAACACTTACAACCAAATATGTGAAAATAGGCAACAGTGGGCAATCTACCTTTCCATATTTGATATGGGGTTTTACCTTGTCCTTTGGTGATTAAGGACCTGTTTTGAGTGTGACATGCAGTGCTAATGGCTTCAGCCCAGAACCTTTTAGGCAATTTGGATTCAGCAATCAAGGTTCTAGCTGCCTCCTTCAAGGTCCTGTTCCTTCTTTCAGCAACCCCATTTTGTTGAGGTGTTCTTGCTGCTGAAGTTTCATGAGTGATGCCATTCTTGCTGCAATACTCATTGATGTATGAGTTTATGAATTCAGTGCCTTTGTCAGATCTGATCTTGACAATGCTTAGGCCCTTTTCATTGCTCAATCTCATCATCAATTCAGGTAGCTTGACTTGGGTCTCCTTTTTGTTCAGCAAGAATACTACCCAAGTGTACCTGGAAAAATCATCAACAACAACTAAAACATATTTTCTTCCATTTATACTTACTGGGATTATTGGCCCAAATAAATCCATATGCAGTAGTTGAAGAACTCTCTCAGTTGAGATGACAGGTTTTCCTTTGAAAGAGGCTTTGATCTGCTTTCCTTCCTGACATGGTTGGCATATGTGTTCTTTGGTGAACACTTGATTTGGCAGCCCTTTAACTAGAGAGTTTCTTGCAATCTTGTTGATGGTTTTGAAGTTCAGGTGATTCAATCTCTTGTGCCATAGCCAGCTTTGCTCATTTGTGCTTTTGGCAACAAGACAAATAGACATTTCCCTTTCTCACCCCTGTTAGTAGCACCTGTTGTGTTGATTTGTCTTTGATGGTACATTCATTTGGTGCAAATTCAACACAGTATCCTTTATCACAAATTTGACTTATAGATAACAAGTTATATTTTAGGCCTAGGACATATGAGACATTAGTAATTTTAACACTACCAATGTTTAATGTACCATAGCCTCTTGTGATCCCTTGAGAGCTGTCTCCAAAGGTTACTGAAGGACCATCTTTTTCTATGAAGTCTGAGAGAAGCTCCTTGTTTCCAGTCATGTACCTTGAACATCCACTGTCCAGGTACCATGCTGTTTTCTTGTTGATGCTTCTCTTCTTTTTGGGGTCCTTGCAGCCCTGCAAAGTCAAAATTTAGGTACCCTTTGAGTGTTGGGTCCTAGAGGGTTAGCTGTACCTTTTGGAATCCAAATCTGCCTGATTACTCTGATTGACTCAAAGTGACTGACTTGGTTTCCATTTACATCTACATACACAGTTTGACCCTTAAATGCCTTGGGTGTTTTCTGTGTATAAGTGTTGGTCTTGTAAGGTTCAGGAGGATTGGTGAATTTTCTTGGGACATTTCTCCTGAAGTTACTAGACTTAGGTGCAGCTTGGAAAGACCTTTGTGGATAGGGGTTTGGATGGCCTTTTCCTTTTGGCATGTGAGGTTCAGGCTTCCTGAATGTTTTATACCTATCAGAGAGGATTGGCCTTAATTTATTCAGTTGAGGTTGCCTCTTTTGAGTTGGCCTTTTCTGAACAGATTTTGGACAACTTCTCTGATAAGGATTCAGATAGGTTGGCCTTCCATTGGTTCGACCTTTCTGACCCTCATTTCTCCTGTAAGCAATGTCTTTAACCTTTTCCTTAGGTATGGGTTTAGGGACATTGTTCACTTGAGTTGGTATAAAAATTCCTTTTCCCTTATCCTTGATCAGTGGTTGATTTACTTCCATTTCATTTTGTTGTGCCACTGATCTTACAAAAGTCATCTTAGAATTGCTTGAGGAAGCAATACTAAGACCAGGTGAAGGTTCAAATGGACTATAGCCTAATCCATCCTTTTGAGCAAATTGTCTTTGAAACCCTTGAATTTCCTCTATTGCCTTAGCAGATTTGTTCAAGGCAGACATTTTCATTTTTAAGCTCCCTTCACTTAATTTCAGAGTATCAAATTCACTTGAGAGATTGTTAAATTTGGCTTGAAGAGTTCTAAGTTCAAAATCCTTTTTCTTTAGAGTCAGAGTTTGTTCATCAATCAGCTTTTGTTGTTCAGAGATTCTGAGGGACATTTCTCCATGTTCTATCATAATCTGCTGATACAACTCAGATGATTTAATGTCAACCTCAGATTCAGGAAGATTGGGCATTTTGATTTTAGATCTCAACTGTTCATTTTCTCTCAGTGTCATATTGCATACTTCTTGCATTCTGGTGAAATCTTCTAACAATTTTTCAAAGTCAAGATGGATTTCACTAGATTCATGTGTGTTAATTGACAAGTTGGAAGATGAACATACCTCTTCATTTTCAAATGCCATTTGGCAGTCATCTTCACTGTCACTGTGGGAGAACAGTCCATCATCAGAAGAGTAGACACTTTCTTCACTTGCTGATTCTCCAGCTACCATGGCCTTTCTGTTGTTCATCCTCTTGTCTCTCTTGTTTTGCCTTTCTTTTCTTTCTTTGGCACTAAGGTCAGGACAATCATACTGAAAGTGACCCTTTTTCTGGCAATTGTAACACACATCTTCATCATCATTTTTCTTACTTGAGGACTCCTTCCTTCTTGATGATGATGGTTCACCTTTGCTGTATTTCTTCTTATCAGCATATCTGTCTTCTTTCTTTTCATCAGAGACTTTGTCCTCTGATTTGTTATCAGGAGAATTGAATCTCCTTCTGGTTCTGTTATCTTGGTAGAACTTCTTGTATCTACCAAATCTGGAATTCAGCTTCTCAAATCTCCTTGCCATGAGTGCCAGTTCTTCCTTCATTTCTGATTTTGACACAGATTGAGAAGATCTTTGAGTATTTTTCTTCTCTGATTCAGTAGCTTTGAAGGCAACACCTTTGCCTGAGGAGGATGGCTCATCATGCACTTTCTTTCTGTTGAGATCAAACTCATATGCTTTGAGTTCAGAGAATACTTGCTGCATTGGCATGTTGTCAAGATTGCTGGTATTTTGCATTATGACATAATATATATCCCATTTTGATGTGAGACTTCTCAGAATCTTCAAGGCAACTTCTCTTTTGGCATAGAACTTGCCCAAGGAGTTCATCTCATTCATGATGTCAGTGAATCTGCCATCAAGATGATCAATGGTTTCATTTGGCTCCATAGTGAATTGCTCATATTTTTGGATAGCCACTTGAAGCTTGTTTTCCTTAATCTTTTGGGTACCTTCACACATAAGTGCAAGGGTATCCCAGATCTCCTTTGCTGTGGTGCAGTGATACACTCTTCCCATCACTGCATCTGGAATGGTCTAGTACAGTGTGTTCATGGCAATGTAGTTCAGGTTGTGCCTTTTTCTCTCTTCTGCTGTCAGCTCATCCTCATCTTTTGGCAGCAGCTCCCTTGGATCTGCTTTTTGAGCATCAGTGACCTTGGGATTGAGCTTGGTGAAGGTGAATGGTCCTCTGGTGATAACTTTGAGCATTTCATCATGCTGGCAGGCAAGATGTGCTCTCATCCTGATTTTCCAGAAATCATAATTCTCAATTGAGAACATTGGCAGTTTGTGACGAGAAATATGATTGACTTGGTTTGGACCCATGTTGTTGGTGGTGTTGGCAGCATCTCCTGGAACTGCATTGTTAGCCATTTTTATACAGAGAGACAAAGGAAAATATAAGTAGATTTTTCAGAAATTTTGGATCAGTTCAGTGACCACAGAAAGTGAGATTTTGAAAATCAATGATTCTCAGAAGCAGTGGTCTTTGAACCCCTGCTCTGATACCACTTGTTGGTCCTTGGTGGAGTATAACACAAGTGTATGGGGGGGGGGAATGCACATGTGTATGCAATTTTGTTTTATTTTTTTTTAACAAATTGGTCTTATCAGGCAAGTTGTCTCACAACTGGCCTGAGTGTGAACTTTGATAGATACTTGTCCTACTGATTACTATTGAGTGATCAGTTGGCTAAATATCTAAAAGAGTTGCTAGGTGCGGAATGTGGTTGGCCTTTGACTAAAGAAATACTCCAAGTTAATTTCTGAAAAATACAGGTTATCAGGGACTTTGTCCAAAACAGATTTTCTTACTTACTGAGTTTTGTTTCTTTAAAATATTTTTGAATGTAAGTGCAATAAAGAATGCAGTAAGTAAATGGCACACAAGTTTATAGTGGTTCAGAGACTCAAGCTCCTACATCCACTTTCCCTGATTGAACAGGATAATTCCTTCTCAATGGAATTAGCTTGTTTTATAGTGCCAAGGTGCACTGATCAACAACACTCTCTTAGTGTTTTGATCCCTAGGATAACTTGAGTCCTAGTGCTCAATCTCTCTGAGTTAAGACTGTGTTTCACACTAACAGTCCTTAACTCCTCACTTCTACAACAAACTCTCTCTTCACTTAATGAGATAAGGTTTGAGGTTTGGTTCCAACTAGTAGAGATATCCTTTACAATAAGAACAGTGTAAAGGCTTAGGATATCTCAATGCTAAGCTTTGGATGTTTACAAAGATTGGCTTAGCTAAATAAGAAGTGATTCAGGAAACTTGGAATTCTAGAGAACAGCTTGGTTTCCTTTTGAAAGCTTGATGATAGTTTGATAGCTTGTAGTTGGATGCAAAATCCCTTTGATCACTTCTGTATTTATAGACAAGTTTGAACAACTAACCGTTGGAGGGATTAGCAATTCAAATATGTCTATTTGCAGCACCATTGAAACGGCTATGAAGCTTGGCATCCTTTTATCCACTGTGTAAAAGGGCTCTTCAATGGTTGCTTGAATGAATGTGTTGACTTCTGACAAATGCGGCTGAGAAGACTTGTGTCAGTTTCCACTTTTGCACATTGTCCTAGGTTGATTTGTGGCAAACTCTATACACAACCAACGGTCAGATGGGACAAGCTCCCTGAACATTCCTGCTGCAGTTTAGAATGTTCCAACATTCATTCAATGCTTCACTCTTTAATGCTCTAAGTCTTCAATGCTTGTTTCAGGCATGATTGGTAATAAATGCTTCATTGAATGTGTCTTTTGCATTCAATGCTTTTGATCATTTGTACTTCAACTGTCTTGATCTTTTGCATTTATGAACACAGCTTTATTATTCTTGATCTCTTCAGCTCAGTTGTACATTAGATCAGCTTGTCTTGAATGGATCAGCAACTTTGTCCTATAGACCTATCAAGCTGCCTAACATTCCAGCTTTGGACAACTATCCTGATCACTAAAATCTCATAACACTTCTGAGATTTTTACTTAAGCATTCTACAGCTAAAGTGTACTAAGACAGCTTGCCTGAACTTGACTTGAGCATTTCTCAACTAATCTGATCATCATCAATCAGGGGTTTTGGTATCTAATTCAAAATCATTTTATTCCCAACACGTGCTGCTCTTTTTTTATGGACCATTAGCGACTTTCCTGCATATGGTATGTTGTCCGGGTGGAGTACGGCCGGAAAGAAAGCATGTCCGTATTGTATGGAGAATTCTGAAGCTTTTAGTCTCCCGGTGAGTAGAAAAGTTTCATGGTTCGATAATCACCGTAGGTTCTTACCTCAAGGTCACCCGTTTCGAAGAAATAAGAAGAACTTCGTAAAGAACAAAGCAGTCACAAACAATCGACCTCCACTTCGAGATGGTATCTTATACATTTATTTAATGATCGAGTACTAAACGTATATTTATCTATTGCTTTTAGTGTCACTTATAATTTACTCTCCGTACAGGACGTAGGTTGTTATATGAGGTTCAGTGGACGGGGTTGAAAAAAAGTACTGAGGAAAATGCAGCGGAACACAACAGAGGAATTGAGGGTGGTTGGAACAAAAGGAGTATTTTTTGGGACTTACCATACTGGAGTTCACTATTGATATGACACAATTTGGATGTGATGCACATTGAAAAGAATGTGTTTGACAATGTGTTCCACACAATCATGAACACGGAAGGCAAGACGAAAGACACTCCAAAGTCTCGGGAGGATTTGGACACTCTTTGTCGCCGTCCAGAGTTGAAAAAGGATGAGCGTACAGGTAAATTTCCACAGGCTAGCTACACACTGGATAAGCCACAAAAACAAAGATTGTGTAGGTGGATAAAGGAGTTGAACTTTCCGGACGGCTACGTGTCGAACTTGAGTCGATGCGTAGACACAACAACGGGTAAGGTTACAAGGATGAAGAGTCATGATTGTCATGTATTTATGCAACGCTTGATACCGATTGCGTTCCGAGAACTTCTTCCTCACAATGTGTGGAGGGCTATCACTGAATTAAGTCTCTTTTTTAGAGATTTAACGGCTACAACGATCAAGATCGATGATATGATTCGTTTAGATGAAGACATTCCAGTGATTTTGTGTAAGTTGGAACAAATTTTTCCACCGAGCTTCTTTAACTCGATGGAACACTTACCCGTTCACTTAGCGTATGAAGCGAGAATTTGTGGTCCGGTGCAATACAGGTGGATGTACCCATTTGAAAGGTAAAATCTTACTTATTTTATTTCATTACAATTACACATGCATGTATTCTTATAAGTTTTATATATATATATATATATATATATGTGTGTGTGTGTGTGTGTATCAGGTATCTCCACAACTTGAAACGCAATGCTAAACAAAAGGCAAACGTTGAAGCATCGATTGTGAATGCATATTTGAATGAAGAGGTTGGCATGTTTTGTTCTTATTACTTTGAAGATCACGTCAACACAAAGTTAAGAAGTGCTCCACGTAACTTCGGTGGTACATCCGCTGACGATATCAGTGAAGAGGTCGATGGAATGCTCTCCATATTCAAGTCTAAGGGATGACCAATAGGAAAACCCACTGAACGATATTGGGAGACGAACTCGGAGGCGGAAATAGCACAAACGTATGTGTTATTGAATTGTGATGAAGTTCAGCCATACATTGAGTAAGTATTTCATATATAAATCGTCTATTTAAATACCACTTCATTTATGTCATTTAATATTAACCAAGTTTTTGAATGTTGTGAATTAGGATGTACACTCAAGAACTACGACGAGCAGAACCAAACATCTCAGATGCATATATAGATGCTCGTATTCAACGTGAATTTTCCCGATGGTTCGAACGTTATGTGAGTACCATTTAATTATGTTTTACGTAAATAAATTAATATTTATTTTAATTAATTTTAAATTGAGCCGTATAGGGACGGGATAACGCTCTTGACAGTCGATTCTTACGAGATCTCAGCAAGGGACCACTACGTCGTGTAAAGACTTACAACGGTTATATTGTGAAGGGCTACAGATTTCATACGTCTGGGTATGCATCGACAAAGGCAACTACCAACAGTGGCGTCTGCGTTAGCAGTGCGAATTACAATGCAGATGCAAGTGATTACTTTGGGGTGTTACAGGAAGTCGTCGAAGTAGAATATCCAGGATATCCAGCAAAGACTGTAGTGTTGTTCAAGTGTCATTGGTTTGATTCAGGCCATTTAGGAACAAGAATTCACCCGGAGTACAAGCTCGTTGATGTTAGTTCGAAAAGGACGTATGTTGGGGATGATCCATTTGTATTTGTCCATCAAGTATCTCAAGTATACTACTGCACATATCCGGGAGCTCCACGTGGTTATGAATGGCACGCTGTTTGCAAAGTAAAGGCAAGGTCAATGGTAGAAGTCCCTAAAAAGGACAAAAATACTGAAGATGAATCTCCATTTCAAACAGAACAAATAGAGACTCCAACTGAAGTCTTTACGAGAGATTTCAATCTTTCTGTACCCTTGACGGCTGCAAATCCCCAATTAATCGAAATTGAAGGTGAAGAGGAAGGTGAGAGGAGGGGGATGAAGAGGAGAATGAAGATGAGGATGAAGAGGAGAATGAAGAAGATGAGGATGAGGAGGAGAATGATGATGAGGAGGATGAGGAAGATGATGATGAGGAGGAGGAGGAGGATAAGGATGAAGAGGAGGATGAAGACGATGAAGATGAAAATTAATTCAATTAATGTAATGTATTTATTTCTTATTTTATAAAAGTTAATTAATTATTTATCATTTAGGTACAAATTATAAAAATTAAATTTACTATAAATATAAGTCACAACCAATATATATATTAATATATGTGGAAGAAATGAATTTTGTGATTTTTTTTAAAAATATTTTGGTAATATTTTAGTAGGTCTAGTATATAGAAAAAATTGAATTAATTAAAAAAAAATAAAAAAATTGAAAAATGCCGACGGATTATCCGTCCGTATTTATATATGTCCGTCGGAATTCACCATTTGATAAATACCGACGGATTATCCGTCGGTATTTATACATGCCGACGGAATATAAGGCCTTATATAAAACCTCAACCTAGGGTTTTCTTTCACTCTTCTCTCTCTATTTCAGTCTCTCCCGCGCCGATTTCTCTCCACCGTGAAGCATTGCCGCCGCCCAATCTCCTCCGGCCGACCTTCCGCTTCCACTGCCTCGTCGACGCCGTTCAGCCACAACCGCCTCCTTCTTCTACAATCGTCTCCATTCTTGCTTCTCCGGCGTTTGAATAAGTGGGCGACTCCGACTCCGACGTAAGTGATTTTGAGTTTAGATTGAAAAATTTTGAACTTCAAGATCGATTTTTTTTTAATTTTTTGGTTGTTTCCTTGAAGTAGATGAAGTCGCCGCCCTTCGCCGGAGACTGGAAGAAGACGAAGCCACCGTCAGTTTCTGGAAGTACTAGATGATGATGATGATTAATTAATTACTAGTGTTGATTTGATTTGATTAATGAATACATTTTGAAGATTGGCAATGAATACTTTTTGAAGCAAAACAATGGCAATTTCTTCACATTCTCTTGCATTTTTTCTTACCATAATATTTTCCACTGTTATCCTCCATTGTTCATCATCATCCATTGCTTCAGACCAACTGAAATTCTGGTCGGAAAATGTAATTCTGGTCGGGGCCTCCCCGGCCACCCATTTTTTTTTATTACTATTTTGTTTTAGTGACGGATATTCCGTCGGTAAAATGCCGACAGATATTCCGTCGATATGTGAATTTCGAAATCAATTTATTCAAAATTAATTCAGTCGGGTTTCCGTCGGCATTTACGACGGCAGTTAATTTCTTTTATAATTATTTTAATTCATTCTAATTTCTTTTATAATTATTTTAATTTATTCTTTCCGACGGAATTACCGACGGAATGTTGACCCGGTTTGTTAAACGGGTTGTCCGGAATACCGACGGACATTCCGTCGAAAAAAGATGACAGACATTTTCCCTCGGCATTTCCGTCGGAAATACCGACGGAATTCAAAAATCCGTCGGCAAAAAATGGCGACGCCGACAAAGGAGACGGACAACTTTCCGTCGGTAACCTCGGCGGGCGACGGATATTCCGTCGGTATATCCGTCTCTAAAACACGTTTTTTTTGTAGTGTTAAAAATAACATATCTATTATTTTTAGACAAAATTATATACTTAAAATATGAATATAATTTTATATAAATACACACTCGTATATAAAAATGTTAACACATTTATGTGGGATTTGTGGAAGGAGACTTACAAAACCATGAAACATTTTATATTCGCTTGACTGGATTCAAATTCGACCCGTGCTGGATGAGTCTGAACCGCCGTATTTTCATCCTATTGAGCATTGCCACAATGAGATGTAGACTGGTTCAAGCTGATTAGAGAAAAAAATTATTTACATCCCGTAACTTTTACCTTTTTTGAAAAACGTCCCAAAAAAGATAAAATTTTAATTTACGTCCCACAACTTTTTCAATTGCTTAATTTACGTCCAATTTTTGCTAAAAATCCCCAAATTTATGTAAATGGGACGTAAATTGAGCAATTGAAGAAGTTATGGGACGTAAATTAAATTTTTAATTAAAATGGAACGTTATGCGAAAAAGATAAAAATATTCAACAAATGTGTACAATTCACTATAAAATTAATGTAGTTTATGTTATACAATCAAATAAAAAAAATAATTCATTTATTCATAAAGTAATTAATTATTATAAAAATTAATTAACTTACCTAATTTATTATTAGAAAAATTAATATCAAATTAAAAATTATATAATAAAAATGAAAAAAAATTTAACAAATTGTTAAAAAGTATATTGTTCATCATCATCTTTCAATTACCGATAAAGGGTGAGAATTTTGGATTTATTTGGGAATTTTGGATATATTTGAATATTTTTTGATTTATTTGAGAATTTTAAATATTTATGAAATTTTGTATTTATTTAAAATATTAAAATAATTGTTAAGTTTTAATAAGAGTTTTTGACCATTTTAATAAAAAAAAATTATTTGGGATTTTTATTATTTTAAAGATAAAATTTATATTTATTTGAGTATGTTAATCGATTTTTAATTTTTTTTTTTTTGATATTATATTATTTTTGATATTATGAAAAATTATTTACTTATTTAAATATTATTCTAAATTTATTTTCATATATTTTAAAATATTATTTAGTATTTTAATTAATATTCATAATTTATTTTATATTACTTATATTGTAATTATAATTTTTTTTCTATTATGCAATGAATTAGGTAAGTTAATTGATTTGTATAATAATTAATTAATTTGTGAATTTATGAATTATTTTTCTATTTGATTGTATAACATAAACTACATTAATTTTATAGTGAATTGTACACATTTGTTGAATATTTTTATCTTTTTGGCATAACGTCCCATTTTAATTAAAAATTTAATTTACGTCCCATAACTTCTTTAATTGCTCAATTTACGTCCCATTAACATAAATTTGGGGATTTCTAGTGAAAATTGGACTTAAATTAAGCAATTGAAAAAGTTATGGGACGTAAATTAAAATTTTAACTATTTTGGGACGTTTTTCAAAAAAGGTAAAAGTTATGGGACGTAAATAGTTTTTTTCTCAGCTGATTAAGAGTGATTAATATAGTAAGGAATCCACCTGTAAATATATTTAATTAATCTAATAATAAGAACAACTACAACGACAATACTAATAAAAAAAAGAAGAAAAAGTCTTCTCAAACTTTATTGTATGTACATATGGTCCCGCTCAAAAAAAAAAAAAATCTATTATTCCAATAAAATGGATTTAATTATTCCAGTAATTGTAAAATTTTAAATCCATATACTAAATTTTCAGTTACAACATTGAAATTTTAGTCTCGCATTTGGGTACATTGATACCATGATGATATACTGCACTGAAATTTCATAGTCAACTGAGAATTGTTTTTACCAACCTGCATTATATTTCATATAATTACTCGTGAGTACGTCGTGACATATAAAATATAATTATGTTGCATGTCATTGCAGGGTTGCTGGACTGGTTCAAGCTGACAAAAATTGAATACGTATAAGAAATCCATTATTAAATTCATCAATTAACTAACAAATAAAAACAATAATAACACCAATAAGCGTTATAAAAAAGAAAAAGACCAGAGTCTTCTCTTTTAACAAAAAGAAGAAAAGAAAAAGGAATCTAGCCATCTTTTCTTTTTGGCATATTTAGCAGTCCTGGAAGGCTTAATAGAATATGCTCGAGATTCTAATTATATATGCATGGGAATAAGCTTTTTTCTATCAAAATTATTTTCTAATTATAATTTAGTCTTTTAATTGATTAAATCCGAACGGGTGCGCATGGTGTGAAATCTAGTTAGTTTTTTTCTTTTTCGAGATCATAGGGCAAACCAAAAAACAAAATAAAATCAAACAATTAAAAATGAGAATTTTAAGACGGTATAAAATATTCATTTTTGCCATATGAAAAAAAAAAAAAAAAAAACAGCATTACTAATAAAAAAATAATAGACAAAAACACATGAACCTCGTTTTATATACTCCCTCCGGTCCCGTGATTATTTGCACACTTTCCTTAACGGACGTCCCAACATTATTTGCACACTCTAAAAAAGGAAATAACTCACATAATTTTTACCAATATTACCCCTTATTTATGTTACTTGGGCCCACAACTTAACTCAATTTATAACTTTAGTCAAATCTCCACTCACTTTAGTCAATAAATTACCAATTATACCCCTCCTTTATTCTACCATACACATCACTATATTCTATTTTCTTAATTTCCGTGTCGGTCAAACCATGCACAAAATTCTGGGACGGAGGGATTATTATTAATTATATGATCCATTAGACAAAAATACCATAATGGTCCGGAGTCCCATACATATGTTAGATTGTCGTATACAACTCTCTCTCAAAATAAAATACAGTAGTACATTCAGTGAGTCAATCTAAAACGAAATTGTGAGATTAGGATATTTGAATTATTTGTAGACAATGATGTATTCCCTCAGTTCATATTATGAATATATATAAAAAATTCACATTTTTATAAAAGTGTGAAAGATCATATAAAAAAGTGTAAAGGTTGTTATCATGAGATGGAGTAGTTGATTAATAAAGAGCATAGCATGTGTATACCCATTAATTTTTCCAACCCAAAATGCCTAAAAGCATGGTGCCACTGTCTTTGATCATTCTGATCTTGAGCAGCCTAATTACCTCAACTCTCGGCGCCACCAACGACACATACAACGTCTTAAAAGGCCCGACCATCGCCAAACCGGGTTGCCCCACCAAATGCGGCAACCTCACCGTACCCTACCCCTTCGGCATAGGCATCAACAGCGGCTGCGCCTTCAGCAACTTGTTCGAAATCAACTGCACCGACGCCTATGAAAACCCTCCCCGAGCCTTGATTGGAAAAATCCAAATATACAGCATCTCCGACCAACACATGCGCATCTCCAGCGATGTGGCTCAGAGGTGCTACGACAGAGTTAACGCCTCACCAGGCCTCCAAAACACCGCCAACTACAACATTCTCGATACATCCTTCACCTTCTCGCAGCTTAACAAGTTGACCGTCGTCGGCTGCGACGACTTCGCTCAAGTCTCGGGCGAGCGGGAATACACCAAGAGCTGCAATTCAATCTGTTTCAGTGACGGAGATGTGGTCAGCGGCGACTGCTCCGGTTTAGGGTGTTGCCAGACATCTTTTCCCGAGGGCTCCAAATATTTATCTGCTTCGTTGGATACTTTCCATAATCATACGAATGTGTCGTCGTTTAACCCGTGTAGTTATGCGTTTTTCGGGGAGGAGAACCGGTTCGATTTCCGCGGGCTGTCCGACTTTTCCGACCCGAATTTCGTGGAGCGGGTTCTGGATACAGTGCCCATCGTGCTTGATTGGGCGATAGGGAATAAGAGTTGTGAGTCTGGAGAACATCCGTGCAAGGATAATAGCATTTGTGTTGATTCGGGTCATGTGAATTCGGGTGGGTATCTCTGCAGCTGTCGAGAAGGGTATCAAGGGAATCCCTATTTGGATCCAGGTTGCACAGGTATATTAATTATACTACTCCCTCTTCTTGTAATTATTTGTACATTTTTTTTATTGGACATTCCAAAATTATTTGCATACTCTTAATATGAAAATACTTCATAAAATTAACAACCTCACAGTATTATTTTATTTTCAAAATTGTTACTCATTTTTTTCATACATTTCACTTTACACCTCACTCAACTCTTACTGTCTGTAGATACGGATGAATGTTCGGACCCAAACCTCAACAATTGTTACAAGATTTGCATCAATACTCAGGGAAGTTACAAATGTGGTTGTCCAAAAGGAGAATCTGGTGATGGCCGAAAGGATGGTATAGGGTGCAATGATACAAGCTCTACCTCTCAGCCTGTAACCAAAGTTGCTTTAGGTAATTCAATCATATTCACTTCATTAATAATTCATGAATATATATGAATATGGTAAGGATGTTCCAGGTACTGGATTTGGGTTTTTGGCTATAGTTATTGCTACAACTTGGATATATTTTGCCCTCAAGAAAAGAAAGTTGATACAACTAAGAGAGGAATTCTTTAAAAAAAATGGTGGGTTTCTACTAAAACAACAAATATCATCGAATGAAGCTCCAATGGATTCAATAAAAATATTCACCGCTGAAGAGCTCGAAAAGGCTACCAACAATTATGCAGAAGATCGAATCCTTGGTAGAGGTGGATATGGTACCGTTTACAAAGGGGTTCTCACCGACAAGCGCACGATAGCTATAAAAAAATCGAGAGTGATGGATGTAAGTCAAATCGAGCAATTTATTAACGAAGTTGTCATTCTTACACAAATCAACCATCGAAATGTTGTTAAACTCTTAGGTTGTTGTCTCGAATCCGAAGTCCCTATGTTAGTATACGAATATGTATCTCATGGGACACTCTACGAGCATATCCACCGTGGCACGAGTTGGTTATCTTGGGAGAATCGGTTAAGAATCGCTTCTGAAGCTGCAGGAGCCCTGTCTTATCTTCATTCAGCTGCTTCAATTCCGATCATTCACAGGGATGTAAAATCGACCAACATTTTGGTAGACGAATATATCACGGCCAAGATATCTGATTTCGGGGCATCTAGACTAGTTTCCCTGGACCGAACTCAAGTGACAACTTTGGTCCAAGGGACATTAGGATATTTGGATCCTGAATATTTCTACACGAGCCAGTTAACAGAAAAGAGTGATGTTTACAGTTTTGGAGTAGTTCTGATAGAGCTTTTAACAGGTAAAAAGCCCATAGACATGGAAAGGATCCAAGAACAACGTAACCTGACAACATTTTTCATCGTGAATATGAAGAAAAATAGACTGTTTCAAGTATTGGAGCCCCGTGTTATAAGAGAGGGATCTCTAGAGCAGCTCCAGGCGATTGCTGAACTAACAATGAAATGTTTGCATTTTAACGGGGAGGATAGACCTACGATGAAAGAAGTGGCAATGAAACTCGAAAGTTTTAGGAAATTTAACACACATCCTTGGGCTGGTGAACCTGTTAATGATGAAGAATTATTTGAATTGATGAATGAGGCTTCTGGATCTGCTGATCTGTACACGGTTCCGATCATTAAATATAACAACACTGGAGGAAACATTGAAGAATACAGTTTGAATAGTGCAGCTTTCTCTCATGTGAAAAGCCCTCGATGACAAATTCATGATGTAATATCAGGGCTCTCTCTCTCAACTAGTAGTATATTTAATTTTCCTTGTTTCTTATTTAGCTTGTTTGAAGAATTGGAGGCAGAGACTTGCCCAGATTTTCTTGAATGTAAATATATATGTGGGTTGAAGCTCTTGTATTATATAGTGTCTGGAATGAGGGATTTGATCGAATTTGAAGAATAATTGAAAATCCTTAACTAAATAAATATCTCGTGTTATTAAAAATATTAGTCACCATGCACGAATACGTTTCTAATTGTAAACTAGTTAATTTATTGCAAGATTAACTATATGGTCCTTGCTTATTCCAAAACTAAACAAATTCCAAACTAGTTGCTAATAACTTGGTCTCACTCTGTCTTTCTTGTTATAATTGATCATTAATTAAATAATTGTACCAAAAAATTAAAGGCAGTACCCTCGTAAGTAATTGGGTTTAGTAGGTTATACATAGGAACTTGGTCGTGTAAATTGCAGAATTTCTCTAGCTACTTTATTTACTTGAATTTGTTTAATTAGTTAGTAAAACTCCAAATAATTCCGGCCCTACGTTGCATGTGTTCGACTTTATTTCAAGTAATAAATGGAGAGGGGAGTATACTTAACAAGTTTGGAGGGGTATATTATATAGCCCGGTCCTTTGCAAAACAATCAGCCACACTAGTTGACCAAGAGAGAAGCCATCATGCTTTGTCGGTGGACCCCACTTTTTCATATATGACCAACATACTTTTTTATCTTCCAACAAAAGCTGCCGAATTGGATTGAATAGAAAAGCAATTGGGCCACTTCAATTTTATTAGGGTTTGACTATATGCACCTCCATTTCAAAGAGATGCACTCCCTCTTTTAATTTATTAATTAAATAATAATGTAAAATACCTTTTAAGTAAAATACAACTACTAAATGCACCCTTACTACTATCTACACCCCATTCAACATTTAAGCTATGCAACAGCTGCCACCACTTCATGCCACCGCCGGCACCACACCTCAATCTAAAAATATCTCAGATTTTTTTTTTAATTTTTAAAAAATCAGTGTCGACCATATACACTCTCGTCGACAAATTGTTGTCGACGAGAGTGTATATGGTCAATTTGTCGACGAGAGTGTATATGATCAAACCATTTATGGTCGAATTTAAAAAAAAAAGGAAAAAAAATTACTGAACAAAAAAAAGGAAAAAAGAAAAAAAAATTACCTGTGGATGGGGACGGTGGCGGAGGCCGCGACAGATGGGGGCGATGACGGAGGTCGCGGCGGATGTGGGCGGTGGTGGAGGCCGCGGCGGCGGAGGAGGGGGGCGCGATGATTGAAGAGAACGAAAAAAAAACATAGAAAAATTAAAAAAAAAGGGGGGAGAGGGCTACGGCCGGCATCGGATGGACGGGGGAGGGTGAGGTCGTTGCGGCCTAGGGAGGGGGAGCCCGGCCGCGACGGAGAGGGAGGAGGGGTGGCCGCGATGAGGAGAGGGAGGAGTAAAAATACAGAAAAAAAAGGGGAGAGGGCCGCAGCGGCTTTGGCGGGGGAGGGGTCACGACGATAGCTGGGTCAGGGGAGGGGTCAGGGCGGACGGGGGAGGGGGTGGCCGTGACGGGGAGTGGGAGAAGGAAAAATACAGAAAAAAAAAGGGGAGAGGGCCGCAGCGGCTTTGGCGGGGGAGGGGTCACGACGACTGCTGGGTCGGGGGAGGGGGTGGCCGCGACGAGGAGAGGGAGAAGGAAAAATACAGGAAAAAAAGCGGGGAGAGAGCTGCAGCGGCTTTGGCGGGGGAGGGGTCACGGCGGCGGCTGGGTCGGGGGAGGGGTCACGGCGGCGGCTGGGTCTGGGGAGGGGTCACGGCGGACGGGGGAGGGGGTGGCCGCGACGGGGAGAGGGAGGAAAATCACAGAAAAAAAGAAAAAAAAAAGGGAAAGAGGCAGCGGCGACCGGTGGCGACGACGAGGTTGGGGAGGAAATAAGAGATGAAGGGATGAATTAGGGTTTTGATGTAGGAATTAGGTTTAGGGGGTGTGGGTAGTAATAGGAATTTATAGAGTAAATGACATTATTGACAATTAAGGGAGGGTGTGTCCAATTTTAGGAATACAGTATAAATTGGGGGAGTGCATCTCTCCAAAATGGAGGTGCATATAGTCAAACCCATTTTATTACTCTGCCGGCCCAAAACCAAAAGAAGCAGCAGTGCCGTGCCAATATAAAAAGGCTATGGTTATACACACACAGACCTTTTGTGTATACCCACCAGACATTTTTTTTATCCTTGGGTCATGTGAAATGTCACATATACTCCTCGTGTGATTTTTTTTTTTTTAAAAAACGAAGATGAGTGCACCCACCCATTCCATTTCATGCTAAAATCATCCCCACCATCACCACCAAAATTCACTACAAATAATTGTCAAAATTGCGAGGGTATGTAATCCCTCGTTAAATGGCGAGGAATTTTACGAGGGGAGCAGATGAAGAGGAAAATACCGAGGGTTCAAAAAACCCTCGCAAAATAGGGAGGGAATTACAAATCCCTTGCCATTTAATGAGGGACATTGTTTTAAAAATGATAAAGGGCGAGAGATTTAATGCTCGCTGGCTAGCGAGGGAATTTAATGCTCGCGGCCAGGCGAGAGATAAATTAAAATGCTCAGCAAAAAATAGCGAGGAAATTCTGGCAAGGGAATTAATACTAGTCATTTCCATCGTTATTCATGTTAAAGAGGACTTTTCCCTCGCCAAATCCCTCTCTATTTGGATACATTTTTTTAGTGAAACAACCACCATACTTCAATAAAAAAATCTCTTAAAAAAACAAAATTTCAACAAAAATAAAAATATTCTTAATGTGTCCGAAAATTTTAACCGAACAAAGTTAAGATGTCCGAAATTTTTTACTGAACAAACTAAATGTGTCCGGAAAAAAAATTCCTGAACAACTTTCATTTGTCTGAAAAAAAGTTCAAACATTTCGTTCGAATTTTTTTCCAGAACAAACTCAAGTTGTTCGAAATTTTTTTCAAAATAAACACAAATTGTTCGAAAGGTTTTCCTGAACAAACCCAATTTCGAAATTTTTTTCTGAACTTTCTAAAACTCTAATTTTTCTAATTTTTCAGACCTAAATTTACCTGAACGGCGGCGGCGAGGGGAGGGGAAATAGTGGCGGAGAGGAGAGGTGGGCGGTGGCGGACGCTAACGACGGAGGACGGAGGCGGACACAAATGAGTTTGCCAATAAATTTAATTTGCAACTATTTATAAATTAGTTTGTGATTTATTTACAATTATTAAAATATTTAAATTAAATTGCAAAATGAATGTTTAACCATCATCAATCAAGAAATTGAACCAAAATAAATTAAATCAAAATATAAATCCAATATTTACAATCATAACATCACATGAAGAACACTAAGAGTTTTAACTTATGATTTTACAATCCAAAATGAAAAATAAACACCACAAAGCTAACTAATGGAAATACACGAAATTAAGTAAAAATAAACCATAATTAATGATCTTGACTCCCTCATTATTTTTACACTCCAAAAAACGTCTGATTCGAATACAAATGAATTTTTCAAAAAGTCTAATTTATAACAATATGTAAATTTGATGATTTATTTGTAATAATTAAAAAATTTAGATTAGATTACAAATGAATAAAAGATGGTAATTTAATTTTCAATTAACCCAATTATAATCTATCTCATTTGGTATTCATGTTTATATGTATGAGTGTGAGTCTTGATTGTTCAATTTGAGTTAATATTATTTTATTACAATGATAGTTGTTAAATTTATTAGAGCTCAATTAATTTACACCTATTATTTAATTATTGAGAGTTTGGATAATTGGTCAACTGGACTAGCAGAGTTTGAATCATAGTGTACGGGAATAAGAAAAATATGATGGGTGGACTATTTACACCTCCATTTCGGTTTAGAACACTCCCCCTCTCAGTTTAATAATATAATAATAATGTAAAAAATCAAAAATACCCTTTTAAGTCATATTACACTACTAAATGCACCCCTATTACTAATCGCCACCCCAACTTCATCTTTAAAAAAAATCAATAAAAACTTAGAAAATTTTCAATTTTTTTTAATTTTCGACAAACCAGTTTCGACCATATTCATTCCCGTCGACGACCTGTTGTCGACGGGAATGAATATGGTCAAAACTGATTTGTCGAAAATTTAAAAAAAAATAAAAATTTTGAAAATTTTTGACAACGGTAGGTCGACCAAAAATACACTCGTCGACACCCTGTTGTCGACGAGAGTGTATTTTGGTTGACCTACAGTGCTCGAAATAAAAAAAAAAAAACCAAACCTGGGAGGCGGCCGCGGGGCACCAGTGAGGGGAGGGGGGACGGCGGCCGATAGGCAAGGGGCGGACGGTGGGCGGGGGCGACGACTGGTAGGCGGCGACCGCGCGATTTGTGCTTCTTTTTTTTTTTACAGATCGCGATTGGCGGTGGTTGATGGGGCAACGGCCGATTTGGCGGGGGCTACCGGTTGGGGGGGCGGGGCAGCCGGTGGAAGGGGTGCGGCCGGTGGGCGGGGGCCAGCGGCTGCTGGGTGGCGGTAGCGCAATTTCTGCATTTTTTTTTTACCGATGGGTGGCGGTAGCGCAATTTCTGCATTTTTTTTTTACCGATCGAGATCGAGAAGGGAGAGGGAGGGGGAGAGCGGCGGCGGGACACAGTGAGGTGGGGCAAGAGGGGGCGGTGGCAATCCATCCTAACATATTTTAGGGGGTGTGCATAATCGGGGGAGTGTTCTAAACCGAAATGGAGGTGTAAATAGTCCCACCCAAATATGATTAAGGATTGCACATATAGGTAGAGCACCTTCATACTTGTTTCACAATTACAATAGCATGCCCACCCATACCATTAATGTCGCACCTTACTATTTTTTATACCGAACACACTTTTTACTACAAAAAAATTGCTTACACCTGAGATGTGAATATTGAAAAATATGTGTCAATCGCCCATGCAACTTAGGACTCCACCTTGCATTTAGGCGCACATCGTCTAAGCATTAGATGTCGTCTCATTGCCTCGGTTGGATATCTATTCAACATCACCCCACCAACCAAATTTACCCTTATCTCGTACGTCCCAAAGTGATCTAGTAGATCACTCCAGCTCAACTGCACACCAACACCCGCCAAAACTCAGCATGCCTCCAGCCCTCCACACCGTCTAGCCAAAACGCACCAAAAATCGACACTTCTTGACAGTCAAGTACGGATGATGACTGGGATAACAATAGTCCGTAATTTCTAATCCAGAAACTAAACAAAATACAAACCTGCTTATCACATGGTTCACTCTCTCGTACGTACTGACCATTAAAAATTGTGCCAAAAAAAAAAGGTCAGATAATTGGGTTTATTTTAGGAATTTGGTTGCGTAAGTTGCACAATTTCTCTAGCTACTTTATTTACTTGGTTAAAATTCTAAATTTCCAACAACCCCGGCCCCACGTTCTATGTGAATTCAACACTATTCAGTAATTTAGATATACCAATTGCAATATTTAATTATATATATATTTTATGTCGTGGTTTGACAATACATACCTCAAAGCTTATTATATATCTGTAGTTTTTCTTCTTATTAATTATTATTGCAACTCTTTTTCAAGGGATTATACAATTCCAGTATTAACTATATAGTCTTAATCCTTGATCCGTAAACTAGAATTATTGCTCTCACTTGGCCGTACACACCATGATGTATGCCACTGAAATATTCTTGGTCAACAAAAAATTGTTTTTTTACCATCATCAATTTTACCCATATATGCAAATATAAGTCTGTCTAGACTGGTTCAAGCTGACATATATAAATGAAAAATACTCCTATATATTAAGAAATCCAACGTTACTTTCATTAATCCACTAGCAATTATATACAATTAATAATAATATGATATTAAAAAAAGAAGAAGAAGAAGTCTTTAATTACCAAACAAAAGAAATCTACCCCATCTTACGTAGTATATAGTAATGAACGTACAACATGCACATATATATATATTCCCATTCTACCTTCCTAAAATGCATAAAAACATGGTGCCGCTACTATCGTTGATTCTGATGTTGAGCCGCCTAACCTCAACGACTCTTGGCGCCACCAACGACACATACAATGTCTTGAAAGGCCCGACCATTGCCAAACCGGGTTGCCCCACCAAATGCGGCAACCTCACCATACCCTACCCCTTCGGCATCGGCAACACCGGCTGCGCCATCGGCAAATTTTTCGAACTCAACTGCACCGACGCCTCTGAAGGCCCTCCACGCGCCTTGATCAGAGATATCCAAATTTACGACATCTCCGACCAACACATGCGCATCCCCAACTTGGTCGCCCAAAGGTGCTACAACAGAACCGGCCCTACTGGCCGCCAAAACCCCGCCTCCCTCGACATCCGGAACACACCCTTCAGCTACTCCGAGCTCAACAAGTTCACCGTCATTGGCTGCGACGACTTCTCTCTGGTCAACGGCAACGGCCGCCGGAACTTCACCACCAGCTGCGTTTCGGTATGCCCGAGTGCCAATGATGTGATCAGCGACGACTGCTCCGGTATTGGTTGTTGCCAAACATCTTTGCCTAAAGGGACCAAATATTATTTTATTTTTTTGGCTAGTTTCGGTAATCATACGGTTACGGATGTGTGGTCGTTTAACCCTTGTAGTTATGCGTTTTACGGAGAATTTACTACTTTCCGCGGGTTGTCGGATATTACCGACCCGAATTTCAGGAAACGGGTTGAGGTTACGGCGCCCATCGTGCTGGAGTGGGCGATTGGGAATTTGAGTTGTGCAGGTGTTGGAGAGAATCCCTGCAAGGCTAATAGCTTATGTGTTGATCATACGGATGTGGGTTTGGGTGGGTATCGCTGCAGCTGCACCGACGGGTATCAAGGGAACCCGTATCTGGATCCAGGATGCACGGGTATATATAATATTCTCTCTTATTTTATTGAAATTAATACTTATAATTTGAAATTTTGGAATAATTATTTTTTTTACTTGCATTACTTTAAGGACTTTAAGGAGATATAATTAAATTATTTTTTGCAGATATTGATGAGTGTTCGGATCCAAACCTCAACAATTGTGAAAAGATATGCATTAATACAGTGGGGAGTTACAATTGCCGTTGCCCAAAAGGAGAATTTGGTGATGGCCGTAAGGGTGGTAAAGGGTGCAATGCTAAAAGTTCTGAGTTTCCCGTAATCAAGGTTGCTTTAGGTAATTCATTTGTTTCTCAATTTCTTTAATTAATTAAGCATAATGCATTTTAATCTATCAATTTTGTTTCGAAAGAAATCTAAACTATTCTTTGTTTTAATGAGCTAAAGTACTACGAGTATATAAAATTTGTTTCGTGAGCTCTTTTTTGTTATTCTGAACAAGTGGCCTTATATATAATAAGGGCCTTCAGAAACAAACATCGATAGTTTTGGGACTTTTGAAACAAATTAAAGCGCATTTAATTATATGCATTATACGCTCATTTAAATATATATACAATCACTCGAATAAATTCACGTGTGAGAGTCACTTGCTGACGGACAATCAAATAAGGGTACGTGACATATGATCATTTATACTTCCTCCGAATTGAAAGTTTCTCATTTATTTTTTGCACATTTATTAAAAAATATAATATTATAGATTGTTGAGATAGGGAGGAGTAGGAAATAGAAAATATATATAGAAATAACGAATGTTGTCAAAAAATGAGTAATTTTCAATGAAATGTAAAAAATGGCAAGAGCCGGATCGAAGGAGTATAGTTTAAGGACTCGTTATAACAAAAAAATAGTTTAGGTGTCTTTCCCTTTAATAGTTTAAGGGTTTTACCTGCATTTTGTCATTGTTATCAATTTTAAAAATTATACCCAACTACTCAAAATTAAAATGGTACACAGAGATAACTAAGTAGTTGTATTTGATTGACATCATTTTACCTGGGTTGAATTAGTCAACTTAGTTAATCTTCTTTGACTTAGTCAACATAGTTAAGTTGTGCTCTGATTGTATTAACGTTTACTTGCGAGTTGTGATCACTATTTTCAATTTGGTGCGTTTTCATTCTGCTGTTTTCCGGCACAAGAGTCCACTTGTATCACTATCTACAATGATATTCTTTCTTCATCCTGTGGTCATGTTCCAGGTACCGGGTTCGGGTTTTTGGCAATAATTATTGGTGCAACTTGGATATATTTTGGTCTCAAGAAAAGAAAACTTATACAATTAAGAGAAAAATTCTTCAAACAAAATGGTGGTTTTCTACTAAAACAGCAAATCTTGTCGAATGAAGCTTCAATCGAATCAACAAAAATATTCACAGCTGAAGAGCTTGAAAAAGCTTCCAACAATTATGCAGAAGATCGAATCCTTGGTAGAGGTGGATACGGCACTGTTTACAAAGGGGTCCTCCCCGACAAGCGCATCATCGCTATCAAAAAATCGAGAGTGATGGATATAAGCCAGATCGAACAATTTATCAACGAAGTTGTCATCCTTACACAAATCAATCATCGAAACGTTGTTAAACTCTTGGGATGTTGTCTCGAATCCGAGGTCCCTATGTTGGTATATGAATATGTATCTCACGGGACACTCTACGAACACATCCACCGGGGGACGAGTTGGTTATCGTGGGAGAATCGGTTAAGAATTGCCTCAGAAGCTGCAGGGGCTCTATCGTATCTTCATTCAGCTGCTTCAATTCCGGTCATTCACAGAGACGTGAAATCGGCTAACATTTTGTTAGACGAATATATCACGGCCAAGATTTCAGATTTTGGGGCGTCTAGGCTAATTTCTCTAGACCAAACTCAAGTGACTACGTTAGTCCAGGGAACATTAGGATATTTGGATCCTGAATACTTCCAATCGAGCCAGTTAACAGAAAAGAGCGATGTTTACAGCTTTGGAGTAGTTCTTGCGGAACTTTTAACGGGTAAAAGGCCCATTGACATGGAAAGGAGCCAAGAAGAACGTAACCTGACAACGTATTTTATCATGGCAATGAAGGAAAATCGATTGTTTCAAGTGTTGGATACTCGGGTGGTGAGAGAGGGATCTCTGGAACAGCTCCAGACAACATCTGAATTGATAAAAAGATGTGTGCATTTGAACGGAGAAAATAGACCTACGATGAAAGAAGTGGCGATGGAACTCGAAGGTTTAAGAAAGTTTAACAAACATCCTTGGGCTAATCTACCTATTATTGATGAAGAATCTGTGGGATTGATGAATGATGGAAGATCTGCTGATCTTTACTTAGCTCCAAATGCATCTGAACCTACTGATCTTTACACTGTTCCAATCAGTGCTTATAACAACAGTGGAGAAATCTCTGAGCAATATAGTTTGGACAGTGCAATTTTTCATCCTGTGAACAACGCTCGTTGATGAAAATGTTTGTACGCAAATTCTCAATGTAGTATCAGGGTTCTCTCTTTTTTTTTTTCGTTTTATGAGATCTCGTTTTAAATTGTCAATTTCTTACTCAATTTTGCATTCCATCAAGGTACTATTGCTGTACTTTTAAGGCCTCAATTTTAAGGAAAAGTTGGTATGTAATTATGACCACATTACTTCTCCAACTTCTTGGTGCTCGATTGGAAGAGAAGATAACTGAAAATGAATATAATATGTTATTCACAGGCTCACAAAATAAAGCATAACTAATTTTTAATTGTAATTCAAAGAACTAATACTCTTTACTACCCTTTTTCTAAATTTTAGCGTTGGGCCGATGATGGTGTGGGTTTATTTGGCCCAACTAATAAAAATCCCTAGCCCAATCTCCATTCACTTACTTTGAGTGTGCCAATTACGGGGAGGGTATTAATTTTTTTCAATTTTGATCGTTATGCTATTAATTTTGATCTTTTCTTTGTTTGTCCAATTTTAGGTAATGTGTATATATATATATATATATTCAATTTTGGTCCAAAATGATCAAAATTGACTGAAATTGTTGAACATATAAGATTAAAATTGGACACCGTCTAAATTACAAAATGATTCTTGATATTAGTTTGTTAGAGGTCACTGACGAGTGACTACATTGTATATACCTTCAATATATTTTCGGAGAGGACTAAATTTGTAAGAGATATTCCAATGATCTTTTCATCCTCATACCGTTCTCTCTTGCGCATCATCATTTTATTAAATCCTCATTTTTAAATGCACACAATTATTCATACAATTTTTTATGGCCCATCATACGCTCTATTACATATTCCACATTAAAACAAAAAAAAAAAAAAATAGAAAAGATAATATAATCCACCAAGGGCTCCACTGTTTCCTTTAGAATTCGTCCAAACGTTGAACGTACAAATCTCGCCCTGTCTCCATCTAAAATTAATTCCAGGTTTTGACACCCAATATTTAAACGCCCCCCAACAGATATCTGGCCATTGGGGATGCTCTAAATGTAGGTTCTGCAGTAGGCATTTTAGATTCATATGCTAAATATAAAGTCAACCCTCCATAAGTAATTAGGTTTAGTTTAATTAAGGGATATGGCTGTGTAATTAAATTTCACATTTTTCTCTAGCTATTTTCTTTTTTGAACGAAAAAAAGGACTTGTATTACCGGAGTATTTGGATTAGCGCACCAATCACGAAAATTACTGGAAGAATTACACATGTATACACATGTGAATTCAACTTTATTCAGTACTATATATAAAGCTAATGTATACAGTATACACATGATGACTCTGTCAAAAAATTCTTCATATTATTCCAATACTCTTTCTGAGGGATTTAACTATTCCATTTATAAATCCATAAAATAAAATTCCAACGACGACATTGAAATCTCTAATCTCCAAAGGCCATATATATATCCGTTGGAATTTTAGTTTATGGATTGAATTATTCCATATATATATGTACATCATGATGATGATGCTCGGATTTTTTTTTTCTTTTTAGTCAACTAAGAATTGTTTTTAACAACATGCGTTTTAATATTGTATATTCATTCATACATACAAAATATAATTCTGTTGCAAGCCATTGCAGGGTTGCTAGACTACTAGTTCAAGCTGACAAAATTGATTAATATTGTAAGAAATCCATCGTTAGATTTGTTAATAACTAGCATATAAAATTAATAATTAGAACATCAATATTAATAATAGAAAAGAACAAAGTCTTCTCATTAAGAAATTGACGGTAAACATAGTGGAGTATATGATATGCCTCTCGGATTAAGTTCTTTCTGAGACGTTTTCTCAAGCAAGTTTCATGAATAAATGTAATCAGGACGGATTTAGGGGGAAGGGGCGATCACCCCCTTGGATTTACAATTTTTTCGCACTGTGTATAGTAGATATTTTTTTATTATACTCTCCTTACTCCCCAAAAATTATTACTATCAGTGAAATGATTAATTAATATATAGGAAGAGATGAGTGATAGAAATGACATTACACTCGAATTTCAGGATAGGTTCAAAACCTTTAAGGTGCAAACAGTTTTTATGGGACGATGTCCATACAGAGTGCAAAGCTCTGGCTTTAAACGGCCCCCGCAAATGAGAGGTGGGATTGGTACTCTCGGATTAGTCGGTCCTTGGACCGTATACCCTGATTTCAAAAAAATACTCGAATTTCAGGTTGAAACATCATTCAATACTGTCAAACATATTTAATATTAGCATTTTATTGGCTCCATGCCTCCGTATCGCAATCTCACTGCTATATAGCAATGAACAGCATGCATATATTCCAAGTCACCACACAACAAAAAAAAAAAAAAAAACATGCTGCAGCTGCTGCTTTTATCCATGATTCTGATACTCAGCCACGTAACCTCAAATCTCCCCGCTGGCGACACATACGACATCTTAAAAGGCCCAAACATAACAAAACCCGGATGCCCCTCCCAATGCGGCAACCTCACCGTACCCTACCCCTTCGGCCTCCGCCGCGGCTGCAGCGTCAACCCAGATTTCGAACTCAACTGCACCGCCGCCTTTGAAAAATCTCCCCGAGCCTTGATGGGAAGTGTCCAAATTTACAGCATCTCCGACCAACATATGCGCGCGTCCCAATTCTCAGCCCGGCGCTGTTACGACAAAACCGGCTCACTAGCCCTCCATAACGGCGCCTCCTTCGACGTCCGCGGTACTCCCTTCACCTTCTCGGATCTGAACATGTTCACCGTCGTCGGCTGCGACGACTTCGCCCTTGCCGACGGTGAAGGGCGCCGGAACTTCACTAGCAGCTGTGTTTCTAGCTGCGCGAATATGGAAGAAGTGATCGGCGGTGAATGTTTCGGCATTGGCTGTTGCCAGACAACTTTTCCCAAGGGGGTGAAATACTTTTCTACTTCTTTGTCTAGTTTCGGTAATCATTCGGGTGTGTGGTCGTTTAACCCCTGTAGTTATGCGTTTTACGGAGAATTTGTTTTCAACGGGTTGTCTGACATTTCCGACCCGAATTTCCTTTATCGGGTTCAGGCTTCGGTGCCTGTCGTGCTTGATTGGGCGATTGGAAATTTGAGTTGTTGACCATGACCATCCCTGTAAGGCTAATAGCTTTTGTGTTGATCATTCGGATACGGGTTTGGGTGGGTATCGCTGCACTTGTGCAAACGGGTATGAAGGCAACCCATATATGGATCCAGGCTGTACAGGTATAATCTTCTCTCTTTTTATTTATTATTGCTTCTTTTCCTTTTTTTTAATAGAGATGGGCACTACGATTTACATGTTCCACCTCCTATCAGTTTCATTTTTCCAATCCTTTGTGACGTATATTATTTGCTTAATTTATTTCATAAGCTGGTTAATCTTAATTTGTTGGGTTAGGAGTTGCGACCACCTATGAGTTTGTTTTTTTTGCAAAAGCAAATCAGTCTACTCGAGAAAATATCAATTTTAGTCCTGACAATATCAATTTTTATCCTGCAACTTAAACATAACTCAATTTTAGTTCTATATCTTTCGCCTTTTTACATCCAATACCGAGAAAAAATTTGTGTACTATAGTTTTAACCTTTTTTAAAAAATGTTCTTAAAATATTTTTAAAAAATTATTTAAGTCCCATAATTTCGTAACTTGGTTAATTTATGTAATTTTTCTTTATTCTGCAAATTGTAAATAGTGATCACTTGTAATTTTTTTAATGCACATGGTCATTTCCACGTTATACAAGTCAAGCTCGATCACGTTCTAATTTCCATCGGATATCCACAATTTTTATGCGTACGTGACAAACAGTCTGAGTGAAATGATATCGTTTTAGTGTCTCCAGCAAAAATCGGACTCAAATTAATCATATGAGACGTAAATTAAATTTTTATATTTTTTTGGACTTTTTTAAAAAGGTGAAAATTATGGGCGGTAAATATTTTGTTTTTCTCATAAAATTGATACTTATAGAACTAAAATTGATTCCTTCAAGACTACAATTAAGAAAATATAAAATTGCAGGACTAAAGTTGGACTCTACCAAAATTTTCATATTGTTATTCAATTGCTGACTGATTCAAACAATTCTTGTATATAATTTTTTTAAATGGTTTAAAATGATTTTGAATTCTATTTTAATCAAACTATACAATTGTAAAACTAATATTCAACTCAACTCCATTACACTTTTCATCTCTATATATCATAATTCGTAATCAAAATTGAGTTTCATTTGCCAGATATTGATGAATGTTTAGACCCAAACGTCCATAAGTGTGACAAGATTTGCATCAATACTCCGGGAAGCTACTACTGTCGTTGTCCAAAAGGAGAATTTGGTGATGGCCGAAAGGATGGTAAAGGGTGCAACATCAACGCTACAAGCTCTCAGTTTCCAGTTATCAAAGTTGCTTTAGGTAATTTATTTTATTTTTTCTTGGATATAATAATGAACATTAAAACTACACAAATTAATGGCATGCATGAGATCTTAATTTTCAAATTCTCAATTCGAATTTTATACTATATGTTATACATTGGTGTAACATTAAAGAAGAACAAACAGAAGGTCAAGAAGGATGATAGTGTGATCAACATTCATTGTCGTCATAATTATATATCTGTATCTTACGTGTAAATTATTGAAGGTATGTATTGTGTAACAGAAAATAAAATCTGAACATATTCATATTTTTCTCTCTTCAATTACAGGCACTGGATTCGGGTTTTTGGCAAACATTATTGGTGCGACATGGATATATTTTGGTCTCAAGAAAAGAAAACTAATACAACTAAGAGAGAAGTTTTTCAAACAAAATGGTGGTTTTCTATTGAAACAACAAATCTCATCGAATGAAGACCCTATAGATTCAAAAAAAATATTCACAGCTGAAGAGCTTGAAAAGGCTACAAACAATTATGCCGAGGATAGAATTCTTGGTAGAGGTGGATACGGCACAGTTTACAAAGGGGTTCTTCCCGACAAGCGCATCATCGCAATAAAAAAATCGAGAGTGATGGATATAAGCCAGATCGACCAATTTATCAATGAGGTTGTCATTCTTACGCAGATCAACCACAGAAACGTTGTTAAACTCTTAGGATGTTGTCTTGAATCCGAGGTCCCTATGTTAGTATATGAATATGTATCTAACGGGACTCTTTACGAACACATCCACCGTGGGACGAGTTGGTTATCCTGGGAGAATCGATTAAGAATTGCCTCAGAAGCTGCGGGGGCTCTATCGTATCTTCATTCGGCTGCTTCAATTCCGGTCATTCACAGGGATGTAAAATCGGCTAACATTTTGCTGGACGAATATATCACAGCCAAAATTTCAGATTTTGGGGCGTCCAGACTAATTTCCATGGACCAAACTCAAGTGACAACGTTGGTCCAGGGAACATTAGGATATTTGGATCCTGAATACTTTCAGTCGAGCCAGTTAACAGAAAAGAGCGATGTTTACAGCTTTGGAGTAGTTCTTGCGGAACTTTTAACTGGTAAAAGGCCCATTGACATGGAAAGGAGCCAAGAAGAACGTAACCTGACAATGTATTTTATCATGGCAATGAAGGAAAATCGATTGTTTCAAGTGTTGGATCCTCGGGTGGTGAGAGAGGGATCTCTGGAACAGCTCCAGACAACAGCTGAATTGATAAAAAGATGTGTGCATTTGAACGGAGAAAATAGACCTACGATGAAAGAAGTAGCGATGGAACTCGAAGGTTTAAGAAAGTTTAACAAACATCCTTGGGGTAATCTACCTATTATTGATGAAGAATCTGTCGGATTGATGAATAATGGATCTGCTGATCTTTACGCAACTCCAACTGCATCTGGATCTACTGATCTTTACATGGTTCCAATCAGTGCTTATAACAACAGTGGAGAAATCTCTGAGCAATATAGTTTGGACAGTGCAATTTTTCCTCCTGTGAACAACGCTCGTTGATAAAAATAATACTCCGTATGTACGTATTTTCTTGATGTAATTTGGGCCCCTTCCCTCTTCTCCCCTTTTGAATGTTTTTTTCTTTTGAACTATGAGATCTCAGTTTCAAATTAATTGTGAATTTCTTTCTCAAATATAATTGAAATCCTTTTATTGCATCAGAGTGTTGCTGTAGAAAAAAAAAATCTCATAATTTTAAAATAAAAAACAGAGAGTTTTGGGAGAAAGTTGTTAAATATAAAAAACAGAGTATTTTTCCAACTCTTTGATGCTCGGAACCAAGAGGACTTCGAAAATGGAATACAGAGGCATATGTAGTCACAAACTCACAAAAGAGGGTTAACTATTATTAGACATGGGCGGTTAAAAACCGAAAAATCGCCGAACCGTGAAAACCGCCGGTTTCGGTTATAAACCGAAATCGTAAACGGAAAATGGCGGTTTGGTTTCGGTTGCAGGTTTTGGCAAACCGAAACCGCCGGTTTTTTCGGTTTTTCGGTTTTTTTTTTTTTTTTAAATTTTTTTAATACACCATTCTTTTATTTTTTATGTATAAATTTAAGTTATATAATTTTTATTAAATTCTAGTAATGTAGTTTCTAAAAAGAAGAGTTGAAAAAATAAAAAACGAGCGAAAAAAAAAAAAGTAAAGAAAACCGTCTAACCGGCGGTTAGAAAACCGTAACAGTAACCAACGGTTTGTCGGTTCGGTTTCGGTTAACGAAAACGCAAAACCGAAACCGCTGATTTTTAACCGTAATCGGCGGTTTCTGGTTGTTGAACATGTCTAACTATTATGAAGGATATAAAGTTGAATTGTTACTTTTGTAACTACTTTTATAACTTCTTAGTTAGTTTGAATAGTTAGTGGTTAGTTAGTAACCACTGACGGAGCCAGGAAATCTCGGTAGGGGGGGTCCGATTATCATTACTTTAAAAATAAAATAATATGTACTTATTATATTCATCAAAATTTTACATGATATAATTGTTAATACATTTCATTAAATTAAATTGAAAAAACTAACTTTCATTTTGATTTGAAGTTTTGATAGTTCGATTCAAAATTAAGCGAAACAATTTAAAAATTGCTAAAATATTAAATTCAAAAAACATTTTATTAAATGTCTTTTAATTAATACATTTTATTCAAAAAAAATTAAAAACGTTTTGACTTGAAGTTTTGATAGTTCGATTCAAAATTAAACATTTGATTCAAAAAATAAGCTAACTTTCATCTTCGATTGTAAATGTCTTTTAATTAATACATTAATGTGTTCCAATACTTTATTATTTGCACGGTTTGATAGACACAATTTTTTTTAAAAATGGATTTAGTGTTTGGTGAATAAAATATGAATATTTTGGGTGATTTGGTGAGGGGTAAAATAAAGTGTATGCAAAACTGAGTGACAATTTTGAAAATAAAATGATGTTGGGAGGGTATTAATTTTGTTGGATGTTTTCATATTAAGAATGTGCAAATAATCTTTTGACGTCCCAATAAAAAAAGTGTGTAAATAATTACGGGACAAAAGAAGTATATATATATATTAAAAAAAAAAATTGGTGGGGGGCCACTGATTCGGGTGGAATTTCCACGTTTTTTATGCACATATGAAGCTCATTTTGATTGTGATTTCATTGATTTATTGGTCGATTATTGATGTTTTGGTCAAAATAAGAGAAATGTGGTGTTTTGTCGTTTTTGTAGGAAAAATGACTATTTTGGAAGGTAAAAATACATACCTAATTTTTAGTGAAGTCAATGAAGGAAGAAACCGAGTTCGTGGGTAAAACGAGTCGAATTTATTCAAGGAAATAATTTGGGGCAATATGTAGCTTGAGCCCCAAGCCAGTGACCGAGAGAAGAAAAGGAAATTTGAAGAAAAAGGAAAGAGAGAAGATTTGGAAATTTGAAGAAAAAGGAAAGAGAGAAGATTTAGAAATTGAAGAGAGAAAAGGAAATTATATTTTTGGAAATAATTTTTTCTAGAAGTTTTAGCCCTAATTTTCAAGTTATAAATAAACCCTCTAATCATACTTTGAGGGGAGGAGGAAAAAGAAGAAGAAGAAGGAGGGAGGCATACGTTTGGAGAATCCGCTCACGAGGAGAACACCATCCATTAGACTAAGCTTTCTATTTTTCTCTCTTTTTATTTAGTTATTTTCATTTGGTTTTGTTAATTTGATTATGTTGTTGATTGGCTAGACAACTTGTGGTTCTAAGGCATTGTAGAGATTTGGATTGATGTTTATGAGTAAATTCTTGCTTTAATTGGTGTTTATTTCTTATTTGCATATTCAACTATCCATTGCAAAGCATGTTGTTAGTGGCCATAATGATTTGCTTGATTCATTGTTAATTGGGGTAGTATCGAGAGATTTATTCCATTTAATCGTATGCGAATGTGCAACCCGGTATTATTATGATCTCGAGAGAGGATTAATTATCGGAGAGGGAATCGAATGGTCTTAGGAGCTATTTTAGATGGTGTAATGTTTGTGATGTAGACATACGAGCTTATATTACATTGCGTCTTTGGATTAATTTGTATCGAGAGATCGATTAGTTCTTCTTGTGTGATCACCCTATTTGAGATAACCTTAATGGCCATTTAAACGAGATAACTCTTATAAACGGACGTCTAAATACTACAATTGCCTTGGAACCCACCTTTTCTCTTTGAGTTTACATCCATTTTACTTTCGTTTTGTGATTTGTATGCCATTTGATCGATTTTATCTTTGCTCTTTGTTGCTTATTCGTGACACTTGGTAGGTAACTTTAGAGTAAAACATTTTATTCAAAATTTCGATCACGTCTACTTAGAATTCGACTAGCAAACTCCACTTTTATGCTTTAACCTTCTCGTGGGATCGACCTCGTGCTTATCACGCTACGATAGACGCCGTATACTTGCAGTTGTTTATTTAGTGTTGCATAACACGTGAATCAAGTTTATGGCGCCGTTGCCGGGGAGGTTTTTATAAGCTCTAGAGTGTAGGCTAAGAGAGTTTTAGTTTAGACATTTACTTGCTTTCTTTATTTGCAAAAATCCAAAAATATTTGTGTTTGTTACCTTGATCTTACTTGCAATTCTCACTCTCGTTTGCTCTTTTGATAGACATGGTTTATGATCACACGATCTAGAAGGAATCAACAAGAAGTACTACCTTTAGATCCGGAGATTGAGGCCAATTGTCGAAGAAGGAACGCCGAAAGGAGAAGACTAGAGTTGGAAAGAATGAATCGAAGAGAGAATCCGGTTGTAGAAGAGGTCGAGGAGGAGGTTGAGAATCAAGGGGTTGATGGATTTGAGGAACCGAATGGGAATGGGGGAAATCGACCACAAAGGGTACTAAGAGATCATTTCCGCCCAATTCCGAGGCCATATGGAGGAGCGGGTCGAGAACCCGTAGATGCTCACAATTTCGAACTCAAGCCGGCCTTGATCATGATGGTTCAAAACAACCAATTTGGAGGGTTGTCAAAGGAGGATCCTAACCTCCATTTATCTCAATTCCTAGAGATAAGTGGAACGGTTAAGATTAATCGTGTCCCTCAAGATTACATCCGTCTCCAATTGTTCCCATTCTCCCTCCGTGATCGTGCAAAGCAATGGTACATGTCTCTTGATCTAAGGACGATCGAAAATTGGGCCGACCTTGTAGATGCTTTCCTCATGAAATACTTCCCTCCAAGCAAGACCATCAAGATAAGAGGAGAAATTTCTTCTTTCATGCAAGACGATGATGAGTCTTTAGCCGAGGCTTGGGAGCGTTTCAAGGATCTCATACGGAGTTGTCCTCAACATGGGTTCTCAAGAGATCAATTGATTTGCTATTTCTACAACGGGATGGACCATCGAACGAGAGGGATGGTGGACGCCTCGGCCGGTGGAGGTTCTTTGCTTGGAAAGACGACGGATGAAGGCTATGTGCTTCTAGAGGAGATGGCAAAGAATGGACACCAATGGCCATCCGAAAGAAGGCAAGGCCGGAAAGTTGCTTCCACTAAGGAGTTGGATGATTTGGCTACTTTATCCAACAAGATGGATAAGTTGACTTCGATGATGGCGGCCAAGTCACTAATGGGACCTAGTGATGAACAATATGAAGAGGCCCATTATATGAACAATCAAAGGGATCGTCATTTTCGAGAAAGAGGTTGGAATGAGAGGCAACCTCCTAATCCGAATCAATATCATCCCTGATTGAGGCAACATGAGAATTTTTCCTATGCCAACACAAGGAATGCCATTGTCCCACCTCCAAATTTTAATGTTAGAGATGGAGCTATTGTGGAGTCTTCATCAAAGCCATCAATGGAGGATATGTTTGGTGCTTTTATGGGGGAAACCACAAAATTCATGAGAGAGACTAGAGAGAATGCAAACATAACTCGGCAAAGATTTGAGGAACAAGGAGAAATGATCAAGAATATGGCAAACAACATGAGAGCCATAGAGAAGCAAGTGAGTCAACTTTCTAATGTCTTCGGTAGTCAACACACTCCGGGGCAATTTCCTTCAAACACGGAGCTCAACCCCAAGGAACATTGCAAGGCTATTAAGCTAAGAAGTGGGACGAGTTACGATGGGCCAAAGATGCCACAAGAGGAGGAAATGGTAATGGCACCCGAGGATGTCGACAAAGAAGATGGACAAGAGAAAGAGAAGCAAGAGGAGATAGTGAGGGAAGAAGAGAAAGTAGAGGAGAAGAAGAGTGAGGAGGCAATCCCTCCTCAAGACAAAGGCAAGAATGTGGTACCTCTCCCATACCCGCAAAGGTTGAAGAAGAAGGGCTTGGACAACAAATTTGCCAAGTTTGTAGAGATGTTCAAAAAGATCCACATCAACATTCCCTTCGCCGAAGCTCTAGAACAAATGCCCCATTACTCCAAGTTCTTGAAAGAAATTATGTCCAACAAGAGGAAGATGGTGGAGTATGAAACGGTTCACTTGACCGAGGAGTGTAGCTCAATCATTCAAGCAAAGCTACCTCAAAAGCTTAGAGATCCCGGATCCTTCACCCTACCATGTGTTATTGGAGATGGAGGTACATTTAGAGCTTTGTGTGATTTGGGAGCTAGTATCAACCTTATGCCATTATCCATATTTAAAACTCTTGGTTTGGGAAAGCTTACACCAACCACAATGAGTCTTGTATTGGCGGATAGATCCATGACATACCCTTTGGGTATAGTAGAGGATGTGTTGGTTAAGGTGGATAAGTTCATTTTCCCGGTAGACTTTGTGGTGTTGGATATGGAAGAGGATAAGTATATTCCACTCATCTTGGGAAGGCCATTTTTGGCAACCGGTGGAGCTATCATTAATGTGAGGAAGGGGGAGTTGGAGCTTCAAGTGAACAATGAGAAGGTGTTGTTCAACATCTACAAGGCCATCAAGTTTAGAGATGATGAGGATGAGGTCTTTAAGTGCAACATGATCAATGATGTGCAAGCTTGTGTGGATATGCACATGGAAAAGAGCAACTCAAAGGACCCACTTGATTTTTGCATAAGAGAATCTCTTAACTCACTCTCTTCTATTCCCTTTGATTTCAATTTTGATGAGCTTAATGATATAGAATTGTTTGAATATATGTCTTCTCTTGATGTTTTGAAGGAACTTCCAATCAAAAAGGAGGAGAAATTCATGGAGATACGACAAGAAGCCAAGTTTGGGGGGGTTTTACTTGAAGAGTGTCAAAGATTTCCTCACAAAAATCTTGACACTTGGCCCTCTTGTTACACATTGGAAGCACCAAAGGAGGAAGCTAAGGAGGAACCAAAAGCTCAAGAGAAGGGGAGGAAGCTTGACTTGAAACCACTTCCGGAGCACTTGAGATATGCTTATCTTGAACAAGGTGACCTCTTTCCGGTTATTGTTTCTTCACACTTGCATGAGTTTGAGTTAGAAAAATTGCTTAGGGTGCTTAGAACTTATAAATCGGCGATTGGTTGGGATATTTCGGATTTGAAGGGTATACCGGCTCATATTTGCATGCATAAAATTAGACTAGATGAGTCTATTAAGCCTAAAGCCAATGGTCAAAGAAGATTGAACCCCATAATGCAAGATGTAGTAAGAAAAGAAGTGTTGAAGTGGTTAGATAATGATATAATTTTTCCCATAAGTGATAGTGAGTGGGTGAGCCCAACACAAGTAGTACCTAAGAAAGGAGGTATGACCATTATTAAAACTAAAGCCTTAGAGGACATTCCTTCTAGGACCATTGTGGGGTGGAGAGTGTGCATTGATTATCGTATGTTGAATAGTGCCACTAGGAAAGATCACTTCCCTTTGCCTTTTATTGATCAAATGTTGGATAGGATGGCGGGATACGAGTATTATTGCTTTCTCGATGGTTATTCGGGATACAATCAAATTTTGATTGATCCCAAAGACCAAGAGAAATCAACTTTTACTTGCCCTTATGGTACTTTTGCTTTTAGGAGAATGTCATTTGGATTGTGCAATGCTCCCGCCACCTTCCAACGATGCATGATGGCTATTTTTCATGGTATGATTGAAAACATAATGGAGGTATTCATGGATGATTTTTCCGTGTTTGGTTATTGCTTTGATACATGTCTACGTAACCTCTCTTGTGTTTTACAAAGATGTATAGATACCAACTTGGTGCTTAATTGGGAGAAATGCCACTTCATGGTGAAGGAAGGGATTGTGCTTGGGCACAAGGTTTCGGCAAAAGGGCTTGAGGTGGATAGAGCGAAGATAGTGGCTATTGAGATGCTACCCCCACCAACCGATGAGAAGGCGGTTAGGAGTTTTCTTGGGCATGCCGGGTTTTATAGAAGATTTATCAAGGATTTTTTAAAGATAGCCAAGCCCATGTGTGCATTGTTGGAGAAGGGAGCTACCTTCATATTTAGTGAAGAATATGTGAAGTCGTTTGAAATCTTGAAAGAGGCCTTGATCAAAGCTCCCGTATTGGTGATACCCGATTGGAGCCAACCATTTGAGATCATGTGTGATGCTAGCGATTATGCCATTGGAGTGGCTTTGGGCCAAAAGAGAGACAAGCTCTTTCGAGTGATCTACTATGCAAGCAAAACATTGAATCCGGCTCAAAGGAACTACACTACAACGGAGAAGGAGATGCTAGCCGTGGTGTATAGTTTCGACAAGTTTAGAGCCTATTTGGTTGGAGCCAAAACTATTGTGTACACGGATCACACGGCTTTAAAGTACTTGGTTGAGAAGAAGGAGGCTAAACCGAGGTTGATACGATGGGTGCTCCTTTTACAAGAATTTGACGTGGAGATAAGGGATAGGAAAGGATGTGAAAATGTGGTAGCGGACCATCTTTCAAGGCTTGAAAATGTGGAGGAAAAGGACATCCAAGTCCCTATCAAAGAGTGGTTTCCCGATGAGCAAATCCTTGCCATCAAAGAAACATGTCCATGGTTCGCCGATTTTGTGAACTACATAGCCACCGGAACACCACCACCAAACATCTCATTCCATCAAAAGAAGAAATTCTATCATGATGTTAAGTTCTATGTTTGGGAGGATCCGTTTCTTTATAGATGGTGTTCGGATATGGTCATGAGAAGGTGCTTAGGGGAAGATGAGTGGGAGAAAGTGATTGAAGAGTGCCATTCATCTCCTTATGGAGGTCATTTTGGAGCAAATAGGACGGCTCACAAGGTTCTTCAAAGTGGTTTCTATTGGCCATCCATTTTTAAGGATTGTGTAGTTTTTGTGAAGAAGTGTGACAAGTGCCAAAGGATGGGAAATATCTCAAAGAGGCATGAGATGCCTATGAAGAATGTAATTGTGGTGGAGCTTTTTGATGTATGGGGGATTGATTTTATGGGACCATTCCCCACTTCTCATGGATTTTCTTACATCCTATTGGCCATTGATTATGTCTCTAGGTGGATTGAGGCCGTTCCAACCACGACAAATGATGCCAAGGTGGTCCTCAACTTTTTGAGGAAGAATATTTTTACTCGTTTTGGTACTCCAAGAGCATTAGTGAGTGATGGTGGTTCACACTTTTGCAACCGATGGCTTGACCAACTTTTGACAAAGTATGGAGTAAAGCATAGGGTGACCACACCATATCACCCTCAAGCTAATGGGCAAACGGAGCTTGCTAATCGAGAGGTGAAGCAAATCTTGGAGAAAACCGTGGGGTTAAAAAGGAAGGATTGGGCTATCAAGTTGGATGATGCTCTTTGGGCATATCGAACCGCCTACAAGACACCCTTGGGTACATCTCCTTACCAACTTGTGTATGGTAAATCTTGCCATCTACCCGTGGAAGTGGAGTTGAAGACTCGTTGGGCCATCAATGAGTTGAATCTTGATCTTAAGGCATCCGGAGAAAGAAGGAAGATGATGCTTAATGAGCTTGATGAGTTTAGGAATGGAGCCTTTGAGAATTCCAAGATTTACAAAGAAAGAGCTAAGAGGTTTCATGACAAGATGATTGAAAAGAGGGAGTTCCAAGTGGGAGAACAAGTTCTATTGTTCAACTCAAGGTTGAGATTATTTCCGGGCAAATTGAAGTCAAGGTGGTCGGGGCCCTTTGTGATTAAGAATGTGACGCCCATGGGAAATGTGGAGCTTGTTGATAAAAATGGAACAACATTTGTGGTGAATGGTCAAAGAGTGAAGCACTACTTTGGAAATGAACAAATTCGAAGGGTGGAAACACTTCACTTGATTGAGGCTTGAGAGTAGAGAGAACCGTCCGGCATAGGACGTTAAAAATAACGCTTCTTGGGAGGCAACCCAAGATTTTATTGCTTTGTGTTTTTATTGCTTTAGTAGTATTGATAGCTTGGTTTATTTTGTAGGTATGGATGAAGAGTACTACGGATAGCAAGTCTTGGAGAATGAAGAAGAAGCAAAGCCAACTTTGGAGTGGAGGAAGCAAGTGTTGCAATGGTGATCTTTGAAAAAAGCATTGGATGTGCAAGGAGGGAGGTAACAACTTGTAGCCCCAAACTTAGAATTTATACATAGTAAAATTCTAAGTTTGGGGGAGTTATTTTTCTTTTATTTTTTTACTAGTTGTTACCCTTGCACAGGTTCGTCATTCTACTTGTGTCACATTTTGCACCGGCGCACATTTGGCTTTCACATGATTATATTGTTTAAGTTGGTTTTGATCATATATTGGGTAGTTGAGCTTTGGTGAAATGTGAGCATGAATAGTCATTGGGATCCATTGTTGAGTAGTTGTGGTGATGTCTATTTGCTTTGAATGTAAGCATGATTGATGTTGGATATAGTATCATGATTGTGTTCATATTTGTGATCTTTGATAGCATGAATGCATGATGTGTTGTTGTTTGGGAACAATTGATGAATGTGAGGGTCCTATTGAATAAACCGGTGAGAATTGAGCCTTGAATCGAGCATGTAATCCGGTTTAGTTCATTTGAGAGTGGACCATGTTATTGCTAGTAATCCTAGAACTTGCCTAAGTTCTTGTTTGAAAGCATGATTGTGTGAGATGATGTGATGTGATATAGGCCGTCTTGTTCTAAAAAAGAGTCACTTAGCCAAAATGTCCCAAAACCAAAGTAATTTTCCGTAGTTAGCCCCTTGAGCCTAATTCCTCATTTTCTTGGCAAACTACAATGTTAACCACTTAGCCTTTTTGAGCCTTTGATACCTATATCTAGTGGGGGATAAAAGACAAAGTGAAAAACATGTGCTTAAATGAATATCTTTGGTGGAAGGAGAAATTGGAGAAGTTGAAAGAAAAAAAGAAGAGAAAGATGAAAAGAAAATCAAGGAAAAGAAAAGAGGGACAAAGAGCCCCGAAAGCTTGAAAAGAAAAATGGTTCAAAAGATGAGGTGATGAATGCTTGAAAAAGAAAGGAAAAATAAAAGTGAGGATGAAGTTTGTAAGCTTTGAAAGTGAAAGCACAAATTGTAAAACAACAAGCTTTGTCCTCCACTAGAAGAGTCACAAATTCCTAAATTCATCCTACCTTGTCCAAAGAGCCAATGTTACATCCTTGATTAAGTCCTATTGATCACATTATCGAGCATTTGAGTGTTGTGAAAAGTAGAAGTTGGGCAAGCATATGGTGATTACATAGCATAACTTGGTTGATGAGTGCATTAATATCCTCAATTTGTTTGTGTGTTTGAGAGAAACACTTTGTCATGTGAGTAGAGGACTCGAGCATTTGAATTATGTTTCCCATTCACAATGTGTTGTGTGTTTGTGCATTCTTTGATCCATGAGTGTGAATTGCAATAATGAGCCTATAACCTTCATTGAGAAATGCACTTTGAGAAAGAGATATCATTACATCTTACTTTGCATGTGTGATTTGCATTGAATATTCCATTGTGATCATTCCACCCTCATTGCTTTAAGTGCTTAGTTGTTTGAGGACAAACAACATTTTAAGTTTGGGAGAGTTTGATTCGGGTGGAATTTACACGTTTTTTATGCACATATGAAGCTCATTTTGATTGTGATTTCATTGATTTATTGGTCGATTATTGATGTTTTGGTCAAAATAAGAGAAAGGTGGTGTTTTGTCGTTTTTGTAGGAAAAATGACTATTTTGGAAGGTAAAAATATATACCTAATTTTTAGTGAAGTCAATGAAGGAAGAAACCGAGTTCGTGGGTAAAACGAGTCAAATTTATTCAAGGAAATAATTTGGGGCAATATGTAGCTTGAGCCCCAAGCCAGTGACCGAGAGAAGAAAAGGAAATTTGAAGAAAAAGGAAAGAGAGAAGATTTGGAAATTTGAAGAAAAAGGAAAGAGAGAAGATTTGGAAATTTGAAGAAAAAGGAAAGAGAGAAGATTTAGAAATTGAAGAGAGAAAAGGAAATTATATTTTTGGAAATAATTTTTTCTAGAAGTTTTAGCCCTAATTTTCAAGTTATAAATAAACCCTCTAATCATACTTTGAGGGGAGGAGGAAAAAGAAGAAGAAGAAGGAGGGAGGCATACGTTTGGAGAATCCGCTCACGAGGAGAACACCATCCATTAGACTAAGCTTTCTATTTTTCTCTCTTTTTATTTAGTTATTTTCATTTGGTTTTGTTAATTTGATTATGTTGTTGATTGGCTAGACAACTTGTGGTTCTAAGGCATTGTAGAGATTTGGATTGATGTTTATGAGTAAATTCTTGCTTTAATTGGTGTTTATTTCTTATTTGCATATTCAACTATCCATTGCAAAGCATGTTGTTAGTGGCCATAATGATTTGCTTGATTCATTGTTAATTGGGGTAGTATCGAGAGATTTATTCCATTTAATCGTATGCGAATGTGCAACCCGGTATTATTATGATCTCGAGAGAGGATTAATTATCGGAGAGGGAATCGAATGGTCTTAGGAGCTATTTTAGATGGTGTAATGTTTGTGATGTAGACATACGAGCTTATATTACATTGCGTCTTTGGATTAATTTGTATCGAGAGATCGATTAGTTCTTCTTGTGTGATCACCCTATTTGAGATAACCTTAATGGCCATTTAAACGAGATAACTCTTATAAACGGACGTCTAAATACTACAATTGCCTTGGAACCCACCTTTTCTCTTTGAGTTTACATCCATTTTACTTTCGTTTTGTGATTTGTATGCCATTTGATCGATTTTATCTTTGCTCTTTGTTGCTTATTCGTGACACTTGGTAGGTAACTTTAGAGTAAAACATTTTATTCAAAATTTCGATCACGTCTACTTAGAATTCGACTAGCAAACTCCACTTTTATGCTTTAACCTTCTCGTGGGATCGACCTCGTGCTTATCACGCTACGATAGACGCCGTATACTTGCGGTTGTTTATTTAGTGTTGCATAACACGTGTATCAGCCACTGGGCCCCATTGTGGCTCCGCCCCTGTTAGTAACTACTAGTTGTTACTTAGTCTATAATTATAGATTGAGGTCTTTTGTATTCCTTATGCATCTCAAGCATTGTAAGCATTGTAACACACAATTTATGAAATACATTTTGTTTTGTATTTCTTTCTTTACAATTATAATATTGAGTGTGTGTTTACATCTCTACATGGTATTAGAGCTGTGTATCGATTAATTTATGATCGATTAAACAAGTTTGTCGATCTAGATATGTTTCCGATATTCGGTATGAATGAATTTCCGAATTTCTTGAGTTTTATACTCATTTCTGCCAAATCTTTGATGGATTTGGATTTCTATCATTTTTTTCTCTCTTTTCGAGATTATTCTTTACGGGTTTTATGCTCGTGAATTTTTTTTGGAATTCGATTTTATCTTGATTCGAATTCTTCTTTGAGTTTGATACTCATTTCTTTGCGAGTTATATCCTCGTGAGTTTTATATTTGATTTCATGTTATTCGAAATCGATTATCTTCGTGTTTATCACGATTCTATTTTTTTTTTGGAATTTTTGTGGAATTCTCACCACGGAATTAGATTGGTAACAGCTCGGTTTTGAGAATTATCGATTCAGCTACTGTTCGGTCATCGTTTTGCAATTTTCTGCTCGCGATGGCTTGATTCAGGTTTGTTCGCCACAGAATTGATTGTTGCTCTGTTTTGGCGATTGTCGGCGTTCCCGATCGTAGTTGCATACTTGCATCATTTGGTTACCCTCTGCCCTATCTTTATCAAGAAATAGAGTATTGAAACAAGCAGAGAGTGATGTGGCTTTTTCTTCTCATGCTGATTTCATCACTCACAATGCCAAAATGAGGTTGATTGTCATCCACATTGTAAGCATTATGTAACACACAATCTATGAAATACATTTTGTTTTGTATTTCTTTCTTTACAATTATAAGATGAGTGTGTGTTTACATCTCTACAACTATTTTTTATTTATATTACTTACAATTTTACCCTTTTTTTTGTTAAAAATAAAATTGCAGTATTAATTTGCTCATTACGAGCAAACGGTGTTTAGTCCTTATTTATAGCGAATGATAATGCTTATTTCTTTTAAAACTACGCACTGTTGGATTCACCGTCTATAGAAATAGTTTTGTTTGTTCGAATGATGAAGTTAATTAGAATAATATAATATGAGTCAAACACGCAACACCACCGTTATGAACTTATGATAAACCAATAATATTATGTGTGTATAACCCGACCCAATCCAATTTTGATACGTTATTTTTTTTGACACATAAGTATAAGTATTTCATATATTTAGGAAATATTAGATGTAATATTACTCCGTAGTACATATAGAAAGTATTTTAAATATATTTTCTTGATTAGTTGTAGGAATGATTTATAATGGGTATTTATACAAGAGATATTTTAGGTCTAACCTAACCCTAATGGGCTTTATAGGAGAGCCCATAGAAAATTAAGATGGGCCTATACAATAAATAAGAATAAGAGTGTATTTACTAATATAGGTCCAATACGCCCCCTCAAGATGGAGCACCATCGGTGAGTCCAATCTTGAACATGAGAAGTTGTAGACGAGGGCTGGAGAGAGGTTTCGTGAGAGCATCCGCAAGTTGATCAGTCGAAGAGACATGAGACACACGTAGTTGTTTTGTTTTGATGAGATCACGGACAAAGTGAAAGTCAATGGCAATGTGCTTCATGCGGGAGTGAAAGACAGGGTTCGAGCACAGATATGTGGCACCAATGTTGTCACAGTAGAGGGCTGGTGTAGGTGAAGTGGGGAAGTGGAGTTCCTGAAATAGGGATTTGAGCCATTGTACTTCAGAGGCAGCAGCAGCAAGTGCTCGATACTCGGCTTCGGTCGAGGAGCGAGCAACAGACTTTTGTTTCTTAGACGACCATGAGATAGGGTTAGACCCTAGAAATACAATGTAGGCACTGGTGGAAGTTCGGTCATCAGTGTCGCCGGCCCAATCGGCATCAGTGAAGCAGTGAAGCGATGAGGATGGACTAGAGGTGAGGGTGACCCCAACGTTCCTTGTACCGTTCAAGTACCGCAGTAGACGTTTGACAGCACCCTAGTGAGTGGTAGTGGGTGCATGCATGAATTGCGACAATTTGTGCACGGCAAAGGCAATGTCTGGCCTGGTGAGTTGTAAATATTGAAGGGAACCGAGGACCTGACGATATTGGGTGGCATCTGCAGGCGAGGACCCATCCGAGATAGACAGGCGAGCAGAGGTCGGTAGCGGGGTGCGAACAGGTTTTGAAGTAAGCATGTTGTACCGGGCGAGCAGGTCAGTGATGTACTTGCGTTGAGAGAGGAAGCATGAGTTTCGAGATCTGAGAACTTCCACTCCCAAGAAGTAAGATAGAGGGCCAAGATTTTTGACCGAGAACTTGGCACTGAGGTCGGCAGCCACACGGGCGAGCATAGGTGTGGAGTTGCCCGTTAGGATGAGGTCGTCAACATAGACGAGAAAGTAGGCGACCACCCCAGAGTTGTTGTAGACGAACAGTGATTCATCAGAGTGAGTGGGGATAAAACCAATTTCTCCAAGAAAGGAGCGGAGAGCATGGTACCACGTGCGAGGAGCCTGTTTCAAGCCATATATGGATTTGTGTAATTTGCAAACATAAGATGGAAAAGTCTTATCTGCAAAGCCAGGTGGTTGTGCCATGAAAACTGTGTCGGAGAGTGTGCCATGAAGAAAGGCATTGTTGACGTCGAACTGTTGGAGTGGCCAGTGCTGAGTGACAGCGATGCTGAGGACTGCTCGTACAGTTGCCGGCTTGACGACCGGGCTGAAAGTCTCAGTGAAGTCAACACCCGGTCGTTGGTGAAAACCTTTGGCAACCAGGCGAGCTTTGTACTTGTCAAGGGAGCCATCAGGTTTTCGTTTGATACGAAAGACCCATTTGGAGCCGACCACGTTCTGAGATGTATTGGGAGGAACTAAGTCCCAGGTGCCGTTTTGAAGAAGGGCATCAAATTCAGCCGACATGGCTGCTCGCCAGTTTTTATCTTTGAGTGCCTGCGATACACAACTCGGCTCAATGTCAGAGGTGATGACAGAAGTAAGTCCATACCTCGGGTTTGGCTTGAACACATTGTTTTGAGCTCGAGTTACCATGCGAGGTGCAGGAGGTCGTAAGGGAGCATTGGTCGGCACATGGATGTCAGGTATGATCGCAGCTGGCGGGGAGGCTGGTGGGGGTATAGGCTGGTGATCGACCAGTGTTGGTTGTTGGGGATTGGTAGGCACGGGATTATGGTCGAGGACAGCTGTGGCGAGGTGAGGGAGCACAGGTGCTATAAGAGTGGGCGAGGAGCTAGGTGGCGAGGAGGTGGATGTCGGCAGGAAGGATGATTGAATAGTGGGCGAAGGGTTTGAAAAAGGGAACGTATGTTCGACAAACTGAACATGACGCGAGGTGTAGATTCGGTTTGTGGAGCGATCAAGGCAGAGATAAGCACTTTGTGTGGGCGAGTACCCAACAAAGATACATGGAGTAGAGCGAGGATCAAGTTTGTGAGTGGTGTAGGGGCGTAGTAGAGGATAGCAGAGGCAACCAAAGACACGGAGTTTGGTTAGGTTAGGGGGGCGAGTAGTGAGTTTTTCAAAGGAGGTTGCCATGTCGAGGTTGACTTTGGGAATGCGATTTATGATATAGGCTGCTGTGCAAACAGCATAGGGCCAGTAGGTGAGAGGCATGGAGGCATGGTGAAGAAGAGCTAGGGCTGTGTCAACCACATGACGATGGCGACGTTCAGATATGCCATTATGTTCGGGTGTGTGAGGTGGGGTGGTGAGGTGTGCAATGCCATGGGTTTGAAGAAAGGAGCGAAGAGCAATGAATTCACCCCCATTGTCAAAGTAAAAGGTTTTGATTGTGTTTTGATAGGTGTTTTCAACAAGGGTTTTGAATGTGGTAAAGGTGGGGAGAACATCTGATTTTCTTTTTAGAGGGTAAACCCATATGTACTTGCTGAAGTGATCAACAAATAGCACATAGTACTTGAAATTATCAGGGGACAAGACAGGCGACGACCAAACATCAGAAAAAATAACATCAAGTGGTTTAGTAGATGTAATGCTTGAATTATAAAAAGGTAGTTTGTGACTTTTGATACATGAGCATGAATTACAGTTGAAGTGTTTTGAAGGTGCACTAGATAAACTAAGCTTAGAGAGGGTATGAGCGAGGATTTTTGTTGATGGGTGGCCAAGGCGAGCATGCCAGGTGGTCGTTGTGAGGTGTTGAGATGTGAAGGCTTGCGGGGAGGTGGTGGACATGTGTGCCGGCCAGACATATAGATTATTTATACGACTCCCAACGAGGAGAATGCTCCCCGAGTGACCATCCTGCACCTGAAAAGAAGAACGATCAAAGACAATGTTAACATTATTGTCACGACAGAGACTAGAGACCGAAATCAAGTTTTTCGAGATGTGTGGGACGACCAAGACATTCGAAAACTTGAGAGATGTAAGGTGAGGAAAGCACATAGAGCCAGTGTGAGATATGCGTAAACCTTTACCGTCACCAATTTCAACATTGTCAGCTCCATCAAAGGGCGAGTGAAGAGAGAGGTTGGCGAGGTCGTTGGTGATGTGATGCGAGGCACCTGAGTCAAGGATCCAGTGCTCGGCAGGATGTGCCGAGGAGGCCGAGTGGGCCGAATAGGCCGGGCGAGCATCTGGTCGATTGGGGCAAGGAGGTGGTGAGTACCGTCCATGCGGGCGGCGAGAACCCATAGAAGGAGCGGTGAGTGGGGGGGCTGAGTTAATCTCAGGGCAGGTGCGAGCAGTGTGACCGGGTGCTCGGCAGTATTGGCAGGTGCCAAGGTAGGGCCTTTGCGAGGACTGGCGAGGACGAATGTCAGAAAGCTTGGACCTCGAGTCAGGTCGCGAGGAGTCGGGTCGCGAGAAGTTAGGGCGCGAGGAGCGATGATGCGATTTTTCTGCAGTGAGTGCAGAAGCAGGTATTAAGGCCGAGGAAGGTCGCGAGGCAATTTGGACTTCGGCACTGAGGAGTTTGTCACAGAGCTCGGCAAAGGAGATGGGCTGCTCGCGAGCTTGGATGGCATTTGCGATGTCATTATAGGACTCATCAAGGCCAGTGAGGACTTGAAGGGTAACGTCCTCGGCATCAGAAGTAATGCCGAGGAGTGCAAGTTCGTCGACCACAGAGCGAATTTCCATAAGGAAGTCGGAGACCGGGCGAGCACCCTTGGTCAGAGAGCGAAACTTGGTTTTGAGGGCAAGGATGCGGCCTCTGGAGGGTTTTCCATACATGCTTTCAAGCATCGACCAGGCTTCGCAGGAGGTTTTAGTCGATGCCACGAAGGGAATAAGTTCTGGGGACATGGATCCAACCATGGCGGAGAAAATGAGGTTGTCTTGACATATCCACAAGTCGTGTGCAGGGTTTTGAATGGTAGTGGTGGTGTCGCCAGCAGCTAGGATTGTGGGAGGTGGGCATGGATGGGTGCCCAAGACATAGCCAAAGAGGTTGTGTCCAGTGAGAAGAAGGCGAAGCTGGAATGACCAAGCACCATAGTTGGTGGAGGTAAGCTTCAAGGACATATTTGCAAGTCCTTTAAAAGTGATTGGCGCCGGCGACTGAGATGGAGCGGCCATTGTGTTGAGTAGAGCAGCGGAGAGAGGAGAGGGGCAGCAAGAGCTGGGCGTCCTAAGACGGATGGCAGCGGTGGCGCGTCAGTGGTGAAGACGGCGGCGGCTGGCTATGGTGCAGTGGGCAGCAGCTGGGCTACAGTAGCGGCGGCGGCGGCGGCTAAGGTTTGTAGCGGCGGCGGTGGCGGCGGCTAGGGTTTGGATCAGGCGTGAGCCAAATGACTCGATGATACCATATAGAAAGTATAAGAGTGTGGGAAATATATTTTCTTGATTAGTTGTAGGAATGATTTACAATGGGTATTTATACAAGAGATATTTTAGGTCTAACCTAACCCTAATGGGCTTTATAGGAGAGCCCATAGAAAATTAAGATGGGCCTATACAATAAATAAGAATAAGAGTGTATTTACTAATATAGGTCCAATAGTACATACTGTGACTGTGAGACCAACTTATTTTAGGGGCCAATATTTATTTTTATATATGTGTGTACGAAATAATTGTGTGAGTCGGATAGTGGTTAAGGATTTACCTTTCTTCATGTTTGAACACAGGTTCAATATTACTGCTGGCATAGCATGTTAACCTTTTTTTAGGCAATTAATTAAACGGTCCGAACGAAGTGCAATAACTCAATCCTTTCAGTTTTCATTTATCATTTTTCTTCTTACCAGTAATTACAATTTTAGACTTATTTCCATTTTCGAAATAAAAAAGGCTGCAACATTCTCATTTTTTTTTATTCACTAATATAAATAAATATAGTTGAAATATTAAATGGCACATCTAGATAGTTTGAACTATATTTTGAATAGGAAAAAGTATTATTGTATAATTTTGTACATAAAATCTCTCTCAAGTTTGTCTTCCTAATTATTCACACTGTGAAAGCAGGGATGAATATTTAAGGAAAATCAACCCTCTTGGATTTTATTTTTTTACTAAACATATAGGTAGAAATTCTTTTATTTATATGAGCTCTCACTCTTTAGATTGAAAATACACATAATATATATATATATATATATATATTCCCATTTCTAAGGTTTTTGTAATTAATATGACATTTTTTTCAATCCGTACGTAAACCAAATTAGGGATTTATAATAGTATATATATGGTCTTTTTTTAATCCGTAAACTAAATTAAGTTGCGACTTTGTAATCACTAAATCTCTCACTTGGGTGCATGATGATGTATGCACTGAAATATTCTTAGTCGACTAATTCAGAATATGTTTTTAAGTTTGTTGCACGTCATTGTAGGGTTGCTAAGCTTGAAAAAAATGAACAATCTTGTAAGAAATCTATCCTTAAATTCATTAATCTATTAACTAGTTAGCATATATATAATTCAATAATAAGAAAAATAATTAAGAACAGGTCTTCTCTTTTGACAAAGAAATGCATATATATATATATATATATATATATATATATATACATTTGGTTCACATGCTAAAGATGATTCGTGAACTCCAGTATACCAAATAAATTCTAACGAATAGGCCGGTTCAACCGGTTTAATTTCACTAGAAACCGGGCCCTTACTCCTTAGTATGACAAGGACTGAGGAACCAAACCTACTCTACTACTCCGTATATAGCAATGATCAACACTCATACATTCTTGTTGTATGCACTAAATTCGGGTTGACTTGGATGTGGACTGTGCTTAGCACGATACAAACATATATAATTTATTCGGGGGTTATTACGCGTTTATGTGGATTAAAGTGAGAATTTATGATGATCTTGATGAAGAACAATGAAGAACACCAAAAGTAGCTTCTTAGAGAAGCTAAAACTTTGAGCTTGGGAGTGTTTATTGCTTTGGGTTGAGGGTGATTGAGTGGAATTCTAACTTATGTTACAAATGAGCCCAAATGGGCATTATATACTGTTTTCTAGGGGCTGCCCGCCCTTTACACGTGGTGCCTCCAGATTGGACCTTCATTCTGCCTGAAAAGGTGATTTGATGGCGCATTTAATGCTAAACCGCCTTAGGTGCTCGTCCTCGCCAAGGTGCCGAGGAGCTGGGCCATGGTGGTCGCCGGAGGACCTTCGAGGAGTGTGGTCGCCACGCTCCATGCTGTCTCCCAAGACTCTCAATACTAAAACTTCTTAACTAAGAATAAGCACGTGCTCGCCACACACTTGGGCGAGCAGCTAACTAAGACAGTGCTCGCCAACATCTTTGGACGAGCACTTAAATATATTAAATACATTAAATCTATTACATTTTCTTGGTCTTGTTGACTAGTCGTCGCATGACTTTGTTGACTGGTCCTCGCCACGTAAGATGGTGACTAGGATTGACTTGTCAAAGATTGACCTCTTTGACTAGGTATAACATTTGCCCCCTGGTCGCCTTACTTCGTATTCGTAGAATGGTAAGGCGAGCAGTTCGATCGCCTTTTCCGATGGTGAAAATAATTCTCGACAACACAATCAATTTCGAGATCTTGATGACGTGAGATGGAGGCGGTCGCCTCGTTTCTTACGCCGAGCTCGCCTTCCGAGGCACTTTTGATGACGTATGATGTGACTGGTGTCAGGCGAGCGCCCCGACCTCAAAGGTCGCGCGTGAGGGTCACTCTCCGAATTCGAATTCGGAAATGGCCCCAAATTTTTGGGAAAATTACGGATTTTACCCCGTTTTTTGCAATTAGGTCCCTGCATATGTTTTGCCTATAAATATGACTTTCCTTCTTTTCAAAACACTTTTACCATTTTGCAACTTTGAATTTCTCTCGAGCATCCTTCCAAGCTTCTTACTTCAAGCTTTTCCGGCGAGTTTGGGTGGTTTTCGATCGATAAAAAGGTATTTAACTCTCATTTTCTTCTTTAAAACTCTATTTTCCCCCATTTCTTAAGAAAAAATGGATTTTGGTGACGGTTCCGGTGGTGGTTCGCCGTCGTTAGATGGTGGTGCTGCTAGTTCCGGCGAGGCTGATCGTCTAGCCATGGTTTTGTCGGAGAGGGCGTCCTCGTCGGACTCTAGGATCCACTCTCCTGACCCCATAAATGCTAGCGTCCGTAACCTAGGAAAGGCAGTGGTCGTCGACGTCGACGAACTCGACGACTCTGACAGGGATGATGCCGGCAAAGATGCCGAGGAGAGTGGCAGTGAGACGGACTCTGATTTGCATGATCAGGGTTTGGATCGAGAGATGGGCGACCAGATAGAAGTCGCCCAAGTCGAGGAGACCTTGACGAGGAGTCTCCGCGAGGACTATGAAGATGTTGTTCAATATGCAGAGAGCATAAAGGACATTTTGAGTGGTAGGGAGAATTTAGATGGCGACGAGGTCTCGAGGGAGGCCTATTACAAGTATTACATCGAATACCTTCCTCGAGAGGTTCCTCGCCCGCATCGAGAAGCTTTCCAAACGATGTATGAGGCAAGCAATTATGCGAGCAAAGTCTCCTCGGCGCAGCTAGAGAATTCTCGAAAGAAATATCAACTGCCGGCCGATGTGTGCTTTTTTGTTCCTCACCCGGATGAGAGGGCCGACCAGCCGCCAGAAGGCATGGTCGCCGTCAACATCGGCATGATGGAGGCGGGGTTGAGGTTCCCCCTTCATCCCAGTATCTCAAATTTTCTACATTTCCTGAATGTTGCCCCTTCACAAATTTTACCGAACGGTTGGTCGAACCTGATCGGCATTCTTACACTGTTCGGCCTGGTGGCGGCCGAGAATGGATGTCGGAATACATGGCTTAGCCCGAAAGAGATTAACTATCTTCTTCAGGCGGCCGAGGCCGGAGGGAAAGTAGGCCATGGGTACTATTATGTACGAGGCCGAGATAATTTCAAGTTGGTCGAAGGGGTTCCCAACAAGATTAGGGATTGGAAAACCAACTGGTGGTGGGTAGCCGGGGACTGGATGAGTTCAGTGAGGCCGGACGGATCTTCTGATCGCATTCCCATTGAGACCGAATATCAAAGAATTCGTGGTAAGTCTTTTAATTTCTGCTCGTTCTTGTCTATACTGAATAACTCCTCGCTTTTTGTAGGTGAAACTGTTCGCAAGAAAACTGCCGACCACCGTCTCACTCCTCTCTTTCAGTACCACGTTTGCTGCGTTCTCAACCGTCGCTACCTGGAGAGGTCTTGCCGATTTCTGAACAGGGAGTGTATGCGTGAGCGAGCAGGTCTCAGAGTACCTCCTCATCACTTCACTCGAGAGTTCCCTCCAGGTAAAATATTTCTTCAAATTTCTTATCATTTTACTCTTCGAAGATACTGACTTCTCGCTTCTCTTTCTAGTAGTGGTTCCTCAAAGGGTTGTCGCCTATCTTCCCCCCACCGTTGAAGTCGAGCGCCTAAAAGCGAACAGGATGCTTCGACAGGCACAACTCCTTCGCGAGCGCAAGATCGTCGATGGCGCTGGAAAGAAAAGGAAAGGGGCGGAGAGCTCGGGGGCTCCACCCAAAAAGGTCGCTAAACCGACCAGAGGGGGTACTTCTCGCCCACCTGCTGCTGAAAGGAGGATCTCGTCGAGGAGATCCCCTCCGCCGAGGGGTGACTCGCCCCCCCCCCCCCCCCAAAACTGTTTCATCCCCTCCTCCCCGAAGCACTCGGTCGCGAGAGACCGCAACGAGCTCGTCGGCCGGGGAGAGGGCTCCGGGAGACAACACACTTCTCGGCTGGGAAGCCGCAAGGGTTGCAAAGTAAGTTTACTTTTTAAAAAGAGTTTAGAAATTTTTCAAATATTTTTCTTCTAATTCTTTCCTTCTTTAATAGAGTTGCCGACTATCCGATCGCCCAACCCTTCAACGAGAATCTTCTCGGCTTCTACCGGTCGCGGGATCCGGTCGATAAGGAGTCTTTGAACCCGTTCGCACAGAGGGCGGTGAAGCATCTGCCTCGCTCGTTGACGACCACTCTGATCGAAGAGGTCAACAACCATAATGCCATGGAAAATGCGCGCCTGGTCGCCATTGACTTGAGCCGAGCCTCTTACACCATAGAGAAACTCGCCAGCCAGATCGCTGAAGGTCGCAAGCTTAGCGAGGACAGGGCTGCGAAAGTTGCTCAAATGGCTAAGGCAAAAACTGTTGTTGAAGGGCAACTGCTCGCCTCCGAGGAGAAAGTGGTCGACCTCGAGACCAAGATGGCCGATACTGAGGCAAAGTTGGCCGATTCTGAGGCCCAACTTGAGATGGTTCGAAAAAAGGATCAAGAAGATCTTCAAGAGATCGAACGTCTCCGTGCTCGCCTCAAGACTGCCGAGGACGAGGTAAGGACTCTTAAAAATAAGTCCGCAACTGATGAGGAAGAGTTGGCCACTCTTCGGCAACAGCTGGTCGATGCAATAGATGAGAGAGATGAGACAACTGAGCTCGCTGGGGGCGTGGCCATGTTATCGGTGGCGCTTACTTCCCACGGGCTCATTTACAGGCTATTGGACGTTCATCCGGAAGTGGATGTGATTCCGCTCGGCGAGCTTCTGGACGACCTCCTTATGAAGGAGAATCCTCAGCCGAGAACCGAGCTCCCCTTGCTTCCATTGGTGCAAATGGGACTCCAGTTCCCTCGACTCTCGGGAGTTCCGGTGGAGTTCGTGAATCCTCCCGAAGACTCCCCACCCCAACAGGGCGAGCAGAGTGTTCCTGCTGAAGTGGAGGTTGTGAACGAGGAGGGGGTATCTGGCGAGCAAGTTGCTCCTGCCGAGGAGAATGCTCCGGGAGTTTAGTTTGCTTGTACTTTGTTTTATTTTGTTTTTCTTAGGACTGTTCGGCCATTAAGGCCTTTTTTGTAATTTCAGCCTTCTAAGGCTTTTTAATGAATGGAAGTTTTTGCTTATGATGTGTTCGTTTTTCCACTTGTTTTATGATAATTTTTTGCAAGTGCTTTTAATAAATATTTTTCTTTCATTGGTTTGTTCGACGTTTGTTATTCTGCGAGCATCTTTAAGAAAGAGTGCTCGTCTTTTTTTTTTTTTTTTGCGAGCATCTTTAAGAAAGAGTGCTCGTCTTTCCTTTTGCGAGCATCTTTACAAAAGAGTGCTCGTCTTTCCTTTTGCGAGACTCTTTAAGAAAGAGTGCTGGTCTTTCCTTTTGCGAGACTCTTTAAGAAAGAGTGCTCGTCTTTCCTTTTGCGAGACTCTTTAAGAAAGAGTGCTCGTCTTTCCTTTTGCGAGACTCTTTAAGAAAGAGTGCTGGTCTTTCCTTTTGCGAGACTCTTTAAGAAAGAGTGCTCGTCTTTCTTTTTGCGAGACTCTTTAAGAAAGAGTGCTCGTCTTTCCTTTTGCGAGACTCTAAGAAAGAGTGCTCGTCTTTTAGAGTTAACCATTCGTCGGTTTGAACTCTTTGTTTGATAGGTAGTGACCATCTTTGCCACTACCTTGCGAGCATCTTTAGAAAAGAGTGCTCGTCTTTTGTTTCCTAGATGGCTACGCAGAGCCTTGTTTAAACTTTCAAATTTATCTAACACTTGATGGAAATTTAAAACTTTGCTTGAATTGAAATGATTAAAAAACAAACTATAAATATGAAATAATTTAAAAACTTACTGGTAATACTTCTTCAGCTTGACCGCGTTCCACGGGTACTTGCTCGGCTTGCCCTCTAGATCTTCTAGCTCGTACGATCCGTTTAGGAGTGTGCGCGTTATTCGGAACGGACCCTCCCAAGTCGGGCCAAGTATGCCGATGGACTGCTCCGTCGCCCTCCGAAGTACGAGCTGGCCGATAGTGAACTGGTGAGCACGTACTTTGGTGTTGTAGTAGCGTTCTGACCTTTGCTTGTAGACCACATTCTTCTCGTCCGCTGTTAGCCTTCGTTCTTCTAGGAAGTCTAAATCGGAGAGCTGTGCATCGTTATTCAACTGCTCGCCATAATTTGCTACTCGAAAAGTTTGGACTTGCCCCTCTGCTAGTATGACAGCTTCGGTTCCGAACGCGAGCGCGAACGGAGTTTCACCAGTAGAATTTCTCGTGGTCGTCCGATACGCCCACAGAACCATGTGCAGCTCTTCGGCCCATTTGCCCTTCAATCCATCCAGCTTAGCTTTCAAGGTGTGCTTGATGATTTTGTTGATCGCCTCTACTTGACCGTTTGATTGTGGATGGTAGGGTGTTGAAAAAATTTTCTTGATGTTCCATCTTGAGCAGAAATCCAGCATGTCTTGACTTGTAAATTGACGTCCGTTGTCGGTCACTATCGCTCGTTGTAGGCCGAACCTGCAAATTATGTTCTTCCAAATGAAGCTTGTCATTTGGCCCGTTGTGATGGTCTTCAATGCCTTTGCCTCTGTCCATTTGGTGAAGTAATCGACTGCTGCGACGACGAAAGTTACCCCCCCAGCAGCTGGTGGGAAAGGTCCGATGATGTCGATCCCCCACTTCGCGAAAGGCCATGAACTATACACCGAGATGAGCTCGTCTGGTGGTGAGTGAATGGCGGGAGCGAAGGCTTGACATCTCTTGCACGTCTGCGCGTAATGGATTGCATCTTTCTTCAGTGTTAGCCAAAAATAGCCTTGCCTTACGATCTTTAGAGCGAGCGCTTGCCCCCCTGTATGATTTCCACAAAATCCATCGTGGATTTCGTGCATGACGATCTTCGCTTTGTCTTCTCCGAGGCATTTCAACAAAGGCATTGAAAAACCCCGTTTGTACAGCTGGTCGCCCACAATTGTGTACCTTGCGGACCTGAGTTGCAATCTGGTTGCTTTCACTTTGTCTGCCGGGAGCTCGCCGGTCTTGATGTACTTGATGATCGGCGTCCTCCAGTCCTCGTCGCTGGTCGCTTCAACCTGCAAAACTTGACCTCTGTTCACCGATGGGGAAGAAATTTTGGTGATGGTTGCTTCTGAAAATATTGCCTCCCCCTCTGAAGTGGCCAGCCGAGCTAACGCATCTGCTTGCGTATTTTCCTCCCTAGGGATTTGCTCGATGTGGAATTGATCAAATTGCTCGAGTAATCCCTTCACTAGGTCTTGATACTTTATCATTTGATCGCCGCGAGCCTCGTACTCGCCCGTGATTTGACATGCAACCAGCTGAGAGTCAGAAAAAAATTTCAGTTTTCTAGCGCCCACGGCCATAGCCATCTTGATTCCTGCAACCAGAGCCTCATACTCTGCTTCGTTGTTGGTCGCCCGATACTCGAACTCGATCGCCGAAGCAAACGTCTGTCCGGTTGGGCTGGTGAGGACAACTCCTGCCCCTGCTTTGGTGCTCGTCGACGAGCCATCGACGAACAGTGTCCAAGGAAGCTCGATTCCCTCGTCCAATTTCTCTGGGAAAGTGAGCTCTACGATGAATTCTGCCAGCACTTGTCCCTTGATTGCCGTTCTGGGTGCGTAGGTGAGACCAAATTGTCCGATCTCTACTGACCATTTTAGAAGTCTTCCCGTGGTATCCGGACGATGCAGTGCTCGTCGGAGAGGAAAAGTGGTGAGGACGACCACCTCGTGGTCGAACAGATATTGCCTTAATTTTCTAACACTCATAACTAGTGCGTACGCCAATTTTTCCATTGGAGTGTATCTCAACTCCGCATCTCGCAGTGTTTGACTTACGTAGTAGATAGGCAGATGTGTGCTCCCCTCAGCTCGGACGAGCACTGAACTGATCGCACAGTCAGTGGCCGCCAAGTATAGATATAAAATTTCGCCGGGGACTGGCTTGGATAGGACCTTCGGATCCGATAAATACTCCTTCAATTTCTCGAAAGCTTTCTCGCACTCGTCGGTCCACTCGAACTTTCCTTTCTTCAGAGCGTCGAAAAAAGGTTTGCAACGATCGCCCGTTCGTGCAATGAATCTATTCAGCGATGCAAGGCATCCTGTCAGCCTCTGAACTTCTTTCATGTTCCTCGGGCTTTGCATATTGATTACTGCTTGAATTTTACTCGGATTCGCCTCGATGCCCCGCTGGCTAACCAAGTGCCCCAGAAATTTTCCTGAGCTAACTCCAAAACTGCATTTCTTTGGATTTAACTTCATGTTGTACTCTCTTAGAATATCGAATGTCATGGCAAGGTGGTGTAGGTGGTCTTCTTTTCGTAAGCTTTTGACAACGATGTCGTCGATATAGACCTCTACCATCTCACCGATGTGCTTTTCAAACATCTTATTTACCAGTCTTTGGTACGTTGCCCCCGCGTTTTTCAAACCGAAAGGCATTCTTTTCCAGCTATACATATCAAGTGCCGTCATGAAGGCCGTATGTCGCTGGTCGTTGGGATGCATTGCAATCTGATGGTACCCTGCGAAGGCGTCCATGAAAGTTAACATCTCGTGCCCCGCTGTATTATCTACTAGGTGATCAATATGGGGCATCGGAAAATGATCTTTTGGACAGGCGTCGTTTAAATCCGTGAAGTCTATGCACAATCTCCACGACCCGGTCGTTTTCTTGAAGAGCACTGGATTTGCCAACCACTCAGGATCAGTTCCAGTTTTCTCTATTAACTTGTTGTCGATCAATTTCTTGATTTCGATTGCCAAAGCCGCACTTTTATCAGGCCCAAATTTTCTTCGTTTTTGGGTGATGGGTCTTTTTGTTGGATCAATATTTAGTCTGTGGCAGGCATGATTCGTGGGAATGCCCACCATATCTTCGTGCGACCAGGCGAATGCAGTGATGTTTTCTTTCAAAAATGCGACCATGTCCGATCGCAGATGTTCTGGTAAATTCGAACCTATGAATACTTCGAGTTCGGGACGAGCTTCATTTAATTGGATGGTTTCAAGGTCCTCCGCTGAAGTCGCCCGTTCTTTAGGCTCCTTCCAACGAGGGTCCTCAATTCCGAATTTTGGCTCAAAACCTAACCTAGGCTCCAGATCTGGAAAGTTTTCTGGAGACTGGTCGCCGGGGATCTGGTCGCCCGGATCTGTCTGCTCGTCGATTTCCATTGGGGTGTGGTTGTCCACTTCCATGGAGGCGTGCTCGTTCGCCTCCACTTGGTGGTCGTCGGAACGATGACTGCACTCCCCAATTTCAATTTTTCTGTACTTGCTAGGAAGACCCTCCAAGTAGTTCATTTGTTCTGTTTGAGTTTGGCACATAATATACTTTCCAACCATGGCGCTTTCTTTAGAATGACGTTTTGCAAAACGGACGAGACACTCCCTCGCCCGCGTCTGATCGCCCTTAACAGTTATAGCTCCCGCCGGGGTTGGAAATTTAATACAGTAATAATAAGTTGAAACGGCCGCCTTGAACTTGTTGAAGAAAGGTCGGCCTAGGAACGCGTTGTAGGATGATGGCATGTCGATGATCAAAAAGTCGAGCTGCCTAGCATGGTGCATTTCAGGCTCTTTTGACGATGCCAACTCCATGGACAATCTGATTTTCCCAATGGGAAGGTTGCGCGTGTCCCCGAACCCTACGATTATATCGTCGCAAGGCTCGATGTAATCTGCATATCCACCAAGAGTATCCAAAGTATGCTTGAAAAGGATGTTGGTGTATGACCCAGTGTCGACCATCATGCGATGGACGATGGTTCCCATTATCTTTCCCGTGATGACCAACGCATCATTGTTTGGCTGCACCACGCCGTTCAGGTCGTCGTCCGTGAAACGGATTTGATGAGAAGGAGGCTTCTCGGCAGTAGGAGCGACGCACACCTGGTGCACATTGTTGAGTGCTCGCTGTTCGCCCTGAGCCCGGCGAACAGACAGAGCGACTCCGGATTGAGTCCCCCCCAAAGGTCCCTCTATCACAAGGCAGTCTTGGCCCAGATTGTCGATGTCGCCAATAGTATTCTTTGGCATGGGAGGAGTCAGCTTGGGACGACTCAGTTGTTGGCGTAGGTCGTCGCTGTCGTCGCGACGTTTCTTTCCCCTGTTGTCGCCGTTTCCACCTCCGGACTTGATGAATTGGGTGAGCTTACCCTCGTTGTAAAGTTTGAAGAGATTTCTCACCAAGTCTCGGCACCCATTGGTGTGGTGGCCGACAGAGTTGTGGTAGTTGCAAAATTTACTACCATCAAGATTTGCATCGCTCGTATGCATGGGCTTTGCTTGGGGGAGCAGATTTTTCCCCTTGATTGCGTCGTAGATGCCCCTAGGATCCACGGTGAGGGCCTCCCTGAACTGGATGATCTCAGGTGCCTCCTCGAACGGCCTGAAGTTCGCTGGGCGAGCACTGCCAGCTTGAGTGGTCGCCTTCTTGGGCTGGGAAGATTCCCCAGTGTTGGTGTTTTTCTTGGGCCACACTCTCTTGGACGTGTCAGGCTGCTCGTTAGCCTTGGCAGCGTCCATTATTTCCTCCATTTGAATGAAGTTCCCAGCCCTCGTGCGGAAGTCCGCATAAGAAACTGGGAAAGTAAGATGGATAGATTCCCACAGCTTGGTGCCTATCCTTAGACCGGAAACGGCCGAGATCAGCTTCGTCTCATCGTTTACGGCCTCTCCATCGATTACCAGCCTATCGAAGCGCTCGATGAAGTCTTTTCCCGACTCATTCACAGATTGGCGAACGTTAGCCAAACGTTGCTTTGATGCCGGGCGGGCAGCAATGGACCCGTAGTAGGTTAGAAAGAATTGTCCCAGCTCGTGGAATGATGTGATTGATCCGGCACTCAAAGTTGTGTACCAACGATGAGCCCGATCTCCCAAAGTTAGGGAGAAGTTTCTGCATTGTGTTGCATCCGTTGCCCCGATTGAGGCCATATAGTTGGAGTACTTGGACAAGTGTACTCTGGGGTCGGACATCCCATCATATGCCGCCATGGAGGGCATTTGGATCTTCCTTTGAATGGGGGCAGTGAGGATTGCAACACTTAGTGGAGGTGCGGGCAGACTGATCGGCGGTGTGGTCCCTTGCTTCGAGGCGACCACCTCTGCTCGCAGAGCGTCCATCTCTAGTTTCATTAATTTTTGTGTTTCGAGGAACTGGGCGATTTGCCCCTCCTCGGCAGTTTGAGCTCGTGGGACGACGTTCTCGTCACGTCGACTCCCATGGGAAATGGCTGGGCGATCATCATGACGTGATCGCCTGGGAGAGTGTCTGTCAGAATGGTGGCCGCGATAACTCTTGGCCGGAGCTCGCGAACCCTTCCCTGGTCCCACTCGATCTAGAGCTGAGACTCTGTCGCCCTGATCTCTCCTATCAGCGCTATGGTGGTGGTCGGCCTTATGTGGTCGGCCATCCACGTTGAAAGGTACTCGGCGAGGAGCCCTTCCATCATTGTCGTTCATTCGGTTGAAAACCGAATTCCTTTGTGAGTCTCCCGTATGGCTATTGTGGGAGTGCTCGCCGACTTTGTTCTTGCCTTTATCTTGGGGGTGAGCGGAATGTGAGTGATAGGAACGGTCATCCTCGTTCCCCCTGTTTTTGCGAGCCTCGACGAAAGCCCGATCTTTGGCCTTCTCGAGCTCTTCCTCCTCGTTCTTCCTCCTCTTCTCCAGGAGGTAGTCCGATAGGTCTTTCAAGTGTTGGGGGTCATTCAGAATATCCCCCATGTTTAGGTTTGCAAAAGGATTTGCCGGCGGCGGAGGGTGCTCGTTCCCTCCGAGCGGTGGAGTATGCTGAGACATCGTTTAAAGAGTGTCTTCTTAGATTACAAAGTAAAGATCTAAAAAACGAAAGATTAAAGTTCTTACGCAGAAGAACGTGCTATTACAAATACTAGTCTTAGCAAAGTAACAACAATAGAAGCTTGAAAACACAAATACAAGGAGATCAAACTCCAAAATATGCTACGAAAACTAAAAATGTTCAAGAACACGAAGAACACTAAAGATCGTAGATGATGCTCTAAACGGTAGATATACCGATTAAAGCTTGAAACAGGGAGTTTGCTAACCGATCGCTCGTTGATCGGACGAAACTTTGATGATTTAAACACGTAAAAGGTCCCCTCCTTCTAGCGCCAAATGTTATATGCACTAAATTCGGGTTGACTTGGATGTGGACTGTGCTTAGCACGATACAAACATATATAATTTATTCGGGGGTTATTACGCGTTTATGTGGATTAAAGTGAGGATTTATGATGATCTTGATGAAGAACAATGAAGAACACCAAAAGTAGCTTCTTAGAGAAGCTAAAGCTTTGAGCTTGGGAGTGTTTATTGCTTTGGGTTGAGGGTGATTGAGTGGAATTCTAACTTATGTTACAAATGAGCCCAAATGGGCATTATATACTGTTTTCTAGGGGCTGCCCGCCCTTTACACGTGGTGCCTCCAGATTGGACCTTCATTTTGCCCGAAAAGGTGATTTGATGGCGCATTTAATGCTAAACCGCCTTAGGTGCTCGTCCTCGCCAAGGTGCCGAGGAGCTGGGCCATGGTGGTCGCCGGAGGACCTTCGAGGAGTGTGGTCGCCACGCTCCATGCTGTCTCCCAAGACTTCAATACTAAAACTTCTTAACTAAGAATAAGCACGTGCTCGCCACACATTTGGGCGAGCAGCTAACTAAGACAGTGCTCGTCAACATCTTTGGACGAGCACTTAAATATATTAAATACATTAAATCTATTACATTTTCTTGGTCTTGTTGACTAGTCGTCGCATGACTTTGTTGACTGGTCCTCGCCACGTAAGATGGTGACTAGGATTGACTTGTCAAAGATTGACCTCTTTGACTAGGTATAACAATTCTCTCACCAAATTCAAAATTTTATGGCTAAAAACATGGAGCCGCTTCTACCCTTGATTCTGATCCTCAGCCGCCTAATCTCAAGTCTCGCCGACGACACATACAACATCTTAAAAGGCCCTAACATCACCAAACCCGGATGCCCCACCAAATGCGGCAACCTCACCGTACCCTACCCTTTCGGCATCGGCATCAACCGCGGCTGCGCCATCAACAAAGATTTCGAACTCAACTGCACCGCCGCCTACGAAAACCCTCCTCGCCTCTTGAGCGGAAATGTCCAAATCTACAACATCTCCGACCAACATTTGCGCGTCTCCAACTTCGTTGCACAGAGCTGCTACGGCAGAACCGGCTCACTAGTCCTCCAAATTCCCGCCTACATCGACCTCCGCCGTACTCCCTTCACCTTCTCCGATCTGAACAAGTTCACCGTCGTCGGCTGCGACGACTTCGCAACTGAAATATTCTCAGTCAACAAAAAAATGTTTTTTTTACCATCGAATCATCAATTTTACCGGCCCAGACATGCAAATATAAGTCTGTCTAGACTGGTTCAAGCTGACATATATAAATGAATAGTACTCCTATATATTAAGAAATCCAACGTTATTTTCATTAATCAACTAGCAATTACTCCCTCGGTCCATATAATATAGTCTCATTTGCCTCATATTTTTTGTCCACCACAAATGTAGTCTCATATACTTTATGAAAACCATCACCCCTCAACTATCACTTAATTACTCAAATTGTCATCAACTTTATTTACAAAAAATCACTTTATTCACGATAGAACTCACAATACTCTATAATACACTTACTTTATCTATTTCTTTCTTAAAACTTGTGCTCACTCCACAGACTACATTTGATGGATGGAGTAGTACTATATAATAAAATTAATAATAATATAATATTAAAAAAAGAAGAAGAAGTCTTTAATTACCAATTAAACAAAAGAAAAATCTATCCCATCTTTCCTTTTATTCTCCTTAACATGCACATATATACTCCCATTTTACCTTCCTAAAATGCATAAAAACATGGTGGCGCTACTATCGTTGATTCTGATGTTGAGCCGCCTAACCTCAAGTCTCGGCGCCAACAACGACACATACAATGTCTTAAAAGGCCCGACCATTGCCAAACCGGGTTGCCCAACCAAATGCGGCAACCTCACCATACCCTACTGTTATGCCTAGTCAAAGAGGTCAATCTTTGACAAGTCAATCCTAGTCACCATCTTACGTGGCGAGGACCAGTCAACAAAGTCGTGCGACGACTAGTCAACAAGACCAAGAAAATGTAATAGATTTAATGTATTTAATATATTTAAGTGCTCGTCCAAAGATGTTGGCGAGCACTCTCTTAGTTAGCTGCTCGCCCAAATGTGTGGCGAGCACGTGCTTATTCTTAGTTAAGATGTTTTAAGTGTTGAAGCTTTGGGGGATGAGACAAGACGTGGCGAGCAGTTTCTCCGGCGACCACGGCGGCGAGTGACGAGCAGGTTTTCCAGTTGCTCGGCATCTCGCCGAAGACGAGCACCAGAGGCGGTTTAGCATTAAATGCGCCATCAAATCACCTTTTCGGGCAGAATGAAGGTCCAATCTGGAGGCTCCACGTGTAAAGGGCGGGCAGCCCTTGAAAAGCAGTATATAATGCCCATTTGGGCTCATTTGTAACATAAGTTGGAAATTCACACAATCACCCCATCCCAAAGCAATAAACTCTCCCAAGCTTCTAAAGCTTTAGCTTCTCCAAGAAGCTATATCTTGTGTTCTTGTGTGTTCTTCATCAAGTTCATCACAAATCATCTCTTTAATCCACATAAACACGTAATAACCCCCGTTTAATTATATATGTTTGTATCGTGCTAAGCACAGTCCACATCTAAGTCAACCCGAATTTAGTGCATACAACATTTGGCGCTAGAAGGAGGGGACCTTTTACGTGTTTAATCATCAAAGTTTCGTCCGATCAACGATCGATCGGTTAGCAAACTCCCTGTTTCAAGCTTTAATCGGTATATCTACCGTTTAGAGCATCATCTACGATCTTTACTGTTCTTCGTGTTCTTGAACATTTTCAGTTTTTCGTAGCATATTTTGGAGTTTGATCTCCTTGTATTTGTGTTTTCAAACTTCTTTTGTTGTTGCTTTACTAAGACTAGTAGTTGTAATAACACGTTCTTCTGCGTAAGAACTTTAATCTTTCGTTTTTTAGATTATTTCTTTGTAATCTAAGAAGAGACACTCTTTAAACGATGTCTCAGCATACTCCACATGATAGGATCTCGCCATCCGGAGGGAACGAGCACCCTCCGGCTCCGGCAAATCCTTTTGCAAACTTGAACATGGGGGATATCCTTAATGACCCCCAACACTTGAAAGACCTGTCGGACTACCTCCTGATGAGGAGGAATCAGAACGAGAAGGAAGAGCTCGAGAAGGCCAAAGATAGGGCTTTCGTCGAGGCTCGCAAAAACAGGGGGAACGAGGATAACCATTCCTATCACTCACATCCCGTTCACCCCCAAGATAAGGGCAAGAACAAAGTCGGCGAGCACTCCCACAATAGCCAGACGGGAGACTCACAGAGAAATTCGGTGTTCAACCGAATGAAAGACAATGACGGAAAGGCTCCTCGCCGAGTACCTTTCAACGTAGATGGCCGACCACATAAGGCCGACCACCACCATCGCACTGATAGAAGAGAGCAGGGCGACAGGGTCTCAGCTCTAGATCGAGTGGGACCAGGAAAGGGTTCGCGAACTCCGGCCAAGAGTTATCGCAGCCACCATTCTGACAGGCACTCGCCCAGGCGATCACATCATGATGATCGCCCGGTCATTTCCCATGGGAGTCGACGTGACGAGAACGTCGTCCCACGAGCTCAAACTGCCGAGGAGGGGCAAATCGCCCATGCATACGAGCGATGCAAATCTTGATGGTGGTAAATTTTGCAACTACCACAACTCCGTCGGCCACCACACCAATGGGTGCCGAGACTTGGTGAGAAATCTCTTCAAACTTTACAATGAGGGTAAGCTCACCCAATTCATCAAGTCCGGAGGTGGCAACGGCGACAACAGGGGCAAGAAGCGTCGCGACGACAACGGCGGCGACCTGCGCCAACAATTGAACCGTCCCAAGCTAACTCCTCCCATGCCAAAAAATGCTATTGGCGACATCGACAATCTGGGCCAAGACTGCCTTGTGATAGAGGGACCTTTGGGGGGAACTCAATCTGGAGTCGCTCTGTCTGTTCGCCGGGCTCCGGGCGAACAGCGAGCACTCAACATTGTGCACCAGGTGTGCGTCGCTCCTACTGCCGAGAAGCCTCCTTCTCATCAAATCCGTTTCACGGACGACGACCTGAACGGCGTGGTGCAGCCAAACAATGATGCGTTGGTCATCACAGGGAAGATAATGGGAACCATCGTCCATCGGATGATGGTCGACACTGGGTCATACACCAACATCCTTTTCAAGCATACTTTGGATGCTCTTGGTGGATATGCAGATTACATCGAGCCTTGCGATGATATAATCGTAGGGTTCGGGGACACGCGCAACCTTCCCATAGGGAAAATCAGACTAACTTTGGACTTGGCATCGTCAAAAGAGCCTAAAATGCATCATGCTAGGCAGCTCGACTTCTTGATCATCGACATGCCATCATCCTACAACGCGTTCCTAGGCCGACCTTTCTTCAGCGAGTTCAAGGCGGCCGCTTCAACTTATTATTACTGTATTAAGTTTCCAACCCCGGCGGGAGCTATAACCGTTAAGGGCGATCAGACACGGGCGAGGGAGTGTCTCGTCCGTTTTGCAAAACGACATTCTAAAGAAAGCGCCATGGTTGGAAAGTATATTATGTGTCAAACTCAAACAGAACAAATGAACTACTTGGAGGGTCTTCCTAGCAAGTACAGGAAAATTGAAGTTGGGGAGTGCAGTCATCGTTCCGACGACCACCAAGTGGAGGCGAACGAGCACGCCTCCATGGAAGTGGACGACCACACCCCAATGGAAATCGACGAGCAGACAGATTCGGGCGACCAGCTCCCCGACGACCAGTCTCCAGAAAACTTTCCAGATCTGGAGCCTAGGTTAGGCTTTGAGCCAAAATGCGGAATTGAGGACCCTCGTTGGAAGGAGCCTAAAGAACGGGCGACTTCAGCGGAGGACCTTGAAACCATCCAATTAAACGAAGCTCGTCCCGAACTCGAAGTATTCATAGGTTCAAATTTACCAGAACATCTGCGATCGGACATGATCGCATTTTTGAAAGAAAACATCGGTGCATTCGCCTGGTCGCACGAAGATATGGTGGGCATTCCCACGAATCATGCCTGCCACAGACTAAATATTGATCCAACAAAAAGACCCATCACCCAAAAGCGAAGAAAATTTGGGCCTGATAAAAGTGCGGCTTTGGCAGTCGAAATCAAGAAATTGATCGACAACAAGTTAATAGAGAAAACTGGAACTGATCCTGAGTGGTTGGCAAATCCAGTGCTCGTCAAGAAAACGACCGGGTCGTGGAGATTATGCATAGACTTCACAGATTTAAACGACGCCTGTCCAAAAGATCATTTTCCGATGCCCCACATTGATCACCTAGTGGATAATACAGCGGGGCACGAGATTTTAACTTTCATGGATGCCTTCGCAGGGTACCATCAGATTGCAATGCATCCCGACGACCAGCGACATACGGCCTTCATGACGGCACGTGATATGTATAGCTGGAAAAGAATGCCTTTCGGTTTGAAAAACGCGGGGGCAACGTACCAAAGACTGGTAAATAAGATGTTTGAAAAGCACATCGGTGAGATGGTAGAGGTCTATATCGACGACATCGTTGTCAAAAGCTTACGAAAAGAAGATCACCTACACCACCTTGCCATGACATTCGATATCCTAAGAGAGTACAACATGAAGTTAAATCCAAAGAAGTGCAGTTTTGGAGTTAGCTCAGGAAAATTTCTGGGGCACTTGGTTAGCCAGCGGGGCATCGAGGCGAATCCGAGTAAAATTCAAGCAGTAATCAATATGCAAAGCCCAAGGAACGTGAAAGAAGTTCAGAGGTTGACAGGATGCCTTGCATCGCTGAATAGATTTATTGCACGAACGGGCGACCGTTGCAAACCTTTTTTCGACGCTCTGAAGAAAGGAAAGTTCGAGTGGACCGACGAGTGCGAGAAAGCTTTCGAGAAATTGAAGGAATATTTATCGGATCCGAAGGTCCTATCCAAGCCAGTCCCCGGCGAAATTTTATATCTGTACTTGGCGGCCACTGACTGTGCGATCAGTTCAGTGCTCGTCCGAGCTGAGGGGAGCACACATCTGCCTATCTACTACGTAAGTCAAACACTGCGAGATGCGGAGTTGAGATACACTCCAATGGAAAAATTGGCGTACGCACTAGTCATGAGTGTTAGAAAATTAAGGCAATACCTGTTCGACCACGAGGTGGTCGTCCTCACCACCTTTCCTCTCCGACGAGCACTGCATCGTCCGGATACCGCGGGAAGACTTCTAAAATGGTCAGTAGAGATCGGACAATTTGGTCTCACCTACGCACCCAGAACGGCAATCAAGGGACAAGTGCTGGCAAAATTCATCGTAGAGCTCACTTTCCCGGAGAAATTGGCCGAGGGAATCGAGCTTCCTTGGTCACTGTTCATCGATGGCTCATCGACGAGCACCAAAGCAGGGGTAGGAGTTGTCCTCATCGGCCCAACCGGACAGACGTTTGCTTCGGCGATCGAGTTCGAGTATCGGGCGACCAACAACGAAGCAGAGTACGAGGCTCTGGTTGCAGGAATCAAGATGGCTATGGCCGTGGGCGCTAGAAAACTGAAAATTTTTTCTGACTCTCAGCTGGTTGTATGTCAAGTCACGGGCGAATACGAGGCTCGCGGCGATCAAATGATAAAGTATCAAGACCTAGTGAAAGGATTACTCGAGCAATTTGATCAAATCCACATCGAGCAAATCCCTAGGGAGGAAAATACGCAAGCAGATGCGTTAGCTCGGCTGGCCACTTCAGAGGGGGAGGCAATATTTTCAGAAGCAACCATCACCAAGATTTCTTCCCCATCGGTGAACAGAGGTCAAGTTTTACAGGTTGAAGCGACCAGCGATGAGGACTGGAGGACGCCGATCATCAAGTACATCAAGACCGGCGAGCTCCCGGCAGACAAAGTGAAAGCAACCAGATTGCAACTCAGGTCCGCAAGGTACACAATTGTGGGCGACCAGCTGTACAAACGGGGTTTTTCAATGCCTTTGTTGAAATGCCTCGGAGAGGACGAAGCGAAGATCGTCATGCACGAAATCCACGATGGAGTTTGTGGAAATCATACAGGGGGGCAAGCGCTCGCTCTAAAGATCATAAGGCAAGGCTATTTTTGGCTAACACTAAAGAAAGATGCAATCCATTACGCGCAGACGTGCAAGAGATGTCAAGCCTTCGCTCCCGACATTCACTCACCACCAGACGAGCTCATCTCGGTGTATAGTTCATGGCCTTTCGCAAAGTGGGGGATCGACATCATCGGACCTTTCCCACCAGCTGCTGGGGGGGTAACTTTCGTCGTCGTAGCAGTCGATTACTTCACCAAGTGGACAGAGGCAAAGGCATTGAAGACCATCACAACGGGCCAAATGACAAGCTTCATTTGGAAGAATATAATTTGCAGGTTCGGCCTACCACGAGCGATAGTGACCGACAACGGACGTCAATTTACAAGTCAAGACATGATGGATTTCTGCTCAAGATGGAACATCAAGAAAATTTTTTCAACACCCTACCATCCACAATCAAACGGTCAGGTAGAGGCGATCAACAAAATCATCAAGCACACCTTGAAAGCTAAGCTGGATGGATTGAAGGGCAAATGGGCCGAAGAGCTGCACATGGTTCTGTGGGCATATCGGACGACCACGAGAAATTCTACTGGTGAAACTCCGTTCGCGCTCGCGTTCGGAACCGAAGCTGTCATACCAGCAGAGGGGCAAGTCCAAACTTTTCGAGTAGCAAATTATGACGAGCAGTTGAATAACGATGCACAGCTCTCCGATTTAGACTTCCTAGAAGAACGAAGGCTAACAGCGGACGAGAAGAATGTGGTCTACAAGCAAAGGTCAGAACGCTACTACAACACCAAAGTACGTGCTCGCCAGTTCACTATCGGCCAGCTCGTACTTCGGAGGGCGACGGAGCAGTCCATTGGCATACTTGGCCCGACCTGGGAGGGTCCGTACCGAATAACGCGCACACTCCTAAACGGATCATACGAGCTTGAAGATCTCGAGGGCAAGCCAAGCAAGTACCCGTGGAACGCGGTCAAGCTGAAGAAGTATTACCAGTAAGTTTTTAAATTATTTCATATTTATAGTTTGTTTTTTAATCTTCATTTCAATTCAAGCAAAGTTTTAAATTACCAGTAAGTGTTAGATAAATTTGAAAGTTTAAGACAAGGCTCTGCGTAGCCATCTAGGATACAAAAGACGAGCACTCTTTCTTAAAAGATGCTCGCAAGGTAGTGGCAAAGACGATCACTACCTGTCAAACAAGGAGTTCAACCGACGAATGGTTAACTCTAAAAAGACGAGCACTCTTTCTTAGAGTCTCGCAAAGGAAAGACGAGCACTCTTTCTTAGAGTCTCGCAAAGGAAAGACGAGCACTCTTTCTTAGAGTCTCGCAAAGGAAAGACGAGCACTCTTTCTTAGATGCTCGCAATGAAAGACGAGCACTCTTTCTTAAAGATGCTCGCAAGATAGCAACAACGATCACTATCTAAAGCATACGAACGAAAACAAATAAAAGACAATTTAAAAAGACAAGTATCATAACATAAATCGAGAAGCAGTGACGAGGACGATCACTCAATATAAAGAAAATAAGCAAACACATCATAAGCAAAAGATTCCCATTCATCAAAAAGCCTTAGAAGGCTGAAATTACAAAAAAGGCCTTAATGGCCGAACAGTCCTAAGAAAAATAAAACAAAGTACAAGAAAACTAAACTACAGGAGCATCTTGCTCGCCAGCTACCCCCTCCTCGTTCACAACCTCCACTTCAGCAGGAGCACTCTGCTCGCCCTGTTGAGGCGGGGAGTCTTCGGGAGGATTCACGAACTCCACCGGAACTCCCGAGAGTCGAGGGAACTGGAGTCCCATTTGCACCAACGGAAGCAAGGGGAGCTCGGTTCCCGGCTGAGGATTCTCCTTCATAAGGAGGTCGTCCAGAAGCCCGCCGAGCGGAATCACATCCACTTCCGGATGGGCATCCAATAGTTTGTAAATGAGCCCGTGGGCAGTAAGCGCCACCGATAACATGGCCACGCCCCCAACGAGCTCAGTAGTCTCATCTCGCTCATCTATTGCATCGACCAGCTGTTGCCGAAGAGTGGCCAACTCTTCCTCATCATTTGCGGACTTATGTGTAAGGGTCCTTACCTCGTCCTCGGCAGTCTTGAGGCGAGCACGGAGACGTTCGATCTCTTGAAGATCTTCTTGATCCTTTTTTCGAACCATCTCAAGTTGGGCCTCAGAATCGGCCAACTTTGCCTCAGCATCGGCCAGCTTGGTCTCGAGGTCGACCACTTTCTCCTCGGAGGCGAGCAGTTGCCCTTCAACAACTGTTTTTGCTTTAGCCATTTGAGCAATTTTCGCAGCCCTGTCCTCGCTAAGTTTGCGACCTTCAGCAATCTGGCTGGCGAGCTTCTCCATGGTATAGGAGGCTCGGCTCAAGTCAATGGCGACCACGCGCGCATTTTCCATAGCATTGTGGTTGTCGACCTCTTCGATCAGTGAGGTCGTCAACGAGCGAGGTAGATGCTTCATCGCCCTCTGTGCGAACAGGTTCAGAGGCTCCTTATCGACCGGGTCTCGCGACTGGTAGAAGCCGAGGAGATTCTCGCTGAAGGGTTGGGCGACCGAATAGTCGGCAACTCTATTGAAAAATGAAAGAGTTAGAAGAAAAATACTTGAAAATTTTCTAAAAAACTTTTTTGAAAAAACTAACTTGGCAACCCTTGCGGCTTCCCAGCCGAGGAGGGTATTATCTCCCGAAGCCCTCTGTCCGACCGACGAGCTCGTCGCAGTCTCTCGCGACCGAGTACTTCGGGGAGGAGGGGAAGCAACAGGTTTGGGGGGAGGCGAGTCACCCCTCGGCGGAGGGGATCTCCTCGGCGAGATCCTCCTTTCTCTAGCCGGCACGGCCCTCTGCTCGGCAGCAGGTGGGCGAGAAGTGCCCCCTCTGGTCGATCTTGCGACCCTTTTGGGTGGAGCCCCCGAGCTCTCCGCCCCTTCCTTTTCTTGCCGGTGCCATCGACAATCTTGCGCTCGCGGATTAATTGTGCTTGTCGAAGCATACTGGTCGCTTTTAGGCGCTCGACTTCGACGGTAGGAGGAAGATAGGCGACAACCCGTTGAGGAACCACTACTAGATAAAGAAGCGAGAAGTCAGTATCTTCGAAGAGTGAATTTTAAAAGAAATTTGAAGTAAGAAATATTTTACCTGGAGGGAACTCTCGAGTGAAGTGATGAGGAGGTACTCTGAGACCTGCTCGCTCACGCATGCACTCCCTGTTCAGAAATCGGCAAGACCTCTCCAGGTAGCGACGGTTGAGAACACAGCAAACGTGGTACTGAAAGAGAGGAGTGAGACAGTCGTCGGCAGTCCTTTTGCGAGCCGTTTCACCTACAAAAAACGAGGAGTTAGTCAGTATAGAAAGAGCGAGCAGAAATAAAAATAACTTACCACAAATTCTACGATATTCAGTGGGAATGGGAATGCGATCCGAGGAGCCATCTGGCCTCACCGGACTTTTCCAGTCCCCGGCTACCCACCACCAGTTGGTTTTCCAATCCCTAATCTTGTTAGGAACCCCTTCAATCAATTTGAAGTTATCTCGGCCCCTAACATAGTAGTATCCATGGCCCACTTTGTCTCCGGCCTCGGCTGCCTGAAGGAGATAGCAAATCTCTTTCGGGCTAAGCCAGGTGTTTCGACATCCATTCTCGGCCGCCACCTGGCCGAACAGTGTGAGAATGCCGATCAGGTTGGACCAACCATTCGGCAAAATTTGAGAAGGGGCCACCCTTAAGAAATGTAGAAAGTGGGAAATACTGGGGTGCAGGGGGAACCTAAGCCCTGCCTCCATCATGCCGATGTTGACGGCGACCATCCCTTCTGGCGGCTGGTCGGCCCTCTCATCCGGGCGAGGCACAAAAAAACACACATCGGCTGGCACCTGATATTTCTTCCTAGAATTTTCCAGCTGGGCCGAGGAGACCTTGCTCACATACGTACTTGCTTCATATTCGGTTTGGGAAGCTACTCGATGCGGGCGAGGAGCCTCACGAGGAGGGTATTCGCAGGAATATCTGTAATAGGACTCCCTCGAGACCTCGTCGCCATCCAAATTCTCTCTACCACTCAAAATGTCCTTTATGCTTTCTGCATATTGGACGACCTCCTCATAGTCCTCGCGGAGACTTCTTGTCAAGGTCTCTTCGACCTGGGCAGATCCTAACTGTTCGCCCACCCCTCGATCCAAACCTTGGTCATGCAGATCCGAGTCAGTCTCGCTGCCATCCTCCTCGGCATCATTGCCGGCATCATCCCTGTCAGAGTCAGAGAGCTCGTCGACATCAACGACCACTGCCTTTCCTAAGTTACGGACACTAGCATTTATGGGGTCAGGGGATTGGATCCTAGATTCCGACGAAGACGCCCTCTTCGTCAAAACCATGGCTAGACGATCAGCCTCGCCGGAACTAGCGGCACCACCATCTAACGGCGGCGAACCACCACCGGAACCGCCACCAAAATCCATTTTCACCGTCGAAAAAAGCGATCGAACTGCTCGCCTTACCATTCTACGAATACGGAGTAAGGCGACCAGGGGGCAAATGTTATGCCTAGTCAAAGAGGTCAATCTTTGACAAGTCAATCCTAGTCACCATCTTACGTGGCGAGGACCAGTCAACAAAGTCGTGCGACGACTAGTCAACAAGACCAAGAAAATGTAATAGATTTAATGTATTTAATATATTTAAGTGCTCGTCCAAAGATGTTGGCGAGCACTCTCTTAGTTAGCTGCTCGCCCAAATGTGTGGCGAGCACGTGCTTATTCTTAGTTAAGATGTTTTAAGTGTTGAAGCTTTGGGGGATGAGACAAGACGTGGCGAGCAGTTTCTCCGGCGACCACGGCGGCGAGTGACGAGCAGGTTTTCCAGTTGCTCGGCATCTCGCCGAAGACGAGCACCAGAGGCGGTTTAGCATTAAATGCGCCATCAAATCACCTTTTCGGGCAGAATGAAGGTCCAATTTGGAGGCTCCACGTGTAAAGGGCGGGCAGCCCTTGAAAAGCAGTATATAATGCCCATTTGGGCTCATTTGTAACATAAGTTGGAAATTCACACAATCACCCCATCCCAAAGCAATAAACTCTCCCAAGCTTCTAAAGCTTTAGCTTCTCCATGAAGCTATATCTTGTGTTCTTGTGTGTTCTTCATCAAGTTCATCACAAATCATCTATTTAATCCACATAAACACGTAATAACCCCCGTTTAATTATATATGTTTGTATCGTGCTAAGCACAGTCCACATCTAAGTCAACCCGAATTTAGTGCATACAACACCTACCCCTTCGGCATCGGCAACACCGGCTGCGCCATCGGCAAATTTTTCGAACTCAACTGCACCGACGCCTCTGAAGGCCCTCCCCGCGCCTTGATCAGAGACATCGAAATTTACGACATCTCCGACCAACACATGCGCATCTCCAACGTGGTCGCCCAGAGGTGCTACGACAGAACCGGCCCTACTGGCCGCGAAAACCCTGCCTCCTTCGACATCCGCAACACCCCCTTCAGCTACTCCGAGCTGAACAAGTTCACCGTCATCGGCTGCGACGACTACTCTCTGGTCAACGGCAACGGACGCCGGAACTTCACCAGCATCTGCGTTTCGGTATGCCCGCATGCCAATGATGTGATCGGCGAAGACTGCTCCGGTATCGGCTGTTGCCAAACATCTTTGCCCAAAGGGACCAAATATTATTTTATTTTTTTGGCTAGTTTCGGTAATCATACGGCTACGAATCTGTGGTCGACGTTTAACCTGGCTACGGATGTGTGGTCGTTTAACCCTTGTAGTTATGCGTTTTATGGAGAATTTGCTTTCCGCGGGTTGTCCGATATTACCGACCCGAATTTCAGGAAGCGGGTTGAGGTTACGGCGCCCATCGTGCTCGAGTGGGCGATTGGGAATTTGACTTGTGCTGATCATGTTGTTGACCATCCCTGCAAGGCTAATAGCTTATGTGTTGATCATACGGATGTGGGTTTGGGTGGGTATCGCTGCAGCTGCACCGACGGGTATCAAGGGAACCCGTATCTGGATCCAGGATGCACGGGTATATATAATATTCTCTCTTATTTTATTGAAATTAATACTTATAATTTGAAATTTTGGAATAATTATTTTTTTTACTTGCATTACTTTAAGGACTTTAAGGAGATATAATTAAATTATTTTTTGCAGATATTGATGAGTGTTCGGATCCAAACCTCAACAATTGTGAAAAGATATGCATTAATACAGTGGGGAGTTACAATTGCCGTTGCCCAAAAGGAGAATTTGGTGATGGCCGAAAGGGTGGTAAAGGGTGCAATGCTAAAAGCTCCGAGTTTCCTGTAATCAAGGTTGCTTTAGGTAATTCATATCAATTTCTTTAATGATATAGTTATTGACAATTGATGGTTATAATAAGCATAATAAACTATCAATTTTGTTTTGAAAGAAATATAAATTATTTTTTGTTTGAACGAGCTAAAGTTCTATATAAAACTTGTTTCATCATGTGCTTTTTTTTTTTTTTGTCATTCCGTTAGCAAATGTCTCTCAAGTGACTGTTCCGGCATTGGCACATTAATCTTCTTTGACTTAGTCAACTACTTTGATTGATTGCATTAACGTTTACTTGTGAGTTGTAATCATTAATTATTTAATTTCAATTTGGTGCGTTTTCGTTCTGCTGTTTTCCGGCTATCTACAATAATAATATTTTTTCTTCATCCTATGGTCACGTTCCAGGTACCGGGTTCGGGTTTTTGGCAATAATTATTGGTGTAACTTGGATATATTTTGGTCTCAAGAAAAGAAAACTTATACAATTGAGAGAAAAGTTCTTCCAACAAAATGGTGGTATTCTACTGAAACAACAAATCTCGTCGAATGAAGCTTCAATCGAATCAACAAAAATATTCACAGCTGAAGAGCTTGAAAAAGCTTCCAACAATTATGCAGAAGATAGAATCCTTGGTAGAGGTGGATACGGCACTGTTTATAAAGGGGTCCTCCCCGACAAGTGCATCATCGCTATAAAAAAATCGAGAGTGATGGATATGAGTCAGATCGAACAATTTATCAACGAAGTTGTCATTCTTACACAAATCAATCATCGAAACGTTGTTAAACTCTTGGGATGTTGTCTCGAATCCGAGGTCCCTATGTTGGTATATGAATATGTATCTCACGGGACACTCTATGAACACATCCATCGTGGGACGAGTTGGTTATCGTGGGAGAATCGGTTAAGAATTGCCTCAGAAGCTGCAGGGGCTCTATCGTATCTTCATTCAGCTACTTCAATTCCAGTCATTCACAGAGACGTGAAATCAGCTAACATTTTGTTAGACGAATATATCACGGCCAAGATTTCAGATTTTGGGGCGTCCAGACTAATTTCTCTAGACCAAACTCAAGTGACTACGTTAGTCCAGGGAACATTAGGATATTTGGATCCTGAATACTTCCAATCTAGCCAGTTAACAGAAAAGAGCGATGTTTACAGCTTTGGAGTAGTTCTTGCAGAACTTTTGACGGGTAAAAGGCCCATTGACATGGAAAGGAGCCAAGAAGAACGAAACTTGACAACGTATTTTATCATGGCAATGAAGGAAAATCGATTGTTTCAAGTGTTGGATCCTCGGTTGGTGAGAGAGGGATCTCTGGAACAGCTTCAGACAACAGCTGAATTGATAAAAAGATGTGTGCATTTGAACGGAGAAAATAGACCTACGATGAAAGAAGTAGCAATGGAACTCGAAGCTTTAAGGAAGTTTAACAAACATCCTTGGGCTAATCTACCTATTATTGATGAAGAATCCGTCGGATTGATGAATGATGGATATTCTGATCTTTACGTAACCAGCTCCATTTGCATCTGAATCTACTGATCTTTACACTGTTCCAATCAAGGTAAAGTCTAGCATGCACTCGAGTGCATGCTGTGCACCCTAGTTCATGTGTACTTTTCAGTTTACTGACTTACACTTTTTGGTAAATGGTGCTGCACTTTTCAATTATTACTAAAAATATTATTATACAGTTTAATAATTGAAAAGTGCAACACCATTTACCAAAAAGTGTAAGTCAATAAATTGAAAAGTGCAACATGGACTAGGGTGCACAACATGCACTCGAGTCCATAACAGACCAACCCTCCAATCAATGCTTATAACAACAATGTAATAGCAGGGTTCTCTCCTTTTTTTCCTTTTACGAATGTTTTTCTTTTCAAAATATGAGATCTCGTGTCAAATTATCAATTCCTTACTCAATTTTGCATTCCATCAAACTACTATTGCTGTAACGAAAAATTGGTATATAATTATAACCAGTGTCAGTACTTCTACAACTCTTTGAATATAATAGGTTAGTCACAGGCTCACAAAAGAAAGCTCAACTAATTTTTTATTAAAAATGGTAAAGTCTAGTATGCACTCGAGTGCATGCTGTGCACCCTAGTCCATGTGCACTTTTCAGTTTTACTGACTTACACTTTTTGGTAAATGGTGTCAGTTTAATAATTGAAAAGTGCAACACCATTTACCAAAAAGTGTAAGTCAGTAGGGTGCACAACATGCACTCGAGTTCATAGCAGACCAACCCATTAAAAATATATGTAATTCAAAATTTCAAAATCGAGTTCATAGCAGACCAACCCATTAAAAATATATGTAATTCAAAATTTCAAAAAAAAAAAATTCCTGGATTGACTTTCATATATAGGTGGACACGTAAATTAAAAAAATGTAATAATGAGTGGAGTTTTGAGGGATAATTTTGTAAAACTTGTATAAAGTAAATAAATGAGTTGACTTTTGTGTATGTGTGGAAAAAAATAATGACATTTGTGTAAAATTGAGGTTTTGTGTATGTGTGGAAAAAAGTAATGACATTTGTGTAAAATTGAAGATATTATGAGGATGGAGTTTATAAAGGGTGTGAAAGTTATTGTGGGACGTTCCGAAAAAAGAAGTGTGAACGTTAATTTTGTAAAACTTTATGTATAAAGTAAATAAATGAGTTGACTTTTGTGTATGTGTGGAAAAAAATAATGACATTTGTGTAAAATTGAGGTTTTGTGTATGTGTGGAAAAAAGTAATGACATTTGTGTAAAATTGAAGATATTATGAGGATGGAGTTTATAAAGGGTGTGAAAGTTATTGTGGGACGTTCCGAAAAAAGAAGTGTGAACGTTTAATTGTGGAATGGAAAGAGTAAATAAATAGAAAAGATAACACCAACGGCCCCACGGTTTCCTTTAGATTTGTTCCAAACGTTGAACAAATGATCACGCGCGCCCTCTCTCCATCTAAAATTCCAGGTTTGGATTTCCATCCAATATTTAAACGCCCCCCAACGGATATATGGGCCATTTGGGATCGATGCTCTAAATTGAGGTTCTGCAGTTGGCATTTTAGATTCATATGCTAAATATAAAGTCAACCCTCCATAAGTAATTAGGTTTAGTTTAAGGAATATAATTAAATTGCACATTTTTCTCTAGCTATTCAGCTACTTGCATTTTGTTCATTTAGTTTATAAAACTCTAAACAATCCATACGTTTCATGTGAATTCAACTTTATTCAGTACTATATGATACAGTATCCTTATGGTTTTTTTTTTTTTTTTTTAGAGATTATTAACCCCAGCATACAAAATTTTCCCCCTAAGTGTGTGCTGATACATCCGCATTTTTTTTAAAAAATATTCCACTTGGTAATACAAAATTTCAGATGAATGGTCGTTTATACCCCTTATTAATTGTTAATAGGTTTTTGATTTTCGTTTCATCCGCCCCTTTTCATATCCCCTGCAAGTCTGTCGAATCGAGGTGTCCATTCTTGGCCCTTCTTCCCAACTTTCAGCTTTCTCCCCCATTTCAAATTAATCGAGGGTTTCAGCAATACAAATGTAATTCTTCATCTCCTCTCAAATTTCCGTCGTCTCCTTCTCCTCCTCGCCGCCCCGTCGATCCCCCCTGCCTCGCGCCGCCGCCCCTCCCACACCTCTGATTATCCGCAAGAAGTCAAAGAGCAGTCACGATGGAGTCTTGATCTTTGCAGAGTCGAGGTCGATCTGTGATTCGGGTGGAATTTACGCGTTTTAGGGGCACATGTAAAGTGTATTTTGATGTGGATTTCATTGATTTATGCATTGAATATGATTGTTTTAGCCAAAATGAGAGAAATGTATTGTTTTGTCGATTTTATAGGTAAAACGATGGAATTTGGAGCAAAACGTATACCACAAGTGATCGGACCGAAAAGAGGAGTGCACCATTGGATCCGGCTCGAAAAATGGAGTGGAATAGCCAAAAGAATCGAGTCAATCGGAGGTCGGAAGCTCAAGAAACGGAGGGACGAAGTTGGAGGACGAAAACGACACAAGGAGCCAAAGTCGAAACTTTGGCCCGGCCGGGTGGCATGACTCGCCCGGCCGGGCGGCCGAGCAGCAGAAATTGGGCCAAGTCGAAGTTATGGCCCGGCCGGGCGGCCGAATGCCCAGCCTGCCCTCCCCATTTACGAACTTTCCGCCCGGCCGGGCGGCATCACTCGCCCGGCCGGGCCAACCTTGCCCTGTTTTTATTTAACTTCGGCCAACACTCCACCCGGCCGGGCCACTTCCCCACCTGTCCGGGCCGCCCCATTTTCGGTGCCAAACGCGTGTTTTCTCCATTTTTGAGGGACCTACTTGCAAATATCACACCCAAACCCTACCCCAACACTATAAATACCCCACTTCTTGAATTTCACACCATCTTACCCCTTTCTCAAGAGTTCTTCACACATTTACACATAGTTGGAGGTTTTTGGCCATATCTTCTTCATCTCTCCACCAATTCATGCAAGGAAGGAGGCAATAGCTTGGGAATTCCATTCCCTACCATAATCTAGACTAAGCCTTCTCTTTCTATTCCTTTTTACTTAGTTATTTCATTTGAAATTTGTAGTTTGGATATGTATTTGAGTAGCTAAACAAATTTGTGGTTCTAAGGCATTGTAGAGATTTGGATTGATGTTTATGAGTAATTTCTTGCTTTAATTGGTGTTTATCTCTTATTTGCATGTTTAATTATCTATTGTAAAGCATGTTGTTAGTGGCTATGATGATTTGCTTGATCCATTGTTAATTGGGGTAAGATCGAGAGATTTATTCCGTTTAATCGTATGCAAGCATGCAACCCGGTATTATTATGAGCTCGAGAGAGGATTAATTATCGGAGAGGGATTTGAATGATCTTAGGAACTATTTTAGGTGGTGTAACATTTGTGAGGTAGAGATACGAGCCTATGTTGCATTGCGCCTTTGGTTAATTAGATCGAGAGATTAATTAATTCTTCTTGTGCGATCACCCTATATGAGATAACCTTAATGGCCATTTAAACGAGATAACTCTCATAAACGGACGTCTAAATACTACAATTGCCTTGGAACCCACCTTTTCTTCTTTGCGTTTTTATCCATTTTACCTTCGTTTTATTGATTTGCATGGTATTTGATCGATTTCGTAGTTACTCTTCATTACTTATTGGTGACACATTGTTAGGTAATCTTAGAGTAATTCACACCACTCAAATTATCGATCACGTCTATTTAGAACTCGACTAGCAAAATACTCTTTTACGCTTAACCTTCTCGTGGGATCGACCTCGTGCTTATCACGCTACAATAGACGCCGTATACTTGCGGTTGTTTATTTAGTGTTGCATAACACGTGAATCAATATGTTCGGCGCCCGAGATATCGACGAAGACGAGGATCTCGAGGTCCGGTCACGAACGCAGTAGATCGTTCGTCGGAGTAGATTCGAGTTATGGAAGAAGAAGTTGTCGACGAAGGCCCGATGAAGGAGATCTAATTAATCTTTTCATTGGCCGGAATATTGTTGAGGCGAAGGAGTTCGGGCTCGTTCGCCGGAGTAGATCGTCTTCTCCGATCTACGCAGAGCCTGAATGCCCCGTCAAGGTGCTCATCTTCTCCGATCTACGCCGCTCGGCATTTTCCCCTATTTCTTCCATTATTTCTTCCTACGCATTTTCCAACTTATTATATATGCTAGAAATATTTTTGGAGTGGAAATTGAGAAAAAAAGATAAATTCGTAGAGTTACAGGTAAGCCCTTCCTTCTCTCTTCTACGGATATGTGCTTTCTCGTTTTCGGTACAGCATCTACTTCATGTATCTCATTCTCTCATCACCTTTCCATTCGAACCTAGAGCGTAAGGTCCCTCTGTTTTTTTCTATTCACAGGGCCTAACCAATGTTTTAATTTTCTGTGCTTCTTTATTCCTATCATTTTGTAAGACAGTTTTGTGTTGGCATACCTTATGCCCTCTTTGATTTGCAATAAATGTTTGATTTGCCCGACCAAAAAAAGAATGTATCTCATTCGTCTCTGAGATGTTTTGAATTTTTTTGTGTCTGAAATAATGGATTTGCTTATTTGATTGTAATTCCAACTCTATCGATCAGAGCTGTAAATTCTGGGTCTGATTTTTTGTTTCTGGAGTTTCTTTTTCTCCAGTCCCACATGTATGAGAACAGAGTTTTTTACTCTATTTTCAAAAAAGCTTTTAATACATTGTTTATTTTTAATTAAAAAAAAAGTTTAAATACGAGAGAGTCGCGTATGGTAGTTAAATGTTGTTCCAATAGTGTTTAATTTTTTCTCAATTAGTTGAATGTTGTTCTTTAGTTTTACATAAATGGACATTGTCGAAGAGCTGGAGAATACACATTTTATTTCATTTTTTATAGGTATATCTAGTCTTGTATGTGAACATTTTTTTTTTATGACTGAGTATGTGAACATTTTAATTAAATGTAATTATATATGTTCAATAATCGTGTCACCGTATTCAATATTTAAGTATATTCAATATATATATCGATATTCAGTGTTCAATATTTAATATATATTTAATTATATTTAATATATATTGATATTCAGTGTTCAATATTCAATATATATATGTCGATATTCAATATTTAATTATGTAAAAAATATAAATTAAAATACTTGATATAATTTGACATAGTGATTATGTATGAGTTATTCATATTATTTTCTAAATCAAATAAATATTTTTATATAAAAAATTTGAATAAAGAAAATTGAACTAAATATTTTTTACTTAAAATTTCGAAAAAAAAATCAATAAAAATCAGTCAGAATTAAAAATAATTTGAATAAAAATTTTAAGTAAAAACTGAATAAAATATAATTAAAAAATTGAATAAAAATAATTCGTTTAGTGAGGGAGAAACAAAATTTAAAACCAATTTTGAATAAAAAAATTTAATAAAAACTAAATTAAAAAAAAACTTGGTAACAGTGGGAATTGATAATGTGAAAAATGAATTGGAGTGGAAATGGTGGAATGAAAGGGATGTAGTTGCAGATTGATGAGACTGATTTCAGCACACACTTGAAGACTCCCCATTGTACTAGAGAAAACTTTGCCCTTTTTTTTACTACATACGGAGTATATGTATTTAATATAATTAAGATCTTTATTTTATTTATATGAGCTCCCACTCTTTAGATTGAAAATACGTACGGAGTACATAATAATATTATAATATATATATATATGAATTTTTTTAATCCGTACATAAACCAAACTAGGGATTTATAATATATTATCTATATGGTCTTTTTTTTAATCCGTAAACTAAATTAAGTTGCGACTTTGTAACCACTAAATCTCTCACTTGGGTGCATGATGATGCATGCACTGAAATATTCTTAGTCAACTAATTAAGAATATGTTTTTTACCTACATTTTATGAACTAGAACATATTATAAGTTTGTTGCACGTCATTGTAGGGTTGCTAAGCTTGAAAAAAATGAACAATCTTGTAAGAATCCATCCTTAAATTTATTAATCTACTAACTAGCATTTATAAAATTCAATAATAATAAAATTAAAGAAGAACGGGTCTTCTCTTAGACAAATAAATTAAGAATGGGCATATATATATATATATATATATTTTTGGTTCGCATAGTCCTACATCACCTGTTCATTTCTTTTTACAGTAAACCCAATAAATTCTAACGGAATCATATTATAAAAAAAATCTAACGAAAATAGGCCTGTTCAACAGGTTTAACTAGAAAAGGACTAAGGAACCAATCCTACGTACTCTCAGTATTACTATATAGCAATGATAAAAATTCATACACTCCAACTCACCAAATTCAAAATTTAATGGCTAAAAACATGGAGCCGCTTCTACCCTTGATTCTGATCCTCAGCCACCTAATCTCAAGTCTCGCCGCCACCGCCGATGACACATACAACATGTTAAAAGGCCGTAACATCACCAAACCCGGATGCCCCACCAAATGCGGCAACATCACCGTACCCTACCCTTTCGGCATCGGCATCGGCATCAACAGCGGCTGCGGCATCAACGAAGATTTCGAACTCAACTGCACCGCCAACCCTCCTCGCCTCTTGAGCGGAAATGTCCAAATCTACAACATCTCCGACCAACATTTGCGCGTCTCCAACTTCGTTGCACAGAGCTGCTACGGCAGAACCGGATCACTAGTCCTCCAAAATCCCGCCTACCTCGACCTCCGCCGTACTCCCTTCACCTTCTCCGATCTGAACAAGTTCACCGTCGTCGGCTGCGACGACTTCGCTCTGGCCCTCGGCAACGGCCACCGGAACTTCTCCAGCAGCTGCGTTTCGCTCTGCGCGAATATCCAAGAAGTGGTCGGCGGTGAATGCTCCGGCATCGGCTGTTGCCAGACATCTTTTCCGACGGGGGCCAAATACTATTTTACTTCCTTGTCTAGTTTCGGTAATCATTCGGATGTGTGGTCGTTTAACCCCTGTAGTTATGCGTTTTACGGAGAATTTACTTTCCGCGGGTTACCCGATATTTCCGACCCGAATTTCATTAAACGGGTTCAGACTACTGCACCCGTCGTGCTTGATTGGGCGATTGGGAATTTGAGTTGTGCTGATGTTGACCGTGACCATCCCTGCAAGGCTAATAGCTTTTGTGTTGATTCGGATACGGGTTTGGGTGGATATCGCTGCACTTGTGAAAACGGGTATGAAGGCAACCCGTATATGGATCCAGGTTGTACAGGTATAATCTTCTCTACATTTTCTCCCACATTTTTTTAAAGCACAGCTACTCACAGTCTCACACCCCAAAATCATACAAGCACACCTTATTTGTTAAATATACCTCTAAAACATTGAAAAATTAATTTAATTACTTAGCACACCCACCTTCCTTCTTCAAAATAAAAAAAATAATACTTTCCCACTTTTCCCTCTTACTATTAATATCCATTACCTTTTAAAAAATCGAAAAAAATTCTTAAAATTTTAAATAAAATCTAAAATATTATTAAAAAATCATTAAATATTAAAAGATATATAAATAAAAAAAATTAATTAAGAAAACAAAATCTTCAAAAAAAAACCCAACTAAATAAAATAAATTAAATCTGAGGAAACTTAAAAAAATCTGTAAAATATTAACAAAATCAACTAAAACTTTAAAAATAATTAAATTAAAAAAATTTATGAAATTAATTTTAAAAAAAATATTTTAAATATATTAAGCCTAATTAAAATCTTAAAAATATTAAATAAATCAAATAAACTTTTAAGATTTATTTTTAAGTTAATTAATTTTTAATATTTAGTTAATTTTTTTAGTATTTTTTACTATATTTTATTTTTTTTCATATTTTTGCTGTTTAATTATTTTTTACTAATATTTATTTGACTTTTAATATTTTCTGGATATTATTATTTTAATTGATTTTCTTAATTATTTATTTATTTTTGAGGATTTAGTTTATTTTAGAAATATTTTTAAGATTTTAATTATTTTTCCAGATTTTGAAAATATCTCGAATTTTAAAATCATGATGTGGATTTTAAGGTATTAGTGGTTTACATCGATTTTGTTTCAAGATTTAAATAATTTTTGTTCAACAATTTTTATACTTTTCAGATCTATTTATTTTTTATTTAATTTTTTAAAAATATAATGTACATTAAAATTCATAATATTTAAAATTTTATAAAAAAATTTAGATTTTAATATAATTTAAGGACAAAAATTGAACATTTGGTTTGAGCCTACAAATTTTTTTGACCAAAATTGTACACTGTAAGATGTATTTTGAAAAATGAAAGTTTAAAGGATTTATTATAGAATCAGACAAACTTATAGAACGGAAATTCTTTATCTCCGCTGCAAATGGATGGCGATATCCAATCAAAATTAAGTGAATTTTGATGATCTACAATACGCGGCAAATTTTTCGCCATAACATAAAAACAACATCATTTTGATTCGATTTGCGACAGAAATGGTCATCACAAAATTTCCTCCATGACATAAAAATTAAATAACATTATTTTGATTCGATTTGCGAAGGAAATGGTTGTCCCATGTCCGACTTTTGAATTTGCAACAAAAAGTTATGTCACAAATTGAGCGGTGGAATTTAATATCGTGACAGGCAAGACGACATGGGAACCGCGTCGATTTGCGACGAAAAATTTTGTCGTAAATTCAAGGGTCGAATTTACGACGGCCATTTTCGTTGCAATTGAATCAAAACAGTGTCGTATGCCTTCCTCGGTGGAATTAAGTTCGTCATAATTTTTATCTCAGCTTGTGATCGATGTCCATCAATTTCATTGCAACTCCAGTTAACTTCGACCATTTGACCAAATCAATTGCGACGAATTGATGTTCGTAGCAAAAAGTGGTCCCATATTGCACTTTTGATTCCAACACAACAACTTCTATGCACCCTCCACTAAAGCTATAATTTGTAATCAAATTGAGTTTCATTTTGCAGATATTGATGAATGTGTGGATTCAAACCTCCACAACTGTGTCAAGATTTGCACCAATACTCTAGGAAGTTACAATTGTCGTTGTCCAAAAGGTGAATTTGGTGATGGCCGTAAGGATAGTAAAGGATGCAATGCTTCAAGCTCTCAAATTTCTGTGATCAAAGTTGCTTTAGGTAATTCATGATTTTATACATGAGACCTAACTTTTAAATTTTTCAATTTATAATGGCATGTTATACATGGTACGTAACATTGAAGAACAATCAAAAGGATGATAATGTGAATTATATTCATTGTCATAATTATATCTTATCTGAACATTGATATTCTTAAAGGTTCTAATTTTTTTCCTTCGATGGTCATGTTACAGGCACCGGATTCGGGCTTTTAGCTGTAATTATTGGTGCAACATGGATATATTTTGGTCTCAAGAAAAGAAAACTAATACAATTAAGAGAGAAATTCTTCAAACAAAATGGTGGTTTTCTGCTGAAACAACAGATCTCATCGAACGAAGGTCCTATGGATTCAACAAAAATATTCACAGCCGAAGAGCTCGAAAAAGCTACAAACAATTATGCAGATTATAGAATCCTTGGTAAAGGCGGATATGGCACTGTTTACAAGGGAATTCTTCCCGACAAGCACATCATTGCAATCAAAAAGTCGAGAGTGATGGATATAAGCCAGATCGAACAATTTATCAATGAAGTTGTCATTCTAACGCAGATCAACCATCGAAATGTTGTTAAACTCTTAGGATGTTGTCTTGAATCCGAGGTCCCAATGTTAGTTTACGAATATGTATCCAACGGGACTCTTTACGAACACATCCACCGTGGGACGAGTTGGTTATCCTGGGAGAATCGATTAAGAATTGCCTCAGAAGCTGCAGGGGCCCTGTCTTATCTTCATTCAGCTGCTTCAATTCCGGTCATTCATAGAGACGTGAAATCGGCTAACATTTTGCTAGATGAATACATCACAACCAAGATTTCAGATTTCGGTGCATCAAGACTAATTTCCCTGGACCAAACTCAAGTGACTACGTTGGTCCAGGGAACATTGGGATACCTGGATCCCGAGTACTTTAACACGAGTCAGTTAACAGAAAAGAGTGATGTTTACAGCTTTGGAGTAGTTCTGATAGAGCTTTTAACAGGTAAAAAGCCCATCGACATGGAAAGGAGACAAGAAGAACGTAATTTGTCTTCGTATTTCATTATTTCGATGAAAGAAAATCGACTTTTCCAAGTGTTGGAATCTCGAGTGGTGAAAGAGGGGTCTTTGGAGCAACTTCAGACGATTGCTGAACTAGCTAAGAGATGCTTGCATTTGAACGGAGAAGATAGACCTACGATGAAAGAAGTGGCGATGGAACTCGAAAGTTTGAGGAAGTTTAACAAACACCCTTGGGCTAATCAACCTGTAATCGATGAAGAATCTGTAGGATTGATGAATGAGACAGCTGGACTTGTTGATCTTTATGCAACTCCGATGGCATCTGGATCCACCGATCTTTACACTATTCCGATCAGTACTTATAACAACACTACAGAAATCTCTGAGCAATACAGCTTGAACAGTGCAGTTTTTTCCCACATGTGAACAACCCTTGTTGAAGAAAATACTATGATTGTGTACGTGTATTATCTTGATGTATTGGGCGCTTTCTTTTACTTGTACTTTTGTTTATTTTGGAAATGTTTTATCATGTTATATTTGTACAAATATGAAGTTTCAAGATTTCAATTCCTTTCTTAGATTGAAAATATTACATTTAAACCCCATAAATAAATGTTGTTCTCCATGCGTAACTATTTCATGTAAGATGAAAATGCCCGGAACTAAATTTATCCAATTATAATTTTATTTAACTGATTGTGTTTAATTAGATTATCAGTCTCTTATATGTTATTCATCTACAATAGTATAATACAAAACTTTACTTAAAATATTATACCACTAATTATCTATAAGTTTCAATTAATGAGTTAAGGGTATAAGGTTTTTTTTTTTAATTATTAGTACATGTAAAAGGATGTTTAATTATGCTAGAGGAAAAATATTTGTTGTTGGAGCACTGTGGACGACATCTTGAGCCTCTGTTCTTTGTGTGAAGATATGTGTTGTTTCAAACTTTGTGTCTCTGTTTTCATTTCGATTCCATTCCATCGTTTTTACAAACTTTTATTGAAGTCGATTATTCGGCTCATTAATTTCATGGTAAGTTTAGGGTTTAGGGTTGAATTCTAGGAATCGGAAAGTCTTTTCGAATGAGGACCCTAAACCAGAAAAGATGTTCGACGAAATTAGAGCCAAGGCTTGGGGTATTTTCTGTCTTCAAAAGGACTGCCCAGCCACGGTCTCCTTTCACGACTGGGGTGCAGACCCGAGAATAGTATGCGAATAATTTGCTAGAGATGGGCTTGATGATCTTGTCATTAGTTTCATTATCACATCATACATGTAACTTGACAATGTAACTGATACTCTCCCTTGTGTACTTCTGGTACTCAAAAGTTTTGATACATTATCCCTTTTTCCTCTCAAAAAAAAAATTCATGGTAAGTTAATTCTTACAGTATTTTTTATTAAATATGATTCTTGAAAAGTATTTAGACGGTTTTCTACCACATGTGTATGGTATAATTCTTAAACTTATGAGAGCTAGCTAATGGGGTCTAAGTTCCAATCCTAGATCCGCCACAGCTTATGATCCTACTCGCAACTTGTTTTAAAGTAAAATAAGGTACAAATGTTAAAGTAGAGCTTCGTCTAAGACGGTCTCATTCAAAACTCCGTTGAAAAGTTACGGGTGAGTTTAACTAAAATGTGTAAAATTTAGTGATGAATAACTGTAAATTTAATTATGATAAAAATTAAAATCTATCCTTATATAATAATTCTAATCCTGCTGACGTCGCTTCTTCAAATATCTCCATTCTCAAATTCTTAAAATTCTAGAATTTTAATTTAATTTTTTTTTCTTTTATTCTCTCTCTTCTTCAACCGTTTCTATTTTCCTCTCTCTCTTCTTCAACTGATTCTATTTTCTTCTCTCTTCTTAACTATTTCTAATTCTTCTCTCTCTTCTTCAATGGTTTAAATATTCTCTCTTTTCTTTTTTATTCATTTTTTAAATTTGAAGTTATATTTCACAACTTTTCTTCGATTTTAATTTTTTAATTTTCTCGCGATTTACAATTATTTTGTTTTACAGTTTTTTTTCAATTCTTCTCTCTCATCTCTCCTCTCTCCCTCTCTCTCTCCATTTATATAGATCTTCTCAATATATTTTTTTTTTTACAAAGTTTTTTTCAATTTTTCTCTCTCCACTCTCTTCCTTTTCTCTCAATCTCCTAAATTTTCTTATACAAATTTCTCTCTCCCTCATTTTTTTCTCCATTCTTTTTATCATTTTCTTTTATAATTTTTTTACAATCCCCACGAAATTAGTGAGTTTTGCACTAGTAAATTAATATTTTGGTGGGAATGGAATCGTTTTGCATGAATACAAAGGGAATATGAAGTCGTCGACGTTGACTGAGGTTAAATATTTTTTATTGAAGTAAACACTTCACTCACAACATGTGCAGTAGGTGGCAACTTAACTTCATCGAAACTTGCCAGGATTTTGACCCGTTCCAAGCCCCTATTATTAAAGACTAAGTCAACTAAACGACAAACTTTTAAAGCATTTGTTTTCTAACATAGCTGCACGGCAAATTACCAACTTGACTTTGGTTTTCAGCCTAAATCAGGTATTCAGGTTCTATAAACATCAATGAAACACGGTGTACAACTGTGCATACAAGCTAGACACTCCCTACTCAAGTCAACTTGTAGAAGGCCAAATGGAAAAGATGAAGAGATCAGACATATATTACACGGTAATATCTCATGAATTGACCCCCCACCTAATAGTCAACCTTGGCCTGCTCATAACCAATATTCCTTACAAATCAACCACACAAAACCGTGTTTAATATTATCTCCCATTTGATTGGTCCACATCTCCATCAGTCTCACTTTTATTATATATTATAATAATGAAATATATCGATCACCAAAACAAAACCAGAATACCAAAATGCCTTTGGCTCAAAGCATGCTGCCTTTGATTCTGATCCTCCTCCTCCTCCTCAGCCTCTTAACCTCAACTCTCGGCGCCACCAACGACACATACAACATCTTAAACGCCACCACCATCGCCAAACATGGTTGCCAGACCAAATGCGGCAACCTGACCGTACCCTACCCGTTCGGCATAGGCATCAACAGCGGCTGCGCCCTAAGCAACTCGTTCGAAATCAACTGCACCGACGCGTTAGAAGACCCTCCCCGAGCCTTGATCGGAGATATCCAATATTTCGACATCTCCGACAGCCATCTGCGGGTCTCCAACGTGGTGGCCCGGAAGTGCTACGACAGAACCGGATCAGTAACCCTTGAAAACACCGCATCCTCCAACATCCAAGGAACAGCCTTCACCTACTCGGAGCTCAACAAGTTCGTTGTCGTCGGCTGCGACGACTTCGCTCTCGTTTTCGGAGACAGCGACCGCAACTTTACCAGCGGCTGCGTTTCCCTCTGCTCCAGTGCCAAAGATGTCATCGACGGTTACTGCTCCGGTATCGGCTGCTGCCAAACGTCTTTACCCAAGGGCTTGAAATACTTTAGCACTAATTTGGGAAGTTTGAATAATCATATCACGGTCTCCTCGTTTGACCCGTGTAGCTATTCGTTTTTCGGGGAGGAGACCCGATTCGAATTCCGTGGGGCGTCGGATCTTTCTGACCCGAATTTCGTGCAGCGGGTTCAGGCTACAGTGCCCATCGTCCTGGATTGGGCCATTGGGAATTTGACTTGTGCACAAGTTGAGAATTCTGGAGACTACGCCTGCAAAGCTAATAGCATTTGTGTTGATTCGGATACGGGTTTGGCCGGGTATCGCTGCGCCTGTCAAAACGGGTATGAACGGAATCCGTACCTTGATCCAGGCTGCACAGGTATAATCTTCTCTCTAAATTACTCTAGTATTATATTTACATGTTTCTTCGATTCGTATTAATTCATCAAATGTTCATGAGACGGTTTTGAGCAACTCAATTAATCCAATTTAGTACTGTTGTAACTTGTAACCAAATTAATTAGGAGACTTGTGTGTTCAATTTTGTAGATATTGATGAATGTTCGAATTCAAATCTGAACAATTGTGACGGCATTTGCATCAACACTCCGGGGAGTTTCAACTGTACTTGTCCAAAGGGATATTCCGGTGATGGCCGAAAGGATGGTAAAGGATGCTATAGAACAAAGTCAGAATTTCCTGTTATTAAGGTTGCATTAGGTAATTTTTATTTCTTCTTATATATCATAATATAACACGCATGCCTTAAAATTACCCGAATATATTTTCACTTTTCTGTATTTTTGCACGTTTTAAAGCACAATAGTATGATAAATGTACGACTTAGAAATATCGAACTAGAACTTGGGAACAATAAGTAGAACAAACAACTAAGTATTCAATTCAATTGTCTTCGTGAGTTTGCGGCAAGTGGGTTGCCTTCCTGGGCCCAGTATAATCAAATTCATCACATGGGCTGGAAGTGGGCCTTGACTTTAGGCTTCAATATATTCTTTCTTTCCTTTTCTTCTTGAATTCAATTATTTTCACTTTCTCGATTTATTCCTTCAATTAAATTCACAATTTATTTGAGACATGTTTTGTTTTAATATTTTCAATTTTTCTTGCAAAGTAAATAAAACACGACATTTCTTCAAATCAAATGCAACGAGTCAATTTAGTGTGAATAATGCAAAAAAATCATATCAATAAGCAAAATAATAACATGAATTTCAAACAATTATCATAAAAAATCTAACTATATAACCTTTCCTTTTTACGATGTTCTTCAATTCTTTCTTTCATATTATGATTTTCCCAACACTTAATTATATATGCAGGTATTAGCTTCGGGTTTTTGGCCTTAGTTATTGCTGCAACTTGGATATATTTTGGTTTCAAGAAAAGAAAATTGATACAACTCAGAGAAAAATTCTTCCAGCAAAACGGTGGTTTTCTACTGAAACAGCAAATATCAACAAATGAAGGTCCAATGGGTTCAACAAAAATATTCACATCTGAAGACCTTGAGAAGGCTACTAACAATTATGCAGATGATCGTATCCTTGGTAGAGGTGGATACGGTACCGTTTACAAAGGGGTTCTACCCGATAAACGCATCGTCGCGATCAAGAAATCGAGAGTGATGGATGAAAGCCAGGTAGAACAATTTATCAACGAAGTTATCATTCTAACACAAATCAATCATCGAAATGTTGTTAAACTTTTGGGATGTTGTCTTGAATCTGAGGTTCCTTTACTAGTATACGAATATGTCTCACACGGGACACTTTTCGAACACATCCACCGTAGGACAAGTTGGTTATCCTGGGAAAATCGATTAAGAATCGCCTCAGAAGCCGCAGGGGCCCTGTCCTATCTTCATTCAGCTGCTGCAATTCCGGTCATTCACAGGGACGTGAAGTCAGCCAATATTTTGGTAGATGAATATATCACGGCCAAAATTTCAGATTTCGGGGCTTCCAGACAAGTTTCCCTTGACCAAACTGAGGTGACAACATTGGTTCAGGGGACACTAGGATACTTGGATCCTGAATACTTCCACACGAGCCAGTTGACAGAAAAAAGTGACGTTTACAGTTTTGGAGTAGTTCTTGCAGAGCTTTTAACAGGTAAAAGACCCATCGACCTGGAAAGGAGCCAAGAACAACGGAACCTAGCAACGTATTTCATCATGGCAATTAAGGAAAATCGTCTTTTTCAAGTGTTGGATCCTCGGGTGGTGAGAGAGGGATCTATGGAGCAACTTCAGGCAGTTGCTCAACTGATAAGAAGGTGTTTGCATTTGAACAGTGAAGATAGGCCTACGATGAAAGAAGTGGCAATGGAACTCGAAGGATTAAGAAAGTTTAACAAACATCCTTGGACTAATCAACCTGTTGTTGAGGAAGAATCTGTTGGATTGATGAATGAGACATCTGGATCCTCTGATCTTTATGATGCTCCAATCACATCTACTGATCTCTACACTGTTCCAATCAATGCTTATAACAGCACTGGAGGATTCTCTGATCAGTATAGCTTATACAGTGATCCAAGTCAGCCAATTTTCCCTCCTGCCAACATCCCTCGTTGATGAAAATGTTATATCATGACTCTCCATTTCTTTTTAATTTATTGTAAAGAAATGTTATGTTTTTTAATTTAATGTTAGTAAGGGTATGTTTTACAGTTGAATTTTAATACAACACTACAAATAAGCCTATGTGTCACTTTCATGAACTCAGTGTTCTTTTATTAGAAGTATCAAAATATACAGAGAAGAGTGAAGATTATTTACACGGTAGTACGTAATATGACATGACTAGTGCTATGCACGTCCCCTGCCTCAATGTCAACGTACCGTCACTATATGATACTACAAATTTAATTGAAATTAATTATCATAAGTCATACCAGTGTTTAATATTAGCCATTTGATAGACTCTTTCCAATTTTCACTTTTATTAATTAACACTAATAAGAACAACTATATATATATATATACTCCGCAAATTAAAGCAATTAGTGATACGTGAAAACATGGTGTCAATACTGCTATCCTTATTAATTCTGATGAGCAGCTTCGTCAGCCGAGTCGCTGCCGCCGACACATACCAAATCTTAAATTCCCCTACAATCACCAAACCGGGTTGCCCCTCCCAATGCGGCAACCTCACCGTACCTTACCCCTTCGGCATAGGCATCGGCAGCGGCTGCGGCATCAGCGAGCTGTTCGAATTCAACTGCACCGCAGCCTATGAAGACCCTCCACGAGCCTTGATCGGAACTGTCCAAATCTTCAACGTCTCCGACCAACATATGCGCATCACCAACGTCATCGCCCGGAGGTGCTACGACGACACCGGCTCAGTATCCCTCAATCGCGACGCCTCCTCAAGCACCGCCGGCACTACTTTCAGCTACTCGGAGCTGAACAAGTTCACCGTCGTCGGCTGCGATGACTTCGCTCTGGTCAGGGGCACCGGCTCCCGGATTTTCACCAGCGGCTGCCTTTCGATCTGCATTAATGCCGAAGATGTGATCAGTGGAAACTGCTCCGGTAGCGGCTGTTGCCAAACAAGTTTGCCCAAGGGGTTGAATAGTTATTTTACTGGGTTGTCTAGTTTTTTCAGCCATGCGAACGCGTCCTTTAACCCGTGTGGTCATGCGTTTTTCGGAGAGGAGGACCGATTCGTTTTCCGCGGCTTGTCGGACCTTTCCGACCCGGATTTCATGCAGCGGGTTCAGGATACGGTACCCGTCGTACTAGACTGGGCGATTGGTAATTCCACTTGTGCGGAAGTTGAGAGTTCGGGAGATTATGCATGCAAGGGTAATAGCTTTTGTGTTGATACGGATACGGGTTTCCAGGGGTATCGCTGCACATGTAAAATCGGGTTTCAAGGCAACCCCTATCTGGATCCAGGCTGCACAGGTAAATATTACTCCCTCCGTCCAATTTTATTAGACATACTATCATTTTTATAGTGATGTGATAATGCAAGTTCTAGTTGTTATTCATCACGTGCTCACGAGTCGATTTTGGGTTAATTAAACCCAACTCAAGTTTGATTTAATCGAATTTTGAGATTCTTTCATCTCAAACTACTCATTTGCAAGTCATTCCGTAAAGAAATTGAGACGCCCTTGTGCTCGATTTTGTAGATATTGATGAATGTTCGGATCCAAACCTCAACAATTGTGATAAGATTTGCATTAATACTCCGGGAAGTTACAATTGTTCTTGTCCAGAAGGATATTCTGGTGATGGCCGAAAGGATAGTAAAGGGTGTATCGTTATAAGCTCTCAATTTCCCGTGATCAAGGTTGCTTTAGGTAATTCTTATCTAATATATGATCCTTCTTAAAATATTCAAATCACATGACACCAAAATTTTCTTTAATAATATTCATTTTCAATTCATTTGTGCATTTTTCTAATCATTGTATATATATACAGGGGCTGGATTCGGATTTTTGGGCTTAATTATTACTGTAACTTGGATATATTTTGTTCTCAAGAAAAGAGCACTACTACAGTTAAGAGAGAAATTATTTCAACAAAATGGTGGTTATCTACTAAAACAACAAATTTCAACGAATGAAGGTCCAATGGATTCAACAAAAATATTTACAGCTGAAGAGCTCGAAAAAGCCACTAACAATTATGCAGATGATAGGATCCTTGGTAAAGGTGGATACGGCATCGTTTACAAAGGAGTTCTCCCAGATAAACGCATCGTTGCTATCAAGAAATCGAGAGTGATGGAAGAAAGCCAAATAGAGCAATTCATCAACGAAGTTGTCATTCTTACACAAATCAATCATAGAAATGTTGTTAAACTCTTAGGATGTTGTCTCGAATCTGAGGTTCCTTTACTAGTGTACGAATATGTCTCTCATGGGACACTTTTCGAACACATCCACAGTGGAACGAGTTGGTTATCTTGGGAGAATCGATTAAGAATCGCGTCAGAAGCTGCAGGGGCTTTATCCTATCTTCACTCAGCTGCTGCAATTCCGGTCATTCATAGGGACGTGAAATCGGCCAACATTTTAGTAAACGAACATATTACAGCCAAGATTTCAGATTTTGGAGCGTCTAGACTAATTGCTCTAGACCAAACAGAAGTGACAACATTGGTCCAGGGGACACTTGGATACCTGGATCCTGAATACTTTCACACGAGCCTATTAACAGAAAAGAGCGATGTTTACAGTTTTGGAGTAGTTCTTGCAGAGCTTTTAACGGGTAAGAGACCCATCGACATGGAAAGGAGCCAGGACCAACGAAATTTGACAATTTATTTTGTCATGGCAATGAAAGAAAAACGACTTTTTCAGGTGTTGGAGCCTCGGGTGGTGAGAGAGGGATCTCTAGAGCAGATCCAAGCGGTTGCCGAACTAATAAAGAGATGTTTGCATTTGAACGGAGAGGATAGGCCTACGATGAAAGAAGTAGCCATGGAACTGGAAGGTCTAAGAAAGTTTAACAAACATCCTTGGGCTAATCGACCCGTTATTGAAGAAGAATCTGTTGGATTAATGAATGAAACTGCGTCTGAATCGATTGATCTTTATGCAACTTCAATCACATCCACGGATCTTTACACTGTTCAGTTCGATGGTCATGACAACATTACAGAATTTCCTGAGCAATACAGTTTGAATAATGATTCAAGTCAAACAATTTTTCCAAATGCCAACAATCCACGTTGATCGATGAAGGTGATTATGCCCAAATTCTTCATGTTTATATTTGAGCTTTTTTTTTTTTTATGGGAGATGTTGTTTCAGGTTTTGCTTTTCTTTTTCTTTTATTTTTTAATTCAAGTAATTATGATTTTGATCATTGTTTTCAAAGAGTGATTTTCCCTCGCAGTTTGATATTTGTATTTTATCATGCGTATTTGGTATATCCTAACATGTATATATGTGTGTTGATAATATATAGGAGTATTACTCAATTATATTTCAACATTTATTTAGTAAAATAAAATACGACATATTAGTCGATATATTATACGTACAGTATTTAATAAAATATCGATATTTTATGCGCAATGAAATGGAGGCTAAATATGATGCTAAAAATTATTAGGTAAAGTCTAGTATGCACTCGAGTGCATGTTGTGCACCCTAGTCTAAAAAAAAATGTATGTTATTAAACTGAAAAGTACAACACAATATTACTAAGTGTAAGTCACTATGGCTAAAAATATTAATTGAAAAGTGCAACACCGTTTACCAAAAAGTGTAAGTCAGTAAAACTGAAAAGTGCAACATGGATTAGGGTACACAACATGCACTCGAGTCCATAGCAGACCAACCCAAATTATTAATTAACTTTCACAAAGACGCTTGCCTATAAGATATGGAGTTTCAAATGCAAAAAAAAAAGTATATTTAAAACAAGCTAGGGAACAAATAACTTTTATATATATATATATATATATATATACACATACATTAAGGAAATGAGATATTTACCAAAAAAATTAAAATTTGTAGAGAACTATCATATATATATTCATATCTTGATATATATACACATACATTAAGGAAATGAGATATTTACCAAAAAAATTAAAATTTGTAGAGAACTATCATATATATATTCATATCTTGCTAGCTATCGTATATTATATGACTATAAATAGTTGGTACAAAAAAATAAGTAAAATATAGTAGCTAATTCACAATGTGAGTTGAAATTTGTACTAGAACGTAAATAATCTCATTCACAATTAATGTGAGTTGATTTTGTATTGCTAGGTAATTTTAAAAAGGAATTGTGCTAGAGAGTTAATGTGAGTTGAAATTTGTACTAGAAAGTAAATAATCTCATTCACAATTAAATTGAAAGATATGCATTGCTCGTAAAGAGCAGACACAGTTCTTTCACCGCCAATTTTATGGTTGAATAAATGCAAACGCTTTCATTTCTATTAGGAATTAATATACAAAATTAATTTTTAACCTCTCTACAAATTCGAATTTTTAGAAATAATGATTAATACATAATAATGAATTACTTAATGTTTATAATTATGACTATGAGTCAAATGACTCAAAATTTGTTCTAAGGTTATTTATTAAAAAAAAAAAAAAAGTACAACTCAGGCTAGCGGGCTGGCCCGATTTAACCCGCGGGCTAACTGGTCCGGATCAAAAAAGCTTGAATTTCAAAATTTGTTCTAAGGTTATTTATTACAAAAAAAAAAAAAAAAAGTACAACTCGGGCTAGCGGGCTGGCCCGGTTTAACCCGCGGGCTAACTGGTCCGGATCAAAAAAGCCCGGTTTAACCCGCGGGCTAACTGGTCCGAATCAAAAAAGCTTGAATTTAAACGGGTCTATGATATTCATGAACCCTAACCCTACATGGATAAAAAAAGCTTGAATTTAAACGGGTCTATGATATTCATGAACCCTAACCCTACATTTTTCAGGGGTTTTTTCAACCCTAACCCTACATTTTTCAGGGTTTTTTTCAGGGTTAAACGGGTCACCGCCAGTTCCCATCAGGCCCATTTTATAATGTTTTCCTCATTTTTTTTCATCCTTATTCGATGTGGGACATAAAATTTTATGTTTGTTTGTATAACACTACTACATTTATAATACTTTTTCCCATACTTCTTCTACTCTTTCGATGTGGGACATAATGAAGTTCATATTTATAATATTTTCCTCTCATTTTTTTCCACTCTTATTCGATGTGGGACATAAAATTTTAAGTTTATTTGTATAACGTGTGGGATAAAAAAAAATTATATATTTTTTGTTTGCTCTCATATTTCTTTTACTTCATATTAGACATGGGACATAAATCTCATATATATATATTTTTTTACTAACATTGTTTTTATATTATTTTCATCTCATATTTTTCTACTATTTATTCTGATTGGGGATAAAAATCTCATGTTTATTTGTCATTCTTTTATAACTTCTTGACATTTGAATTAAAATTATTAATAATGAATTCCATTATTTTAAATAATAAAAAATTATTATTTCAATAATATTCTAAACAAAAAATATAATTATAAATGCCTTAAAATATTGTTCAGTCCTTTTGCTATAAATATTTTAAGTTAATAATTATTATTTTAATATATTTTTTTATAAATGCATATATATATATATTATATATATTTTAATGTAACAAAGAATATTAAAAAATATATGAAATTATTTTATTGATTGAACCGTGAATCGATGCCTAGCTTATCCGGTTTGATCTCCTACTCGATTATGAAAACATTGATTTTAAGGAGTAAGGTCACTATGGAATGATATTAATTCATTTTCAATTCAATCAATCCAAAGAAGGTAAGTATAAGCATGCATATCTACCTGGTAAACAACATACAATGCAAAATAGCATCAAATATTATTTCAATCCCTCCTAATAGTTAAACTTAATTAAAATATATCTTTTCGCTTTCAAGTATTATTTTACTACATGATCAAATTAAAATATTGTCACTACAAGTTCAAAAATATTATGAACACTTAATTTTTTGAGCGAATTCTTCAAAATACTTTTGACATGCAGTAGTACACTTTTGGTTTTGTAGTGTGATAATACATTGACCTTATAGTAATAATATATTTGTTATGTAATAAATCACCTTCTTGCGATCCGCGAATTTTTTTGAACGACCCGAATCTATACTTTTGACCAATTTTTTTTTTTTAAAATATCTTAAATCTTAGTTATACATATTTTATGTTTAAAATATTTCACACAAGTGTGTTACTCTTAATTAATCTATTTTTAAAGTTCATAATAAAATAGATGATGTGCTTAATTTCTATTAATTGATTAATCCATAATATTTTCTAAAGCCAAAGTATTTTGAAGCTTTTTGGCTAAATCAAATATTACGTGGTAAAGATATACTCCTTTCTGTTCATTTTATAAGTCGTTTTAACTTTTCGTTTTCTTTGCAAAATATAAGTCGCTTTGCACTTTTCAATGCAAATTTATTGTATTTATTCCAAATTTACCTTTAAGATCAATAAATATTTACATACATGTATTTTTTTTAATGAAAATTATAAACATTGATTAAGGGTAAAATGAGAAGTCAATTTTTTTCTTAATATTTGTGCATGAGCTTAGGATGACATATATTTTGAATAGAAGGGAGTTTATGTTTTCATTTCAAAATCTCTTACTGTTTGTTTTGAAATTTAAAATTTTAATTTGGGATTTTAAAATTTAATCTTAATTATTATAGTTTAAAATTTTAGAATTATAATTTCTAAAATCTTACCCTACAAATACTTATAAAGTCTATAATATAAAATTCAATCATACTCTATTAATTAAATCTCAAAACAAATACTCTCTCTGTTTTTTTATTAAGTGTCAGTTTGTCTTTTTTAATATTTTCAAAGTAAGTGTCATTCTACACATTTTTTTTTTAATTTTGACAATTTTATCCTTATACATTATACTCCCTCCATTTTTTTTACCTTAATTTAAACTTTCATTAATGAAGAGTAAAATGGTTCATGATTATATATCTTAATTTGTTGAAAATTGTTAAAATGACACTTATTTAAAAGTGAAAGTGAGTATAAAACATACAAGTGGTCATTAAAATTTTAAAATTCACTAAATATTAAAATTCAAATTTCAAAATCTCAAAACAAACATACCATACTGATTAGTGTGAAAATTGCTTGAAATTCATGTGTATATTTTGTATAATTTTATAGAATTTCTTGCATTATTTACACTAAATTGACTAATTGCACTTTATTTGGAGAAAGGGTGTTGTTTTCTATTTTTATAGGAAAAATGAGCATTTTTAGAGTAAAACACATCTCAAATAATATTGGGGAGTCAATCGAAGGAAGAAATCGAGAAGGAGTCGAAACGAGAAAAGATTGGAAGATAAATTAGTATGGGCTTGACTTATATTTTATTGGGCCCATTTAATTATAGTTTTTGAGGCCCATTGCCATTTATTCGAGGTTGGTGAGCCGGCAGCAGAAGCAAACTGGAGTGGCTGTATTAAGAATGTTTGGGCCCAGGCCCATTTGATTTATTTCTGACCATAAGCAGCCCATTCGTGAATTAGGGGGGCACGACGCAGAACAGAGCTCTCCATTGGGGGAGAAATCCTCCTCTCATCCAAACACTTCCACTCAATAGATTAGATAGTTAGCTTGTTCTTTTCATTTCTTAGATAGATTTTAATTTAATGTTCAATTTAATGTAAGCTTTGAAGGATTTCAAGATCTAGAGGTGATATTTTTCTATTATTGCAATTTTAATTTGATAATTTCAATTTCCTACATGTTTTATAGTTTAATTTACATGAGTTTTATTTTAGTTGTTAATTTAGTTATGGACTAGGCTTTTATTGCTTTGGGTGTTGGAACTATGAGGGTAATTAGTGGGTTTATGAATTAATTGCATAATTAACCTATGTCTTGATTTTAATTGTTTCTAGTATTGTGTTTTACATGATTCAATTGATTAATTCACCCTATTAGCTAGCATTGTTGATTTTGTCGACTTCACCGATCGTATTGGGTTGCATGATTAAGAATGTGTGTGTGAGCTTGAATTAATCGATTAGAATTAACATAGTAATTAGCTACACCGACCGGGGGTTGATTGCTTAGATCGACGACACTAGGCACTAGTCGATTAGAGGTCGTCTATTAGATTAGTGAAAGGGCGTCTCATAAGCATTAGTAACCGTGTTGAACGTGTTTATGAGACACTATCTTAGGAGCTTATGGTATTGATTAGATCTTATAATTGCTAATTAATGCACGTGTTCACCTAAGCCTCACAAGGGATTGGTCTACACATATATGTGATAGCCTTTAGCATAATTCAAGACATTAGGTTTAATTATTGTGATTAGTTCATTAATTCATTAGTGATCCCACATAAGGAAGACATCTGAAGCAATTCTTCTTTTTCTTATTTGAAATTTGCTTTATCCTCCCATTTAGCTTCTATAACACCATTTTGGCTTATAGTTTTGGGGCTCCACGCTCTCTCTAGGTCCTTGGACGATAACTACTAGGTCGTATACTCACTCAACTATAACGAACCCATACGCTTGTGGGGATTGTTATTGTTGTACTAAAAAGTGTGCAAAATACGAACCAAGTCAATGGCGCCGCTGCCGGGGATCTAAGCGAGTGTTATTTGTGAAACTTAGAGTTTGTTGAGTGTTATTGATAGTAGCATTTCTTTTTCGTTATTTTGTTTTTCGTTTCTCTTTGTGGGCTTTGATACTTGTTTTTGTGTAGGTGTGAACTTCATCGCCTCGATGGATGGATACAACCAATACCAATGGAATCAATGCTATGATCAAAATGGTATGGTTTATCCTCCACAACATTGAGATATGAGCTACGATGGTTGGAGGAACTTTGATTATAATTATCAAATGCAACAAGTTCCCTCCTATTATCGAGATTGGAAGAATGAAGAAGCACCACCTCCCCCTTCTCAAGGATATTATCCTTATCCTTACCCAACTCAACCACAAGCCTACTTCCCACCACCTCCACCACATCAATACCTTCCACCGCAACACCCTTATCCTCCATATCCATATCCTCCCCCACCACCGGAAGAGTTGTATCGTCCACCTCCTCCTCCACCTATGGAGGAACCTTGGTTTGACAATTATCAAATGCAACAAGTTCCTTCTCCTTATCAATCTCAAGAGTGGGAAAGCAATGCTCATTCGCCACCAAACAATGAAGAAAGTGATACTACAAAAGTGCTTCTTGCACTATTGTTGAAAAAGTTGGATGCAAGTGAAAAAAGGTTGGAGGCAAGTGAGAAGAAATTCGAAGCAACCGACTCCATCCTTGCTCAACTTGTTAGTAATCAAAATTCGATGGAATTTCAACTTGGACAAATTGGCCATTGCCGTGAAAAAAATGCAAGAAGAGGAGAACTCAAGTGAGGAGAGTGAAGATGCCAAGCTCATTGTCAAAGGAGATGAAGATAAATGTCCTTTAATGGATATGAGCAACAAGGAACATGAAAATCAAGAAGCGTCAAAAGACGAGTTGAAGAGCGAAATGAGCATTCCTAAACTTTTAAACTCTTCAATTTATTCTTCATTTGATATTAATGCTTCTATTGATTTCATTTTACCTCTTGATCATTTTTATTCAAAAAAAAGAGCTTGAAAAAGAAAGTGACAATATCCAATGGACAATTGTTCATAGCAACAATGTTTAACCATTTATCCTTTTGAGCCTTTGATATCCAAATCTAGTGGAGAATAAAAAGAAAGTGGTAAAACATGTGCTTTAGTGCATTTGGTTTGAAGAGAAAAATTGGCAAGGTTGTGAAAAGAAAGAAAAAGATGGAAGTGAATAGAAAAATTGAGAAAGAAAAGAGGGACAATGAGCCCCAAGAGCTTGAAAAGAAAATAACTTGGCTAGAAAAAGATGAGGAGATGAATGCATTTGAGGAACTTATATGAAACGTGAGAATGAAGGTTGTAAACCTTAAGAGCACGAGCTTGAATTGTTGAATAACAACTTTCGTTCTCCACTAGACGAGTCACTTCTTCCATATTCATCATACCCCGTCCAAAGAGCCAATGTTACGTCCTTGGTTAAGACCTATTGATCTCATAGTTGAACATGTTTGTGGTGGAAAGATGGTAGGGCTTGGGCAAGCTTATGGAAAAGTGCAATGCATGATTTGATTGATGAGTGCTTATTGTCCTTAATTTGTTTGAGTGTTTGAGAGAAACACTATATCTTGTGAGTTGAACTTGAACATTTTGATATTGTCATCACCATCACTTGTTGTGGTATGTTGAGCATGTGTGGGTAATTAGTTGGATTTTCAATAGTGAACTTGTCATCATTTTGAGAATGTATGGAAAAAGAATTCATTTCATGTCATTTGATACGTGAGATCTTTCATTGATCATCTATTTGCAATCGTACAACCTCTTGTTTTAATTCTTTTGTTATTCGGGGACGAGCAGCAATGTAAGTTTGGGGGGTGATTCGGTTGTAAATTGCATAAGATTTCATGTGTTTTAGTGATAAACTTTGAGGGATTTTCATGCATTTTCACACTAATATGCTTGATTTGATTGAGAAAGATGTTTGAGCTCGTTTTGTAGGAATACGATGTGAATTAGGCATTAAAATCGTAAAAATGAGTGTCCAATCATCATTTTCACTCACTGAATTGAAGAGAGGATTGCACCATTGGATTCGTCTCGAAAAATGGAGTGGAATGGAAAAAAGAATCAAGTGACATACCCATCATTTTCATCATTCTTAAATGATCGATTAAGTTAATTCGTGTATGAGGAAACATGCCTTATCTCAATAATTAAAGGTGCGTTTATCCTGCATATATATAAAAAATGGAATGTGAAGTCTTCGTTGACAAAATAATTAATTCATGATTCAAGTAGTAAACTCTCACATGGGCTTGGATCGATGTTGACCCATTCCATAGCCCAATATTAATTTAGGTTTGTTTTTGTGCAATATTTTTTGAATTCCCGGCCGGAGGATTCGCGACGACTTTTCTGCAGCTTATATATATTGCATGTGCAAGCGCCACCCATTTAAGATTATTAAATTTTATCTGCAAATTTTCTGATACGATTCATTTCATCAATTTATGAATAAGACGGGTGTTATCTGATTATTATTATTATTATTATTATTATTATTCTGAGTTTGTTTTCATGTTTATTTTCACAGGGACTTTTATTTTCATCTAATTTGATTGCATATGACTGTCCCAAATTCGAAAAAGTACGTACGAGCATCTTGAAATCTCGTGAAATTAATTATTCTAAAATTAACATGTCAAAAAATTTTAAGGGAGAATTATTTGTTAGACGGTTTCTTGTATGACATGGAGTTCACTTTAATATTTATAATTTATACCTAGTTTTATTTTAAAACTTAATTCGAGTGGAGTCGTAAATTCAGACATCATACAATATATAAATTATGAAAACATGTTGCATATAGTATTAGTTTTTATCAATTTTCAATTCCCTTATGTAATAGTATTAGTTTTTATCAATTTTCAATTCCCTTATGTAGGAGTAGAAATTTTGTTTTTACTGCATCACACTTTTCTTTTAAAATATGTTCAAATTATAATACTTCTAATCAATATATATGGTCTGATCGATCACATGCATCTAATATTTCAATTCTAAGCTCCTTATATAATTATTTACGTACATCATTCTCTGTCACGTGACTATTTGCACTATTTTCTTAATAGGGCGTTTCAACAATATTTACACACTCAAAAAAAAAAAACTCACATATTTATAAACACACATTGAAATGATGAAAAGAGTGAAGACCTTTTTACGCGGTAGTAATATGGCATGACTATTGACTAATGACATGCCCCCACCCCAATGTCAACGTACCATATATATATACTACAAATTAATCAATTCCCATAAAGTCATAACCGTGTTTAATATCAGCCATTTGATTGACTCACTCGATCCACCCATATATCTCTCACTTTTAATATTAACAACTAATGTGCATGAAACAATATATATATAAACTCCTAGTCTGCGCAAAACCATATATACACGTAGTATAATTAATCCCAATGATTCGTGAAAGCATGCTGCTGTCACTACTGCTATCCTTGATTCTGATCAGCCGAGTCGTCGCCGCCGCCGTCGACACATACCAAATCTTAAATTCCCCTACAATCACGAAACCCGGTTGCCCCTCCCAATGCGGCAACCTCACCGTACCTTACCCCTTCGGCATAGGCATCGGCAGCGGCTGCGCCATCAACAAGGTGTTCGAACTCAACTGCACCGCCGCCTATGAAGACCCTCCCCGAGCCTTGATGGGAAGTATCCAAATCTTCAACATCTCCGACCAACATATGCGCATCTCCAACGTCATCGCCCGGAGGTGCTACGACGACACCGGTTCAGTAACCCTCAATCGCGACGCCTCCTCAAGCACCATCGGCACTACCTTCAGCTACTCGGAGCTGAACAAGTTCACCGTCGTCGGCTGCGATGACTTCGCTCTAGTCATCGGCTCCGGCGACCGGACTTTCACCAGCGGCTGCCTTTCGATCTGCATGAGTGCCCAAGATGTGATCAGCGGAAACTGCTCCGGCAGCGGCTGCTGCCAAACAAGTTTGCCAAAGGGGCTCAATAGTTATTTTACTTCCTTGTCTACTTATTTTTATCATGCAAACGCGTCCTTCAATCCGTGTAGTCATGCGTTTTTCGGAGAGGGGGACCGATTCGTTTTTCGCGGGTTGTCGGACCTTTCCGACCCGGGTTTCATGCTGCGGGTTCAGGATACGGTACCCGTTGTACTAGATTGGGCGATTGGTAATTCGACTTGTGCGGAAGTTGAGAGTTCCGGAGATTATGCCTGCAAGGGTAATAGCTTCTGTGCTGATGTGGATACGGGTATGGGTGGGTATCGCTGCAACTGTAAAAACGGGTTTCAAGGCAACCCGTATCTGGATCCAGGCTGCACAGGTACGTATATATATATAATCTTCTCCAACCTCTTTATAATTAGCGTAATTGATTGGTTTTCAAAATCAGTAAATACGACTTTATTTAATTAATTGATGGGCCAAAATTAGTACTTCCATTTACACATTTTTCTTCTAAATAAATTTACTAGATTAAAAAAATTGCACTTAATTGATTGATGCCCGAATTTTAATTTGATTTTTAAAAATTAATTAAACAACTTATAAGTATATACTCCCTCCTATTTAAAATATAAGTCGTTTTGACCTTTCGTTTTCTTTGTAAAATATAAGTCGTTTTACACTTTTCAATGCAAATTAATTGCATTTATTCCAAATTTATCCTTATGATCCATAACTATTTACATAAATATTTTTTTTAAATGAAAATTATAAGCATTGATTAAGGGTAAAATGAGAAATCAATTATTTTCTTAATAAGTGTGCATGAGCTTAGGATGACTTATATTTTGGATAGAAGATAGTATTAAATTAGTTAAAATTTTCCTTAAAAATATTTTTTTTTAAAGGAGTAGTAATTATTAATAATAAGTGAAGTCAACTCTTGTTGTTAGTCATCACGTTGATTTAATCGTACACCAATCAATGTTGAGATTCTTTTGTCTCAACTCAACTCCTTTGTCATTTTTTAATGTATAACGAAATTAAGACACCTTGTGCTCGATTTTTGTAGATATTGATGAATGTTCCGACCCAAACCTCAACAATTGTGATAAGATTTGCATTAATACTCTGGGAAGCTACAACTGTTCTTGTCCAGAAGGATATTTTGGTGATGGTCAAAAGGATAATAAAGGATGTATCGTTATAAGCTCTCAATTTCCTGTGATCAAGGTTGCTTTAGGTAATTTTTATTCTTGTCTAATATATGAACCTCCTTATTAAAATACTCAAATCACATATGACACCAATTTTTTCTTTGATAAAATCCATTTGTGCATTTTTCTAACAATTGTATATATTCAGGAGCTGGATTCGGATTTTTGGGCGTAATTATTACTGTAACTTGGATATATTTTGGTCTCAAGAAAAGAAAACTACTACAACTAAGAGACAAATTATTTCAACAAAATGGTGGTTATCTACTAAAACAACAAATTTCATCGAATGAAGGTCCAACGGATTCAACAAAAATATTCACAGCTGAAGAGCTTGAAAATGCCACTAACAATTATGCAGATGATAGAATCTTGGGGAAAGGTGGATACGGCATCGTTTACAAAGGAATTCTTCAAGATAAACGTGTTGTTGCTATCAAGAAATCGAGAGTGATGGAACAAAGTCAAATAGAGCAATTCATCAACGAAGTTGTCATTCTTACACAAGTCAATCATAGAAATGTTGTTAAACTCTTAGGATGTTGTCTTGAATCTGAGGTTCCTTTACTAGTATATGAATATGTTGCTCATGGGACACTTTTCGAACACATTCATCGTGGAACGAGTTGGTTATCTTGGGAGAATCGGTTAAGAATCGCGTCAGAAGCTGCAGGGGCTTTGTCCTATCTTCATTCAGCTGCTGCAATTCCGGTCATTCATAGGGACGTGAAATCAGCCAATATTTTGGTAGACGAACATATTACAGCCAAGATTTCAGATTTTGGAGCTTCTAGACTAATTGCCCTGGACCAAACTGAAGTGACAACGTTGGTCCAGGGGACACTAGGATACCTGGATCCTGAATACTTTCACACGAGCCTTTTAACAGAAAAGAGCGATGTTTACAGTTTCGGAGTAGTTCTTGCAGAGCTTTTAACGGGTAAGAGACCCATCGACATGGAAAGGAGCCAAGACCAACGAAATTTGACAATTTATTTTGTCATGGCAATGAAAGAAAATAGACTTTTTCAGGTGTTGGAGCCCCGGGTGGTGAGAGAGGGGTCTCTGGAGCAGATTCAGTCAGTTGCTGAACTAATAAAGAGATGTTTGCATTTGAACGGAGAAGATAGGCCTACGATGAAAGAAGTGGCCACGGAATTGGAAGGTTTAAGGAAATTTAACAAACATCCTTGGGCTAATCAACTTGTTGTTGAGGAAGAATCTGTTGGATTAATCAATGAAACTGCATCTGAATCGATTGATTTTTATGCAGCTTCAATTACATCCACAGATCTTTACACTGTTCCGATTGATGCATATAACAACGCTGGAGAATTTAATGAGCATACAATTTGAATAGTCGGTCAAATTTCCCACATGCCAACAGCCCATGTTGATGAAGATGAGTATGCCCAAACTCTTGAATCTGTTTATATATGAGCAAATTTTAATTTCTTTTTTAATTTATCCTTGCAAGGAAATGTACGTTATTTCAGGATTTTTTTTTTTTTTTTGGTAATTCAAGTAATTATATTTTGATCATTGTTTGTTAAAATTAAATGGTGATTTTATCTTACAATTTGATATTTATATTTTAGTATGCATGCATATTTCAATGGTATATATTTAAACACTCACGCATAGCATATATGCACATGTGTGTGTGATAATGGTGGTATAGTTGAATTATATTTCAACATTTATTTATTAAAATAAAATACGACATAATATATATATATATTATTATATTCCGTAAAATATGAGATACTAGATGGGCACCCGTATTAACAATTACAATGAGAAGAAGAGAATAAAATAAATAGTGATCATATTTTAAATAAAATGTATGTCTCTCAATTTTTAAGCAATTAGTAACATTAATAAAATTAAATATTTAACTATAATCAATATTGTGATAGTCAATCTTTCTATTTTTTATGAACTCAATACAATTTTTAGATATGAAAAAAAAATCACACAACAATGATGACATGTATAAAAATCAACCAATAAAATCATATTTAACGAATATATAACTCTTTGAAATATTGACATGTCAGTAAAATTAATATAAGAACCACACACAGAATTAATATAAAGACACACATAAGCAGAATTAATTATCATATCCAATTAAAAATAATTAAAAATAACATAAAATTCTATTAAATTACGATTAAAATGTTCAAAAAAATCATGCAATTTTTCACTTGAATTAAACTATTTTTTAAAAAATAAGACATGGGGGTGGAATGATTACCAACGAAATATTGTTCAAATGGATACATGAGACAATTCAATTCACAGATATACAAAACCATGTAATTTAATTATAGATTTTATAAGATTATTACATTTTATCTTTTTAAGTTTATTTTTGCACGATTTTTTTGTACTCCCTCCGTCTCAACTTAACTTTCATATTTACTGTTCACCCACTTTTTAAAAAATATTATAATAAATAGAATTTTGAGATATAATTTTATAAAAAAATAAATAAGTGAGTTAACTTGTGTGTATGTATGTACCATAAAAATAATAACATTAAATATAATATTTTAGATATTATATGAGTAGAGTTTCTAAAAGATCGAAAAAGTAGGTATGAAAGTTAAGCTGGGACGGAGGGAATATCATCATATTGCGCATAAGCCCCGGCCCACTCATTTTATTTAAATATAGATTTTAATTATAAGATTATTAGTACATTTTATCAATTGTAGTAAATTTCATTAATTTATGAATAAGACTGGATTTTATCTGATTATTATTTCAATTTTGTTTTCAGGTATACTTTCATACTTTTTAAGGGATTTTTATTTTCATCTTTGATAGCACATAACTAGGGGTGTGCAGGATTCGGTTTCCAAACCGCTCGTAAATCGTAAACTGAACTATAAATAGTTCTTTTTTTTTTCAAAATTTTAAACCAAATCGTATTTATAAAAATCGTTCGGTTTAAACCCATAATATTTCTGGCGGTTTGATCGGTTTTGACCGAACTGTAGTTTTGCTTATTTTTTTTTTCCTACACAAAATAATTAATAAAAATGTAAAACACAATTTCAATAGAATAGACAAAATGAAATCTCAATAATCTAAAATATAATTCGAATAGACGAAATGTTATTACAAGTTCACAAACTAGTTATTAAAAAATAAATAACCATGTAATTAAAAGAAACAACAAACTTTTATCTTCTTCAAGATTTCAGATGGCTAAATACGGGGTAGTAGTAAATAGAAGAGAATGGGTAGAATTTCTGACTATGAGCAATTGAGCTTGTCGGCTTGTAAAATGTCTTGGGTTTAATAGTTTCGATTTGGTTCGATTTTTTGCGGTTTTTCATTAGTGAAAACCATAAATCAAACCATACTAAAAAAAAAATCAATTCACCGTAAATCGAACCGTAAACCAAAAATCGAACCATATTAAATGGTCTGGTTTGGTTCGATCGGTTTGATCTGCTTGAACCATACTTTGCACACCCTACATATAATTGTCCCAAATTTTTTTTAAAAAAAATAAATATATATATATATATATATTCTTGTATGCATACAATTACATGATGTAATTGAATTACAATTTTGATTTGATTTTAATATTGACATTAAAAATTAAATTAAACAATTAAAAATATATTTATATTACTTAAAATTCAATTGCATATATACATAATAGTTGTCCATCTTAAAATCTAGTGAAATTAATTTATTCTAAAATAACATGTCAAAATTTAAAAGGAGTTTTATTAGTTGACGGTCTGCATCAGATAGAGCTACATTTTAACATTTATATTTTATTTTAAAACTTGAATGGGATAGGGTTATAAATTAACATGTCTAACAATATGTAAGTGAAACGTAACAAAAAAATTTAGTCAATTTTCAATTTCCAGTATCTAATACCAATATTGTCTCCTTGTAATTAACTAATCTTCCCCTTTTTACCGTGTGGCATCACACTATTCTTTTTAAATATGTTCAAATTATTATACTTCTAATAAATATATATATATATGGTCAGGAATCTCACAGTTCGTTTACAAATTATTGTCTCTGGGTCCAACGGTGAGTTTGAATACTGGGCTCTAGCTAATACCGCTCAAGAAATTATTTGGCTAACTCATTAGCTTGAAGAACTTCGTGCTTTGTCACCTGCTCGCCCACTTTTACTCTCCCACAGACAACACTAGCACCCTGTTCTTAAGTCAAAACACGGTTGCATACAAATGTGCTAAACACATAAGCATGACTGTCACTTTATTCGGGAGCTAGCTTGTTGTCTCCAACCGACAAGAAACAAAACATGCATGTTTCGTCCCATCTTCAGATTACAAAATGTGTTTACGAAGAGCCTTTCATGGCCTGCGTTCGAGTTGCTCCATTCTAAGTTTTGTGTTGACCTACACCCTAAGACCCAACTTGAGAGGGGATAATAGAGATTACAACACTGAATCCACGTCAACCCGCGTAGGGATATTATTAAGGAATAGTCAAAACATTCCTTGTATATAGGACATATATTGTTGTATTTACTTTTTGTATTTATCTCTTTCTAAATTTATGTAATTAGGTTACAATGTAATTACTCCTATAAATACAAGTCATTCCCCACTCACCAATTCAACGGTGATCATCTCTCATTGTTCACATGGTATCAGCCTAAACACTGCACCTAAACCCTAACCCTAATTCTCTCCCTCTCTCTTTCTGCCTGCTGCCGCCGCCTTACTTTTTCGAGCTTGTCCCCCTCGACTACCTCTCTTCAATGTGATTCACGTATTCTACAACGCTAGAATAAACGACCGCAAGTATACGGTGTCTATCGTAGAGAAGTAAGTACGAGGTCGATCCCACGAGGAGGTATAGCGTAAAGTGTATTTTGTTAACGGAATTCTATTTAGACGTGATCGATAAAGTGAATGTGGTGAATTACCCTAAGATTGCCTACCAAGTTGTCACGAATAAGCAATAAAGAATAATAACGAATCGATCACTAACACGCAAATAAAAAAAACGAGAAGTAAAACGGATGAAATTCAAGTATGAGAAGGTAGGTTCTAAAGCACATGCAATACTAATGAATCCATCTATGATTAACTATCTACTTAAGTGGTGTTCATCCATCTATGATTAACTATCTACTTAAGTGGTGTTCATGCTTTGTCTATAAGATTGATCACATAATAATGAATTAAAAGTTCTTTCGATCCAAGTAATCCAAAGGAGATATCACACAACTTAGTATCTCTACCTAAATTGCACAATAAAACTCAATCAAGCTCCTAAGATCATCACACATCTTCATAATCATTGTTCATCTTTCAATCTCACAATAAAATTAGGTCAAATGTTTGCAATCAATTAATCAAAATAGATTTCTCAACCTAATTCAACTAACTAGGATTAACACATCATCATTGTACACTAATGACATGCTTTGCAATGAAAATCAAGCATCAAAATAGAATTAAGCCACACAAACACCAAATAAGAAAAACATTAATTCATAAACTTCAACAAGAGTATTTACAAGGCTTTAGAACCAAAAGTGTTCTAGCCACCAACTAGCATAGTCAAATTACAAAATCAATTGAAATAACTAAGTAAAAAGAAAGGGGAAAGAGGAAGCTTAGTCTAGAATGTGGTAGAGAATTGAATTTCCAAGCTATTGCATCCTTTCTTCCTTGATTTGATGGAGAAATGAAGAGGAAATGGCCAAAACACCTCCAAGTATGTGTAACTATGTGTGGAATTTGAGGAATTGGGGGAGAATGTCTTGGGTTTCAAGAATGAGGGCTTATATAGTGTTGGGGTAGGGCTTAAGGATGAAAATTGCACTTAGGTCCTTGGAAATTGGACAAAATATGCAAAAGGCACCGAGAACAGAGGTGACTCGGCCGAGTGGGACAGCTCGGCCGAGTTGGAGTGTTAAAATCGTGGCCAAAATCTTCAGGGCTCGGCCGAGTTGCCCCACTCGGGCGAGTGCAATTGATTCCAGCGTCCAAACTTTGTTCAGCAGCTCGGCCGAGTCAGGAAGCTCGGCCGAGTGGCAAATGGTTCCAGATTCTGCATCCTTCAGTAGCTCGGACGAGTGGTCCAACTCGGCCGAGTTGTCTCTCCAAACTTTTCCTCGCACTCGGCCGGATCAGCTAGCTCGGCCGGATGGAACTTGGTTCCAGAATCTGCCTTGATCAAGGGCTCGGCCGAGTTGGTTGGCTCGGCCGAGTTGCTGGGCACTCCAAATTTATTTCATGCATATCTTTCACCTCGGTTGTCCGATTGACTCGATTCTTTAGGCTATTCCACTCTGTTTTTCGAGACGAATCCAACCGTGCACTCCTCTTCCTGATCCAGTAAAGTATGGTTGGTGGTTTGCTCCAAATTCCATCGTATTTCCTACAAAATCGACAAAACACAACCTTTCTCTCATTTTGGCTCAAATCATCATAATTAAAGCATAAATCAATGAAATCTCATCAAAAACATGCTTCACATGTGGCTCTAAAATGCGTAAATTCTACCCGAATCACAATGGCAGAATCATCAATTCCAATGAATGTTCTCATTCATATGGTCACGGTAAAACTCTCTTCTTCCAACTACCTCCTATGGAAGAAGCAGGTTGTTCCGATGCTTACTAGTGACGATCTTCCTGATTTTTTGGATGGCTCGTCCGCCCCCCTGCCACTACTCACACTACCTTTGCTGCCTGGAAATCGAAGGATCAGAAGGTCCTTGCTCTTCTTCTCTCCTCCCTCACTGAAGAAACTTTGGCCGAGGTCGTTCAATGTGACACGGCCCGCGATACTTGGCTTGCCCTGGAGGATGCCTTCAACCACTCCTCCCAGTCACGCATCACTCAGCTTCGTGAGGAGCTCCTTCTCCTCAAACGTGATTCCCTTCCTGTTGCCGATTATGGTCGACGTTTTAAAGCGTTATGCGACCAACTGGCCGATATTGGTAAGCCAGTCGACAAATCTGACATGTCGCACTGGTTTCTACGGGGCCTGGGCCCCAAATTCAGCGGATTTGCCGACACCAGAATGGCCCTCTCGCCTGTCCCAGGCTTCCGTGACTTTACTGCATCAGGCTATTGCCTTTGAGATCATGAATAAGCCTGATCCAATTGAGCTTGCTCCATCCGCGTTCTTTGCTCGCCCGAATCCACGCGATCATACTGGTGGTCGCCCTTCTGGGCCTCTTCGTGGTGGTCGCGGAGGGCGTAAAGCCTTCGTCCCCCGTTGTCAAATCTGCCGCGGCGAGCACTATGCCAACAAATGCCCTCAACATTTTGTTCGCGGCCCAGCTCCTCGCCAGCCTGCTCGCCCATCTGCCCATCTGTCTGAGGACTCATCCGCCAACCTTGCTCAGACCTTTCACTCGGCCTGCTCCGTCTCCTCGCCGCCCTCCTCGGATTGGTATGTTGATTCTGGAGCCTCGACCCACATGACTCCCAGTACCTCGCACCTGGACTCCTCGGCCCCTTATTCTGGTAATGGTGAGGTTATTGTTGGTAATGGCAATTCCTTACAAATTTCTCATGTTGGTTTGCACTCACTTTCTAAGGATATTGGCCTTCTAGATGTTCTCGTTGTACCTCACATCACCAAGAACCTTTTATCCATTAGCAAGCTCACGTCTGACTTTCCGGTTGATGTTTGCTTCTCTGACAAAACATTTGTTGTTCAGAATCGGGCTACCAAGGAGGTGGTGGCTCAGGGTCGATGTGAGCAGGGGTTGTACGTGTTGGAACGGGCGCTCCCAGCTTTGGTTGCTGCTTTGAAAAAGTCTGGTGTCGTTCGTGCTTCTTTTGATTTATGGCATTCCCGTTTGAGTCATGTACCTTTTGACATTATTAAAGATTTAAATAGATTAGGGCATCTATCTATTAGTTCAATTTTACCAAATCCGAAAACTTGCACCCCTTGCCAATTGGCCAAGAGTAAACGATTATCATTCACTATAAATGAAAAACGTGCATCTGCAGTTCTTGATTTAGTACATTGCGACCTTTGGGGTCCTGCTCCTACTTCTGCTACTTCTGGTTTCCGTTATTATGTTGTGTTCGTGGATGATTTTTCTCGTTTTTCTTGGTTATATCCTCTCCGAGCAAAATCAGATTTCTTCGCAACCTTGGTCGCCTTTCACAAGTATGTGTGCAATCAGTTCTCCTAGACCATCAAAGTTTTTCAGAGTGATGATGGTACAGAGTTTGTCAACAAAGTTGTTCGCAGCTTTATGGCCGAGCACGGCATAGAGCATCGTTTGTCATGCCCCTACACCACTCAGCAGAATGGTCGTGCTGATCGAAAACATCGACACATTAATGAAACTGGGCTCTCTATGTTGTTTCATGCTCGTGCCCCGTCAGAATTTTGGTTTGATGCCTTTGCCACTGCTGTTCATCTCATCAACCGACTTCCGTCGTCAGTTTTGGGCGGCCTATCACCATTTCAGGTCTTATTCAGCACTGTGCCCATTTATGAAAATCTTAAGACATTTGGTTGCCGAGTATTCCCTTATCTTCGAGACTATGCCTCGAACAAACTTTCTCCACGCAGTCGACCATGTATCTTCTTGGGATACAGTAGCCAACATAAGGGTTTTCGGTGCCTTGATCCTGGTTCTTCAAAAACTTTTATTACTCGCCATGCCATATTTGATGAAGAGTGCTTCCCTTTTTCAGGAACTGCTCGGCCCATGCCGACCAGTGAGGTGGTCTCATCCTTTCTGGATGCGGAGTCTGACTCCTCACCTGATCCCTTTCCAGGGCTTGTTCCTCCCCCTGCGACCATCCCTTGCTCGGCATGCTCTTCTGACCCTGGCGAGGAACCCCATCCTTTGCCAGCCCCTATTGCGGGGCCACGTGCTTCCCCTGAACCGGCCGAGCAGCCGCAGCCGACCATTGACGCCCCAGCACGGCAACCACGGTCCACGCACCAAATGATCACGCGGGCAAAATCTGGGATTTTTAAACCTAAGTATCCTCTGAACTTGGCCTCCACTGCCTTGATTAGTGCCCTCACTGCCTCCTCAGAACCCCGTGGTTTCAAATCGGCCGCCAAGTCTCCTGAATGGTTGGCTGCCATGCAGGAGGAAATCGATGCTCTGCAATTAACAAAACTTGGGATCTTGTTCCTCGCCACCGGAATACGAACATTGTTGGTTCAAAATGGGTTTTTCGAACCAAGTACAAGTCTGATGGTTCAATTGAGCGACACAAAGCCAAACTGGTCGCTCAAGGCTTTACCCAAATCCCTGGCACGGATTTTTCTCACACATTCAGTCCCGTTGTTAAGACGACCATTGTTCGGGTTATCTTGGCTCTCTCTGTTCGCTTCAACTGGTCCCTCCATCAGCTCGATGTCAAGAATGCCTTTCTCAATGGCTATCTTCAGAAACCAGTTTTTATGGCCCAACCCCCTGGTTTTGTCGATCCTCGGCTCCCTGATCATGTCTGCAAATTGAAAAATGCATTATATGGTCTCCGCCAAACTCCCTTAGCTTGGTTCCAGCGGTTCAGCTCCTTCTTGCTCGCCATTGGCTTCAAGGAGTGCAAATCTGACTCCTCGCTGTTCTACCTATTTCAAGGCTCCTCGGTTGTCTACCTCCTCTTGTACGTCGATGATATTATTGTCACTGGCAACGACTCGTCTACACTAGCTTGTTTCATTGCTCGGGCGAACAAGGAGTTCGTCCTCAAGGACCTTGGTCGCCTCAACTATTTTCTGGGATTGGAAATCTATTACACCTCTTCTGGGCTGTTCGTCGGGCAGTCCAAATATGCTCGCGAAATTCTTGAGCGAGCAGATCTTCAAGATTCCAAGCCCATTGCCACCCCTTTGGCCGCGAGTGAGACCCTGGTCAGCACTGGTGATCCATTCTCGGATCCGACCCTTTATCGCTCTTTGGTAGGCGCCCTCCAATATCTCACCATCACTCAACCTGATCTATCCTTCTCGGTAAATCATGTCAGTCAGTTTCTCCAGGCGCCGACCAGCGACCACTTCTCGGCCGTGAAGAGGATTCTTCGCTATGTCAAACACACTATCAACTATGGTCTCTCCTTCACTCGTCGCCCAAACTCTTCCGTGGTCGCCTACTCAGATGCCGACTGGGCTCGATGCGTGGAAACTCGTCGTTCTACCTATGGTTATTCAGTCTTCCTAGGTGGGAATTTGGTCTCTTGGAGTGCAAAGAAACAGCCCACAGTAGCTCGCTCCAGTTGTGAATCGGAGTATCGTGCCTTAGCCAACGCAGCTGCCGAGGTCGTTTGGCTCACTTCATTGCTCCGCGAGCTCCGTGTTCCTCTGCCTGCTCGCCCTATTCTCCTCTCCGACAACAATAGTGCCCTCTTTCTGAGCCAGAATCCAGTGGCTCACAAGCGGGCCAAGCACATTGACATCGACTGTCACTTTGTTCGCGAGCTCGTCACCTCCGGAAAGCTGTCCACGCAGTTTGTCCCTACGCATCTCCAGCTCGCCGACATCTTCACAAAAAGTCTTCCTCGCCCGACGTTTGAGTTCCTTCGATCCAAGCTCTGCGTTTTCCCTCATCCCACGCATCGCTTGACGGGGGATATTAAGGAATAGTCAAAACATTCCTTGTATATAGGACATATATTGTTGTATTTACTTTTTGTATTTATCTCTTCCTAAATTTATGTAATTAGGTTACAATGTAATTACTCCTATAAATATAAGTCATTCCCCACTCACCAATTCAACGGTGATCATATCTCATTGTTCACAAATATATTTATCTTCTTTTTTAATATTTCTTGTATCTCTTATATATCTAGCTTGTAAACCACATTAATGTTATATACTCCCTCTTTCTCCAATTTCATTATTCACAATTTTCTTTTTTGATTGTCCAATTTTATTATGCTCGACCTTTTTTATAAATAATATTATTCACACTACTTTATCTTCATCCTCATCTCATCACTTATTTATCCACTTTGTCATTCACTTTATTCATATATAAACAATCATTTTATTTATAAATGAACCCCACAATACCTCGTCATACCCTTAACTTATCTATGAATAAACTAATCAATATTATTCATTAAAACTCGTGCTCGGAGAAAGTGCGCTTTTTAAAATTGGACGGAGGGAGTATATAATGTACAATCTCACGTCACCAGGCGATTGAATAATCCTAGCTTCTCACAAGAACTATCAATAAATACACAAAAATGATGAAAAGATCAGTAGTGAAGACTTTTTACGTACGCGCTAGTAATATATATGGCATGAGTGATATGCACGTCCCTTGCCTGCCTGCCTCAATGTCAACCATGACTATATAATCAGATTCTTTATTTATATATATATATATATATAAAAGTACAAATTTAATCCTCATATATATGTCATAACAGTGTTTAATTAATATTAGCCATTTGATTGACTCCGTCGAATGTCAATCCACGCCCGGCCATCGATATCTCTCACTTTTATTAACACTTATAATATGAACAATATATATTCTGTATTCATTACTACTCTGCAAAGCAAAACTATAATTATATAATTCGGCGTGAAAACATGGTGTCAGTACTGCTATCCTTATTAATTCTGATGAGCAGTTTCGTCAGCCGAGTCGTCGCCGCCGCCGACACATACCAAATCTTAAATTCCCCGACCATCACGAAACCCGGTTGTTCCTCCCAATGCGGCAACCTCACCGTACCTTACCCCTTCGGCATAGGCGTCGGCAGCGGCTGCGGCATCAACAAGCTGTTCGAATTCAACTGCACCGCCGCCTATGAAGACCCTCCCCGAGCCTTGATGGGAAGTATCCAAATCTACAACATCTCCGACCAACATATGCGCATCTCCAACGTAATCGCCCGGAGGTGTTACGATGACGCCCGCTCAGTAACCTTAGAAAATTCAGCCTCCTCCAGCACTGCCGGTACTACCTTCAGCTACTCGGAGCTGAACAAGTTCACCGTCGTCGGCTGCGATGACTTCGCTCTGGTCGACGGCGACGGCGACCGGAAATTCACCAGCGGCTGCCTTACTATCTGCACGAATGCCGAAGATGTGATCGGAGGAAACTGCTCCGGTAGCGGCTGTTGCCAAACAAGTTTGCCCAAGGGGTTGAATAGTTATTTTACTTCCTTGTCTAGTTTTAGCAATCATACGAACGCGTCCACCTTCAACCCCTGTGGTCATGCGTTTTTCGGAGAGGAGGACCGATTCGTTTTTCGCGGGTTGTCGGACCTTTCCGACCCGGGTTTCATGCAGCGGGTTAAGGATACGGTGCCCATCGTACTAGATTGGGCAATTGGTAATTTGACTTGTGCCGATGTTGAGAGTTCCGGAGATTATGCATGCAAGGGTAACAGCTTTTGTGTTGATACGGATACGGGTTTCCAGGGGTATCGCTGCGCCTGTAAAAACGGGTTTCAAGGCAACCCGTATCTGGATCCAGGCTGCACAGGTACGTATATATAATCTTCTCCAACCATATATCCAGTGACGGACCCAAAAATTACAGATTGGGGGGCCCAATTTACATTAATACAAAGACAAAATATTAATATATACAAAAAAATTATTATAAATTTTTCAATACATCTCGTTGTTGAGACTTTAGCCACTATTAGTCATCAAATAAGTAAGAATAAGTTTGGGTGATTTAATAAAGTATAAAATAGATTTTGTGAGGTATAAAAAAAATTAGTAATATGTATTAATAAGAGAAAATGTGGATATAAAATTAATAATAATTTTAAAAATAAAATGATATAATAAATGTATCTATTTTGTGAATTATTTTTAAATTTGAAGTATGCAAGTAATCTGATGAGAATGACGTATAGTCGAGAGGCGGATTGAAGGGCGGTCCAATGGATTAATTGGATTAATCTTTTATTTTGTTGCCTTATTTTTAGGAATATAGATATGCATGAGATATTATTGGTTAGTTTGTTAGTATATTTACATATTTTGTAAAGTAATTAAATCTCTATGAAGACTACCGTATGAGAAGAAAATAATATAATTTATTTTGCAAAATAGTTTGCCGTTTATTACGGATTTATTCGTATTATAATTTTAAAACATAAAAAAATAATATAAATAATTACTGAAAAAAAATATAATATATATATAAAAAAAATTGGTGGGGCCCAGTGACCCCCCTGAGCACTTACTGGGTCCGTCTCTGATATATCTTTATAATTTAATTTTGATTTTGATTGGTACGGTGTGTTAATTAGCGTAAACGACTTTATTTAATTGATGGGCTTGTGCTCGATTTTGTAGATATTGATGAATGTTTAGACCCAAAGCTCAACAATTGTTATAAGATTTGCATCAATACTCCGGGGAGTTTCAATTGTTCGTGTCCAGATGGATATTATGGTGATGCCAAGAAAGATAGTAAAGGATGTATTGTTATAAGCTCTGAGTTTCCCGTGATCAAGGTTGCTTTAGGTAATTCTTATTTTTGTCTAATATATGATCCGCCTTAAAATACTCAAATTACATGTGATCAACTTTTTTTTTTTATGATGTTCTTTTTCAATTCATCTTTTGATCATGTGTATTTTTCCAACAATTGCAAATTCAGGTACTGGATTTGGATTTTTGGGCGTAATTATTGTTGTAACTTGGATATATTTTGGTCTTAAGAAAAGACAACTACTACAACTAAGAGATAAATTCTTCCAACAAAATGGTGGTTTCCTACTAAAACAACAAATTTCATCGAATGAAGGTCCAATGGATTCAACAAAAATATTTACAGCTGAAGAGCTCAAAAAAGCCACTAACAATTATGCAGATGATAGAATCCTTGGTAAAGGTGGATACGGCATCGTTTACAAAGGAGTTCTCCCGGATAAATGCATCGTTGCTATCAAGAAATCGAGAGTGATGGAAGAAAGTCAGATAGAGCAATTCATCAACGAAGTTGTCATTCTTACACAAGTCAATCATAGAAATGTTGTTAAACTCTTAGGATGTTGTCTCGAATCTGAGGTTCCTTTACTTGTATATGAATATGTCTCTCATGGGACGCTTTTCGAACACATTCACCGCGGAACGAGTTGGTTATCTTGGGAGAATCGGTTAAAAATTGCGTCAGAAGCTGCAGGGGCTCTATCATATCTTCATTCAGCTGCTGCAATTCCGGTCATTCATAGGGACGTGAAATCAGCCAATATTTTGGTAGACGAACATATTACAGCCAAGATTTCAGATTTTGGAGCGTCTAGACTAATTGCCCTAGACCAAATTGAAGTCACAACTTTGGTCCAGGGGACACTAGGATACCTGGATCCTGAATACTTTCACACGAGCATGTTAACAGAAAAGAGCGATGTTTACAGTTTCGGAGTAGTTCTTGCAGAGCTTTTAACGGGTAAGAGACCCATCGACATGGAAAGGAGCCAAGACCAAAGAAATTTGACAATTTATTTTGTCATGGCAATGAAAGAAAATAGACTTTTTCAGGTGTTGGAGCCCCGAGTGGTAAGAGAGGGGTCTCTAGAGCAGATCCAGGCAGTTGCTGAACTAATAAAGAGATGCTTGTATTTGAATGGAGTAGACAGGCCTACGATGAAACAAGTGGCGATGGAACTGGAAGGTTTAAGGAAGTTTAACAAACATCCTTGGGCAAATCAACCTGCTATTATAGAAGAAGAATCTGTTGGATTGGTGAATGATACATTTGAATCGAATGATCTTTATTCAACTTCAATTACATCCACAGATCTTTACACTGTTCCAATCGGTGGTTCTAACAGCACTGGAGAATTTTCTGAACAATACAGTTTGAATAATGATTCAACTCAAACAATTTTCCGACATGCCAACAGCCCACGCTGATGGAGATGGTTATGCACTTATGTCTATTGCCTAAATTCTTCAGGTTTATATTTGAGCTTATTTTATTTCAGGTTTTGCATGTATTTTTTATATGAATGACACGTATTTTTTAAATACTCATCTTTCAAGTGTAAAGGGTTCCCGTAGCAATTGATAAATGCCCGATTAAATTATCAAATCACGGAACTAGTTAGCTAATGTAATTTTAGTGTTATACGTCGTTACGTAATTATATTGATAGGACATGGGGTGTGATTACCACTAAATGCAAAGTAAATATTACTCCCTCCGTCCATGAAATGTAGTCTCATTTGCCTCATATTCTTTGTCCACCAAATGTAGTCACATACACTTTATGAAAACTATCACCCTTCAACTCATCACTTAATTACTCAATTTGTCATCAATTTTATTTACAAACAATCATTTTATTCACAATGGACCCCACAATACCCTATAATACCCTTACTTTATCTACTTTTTTTCTTAAAACTTGTGCCCCACCCTAATGTGACTACATTTGGTGGATGGAGGAAGTAATTAATAAAAGCAAGTAAAACGAAGATCAAATAACAAATAGTGAGAAGTAGTGTTCTTCATTACTTGAAAATCGATTAAAGTTTAACTTGGACGTTTAATTCATTGGTTGGTGTACGATAAGAGAAATCACTAATAATGTATCTAATTACGCACCTAAGATCGAGAGAATGAATAGACTCGTTCTTACCCGAATAATCAGACAACAATGGAGTTCTACCTAATCTATCTATTCTCGTCCTTAATCATGTTTTTCCACTTGCATACTAAAGCTCGCGCTCCTATAATCTCTTCACTAATTACCAAAATTTTTACTAAAGTAAATAATGTAAATTAATGGGGTTTCTAATGAATTTATCAAACTATCGTTGTATTAACCAATATATACTCAAATCACATTATCAAAACCCTCACACATACGATCAAACACAAATATCAAATTCTCGTTGTGATAATCATGCATCAACATACAAATTAATAATTGAATCATGCAATTGATCAAATAAATGTCCACTAATCTGATCAATATACACCATCAATATAATCAAACAATCCAAATTAAACTAAAAAAAACAAATTTCACCATAAATCTAAATACTCAAATACAACAAATCTAGTCAATAACTAAATTAACAAAATAAAGCAAATTCATAAAGTATAAATAACAAAGCATAAAATTAAAGAAAGTGTTGCTTTAATTCTCTAATCATAAAATGAAATATTCCCCGTCCCATAATAATTTTCATAGGTAGATGGACACGTATATTAAAAAGTGTAATAATGAGTGGAATTTTGAGGGGTAATTTTGTAAAATTTTATAAAGTAAAGAAATGAATTGAATTTTGTACATGTCTAGAAAAAAAGTAATGATATTTGTATAAAATTGAAGATAGTGTGAGGATGTAGTTTATAAATGATTTTTTTATTTTAAGAGTGTGAAAGTTATTATAGGACATCGTGAAAATGAGAATATAAAAATTATTATGGAAGGAGAGTACTAAATTTAAAATCAACTAAAAAATGAAATTAAACTAATTCTAATGTATTGAGTGAAGTGGGAGTGGGAGGAGGGTTTCCCCGTATGGATGAAAACGGGTCTATGCTTGATTAATTGGAGATATTGAAATGGGCGTAGGCCCATAAGCTATAAAAAAAACCCAGCTGTTTGCTTGATGTTTATTCAGGGTTTGACTATTTACACGTCCATCAGTTTTTCCTTTATACTGTATTTTACTTGGATCTGTTTTTATGCTATTAGCTATTCTGTTGATTCTTTTCCAAACAGGAACCAACAATTTACAAATTTGATTAACCACAGCAGGGGCGGAGCCACAATGGGGCCAGGGGAGTCCAGTGGCTCCCCACCAAATTTTTTTTTTTATATATATACTCCTTTTGTCCCGTAATTATTTACACACTTTTTTTATTGGGACGTCAAACAATTATTTACACATTCTTAATATGAAAACACCCAACAAAATTAATATCCTCCCAACATCATTTTATTTTTAAAATTGTCACTCATTTTTGCATACATTTTATTTTACCCCTCACCAAATCACCCAAAATATTCATACTTTATTCACCAATCACTAAATCCACTTTTCTTAAAAATTGTGACGATCAAACCGTGCAAATAATAGAGTATTGGAACACATTAATGTATTAATTAAAAGGCATTTACAACCGAAGATGAAAGTTAACTTGTTTTTTGAATAAAATGTTTAATTTTGAATCGAACTATCAAAACTTCAAGTCAAAACGTTTTAAATTTTTTTTAATAAAATGTATTAATTAAAAGACATTTAATAAAATGTTTTTTAATTTAATATTTTAGCAATTTTTAAATTGTTTCGCTTAATTTTGAATCAAACTATCAAAACTTCAAAACAAAATGAAAGTTAGCTTGTTCAATTTAATTTAATGAAATGAATTGACTATTTTATCATGTAAAATTTTGATGAGTATAATAAGTACATATTATTTTATTTTTAAAGTAATGATAATCGGGCCCCCCTACCGAAATTTTCTGGCTCCGTCACTGAACCACAGTATTTAGTGAGCGGTGTCAAATCTTTCTATGGATTGCTTCTTTCGCCGTCAAAGTGCCTATGGTACCAGTTCATATTTGGTTACCCGAAGCTCATGTAGAGGCACCTACGGCATGATCCGTCATCTTGGCAGGAATTCCTTTAAAATTGGGAACCTACTGGTTTTTAAGATTTTCAATATCCATGTTTCCCGAAGCGATACTTTGTTCCACTCCTTTCATTTATACTCCAAGCGCGATTGCTATAATATATACTTCCTCGACCACTTAAAGACGGAGAGATGCACTCTCCCGATTTATACACTCCACCTAAAATCAGCCACACCCCCCTTAATTATCTTAAATGCCCTTCTCTTCAAAAAATTCTTATTACTACTCACACCCCCCTCCCAAAACCTATTTTTCCACATAAAACCCTAATTTTCCCTTCATCTCATTTCATTTCCCACACAAAACCCTAACTAGCCGCCGTCACTGCCGTCCCCCGCCAACGCCATCGTGGCCAATGCTCCCGGTCGTCGCTTCCTCTCCCTCTCCACCACCCCCACCGTTTTTCTTTTTCTGCAAGTTTTTTCCCCACCCCCTTCCCCGTCCACACGATGTCGCGGCGCCCATCGTGGCCCATTTTTTTTCCCTTTTTTTCGTCCCGACCGCCCCCCTCCCCCGCCACCCCCCATCCACCGCACCCGCCGCCGAGGCTCTAGCACCCGCCCGCGCCGCGGCCTCCGCCCACGCACCGGTAAGTTTTTTTCTCTTTTTTTTTCCTTTTTTTTTTCTTTTTTTTTTTTTTTAATTCGACCATGTAATGTCGACTGTATACACTCTCGTCGACAAATTGTTGTCGAGGAGAGTGTATTTGGTCGACCTTACATGACCGAATTTTTTTAAAAAAATATTTTTTTTCGACCAATGGTTTTCGACCATATACATTCTCGTCGACAACGATTTGTCGACGGGAGTGTATATGGTCGACACTGGTTGGTCGAAATTTATTAAAAAAAAGTGATTTTTTAAGTATATTTTGAAATTTCTGTATTTATTTTGGTTTGATGGTCGTCGGAAATGGTGTCGGCGACGGTCGGAAGTAGTGGTTTAGGTGAAAGGTGAAAGAAATGACAGCGGGGGGTGCGTTCAGTAGGGAGTGCATCTATTATGCTGAATTTTAATGAAGGATATTTTTGGTTTTTTACCCTATTATTTTATTAATATACTGAAAGGGAGAGTGTATCTCTCCGGAATTGAGGTGTAAATAGTCAAACCCGTTTATTCACGCTTGTGGCCTGCTTCCGGTCAGCATGGGTTTTCTTCTGAAATCGAGTGGGTTGTAAGAATAGTTATTGGGCCTAACAATTAATTATATGGGCCGTGTATAATTTCGACCTTCCTATCTTTTTCCGATTTGACTTCATTCTCGTCTCACTTTTTTAATTGACTTTATAAAATAATTAAGGTGTGTTTTGCTCCAAAAATCCTCATTTTTCCTATAAAAAACTTAGTAAGTCACATATTTTCTCCAAATCAAGTGCAATAAGTTCATTTGATGTAAAAATGCAATGAAATTCTATGAAATTAAACGAATAAAACACATGAATATCGAGCAATTTTTATATTAATCAATGCACCCTAAACATGAAAAGAGGGGTACGTGCACACATTTTTTACCGGTCCGCGCGCTGGGCGCGCATGTAACTCGCCCCATCCCCTGCCCCACTTTGTTATTGGGTTCCTATAACTACACAATCCGCTTAAGTCTATCCAGATTATTGTGCTTTTTTCTTCTCCTCCGTTCTTCATTCTACCTCCAAAATTGAAGTATCCAAATTGCGCAGGATTCTTCAAATTTCTCTCTCTGCAAGAAAAAGGTGAATAGAAATAAGCAAAAGGTTTTTTTTTTTTTAATATCCAAAATTGAAGTATTTCAATAGGCTAGTAACTTGTGTACGAATTCATGTTTTTTCTATATAATAAAGCGAGCAACCTGTTTTTAATATGAATTAGTGTGCACCATATACACTAAATATAAGAGAATAGTCCTTATATTTTATCATGCATATTCCAATTGTAACCCATATATTTATATTCTCACACATATGTATGTTGATCAATGATAATATTATAGTTCAATTATATTTGTTTAGTAAAATAAAACAAGACATATGATGCTAAAAAGTTACGCACGAGTATTAAACTTCACAAAGACCTCAACATTTGGTTGCGATCAACACTCATATGCAGGGGCGGATGCAAGTATAAGCTGGGAGGGCCTTGGCCCCCTCAATTCAATTCCAACTTCTATATATTATAGTATTAGTTAGATATTAGATGTGAAAAATTTTAATTTAAAAACCTTACTTAAGCGTGTTTAAAGTCATAACAAATTATGAATTAAATAGGGGTACTTTATAAAAAAATAAATACTTTAATTGATTCGTTCTAGTAGAAGCTTTCTATTACTTTTGGCACATAAATTATGAAATATGATAGAATAAATAGGTAAAATAATATAATGAGATGTGAGATAGAATAGTCTACTAAAAAAAAGGAAAGAAAAACTTTTATTAGAATTGACGAAAAATGAAATGAGAAGCTTCAATATGTCAAACAAACCTATGATGAAAATCATGTTTATTATTAATGTTGGATTGGGGTGGTATTATTAAGTAATACAATTATTTTTTAAAATTGTGTGAAATATTTATTATTCACGAATTTGGCCCCCCTCTCGAGTCATTCTTGGGTCCGCCCCTGCTCATATGCACTTGAATGTCCCATGCCATCAGACCTAGTCCGTTCCGGTCCAATCTGCCTACATAAATTTTTAAAAAAAAATTTGATAGTGCGAATTTGTAAATCTTAATTAACTTAATAATTTACTTCGAAAAAAAAAGTTTAACTTAATAATTAAGTGAAATTCGTGTATGAGAAAACATTGTTTTCTTACGTTATCTAAAAATTAAAGGTGCGTTTGTCCTGCATGAATATAAAAGTGGAATGTGAAGTCGTCGTTGATAATATAATTAATCCATTATTCAAGTACTCACATGGATCGATGTTGACCCATTCCATAGCCGTACATTGTGCTCGTTGTCTCTAATTAAAGTATTTTTATAACAGCTGTTGTATATTTATGGTTTTTAATTTAATATTCATTTATCAAAAAAAATATATTAATAATATTCATATTGTGTGTGTATCAATTGGTTTTTTTTAATATCAAATTTGAGTAGATATTTAAATCAGTTTCATTGTTCTATCAGATATATATATATATAGAGTATTACACTAGCTAGTCAGATTGTTAATATACTTCCGTACAAAAATTCTTGCTATATCACGTACCAATAAACATCTTTTTATTGTACCTGAAATTCATAGGATAAAAAAAGTCGAAAGTTAAGAATACTATTTTCCAAATTTGAAAATCAACTAATAATAAAATATGGTATAGTAAAGAAAAGAAAAGATGTTTTCCTAACTATTTCAATATATTAATAATTTAATATTTGTTTGAACGGTGGATACTAGTGGTACTTAATTTTAGTTATATCATGTGTGAATAAAGGATAAGACATTAAGACGAGATGGAAGACTTAGAGGGGTGAATATGGCAGGCTCTACATCGTCTCAAAGTCAACCTTCCGTGCAATCAGCAGGTTCATTAACCAATTATTTTACAAATTACTTTTAAAGGGTAATTTTGTAAAACTTTATTAATAAAGTAAAGAAATGAGCATGTCTGATAAAAAATAATGACATTTGTATAAAATTGAGTATATTGTGAGGATGGAGTTTATAAAGGATTTTACTCCCCTGTCCCATGGGAATTTGCACATTTTCCATATATAGATGTTCTATACCAATTTATACACTCCATAAAAGGAAATATTGTCATAACCCTCCCCCTCAAAATATACTCATATTTACTCATATGTATTACTTTTTCACACTCAATCTACCTTTTATTTTACTTTATTCATAAAAGTTTACAAAACTACCCCTCAAAACATCACTTATTACACTTTTTATTTCACATTTATTAAAATGTGTGTATATATTCCTACTCTTCTAAGCAAAACCATATGCAATGATGCGTGAAAACATGCTGTTACTGGTATCCTCGATTCTGATATTCTTCGGCCGAATCGGCGCCACCGACACATACGACATCTTAATAGGCGGCCCTGCAGCCATCACGAAACCCGGCTGCCCCTCCAAATGCGGCAACCTCACCGTACCATACCCATTCGGCGTCAGCGGCTGCGCCATCAACAGCTTGTTCGAACTCAACTGCACCGCCGCCTATGAAGACCCTCCCCGCGCCTTGATCGGAGATATCCAAGTCTACAGCATCTCCGACCAACATATGCGCGTCTCCAACGTCATGGCCCAGAAGTGTTACGACGGCACCGGTTCAGTAACCATAGGAAACCCGGCCTCCTCCAGCACCGTCGGTACTACCTTCAGCTACTCCGATCTCAACAAGCTCACCGTCGTCGGCTGCGACGACTACGCTCTCGTCATGGGCTACGGCGGCCGGAACTTCTCCAGCGCCTGCTTTACCCTCTGCTCGAATGCCGAAGATGTGATCGGCGGTAATTGCTCCGGTATCGGCTGTTGCCAAACAAGTTTGCCTAAGGGGTTGAAGAGTTACTATCTTCTAATGTCTACTACGTTTAAGCACGTGAATGTCGCGTCGTTCAACCCGTGTAGTCATGCGTTTTTCGGAGAGGAGGACCGATTCGAATTCCGTGGGGCGTCGGATCTTTCCGACCCGAATTTCATGCACCGGGTTCAGGCTACGGTGCCCATCGTGCTGGATTGGGCCATTGGGGATTTGACTTGTGCGCAAGTTGAGAGTTCGGGAGATTACGCCTGCAAGGGTAATAGCGTATGTGTGGATACGGATACGGGTATGGGTGGGTATCGCTGCACCTGTATAAACGGGTTTCAAGGCAACCCGTATCTGGATCCAGGCTGCACGGGTAAAATCTTCTCCCACGTCTTTCTAATTTCAGTAGAAGATGTTTGTTTTGGAATTTTGAGAATTATGAAATTCGGATTTCAAAATCCAGTAAGATTTTAAAATCCTAATATTTTAATTTTTATGTTTGTCTTGGAATTTATGTAGAGTATGATTTAACTTTACAGTTATATATATTTATAGATATTTATATAGAATTTGTAGGTATTTATAGAGTTGAATTTTATTGGATTATAGGGTGGTATTTTGAAATCTTAAATCAAAATCTCAAATCCATTCCAAGAAACAAACATCCCCTAGGCGTCTTAGCTTAATCAAATTCAAAATTACTAAATTCATGAGCCAAAATTATATTTTAAAATATATTCTAAGATGCATGGTACATGTGATAGAAGTCAACTTTAGTCTCATAATTTTTATCATTTTTTTAAATGATCTTAAAAAGGTTAAATGTTTTAATTTAGTCCTATTTTTTTGCAATTGTTCTGTTTTGGTCTTAAAAAAAAGGTTAAATGTATCAATTTAGTCTCTTTTTTTTTTTTTTACAATTTATTTGTTTTTTGTCCCAAAAAAGCTAAATGTAATTACAAAAAAATTAGATTAAATTGGTACATTTAACTTTTTGAGACCAAAACAAAATAAATTGTAAAAAAAGTAGAACTACATTGGTATAATTAACTTGTTTTGGACAATTTTAAAAAGGATAAAAATTTATGGGACTAAATTCACTTTAGTTTAACGTGGTTTGAAATTTTAGTATGCTATATATACACATGTTTCTGTTTAACAAATTTGCTAGATTAAAACAATGTTTTTCATCAGGCATATATATATCGTTGGTTGATCGTATACTATTTGTTTATAATAGGTGGCATATATATTTTTTATTTTTTGAGAAAAGTCGTAATTATAAAATAAATAAATAACTTAAATTTTTATTAAGTGCTCATGATCAGTTCATTTTGGGTTAATTTAACCCAACTCAAGTTTGATTTGATTGTAAACTATAAATGTTACATCAACTCAGCTAAATTCAACTCATTTATGCTTAATATCTCTAGCTCTAGTTCATAATGAGTAATCAAATTAATTGTAACACATACATTTTTATTTGATTTTGTAGATATTGATGAATGCTCAGATCCAACCCTCAACAATTGTGACAAAATATGCATCAATACTGCGGGAAGTTTCAATTGTTCTTGTCCAAAAGGATCTTTTGGTGATGGCCGAAAGGACAATAAAGGATGCAATGCTAAGAGTTCTGAGTTTCCAGTAATTAAAGTTGCTTTAGGTAATTTTTTTTTTTTTAATATTTTGTCTAAAATACGTAAATAGCATGAAACATGTTTCAGTCACACACTGACACATATATTATATGATTAGTTGATTTGTGACCCTCCTCGACAAATAAGGTGTAAATACTTAAGTGGAGTTTTGCCTCAACATGAAATTGTCTCACATATTTGACTATCTCACACAAGACCACTCCCTCTTTCTTATTTCACATTAAGATCATGTTTGTTTTTTCCAACAATTGTTATTCATTCAGGTACTGGATTTGGATTTTTGGGCATAATTTTAAGTGCAACTTGGATATATTTTGGTCTCAAGAAAAGAAAGGTATTACAACAAAGACACAAGTTCTTTCAACAAAATGGTGGTTTTCTACTAAGACAACAAATTTCATCAAATGAAGGTCCAATGGATTCAACAAAAATATTCACAGCTGAAGAGCTTGAAAATGCCACTAACAATTATGCAGATGATAGAATCTTGGGAAAAGGTGGATACGGCATCGTTTACAAAGGAATTCTTCAAGATAAACGTGTTGTTGCTATCAAGAAATCGAGAGTGATGGAAGAAAGTCAGATAGAGCAATTCATCAACGAAGTTGTCATTCTTACACAAGTCAATCATAGAAATGTTGTTAAATTATTAGGATGTTGTCTCGAATCTGAGGTTCCTTTACTAGTATATGAATATGTCTCTCACGGGACACTTTTCGAACACATTCACCGTGGAACGAGTTGGTTATCTTGGGAGAATCGGTTAAGAATTGCGTCAGAAGCTGCGGGGGCTCTGTCTTATCTTCATTCAGCTGCTGCAATACCTGTCATCCATAGGGACGTGAAATCAGCCAATATTTTGGTAGACGAACATATTACAGCCAAGATTTCAGATTTTGGAGCGTCTCGACTAATTGCTCTAGATCAAACTGAAGTGACAACGTTGGTCCAGGGGACACTAGGATACCTGGATCCTGAATACTTTCACACGAGCCTATTAACAGAAAAGAGCGACGTTTACAGTTTTGGAGTAGTTCTTGCAGAGCTTTTAACAGGTAAAAGACCCATCGACATGGAAAGGAGCCAAGAACAACGAAATTTGACAATTTATTTTGTCATGGCAATGAAAGAAAATAGACTTTTTCAGGTGTTGGAGCCCCGTGTGGTGAGAGAGGGGTCTCTGGAGCAGATCCAGGCAGTTGCCGAACTAATAAAGAGATGTTTGCATTTAAACGGAGAAGATAGGCCTACGATGAAAGAAGTGGTCACAGAACTGGAAGGTTTAAGAAAGTTTAACAAACATCCTTGGGCTAATCAACCTGTTATTGAAGAAGAATCTGTTGGATTGATGAATGATGTTGCATCTGAATCGACTGATCTTTACACTGTTTCGATTAGTGCTTATAACAACACCAATTAGTTTCTTGAGCAATACCGTTTGAATAATGATGCAAGCCACACAACTTTTCATCATTGATAAAGATGGCTATGCCCAGATTCTTGATGTTATCTCTCTACTTTTTTTTTCTCATGTTGGGTTTTATTTTTGTTGTAACTCAAAAAATTGTGAATTTGATTATAGTCTGTTCAAATGGTGAGTTTTTCTCTCACAGATCGGCATTTATATTCTATCAAGCATATTTCAATTTTATATATTAGTAAAACACATTCGATGTGGTTTCTTAATTTGTTTGATTTTGTATTTTTAATTTTGTTTTAATGAAACTGAAGCAAAACTATGTACTTTAGATTTCTTTTAATGCGAATCATTTCCCATTTGATAATGCATCTTCTACGATATATATCTCAAGTTTGTTTTTATATTGGATTAATATTAACTTACAGCATGTATGATATTTCTGTCAATTTGCAACTTTTACAAAAAAAAAAAAAAAATATTCAATTGCAACTTGCAAGGTATAAAATTATCTGATTGTAACCTAGTACAAATTGTAACTTGTATTTATAGGTGCATCAATTAATTTCGTAGTACAGATGACAGTCGAATAAAAAATTGTGCAAGCTACAAATTAATAAAATGATCAAGTATATGTTGTAAATTGATAAACATAACATGTATATATAGGGTTAAATATCAATTTGCAACTTCTACCATTTTTTAAACTGATTGCAAACTCTTGTAGTTGGTCTAAACTGATTGCAACTCTTGTGACTGATCTTCTCGACTATTTATTTTCTTCATACGAATGAATGAAAGTTTACCTTAAAAAAACTGGTTGCAGCTCGTAAGTATGAGCATTTGATCAATTTATAACCTCTGACATTTTTTATCAGAAATTTTAACTAAATTCATATGATTAATGGATTCTTATCCAAATTTGAATATTTCGGGCCCCGTCGAAAGTGCGCCAAGTACTAATTATAAATAGGCTTAAACCTTGTATGTTGAAAATTAGGCATAAGAAAAAATGGGAAATATGAAGCCAACACAAAATAACCCATATTATAATATGCTTCTGAATGGGTCCGGCAAACACCGGCACCGGATAATTGATACACCTTTCGTTCCTCCTTTTGTTCTTTCTTTCATTCCGTTATTAATTGATTTTTTTTAATGTAAGAATTGTTTATTTATATTAAAAACGATAAAATGAATTTTTAAGAGAAATATAATGAGTAATTTAATTATAAGAAATGCTTGATGAAGTTATTTTTAAATGAGTAAGGAGTTTTTTTTTTTTAAATAAGGAAATATTTCCTTAGTCCCTAAATTTTTTTATATTTTTTTGCATAATTTAAAATAGAAATAATCATCACAATATTTGAAGTCCAGCACATACTCAACTTAACTAATTTATTTACGCAGTAAAAGTTTACAAAATTATTCTCAAGTACTCAAACATAGGGGTGGGAATGGGCTAGGCCTAGGTAGGCTTTACGATAAAAAGTCTGGCCTGTTAAATATTTTTTAGGCCCGAGCCTGGCCCATGGCCTGATATAGGCTTTTTTTTAGGCTTGGCCTGGCCTTTTTAATAAATAGGCCGGCCCGAAAGTCTTTTAAAGGTCTTTTTAGTTCTATTAGTGCATTTAAAAAAAAATCCTCCAACACTTGTATTTCATCAAATCATAAAAAAACCACGAATTGTATTGCTTAATTCTTACTAGTTAGAAATTATACTCCCTTCGTCCAATTTTATTATGTCCACTTCTCCGGGCACGGGTTTTAATGAATATTGATTAGTTTATTCATAAAGTAGATAAATTGAGGGTATGATAGGGTATTGTGGGGTCCACTTAAAAATAAATGATTGTTTATGAATAATGTGAACGGCAAAGTGGATAAATAAGTGATGGCAGGAAGGTGGTTGGACAACCAAAAAAGGAAAGTGAGAATAATGAAATTGGACCGAGGGAGTATATATTAGACACTCTTATTTAAAATGTTTCTATATTTAAGTATAAGTATTAGGTATTTATTATAATTTTATATTATATATATATAATATATTAAATTAATTAAATAGGCCTGTTGGGCTTGAAAGGCCTACGAAAAAACTCAAGTCCGGCCTATTTAACTAAATAGGCTTTCAAAAAAGCTTGAACCTGACTTGTTTATTAAACGAGTCGAGCCGAGCTTTAATAGGCCGAGCCGTAGGCCCCTGTCGGGTAGCCTGACCCATTCCCACCCCTACTCAAACACTTTAATTATTACAATTCTTTTAATTATGGACTAAAAAATCAAGATACCCCACAATTTTTTTGGGAATGGAGGGAGTATTTAAAAATAAAACAATTATGAAATGGAAGGACGCTTAGTTCATTTGGGAGTTGGGACCCACCTCATAAAGAAAATTCGGTTAATCAGCACCATCCATCGACGTCTACTATTGCCGGCCATTTGCCCCGTAACTTCCAAATCTGCACGACGAGCAAGTGGAAGATTCGATTCCCCTTCCCACCTCGAACGACACCGTTCGCAACTCCCAATTCCGATGGCGGAGAAAGGTGAAAAAACAACGAAATCAATTCCGCCGTACATGAAGGCGGTGTCTGGATCCTTCGGCGGCATTGTCGAGGCGTCCTGCTTGCAACCCATTGACGTCATCAAAACCCGCCTCCAGCTGGATCGAACTGGCGCGTACAAGGGTATCATCCACTGCGGCACCACCATCGTCAAGAATGAAGGCGTCCGCGCATTGTGGAAGGGCTTGACTCCTTTCGCTACCCATTTGACGCTGAAATACGCCCTACGGATGGGCTCCAATGCGGTCCTACAGTCGGCGTTAAAGGATCCGAAAACAGGGAAACTTAGTCACCAAGGGAGATTGTTGTCTGGATTTGGTGCGGGGGTGCTCGAAGCTCTTGTTATTGTTACTCCATTTGAGGTTAGTGTTGAAGTTTTACTCTTAAGAAATGATTGACTTTATCTATTTAGGCGCGTTGTTGTTTTTTTGTTTTGTTTTAATAAGTTAGGTGTATTGATCCACTTGTTTTTGCTCAACTGCCGAGATTTTTAAGAAATGTGGTGTTTGTATTGTATGGTTTTTTTTTTACCTAATTGAAGCAGCTGTGAGCTTAATTTCCGTATATGACAGCATGAGCGGAATCGTGAATTCATCTATTTAGCATTGATTGTGTTAATAATTAGTTTATGTGGTCTCAATGGATGTGAATACATATTAGTAGATGGAATAGTTTCCTGAGTCCTTCATAGTGCAACTAGTTTGGAGATATTGTTTTAATGAACACGTAGAATTGATAACTTTATCCTTACTGGTTGTTCATCTATCTTTAATTATACTTGCTTTGCAGTTCATGCAAACCTACTGTGAACACTTCACCTTATTGAGTCTTTGCATATCAATATACTGTGTCAAGAATGCCGTGATCCATATTCCATTGAAAAATTGCTAAGTCTGTTTCTTGTTACTTGTTGTCTGTTCCAACTCATACAGTTTTGTACCAAGCCTTTTCTATTATAAGCTGTTGAGGATCCAAATCCTTAACTACCCATACTTCCCACATATGTAAAAAGGTTGGAAGTTTCATGCTAAGATTGTTATGTTGCCTTCTTTTGATTTCTACTTGTGTAGTTTGTTTTCACATAAGTTGTAAAACACTCGAGGGAAACCATCAGAGCAGTTAAGAAATCAATTTTCATAATGCAGTTTATAGCTCAGTATGTGCGTGATTCCTCTGTAATACATTAAGATAACATCAGCATTACAGCATTGTGTGGGAAAGATTATTGAATTTCTTTCAATGTAGGTGGTGAAAATCAGATTGCAGCAGCAGAAAGGATTAAGTACCGAACTCCTCAAGTACAAGGGACCCGTACACTGTGCTCATATGATCATCCGTGAAGAAGGGTTGTTTGGTTTGTGGGCAGGAGCTACCCCAACTATGATGCGCAATGGAACAAACCAAGCTGCTATGTTTACAGCCAAAAATGCATTTGATGGGCTACTGTGGAATCGGCATGAAGGGGATGGGAAAGTGCTTTTGCCTTGGCAATCTATGTTATCAGGATTCCTTGCAGGAACTGCTGGTCCAATATGCACGGGTCCCTTTGATGTTGTGAAGACTAGGCTTATGGCTCAGAGCAGATCGAGTGGTGAGTTGAAATACACAGGTATGTTTCATGCTATCAAAACTATATATGCAGAAGAAGGAATTCTTGCTCTATGGAAAGGATTATTGCCCCGGTTAATGAGGATCCCACCTGGTCAGGCGATCATGTGGGGTGTGGCTGATCAAATAATTGGCCTTTATGAGAAGCAATACATACACAATGCAGGTGCATAGGCTATACTTTTCTTGAACATTGTAATTTCTTCAAGAAACCGAAATTTTGAGTTGTTAAGAGACATAGAGCCATCAAATATTCATATTAGCTCTCTAAAATTGAAGAGAGAATTAGATCGATCGGTTATTTTTAGCTTTGGACTAACTATTTTTTAGGCTTGAATGTTGTTTTGTATCTTGCATTAAGAATTTGAGCCTCCGGGTGAAAAAGGAAGGGATTGTTGTTGAAGATGTTCACAGCGTTTTTGTGCGGACTGTAATGCAAAGAATTGTATACATTTGAATAGTGTCCATCCCTTGTAGTTTTTTCTTACTTTCTTTTTTGTGGTCTATTGATTTATTGAAATTTTATTAAACTGGATGCGTGACGTCTAACCTCAAACATTGATTGGACCTTGTTCATTTTTATTTACTGTAATATTTAGTTCATCGTTACCGTCATAGATGTCATATTTGTTTTGGCTCAAGTGTCTGTGTGGTCTACTTTTTTCATGTGATTTTAGTTTAGAGAATTATTGCAACAAAATGAGGGGATTTGAAAGATCTCTTCATTTTTCTTTTGGTAAATTTCTTGTAAATTTTGGAGAGAGATAGACACCCGATAAAATAATGGATAGAATTACAAAAGTATTGTACCTACTCAATGTGTTTATCTCTTTTCAAAATTTACCAAAAGAAATGAAGATGATTCATGTCCTAGATCGAGGTTTATCTTGGAAACAGACCCCTATTCTAACGCCCACTATTGATTCAATCCCACAATACAAGTGAAAATGATAAACTTTTCTTATGAAAACAAAATAGATCAAATTTCAATGATATTTAACTTCACATTTGATATCTTCAAATGCAACAAACATGAATTTCATAAAAAAACATGACTCATCTTTACCCCTAATTGTATTTCGAGAATTAAACTTTTGACTTTTAAAGGTCATGTATTGAACTTTTAAATTGTTGCAAAAAGAAAAAAAACTTTGGATAGATTTGCCTATAAAACAAGGGGTATTTTTGTCAATTTGCATTTGATATCATAAACTTTCTTGCCCTTGCAACCCTAAATGGCAGCCTTAATCCGAATTAAAAGCATTTTAGAACATTACTTTGACATTTATTTTTCCATTTCTGTGTTCTTAAAATAAGGGATTTTTCCCCCTCAAAAAAATAAAAAATAAGGGATTTTTATATTTCTAGTTTTTTTTTTTATTGGAGTGATTCTTGAGATTATTTTTCTCTCAATCTTGCCTCGTTTACACACAGGGTGATAAAGAGTGATTGATTTTTATGGTAAACATTTTTAGATCAAATAGTAATGCTCGAGCATAAAAAATATTGGTGTAGTTGGAGAATGCCAAGGCATCACTTGATTGAGGATGGGAAAATTGGGGGAAGGAAATACAATGTGAGAAAGATGGTTGTTCCTCATCATCTTCCTAATCATTATAGTGAAATTACCAACTAAAGCGTGTTTTTCTAGTTAAAAAAATACTCCCCATGAGCTCCGGGCACGGAGATTAAGAAATACTAATATAATAAGTAGATGTATTAGAGGTGATGTGATTGAGAGAGAAAAAAATATAATTAAATGTGGGAGGGAATAGTTAACAAAAAAGGGATGGGGAGCTTTCATTGGGACAGACGAAAAAGAAAAGTTGGGTAGCTTTCTCTGGGACGGAGGGAGCAGTGAGATCGACAATTTTAGTACTCAAGTGAAAATGATAAGTTTAATACTATTATCAATGAAAAATGATTAGGCATATCTAGCCGTTGTGAAGGGCGGCGACATGGCCAAAGAATTGTTAGTCTTCATTCAAAAAATCGATTGTCACTCTCTAAGAGATTGATATTGTCTTCACCTAAAGTGAAAATGGACAATTAAAAAATGTGAGGTAAAAAATGTTAGAAAACAACGAATTTTGGAGTCCTCTAAAGTGGGGCCAAGGACTCTTGTTTTATCTGATCTAATTTGTAGTCTAATTTCTAGGGTGGGAATGAGTTTATATGGATATAATTGGTTTATTTCTATAGTTTTATCCCACAAATTCAAGGAATGAAGAAATGGTTCACAACTTCGAATTAGGGATGTCATTTAGAATTGCATTGGTGGGTACTATGTTATGAGTTATGACAAATTAACTCATCGCATTAGTTGTGAATTATATTGAAGAATTTTTTTTTTTTTTTTTTGTCGACTGTGAATTTATTCAATATATATTTATTTTTTTTGCAATAATTTGAAAGTTTGATACCTATCCCGTAAATGTTGAAAGTGAATGTACTTTGAATTTTCCAATAAAATACATGAAAACTCATTAAATTTAAACCATCCTAAAATGATTCCTTCATGTACTTGTATTAACTCTCAATGTATGTAGTTCTCTGTAAATAGGTGATACATCACCTTCATTTTGTATAATAAAAAAGTTGAATAAAAAAACTATCTCCTTCTCTTTACATTATTTACTTTTTTCATATTTTATATTTCTACCAGTTTCACAATTATTATAAAAATTTTACATTAACAATAATATAGATATAGAGTTGGTTAAGATGAATGTAGATATAGTTTTTTTTAAGAAATTATGAAGATGGAGGTTGGTATGATTATCTACGATGACGTGGGACATTTTGTGACACATCATTCGAAGATTTTTCCAAATAATTATGACGTGGACGAGGGGGAGGTATTGGGTCCACGAGGCTATGTCGTGGATTAAATTGTTGGGCTTTGATAGAATAAATGCAAAATGAATTTGAAATTAGTTTTCAAGGTGTTTGATGGGACCAAAATGATTAATTCAGTGTTCGAAAAACTTTGTTACAAGCTGTAAGCAGCTAGCTACGCATTGTTAGTTTAATAAACTAAGATGCGAATAGTAAAACACATCACTTAGCAAAGTCATTTTCTTCTTCCCATCGTTAGGTCGAGCCTACAAATTTTAAAAAAGGCATTTCTAATATTCATTGTTCGTGCTAATATAATTTAAGAATAAATGAACTACTCCCTAGATCAACTATATTAATTGTTGGTTACACGAAATATGTAAATAAATTCATTAATATATGTATATTGCAATATATTTATCCTTTTATGTATGTAAAGTAGCAGTTTGATTTTTCTATTATACTTTTTGTATTTATATTATTTTTATAAATTTTTAATACGTGTCGTCCTTATCATTTTAAGACTTTAATAATTTTTTAATATGACATATTTCATTTATCAGTGGAATAAAATATGATCAAAATTCAACCTATAATGTCATTCAGTAAAGTAATAGGCTTGTTTAGTTAATTTGTTTATAAACATGTTATTTAAAAAAAAAATTGGTTCAATCCAAAATAACAATTATTTAAGCAAAAAAATATTGTCTAGAAATATAATTAAAATTAATTTTGTGTTATTTGTAATATATGAATTTTATTAATGAAATAATTAATTTCAATTTAGAAAGATTACAATAACAAAAACTAATCTTACATTTAACGTCCTTTACAAGGAAATCTCGAGGAATTTGTAATTAAATATTGGCTAATTATTGTAATATTACCTCCTAGGAGAAAAAATGGAACATTTAAAACATGACATAATTTTACTTGCCTATTTATTATTTTGTAAAATAATGCCCATGCGTATACGTTTACTCCTGGAGTACATAACTAGAACTACTCCAATAGTTAAAATTAATTCATATCTTCAATAAAAATAAATTATCCTAATAAATTAATATTTTAATAAAACAATTAATACTCTATATATAAATTCATTCTGTTTATTTCTCAAAATTAACATCTTAATTGAATATTTATTAGTTATATATAAAGTGAGGTTCATTTGTAATAAAATAATTATTTATGATTAAAATAAATAACAATTTAAGTAAATAAAGAAAGGTGAATATAAAAGAATGTGAATTGTATTACTTTTAAATAAAAAATAAAAAAAATTAAATAATAAAACAGATTGAGTATTATTTAATTTGTTATGCCTATATAAAAAATTGTATTATTCACATTGAATAGTATACTTAATCCATATATCTAAATATAATGTCAATATTAATTTTTGTAAATAAAAATAATTAAAAAAACCGACACCATACAGTTACATTTCTAAAACCGCCGCATTATATAAGCCAACACCTCACCGCCGACCTCAAACCCTACCTTATTTCTTCTCTCCCGCCCGCTCTCTCGATAAACCCTAATTCTACTCACTGAGATTCTGAAATTTCAATTGGTAAGTTCGTGTTATATATGTATTTCTTTTGGAATTGCATCTTCGTACTTTGTTCGATTATCTTTATTGAACCCGTTTTGATTATTTTGTTGGTGCATATATTCTCTGAAGCCGTGAAAAATGTCGGATGAGGAAAGAGAGGAGAAGGAGCTGGATCTCACGTCTCCTGAAGTTGTCACCAAATACAAATCCGCTGCTGAAATTGTCAACAGTAAGATTCCTGCTCTTGATTTTTTTTCGGTTTTATGTTTGGGGGCGTTACTGTCGGTTGCTTTTTAATTTTGGTTTCTGATGTTATAATTGTTATTTTGATGGATGCATGAAATTACCAATTGAACAAATGCAGAGGCATTGCAGTTAGTGTTGTCAGAATGCAAACCAAAGGCAAAGATTGTTGACCTTTGTGAGAAAGGAGATGCTTTCATCAGAGAGTGAGTAAAATCTTACTTAGCAATAATATTACAAGATTAGATTCTTGTATGTGCATCGGTCTAATATTATTTTGTTGGAATAGGCAAACAGGGAACATGTACAAGAATGTGAAGAAGAAGATAGAAAGGGGTGTAGCGTTCCCAACATGTGTCTCAGTGAACAATACGGTCTGCCATAATTCACCATTGGCCAGTGATGAGACTGTTTTGGAAGATGGAGACATAGTAAAAATGTAAAGTTTTGTCAATCTTTTGCTACATTCACATGTTGATTTTTTGAACATTGTATTTGTGTAATGTTTGGACTCTTTGGACATGGGTGTAATGATCTTTATCTACAGTGATATGGGTTGTCACATAGATGGCTTTATTGCGGTTGTTGCACACACCCATGCAATTCAGCAGGGACCAGTCACTGGGAGAGCAGCTGATGTTATCGCTGCTGCTAATACAGCCGCTGAGGTTGCTTTAAGGCTCATCAGGCCCGGTAAAAAGGTATTTTCTTGCTTACTTTTTCCCTTTTGCCTCTCCATGAATTCTATTCATTAAATGTATTTGGTTTGTGGCTTGCTGTGGTTCCAACGGGTATGTTTCTGTAATGTAATGCAGATGAAAGTTAAAATTCTACTTCTGAATTTCAGATCCTTTTGTATGCTCTGTGATTTTTTGGACTCGTATCAATTCCAAGTTTTATTTAAAATGATACCATAACCATATCTTGTATACTGGTACTATTTACTTTGAATTTTACAAAACCTTGTCTCATTTTCATTAGTACTTTTTTACCTTGCCAAAATTTTCTATTACTTTTCCAGTATAGTTTTTATTTATGTATTTACCTATCTTGCTATGTTCAAAGCTGTGAGCTGCTTTTGATTTCAACCTGATTTTCTGTGAGTGTTGTTTGTTGCTTGTATATTTATCATTCAATATATTTCTAGGCCCATGTTGGGGGTGTGAAATACTTTTGCTTGTCTGTTCCCCTATATGATGTGAACACTTCTTTGAGATATATGTGCAATTACAGATGATGTTATTGTCATAGTTACTCTTACAGGGGACTCGTTAATTGTTATTTAACTGAAATGGCAATAGATTGACTATGTGCACATGCATTGGGGTAGACTTTGATTTCAAAAGCTTCAACTGTCACTTCTAAGTTCTAACTGAAATGCTTTTAATAAATATCCATGCTCATTATTTTATTATTTGCTTATGTTGATTAATGATGATGATTATCTAAATGATGATGTTAGTACTTCATCAAATCCTTATATTTTCATCTAGTGGCTAATTTAGCTTCAAAAGAGAGGGTAAACATGATTATCTAAATGATGATGTTAGTCATGGCCCTTGGGTGATGGATAAGGTTGAAAATCAAACCAAGCTATTCGATACTCGATTCGAGATCGTTCGATAAAAGCTCGTTTGAACTCGGTTCGACATAGATATCAAACAAGCTTGAACATATATTTACGTTCGATATGGTCCAAAGCTCGGCTCGAGCTCAAGCTCGATAAGTAAAAAAAGATAAATTTAGTGTAAAAATGTCAAACTACTCGAGCTCGGCTCGTGTTCGGCTCGAATAAAGCTCGTTCAAGCTCGGCTCTTTTAATTATCAAACAAGCTCAAACACTAATTTCAAAGCTCGAAAATATTTCAAACAAGCTTGAACAACATCGTGTTCGGCTCGGCTCGACTCATTTACAGCTCTAGTGATGGATCTTGCGTTTAGTGAAGTTTTTAGTAGTCATAGTTACACTTAGTAGAGACATCATGCTTTCCTTTCTCTTGATGAATTTCTGTAAACAGCTCCTCATTAGCAATTATCTTCTATTGCAATTTGGTATATCTTGTGTTCGAGAATGTGCAATTTTCCCGTTAAGCCTTATTGATATAGGCATCTATTTGCGACTGTATAACAGTGTCAGTCATGTTATTTCCAAAAGCCAGAAAAATTAGTATTTTTATGAACATGCCGGACTTGGTTATTACTTATTAGGTAAAATGACTGAATAATTTGTGGGCGCACGGGGTTGATCATTTAAGTTGAAAGTTTGTATGGGTCATCTTGTTCTTGTTGAGTACACCTGCTTGTGACGATCATTATTTAGTAATTTTTTTATTTTCTGACTACCTGTTTTTTTCCTGATGGTAGAATAAAGATGTCAGTGAGGCAATTCAGAAAGTTGCTGCTGCTTATGACTGCAAGATTGTTGAAGGAGTGCTTAGTCATCAAATGAAACAATTCGTTATCGATGGTAACAAGGTTGTGTTAAGTGTCTCGAGCACTGATACTAGAGTTGATGACGCCGAATTCGAGGAGAACGAGGTTTATGCAATTGACATCGTTACAAGTACTGGTGAAGGCAAGGTAATTATATTGTGGTAGATGTTAAAATCACACTTATCATCTCATTTCTATTGGTAGAGGTTAAATCACACTTATCATCTCATTTATATTTTCTTTTGCTCCAATGTTGTCTCATGTAATTTGCAGCCAAAACTACTTGATGAGAAACAAACAACTATTTACAAGAGGGCTGTTGACAAGAATTACCACCTTAAGATGAAAGCATCCCGGTTCATATTCAGTGAAATAAGCCAGAACTTCCCGATAATGCCATTTTCTGCAAGGTTTGTTGTGTAGTGCAGTTTTCTGGTTCAGTTCAACTGAGGATAATACGAGAATTAAGCGTGTATTATGCAGGGTTTTGGAAGAGAAGCGTGCTCGTTTGGGTCTTGTAGAATGCGTGAACCATGAACTTCTACAGCCATATCCTGTGCTCCACGAGAAGCCTGGTATGAACTCCTTGCAGTCTAAAGAATGCCACTCACCCCCACCCAACTCCTGAGAATCTGTGATTCTATAACCTATTTGCTTTTATTGCAGGGGACCTAGTTGCACATATCAAGTTCACTGTTTTGCTTATGCCAAATGGATCCGACCGGGTCACATCTCACTCACTACAGGAATTGCAACCCACAAAAACAGTAGATGATCCTGAAATCAAAGCCTGGTTGGCATTGGCTACTAAAACGAAAAAGAAGGGCGGAGGGAAAAAGAAGAAAGGTTAGTTTGGAATCAGATTATTACATATGAACTTATAGTTAACTAAAGACGAACCTTAACCTATAGGCAAAAACTTTTATATATAACTAAAGAGTTCATGTGAATCCGTTGCATAGGAGACCTATCCTCATATATGTGTAAATTTTGTTGCTCCAGGTAAGAAAGGGGACAAAGCTGAGGAAGAAACAGCTGATACTGAGATGACGGATGCAGCAGCCTCCCAAGAATGAGTAAATCCTATGTCATGTGTTGTGTACTTTGTTTATGAAATTTTGGCTTGTTCCATTGTATTTCGTTGCTGTTGAGTTGTGAAATGTCAATCCAGACTTTTATTATCATTAGCAGAGCAGATTGCCATTTACTGTACACTGTTTTACTTTATGTATCTTCATTTTGATCTTTAGATAGAAACAGATAGTACTCTAAACTAGAGTTTACTATTCTTGGCCTTGTCTGCACTCTAATATAATTCAAAATGCGACTTAAGTTCATTCTTTTTAATTTTTATACCAAAATATTCCAACTGAAAACGAAATAATTTAAGATTTTGTTAGGGATGAAAATTTTCTAAATTATTTTTATAAAATTGCGAGATCTTTTTATGTTTTGATAGTAGTCATATATATATATTACGTTTCTTGATTAAGTGATGCAGTTAACAAGATGAAATGTTTTGCGTGTGGTTGAAGTGATTTGTTCTTGATTGAGCGATTCTTGTGGATTAGTGAGTAATGTTGGTATATAAAGTGCATTTAGTCTAAAAAATTGTTTAAAATAATTTCTAAAATTATTACTCTTTTGATCAGGGAATGCTTAAAAATATTTTGAGCTACTGTTTTAATATAGTATTTGTATCAATCGTTGAACACAAAATTTAAGAAAAATGTGTAATGACTACAGTGGTGAAGGATTATTTGTAAAATTTAACGTGTAAAGTAAAAACAATTTTGTTTGATTAAGTGTATATGTGAGGAGCTCCAAATAAAAATAATGATATTTTGTTTAAATATTTTTTTTAAAAATTATGAGTCTAGTTGAACTGAAATAGTCTCTTCCACTCTTAGTTATAAAAAATGTATTTGTAATTTAAAAATATTTTGAAGATTTAATTTTTTAGGTGAATTTGTCCGAATATATTTTGGCTAATATATTTTGTCTTATAATAACAATATTTTAGTCTAGTATATTTAAACTTTTGTAATAACATATTTTTTGGCTTTGTAGTTATATATTTTTGGCATTAGAATATTTTATGCTACTACAAAAACTAAAATATTATCCTATTAGAAGATCAAAATAATGTTACAAAAAAGCTAAAATATTGTTACTACAATACTAAAAATGTATTACTAAAGTTTAAAATATTTTGGACACTTAATTTTTTTTTGACAAATTCGTATTTTTGTTAAATTATAGTAATACAAATTTAACTTTATAGTGACAATGTTTGATTTTATAGTAGTAACTAGTGTAAGACCCGCGTACTACGCGGGGTTGAAATAAGTATATTTTATTAATTTTTAATAATTATAATAATTTTTAACTTAATTTAATTTTATATTATAATGTGGGATTTGTAAAGATATGAAAAAGATTTTTTTTTTAAAAGTTGGAGAAGAGAGAGAAATAAGAGAAAGTTATTTAAAAAATAAAATAAAATTATATAATTAAAGAAATTTAGTAGAATTTTATTAGAGTATTTTTTTTAATTCAATTTTCTTTTTTCAATTTTTTTATTCAAAATTATTTAAACTATTTTATTCAGTTTATTTATATTTTATTCCAGTTAGTTACTGGAATTTTTAAATTTGCAATCGTATAAAATTTATATTTGAATATTATTAATGAATTTTATTAGAGTATTTTTTTTTAATTCAATTTTCTTTTTTCAATTTTTTTATTCAAAATTATTTAAACTATTTTATTCAGTTTATTTATATTTTATTCCAGTTAGTTACTCGAATTTTTAAATTTGCAATCGTATAAAATTTATATTTGAATATTATTAATATTAACATTAAATTTGTTTAGATATTATTAATATAAGATTAAAATTAAATTTATTTAGATATTATTAAGATAAGATTAAATTTATTAATTTTATAGACGGATTGTTGGAATTATAAAATATTATTGTTTGTTGGAGCTAAATATCAAAAAGATATTGAAATTAATAGTGTAGATTTAATTAGGAATTTTAATAAATATTACCTCTTTCTAAATTCATTCACTATTACAATTGTATAAAATTTATATTTGAATATTATTAATATTGACACTAAATTTGTTTAGATATTATTAATATAAGATTAAAATTAAATTTATTTAGATATTATTAAGATAAGATTAAATTTATTAATTTTATAGACGGTTGGAATTATAAAATATTATTGTTTGTTGGAGTAATTTTAGGAAAATGATTATCACAATTAAGATGGATTTATTTGATTTAAAAAAAGTAAAAAGATTGAAATATCAAATTTTATATTTATTGTTGGAGTATTTAAATATTATTAAGATAGATAGATAAGATTAAACTTACAGATGGTTGGTTTAAAATTTATATTTGAATATTATTAATATTGACACTAAATTTGTTTAGATATTATTAATATAAGATTAAAATTAAATTTATTTAGATATTATTAAGATAAGATTAAATTTATTAATTTTATAGATGGAATTATAAAATATTATTGTTTGTTGGAGTAATTTTAGGAAAATTATTATCACAATTAAGATGGATTTATTGGATTTAAAAAAAAAGTAAAAAGATTGAAATAACAAATTTTATATTTATTGTTGGAGTATTTAAATATTATTAAGATAGATAGATAAGATTAAATTTATAGATGGTTTGTTGGAATTATAAAATATTATTGTTTGTTGGAGTAATTTTAGGGAAAAAATCAAATCTTATTGTTGAAGTAATTTTAGGATTTTTGAATTTATAAAAAATCAAATTTTATTGTTGGAGTAATTTTAGGAATAAGATTAAAATTAAATTTATTTAGATAAATTTATTTAAATATTATTAAGATAGATTTGGTTGAAATTATAAAATATTTTTTTTTGTTGGAGTAATTTTAGAAAAAAAAATCAAATCTTATTGTTGGAGTAATTTTAGAAATAAGATTAAAATTAAATTTATTTAAATATTATTAAGATAGATTAAATAGAAAAAATATCAAATCTTGTTGGAGTAATTTTAGGAATATAAGATATTATAAATATTATTGTTTGTTGGAGCTAAATATCAAAAAGATATTAAAATAAATAGTGTAGATTTAATTAGAGATTTATAAAAAATCAAATGTGATTGTTGGAGTAATTTTAGGAATAAGATTAAAATTCAATTTATTTAGATAGATTTATTTAAATATTATTAAGATAGATTTGGTTGAATTATAAAATATTATTGTTTGTTGGAGTAATTTTAGGGAAAAATATTAAATTAGTTATTTTAGGAATAAGATTAAAATTAAATTTATTTAGATAAATTTATTTAAATATTATTAAGATAGATTTGGTTGAATTATAAAATATTATTGTTTGTTGGAGTAATTCTAGGGAAAAATATTAAATTAGTTATTTTAGGAATAAGATTAAAATTAAATTTATTTAAATATTATTAAGATAGATTAAATAGAAAAAAAAAATCAAATTTTAATTTATTTAGATATTATTAAGATAGATTAAATTTATTTAAGTTAGATTTATAATAATTAAAGTCAAAATACACCGTTCATATTAAATTTTTGAATTTATAAAAAATCAAATCATTTGGTTGGAATTATAAAATATTATTGTTTGTTAAAGTAATTTTAGGAAAAAAAAATCAAATGAGTAATTTTAGGAATAAGATTAAAATTAAATTTATTTAAATATTATTAAGATAGATTAAATAAAAAAATAAAAATCAAATCTTGATTTATTTAGATATATTATTGAGATAGATTACAAAGCTTAAATTGAATTTATAGAAATAAAAAGATATAAAGATTAAATTTATGACAATTAAGATGAATTTGTTGGATTTAAAAAAATAAAAAGAAAAGTCATCATCTTCAAATCTTCAAAATCTTCAAAGTTATTCACAATCTTCAAAGTCACAATCATTGAATTGAGTAGACGAATTGTTAAGATAGATTAAATATTATTAAAATAGATTAAATAGAAAAATAAAAATCAAATCTTGATTTATTTAGATATATTATTGAGATAGATTAAATTTATTTAAGTTAGATTTATTTAGATTTATTAACAAACGGCTTAAATTGAATTTATAGAAATAAAAAGATATAAAGATTTATAAAAAGAAAAGTCACCATCTTCAAATCTTCAAAATCTTCAAAGTTATTCACAATCTTCAAAGTCACAATCATTGAGTAGACGAATTGTTGGATTTCTATTGATTTCTTCACAATCTTCAAATCTTCAAAATCTTCAAAAAATTAGGATTACAAAATTTTCAATAAATTGATTATAATCAATAGATGACATAATACAAAATCTTCAATAAATTGATTATAATCAATGGAGGACATAAAAAGTAAAATTGAGAATGAATGAGAAATTAGGGATTTTGAGAAGAGGTGAGGGATTTATATAGAAAATAAGATTAAAAATGTAGGGTCAAGATTAAATTTTAAAATGAATGGATGAGATTAAAAGAAAAGTGTAGAATGAATGAGAATTCAGAGATTTTGAAATAGAGTGATTTGAGAAGAGAGAGATTGAGATAGACCAATGAATTAGTGCCACGTGGCTGTAAAAAATGTTTGCAAATATATATAACAATCTTCAAAGTCACAATCATTGAGTAGACGAATTGTTGGATTTCTATTGATTTCTTCACAATCTTCAAATCTTCAAAATCTTCAATAAATTAGGATTACAAAATTTTCAATAAATTGATTATAATCAATAGATGACATAATACAAAATCTTCAATAAATTGATTATAATCAATGGAGGACATAAAAAGTAAAATTGAGAATGAATGAGAAATTAGGGATTTTGAGAAGAGGTGAGGAATTTATATAGAAAATGAGATTAAGGATGTAGGGTCAAGATTAAATTTTAAAATAAAAAATGTTTGCAAATATATATAACAATCTTCAAAGTCACAATCATTGAGTAGACGAATTGTTGGATTTCTATTGATTTCTTCACAATCTTCAAATCTTCAAAATCTTCAAAATCTTCAATAAATTAGGATTGCAAAATTTTCAATAAATTGATTATAATCAATAGATGACATAATACAAAATCTTCAATAAATTGATTATAATCAATGGAGGACATAAAAAGTAAAATTGAGAATGAATGAGAAATTAAGGATTTTAAGAAGAGGTGAGAGATTTATATAGAAAATAAGATTAAGAATGTAGGGTCAAGATTAAATTTTAAAATGAATGGATGAGATTAAAAGAAAAGTATAGAATGAATGAGAATTCGGGGATTTTGAAATAGAGTGATTTGAGAAGAGAGAGATTGAGATAGACCAATGAATGAGTGGGCTGTAAAAAAATGTTTGCAAATATATATAATAAAGATATTTTGGCAGGATAGTAAACCACATGTTTACAACCTACATATTTTTTTAAAAAATTCGAAGTGACAATGTTTGATTTTATAGTAGTAAAATATTTTGGCAGGATAGTAAACCACATGTTTACAACCTACATATTTTTTTAAAAAATTCGAATCCGAACTTACATGACCTGTATATTTTTAATAACTGTTTTAATTTAATATATTTCAGGAATAAAAAATCATAAAACCTCCGTGAATAAATATGTGTGAAATATTTTTGTAGGATCAAATTAACTTCTAAATTTATTTTTATGCAACTAAACCCTTTTGAACCCCGAGGGATAAAATAAAATAAAATAAGAAAATACACATCCTATTATAGGAATTCCGAAAACGCATTATATAACCCGTCTTGCTCCTGCCACCCCAAACCCTACCTCATTTTCTTGGTCTCAAGTCTCAACACTATAAACCCTAATCTTGTACTACTGAGTATCTCTCATTTTCAATTGGTAAATTTTCTGTAATTTATTTTTCAATTGTTTCACGGTTTTATCTTATACTCCGTGCTGTATGCGTTTGTCTTTCCCTGAAACCATTTGATTATCTCGTCGGTGCATATTGTTTCAGAAGCCTGAAAGGATGTCGGATGAGGAAAGGGAGGAGAAAGAATTGGATCTCTCGTCTCCAGAAGTAGTCACCAAATACAAATCCGCTGCTGAAATTGTTAACAGTTAGATTCTTTTTATTGATTTCTCTATCCGCTTTTCATTGATGTTGATTGGAAGGTTGGGGGTGGGTGGGTGGGTTCGGGATGCTAACTGTTTCTCAACTTTATTTGATCAATGCATAAACATGTCAATTGGATAAATGCAGAGGCGTTGCAGCTAGTGTTGTCGGAATGCAAACCAAAGGCCAAGATTGTTGACCTTTGTGAGAAAGGAGATGCTTTCATCCGAGAGTGAGTAAAATCTCCCTTATTTTCTTGCGATTACGATAGAATAAAGTAAAATGGATTTCATCTATAATATTACGAGATTATTATTCATGTGTGTCCATTGGTCTAAAATTGTGCATTGGAATAGGCAAACAGGGAACATGTACAAGAACGTGAAGAAGAAGATAGAAAGGGGCGTAGCATTCCCGACATGCATATCAGTGAACCATACGATCTGCCATTTTTCTCCGTTGGCAAGTGATGAGGCTGTTTTGGAAGATGGAGACATTGTGAAAATGTAAGTTTTTGTAAAATCTTTAATATATGCACTTGTTGGTTTCTTCAACTCTACTTGTGTAATGGTTTGCATAGTCTTGGATATGGGGAATAATGAGCTGTATCTACAGTGATTTGGGATGTCACATAGATGGCTTTATTGCTGTAGTTGCACACACCCATGTACTTCAGCAGGGACCAGTCACTGGGAGGGCAGCTGATGTTATTGCTGCTGCAAACACGGCTGCTGAGGTTGCTTTAAGACTCGTGAGGCCAGGGTAAAAGGTATATTTGGTCTAGATGCATTCTATTTGTTGATTTTGATTGTTTAGTTACTTGCTGTGAATGCTGCAATTGGTGTTCTTATGAAATGTAATGATTTTATGAAGCTAATATTGTAGTTTCAACTTTCAATCCATTTATCATGTTCTAAAATTTTATAATTTACACCGACTCTTATCCTTTGCACAGATTTAATTTGAAATAATACTGTAACTATATCTCATACCTATCTTGCTGTGTGGAAAGCTGTTAATTTTGTTTTGAGTACAACCATATTTTCTGCAATAGTTGGATGGTTCTTGTATATTTATCCTTCAATATGTCGTACCTCCATGTGAGCAACATTTTCGTGCTGATAAAACCAAATTGTTACTCTCCTGTTTCCCTGACATCATCAAAATTATTTACCTTAAATTTTCTGGAGAACCAAGTTCTTGCTAGGATAAACCCTTTGCAACTAGCCAGTATTATAGACTTGGTAGTATAACTGCCTGTGATTTCCCATTGGGTGATCACTTAACTCAATCTTTTATTTTCCATTTTAAACTAATTAAGAAGTCCCTATGTCACCAAATGTTTGTTTTATCCTTAAGTCTTAGTTACACTGATTGAGAGATCATGTTTTCCTTTCTCCCTGATGGTTGTATTCAAGTGCTATATTGTCCAAGACAGTTCTTCATTAGCAATTATCTTATCCTGCATTTTCTAATTGAGAGTGCAATTTTCCTTTGAATCCTTTACAGTCACTCTAACATGGGGATTAATTTTTGATATATCTGCTTTCATCTATTGAAAATCTGGACTTATGTCTGTGTATGCTGAGTTGAAAATAGAAATTGAAAAGTGCCAATCCAATGTTAATATTTTTGTGAAATTGCTGGACTTGTGATTATACAACATGACTTAATCAATTAAATTAAATGTGTTCGTGTATAGGGTTGAGCAATTAAGGCCAAAGTTTGTATGAGTCACCTTGTTCTTGTTGAGTACACCATTTCGTTTGGACATTTATGTTTGTTTACAGCTTCACAAGTCACTTTTATTATTTTGAATCCAAATCCTTGTTTGTTTATCCGGATTTTGGTATAGGATTTCAAGTCCTATAAAATTTTACCATACTATAATACATCTATTTTCATCAATCATCTATCACACACTTTTTAGTTATTATTATCTACCCAACTCAACACCATCTCTCCTTTTTTACTTTACACACCCTCTCCCCTACTTTATACAATTTCCAATACACAATCAATCATCTATCACCTTTACTTTCAAAATCCTACCCTATCTAATCCTATAAAATCCACGCTCCCTACATATACAGAATCCAAATACACCTTTACTATTCATCAAATTCACCCTACTGGTTTTGAAATCTACTCAAATCCATAAGCAAACAATACATAATGAATTCCTTGATTGCTTTGTATTTTTTTAAAAACTTTCTAACCACCTTTCTTTGCTATTAATGGTAGAATAAAGATGTCACTGAGGCAATTCAGAAAGTTGCTGCTGCGTATGATTGCAAGATTGTCGAAGGAGTGCTGAGTCATCAAATGAAACAATTTGTCATTGATGGTAATAAGGTCGTGCTAAGTGCCTCAGGCACTGATACAAGAGTTGATGATGCAGAATTTGAGGAGAACGAGGTTTACGCAATTGATATTGTTACAAGTACTGGTGAAGGCAAGGTAGTTATATTGCTAGATGTTAAATCACACTTATCCTCTTATTTATATTTTATTTATGTGCCAACATTGCCTCTTATGAAACTTGCAGCCAAAACTGCTTGATGAGAAACAAACAACTATTTATAAAAGGGCCGTTGACAAGAATTATCACCTTAAGATGAAAGCATCCCGGTTCATATTCAGTGAAATAAGCCAGAAGTTCCCCATCATGCCATTTTCTGCCAGGTTTGTTGTGTAGTGCAGTTTTTTGCTGTCTTTTGATTCAGGTCAACCAAAACTAATGAGGGCACTAAATTTATTATGCAGAGCTTTGGAAGAGAAGCGAGCTCGTTTGGGTCTTGTGGAATGTGTTAATCATGATCTTCTACAACCTTATCCTGTACTTCACGAGAAGCCTGGTATGAACTCCTTTTAGTATAAAAAATGCCATCCTCCCCTTCCCACAATAGTTGAATCACATGGTGATTCCAAAGCCCAATTGTTTTTATTGCAGGAGACCTAGTTGCACACATCAAGTTCACTGTCTTGCTTATGCCAAATGGGTCCGACCGAGTCACAACTCACCCGCTACAGGAGTTGCAAACCACAAAAACAGTGGATGATCCTGAAATCAAGGCCTGGTTAGCATTGGCTACTAAGACAAAAAAGAAGGGTGGAGGGAAAAAGAAGAAAGGTATGCTTGGAATCAAATAGATCCCTTTAGTTATTTTTAGTTAAGATTATTTTTCTAACTTGTAAAAAAAAATGTGTAGGTAAGAAAGGTGACAAAGCTGAGGATGCTGGTGATGCTGAGCCGATGGACGGTGCAGCAGCTTCTCAAGAATGATAAAGTTCTTGTCATTAGTTTTTGTATTTTGTGAAAGAAATTTTGGTTGTTACATTGTATTTGGTTGCTGATGAGTTATGAAATGCCAGTCCTTACCTGGGTGTTACCAAGTAGACTTGTCGTATATTGTACACTGTGCTTTGTTGACCCTTTTTATGTATCCCCATTTTGTTCTTTAGATAGAAACGGGCAATGATCTAAAGAGTAATTTACTACAGTTACGGTATCTCACTTCAATTTTCTCTGCTGCAGTTGTGTGCATCTTTAAAGTATTTCAAGTTCAAAGTATTCCTTTTGATATGTACTCTTCTGTATTATTGCAACAATTAAGAATGTAATTCTTTTTATGAACAACAATATGATTATATTAATGTCAATGGGCGTTTATGGGATGTAATCTCTCTTTCAATCTGGAAACATGATAATTTCCTATAGTTTGTTAGGTACTCCTTCCGTGCGTCAAATCAACTGTGAGAATAGATGATATGATATTATTATTCTATGGTTGGAGAAATTTAAAGTCAAATAAGTGTGTATAAATAGTGATGCGATATTATTGTATTGTTATTAAATAATTTTACATCCGATCAAAATACCCCAAAAAATCATTATTTTTTATTATTGATTTAGTTTCTCTGTTCTGTTAACAATGAAGGACTGGTCTCATTTCTCATTTTAAGTGGATTCTGCATACCAAGAAATATCCTTTTAAATCTATCACATGATTTTATATCCTTTCAAATCTAGTACCCCAAACAAACGGGTAGAAACCTCTAATAAATCCAAAAAGATGAAACAATTATGCATGCAAAAAAGGTTGAAATAATGCCTGTTCTGGTATTGTGTTTTAGGAGTATGACCATTGACCAAGCTTTGGAAGCATCTCATTGTTCTGAGGATTTAAATTTAGAAAAAAAAAAAAAGAATCAACCCCATTTCCTTTGACGTTTAAGTGTGGAGAGCTGCACACAAATCCAAAATATTTCATTTGAACAAATAACATCCAAAATGATGGGTCATACCAAAATTGTTATCCTTGCTTGTAAATACTGGAAAATAAGTGTAATGATGATGGTACAAATATAAGTTTTTTACTTGTCAGAATTCCAACTGTTTCAAAACATTCGCGTAAAACAAGCCCTGAACAGTATATGAAGCCACTCGGAGAAGTTGATGTTTTGAGGAACATTCATTATACACCAAAACTCATTCCTGTTGAGTAAGATCCAACCGTATATATTGAGCAACGTACACCTCAAACTCTCACCCTTATGCCCGAAAAAACCATGACATGAAGGGATCACACTATTTACAGTGTGGTTGCACTGGGAAAACTTGCTAAAACCACCACCATACACTTAAACGACGGATCAGACCAGTAATAACATAAGAACGAGACAACCAAAAGAATGTCCTCTCGCAAAGCCAAAGAATCAATTTCACCTGTAAAACAAGATTTTCATATTCAATTCAATATACTATTTTTATATGCATATATAACCTCTTTTAAGTTCTATATGGATTCATTTGTTATGTCAATTCAATTTATAGAAGGGATTCAGGGAAGAGTCACATGTGTAAGCAAAATTAGCAAATCAAGCACCATACCAACATTACCTTTCAAAGGCTAACTGGAAAATTACGGAACCTTGATTACACAAAATTGCTTCCAATGCAGAGTTGGAAACCACGAAGTCTACTGCATGTTTAATGCCTGTTTCAGTTGGGAAAATGAGGCAGGATGAATTTTAGACATAGCAGAGTTGAATAGTTCTCCGTGGAGGGCAGCACATGTCTGGAGGTTATCCTTTAATAAACGCTCCAACGAAATTTGGCTTATTGGGTCGGAGAACTTGATCTGAAAATCAGAAAGCAGAAAACATAAAAACAATTCAGCAAAGAGGGAGTCTTGTGTTAGACAGTCTCGTACATGAGACGGATCTCCACCTTAGTATTTGGGTCATACTTAGTTTAAAACATGATTGGGTAGGGGCCCTAATAACCTATGGGTTATAATTAATACTATAGTAAATGACATCCATGAGACCATCTCATACAAGATTTTTTCATCAGCAATTATGGGTTTACCAGGATTTTTAAAAAATACTAATAATAAATAATTTTTTTTAAAAAAAAAGGTATTTAGTCATTTTGGCAAATATAAAGGCTCACAACACCCTTCATGGCATGTGTGGAGTTTAAGGGTATGAAAGTATTTTGGATATGTAGTAGGTTCAGCAGAGCATCATTAACTAAAGGTAGCAATCTCTTTTCATGTACAGTATTATATTGGCCAGTTCTCATATTTCTTCAAAATGCAGTTGAATCCCAAAACACTTCCACAAAACTAATGCGTTAATTAAACACAATTCTGCAGCTTTATAATTTCTGAAACTGAATACCTGTCTCCTCCGGAGCTCTTTGCTAGGGACCTCCATCCTGCTAGATTGCATATTGTCGCTACTGCAGGGCACAATAAATTGCATTGCCAAAATAGAGCTCATTAGGCAATGACATTTCAGGAAATGAAGTATGGAGTATGGACCAAGGGCAATTTCAATGCAAACCTCGATTCTTCTTCAGTTAACTCATCATTTCCACCCAATATTACACTCGTGCATACGCTATCAGGAATAGAACGTAAAAGACGTGAATGAAAACTTGTGTCCAACAGTCCATAGGAATAGTAAGAGATTAACTAAAATCAAGTAGATTAACTACCTTAGGATCTGTTCAAGTTTATCAAGAACTTGAGACATTCTCAAAGTTAGAATTATGGAAAGGGCTAGAGCAAATGTCTTTTTTTGTGTAGAAGTCACATTGTCGACCTGCAGCACATAACAAGGAAGCAGCTATTATAACCATGAATCAGATATGAACAGTTAATAATTTCCAAGAAAGTTATTCCAATCATTGATTGTTCTCCCGGCATAAAGGGATTAAACAAAGAATTTCTGATTAAACCTCTCACTCACCCTATCAAGCCATACATCAACAAGACAAAGAAGTATGCTCTCTTCATTTGAGAATCCAGTTTTCTGAAGATGTGCTAGAGTAGATGGTTCTGATGTCAGTTGTGCAAGATAACTAGTATTCATGACCAAAACTCTTGCAAGTATGGCCGCTGTAGATGTTTTAACAGCTGTCTTAGACGGATCACGATCATCACCCCCGCTCAAGCATATAACAATTAATTTCTGGGGAGAAGAAGACAAAATTTATATCTCATGTAACAAAAAAAGTACTCCCTCCGTCCCACTATAACTTTCCCACATTCCTTTTCTGGACGTGCCACAATAAGTTTCTCATTCTATTTTTGGCATATTATTTTCTCTCTCTCCCTCTCTTACTCCCACACACACATCACGTATATTTTATCTATTATTTTACCATAATTCATCTCATACTCATCTATTATTTTCTCTCTCACAATCACATCACTTGTACTACAACTATTATTTTATCATATTCCTTAATCAAAACACCCAAAAGAACGGGGAAACTTATAGTGGGACGGAGGGAGTATGTGATATCATTAACTGTTGTAGAGGTAAAGAGCAAGTATAGTTAGTTACCTGTATAGTGGTGCTGATCAATGGCGGCACTTCAACAGGGAAACACTGCATCACATAAGCAGATAAATGGTTTTTACTAGAAAAAAAATAATCCAAAACAAGTAATAATCCCTTCTCTTCGAAAGAATGAAACGCGCAATATCATGATAACAAATGTTATAACATTGACTGTTGCATCATTGAGTCTGGAGATTAACCTGAACCAAAACATCCACAAGTGGAAGAATTGAAAGTAGACCTTTGTCATTGACATTGTTAATGACCAGATCAAGAATTTTTGCAAGTGTCTGTGCATGCATATTGAGGAACTCTAAACTGCCAAGAACGATGTAGCCTTCAATAATGCTGGCAGCCACCTACATATAAAGTTACATATCAAACCACTGTATTTCCACAAAGCAGAATATGAAACCTTCCCAAAATTTTTTTTTTATACCTTTAAGTAATCAAAACTTCGATCCAAGATTTCCAACAGACATGGGAAGTAACCCAACAGCTGAGGCACCATTGAGGTAGCATGAGTAAGAGTAGCTTCCCATAACTGCATGATAAGGGTGCAGAAAAATCAAGACTTTTGAATGCTACAGATTGAAATTCAAAGTAAACTGTATGTGGTAACACTGAATTTCAGACCTCTAAGCTGTCTTCCAAGAGTTCATCGGGACTATTTACATTAATCACACTTTGTAAGATGGGCATCAGCATGTTGTAACAGATGGGTGACTGATAACCTAGTGCAGTGACAAAGTTCTTCAGGGCTGTGAGTAGCTGAATCTGAAGAAGGCTTTCACCAGAGGATTCTTCCCAAGCCTAGATGATTTATATAGTCCATACGTGTAAGCATTACATGTTAGCAAACCAGAAGGAGACACTTAACCAAAGATTATTGACTGGAATCAATGTTGATGTGAAAGTACTATACAAATGTCAATTAGAGAATCCTCATTTACTGATTATTGCCATGACAAAAAAACTACACAAGTTAGTACCTTCTGGAAAAACTGCACCAACTTGTTTGCATGAGGAATAACTTCACTGATGTGTGCAATGAGCCCAGAAATTGTATTTAATACTTGAACCTGGATAGTAGATTTATATGAGAAGTTGACAGAAAGTGTTGTATTAAGGCTCGATGAACTGATAAAATAAGAAAATTGTAATGACAGAGAAACATTTCAGAAAATTGTGATATTTGAGAAGTAAACATTTCAGAGAAACTTGATCATTATAACTAGCTGTGCCTTTTATAACTAGAAATGACTGTTGTGAGCTGAAGGTATAAAAGAAACAAGGAGTGCATATTAAATTGAAGATTAACAGAAATCATTATCCTGAAATCCACCTTTCAAACTTGATATTCTTCTTTTGTTATTCACCAAATGACTTTCCCCAAAGGACCCAAACTTTTTTTGCATATTTCACATGCTTAATTTAATTAATGAAAGTGCATGATAACGAACTCTCTCCAAAGTTCAATAGTTTAAATAAAATTGAAACTACCAATCTCTGTGAGATACGACTTTGTTCATCATTTTTATTAACTTCGCCATTCCTTGCAGTTTATCATAAAAAATATTAGAGTGGACACATTTTTTAAAATAATGGGATATATGCTAATTAATTATGAAAGGAAGCCTAAAACTAAAACAAATCAGGTCAAAGAAAATTGAAAGTGGGGGCAGAAAGAATAGTAAATGAATTGGTGTTTTGTGTCTCATAGTAATAACAAGTACGAATATGACAATAGGACACCCCATTCAAGACATTCATTTATCACAAAGTAGAAAAAAATATTGGCACTGTGAAACTCACTTTGGAATCAAACTCTTGGACTTCTTCCACCAGTTTGAAGCATAAATCCCAACATATTGGCAAAAGATCTAAAAAGTCCTGCTCCGAGAAGTTTGCATCCTCAATATGGAAATAGAGAGATCGTGATGCTGCTAGCTGAAACAATGTCATGAGTTATATAATAACACAACAAAAGACAGAGAAATTCAAACCCAGTTTCAAATAACGTGTAGCATACCCTAACACACAGGTCTCCCTCCTGAAGCAATTTTATCAAAGCACAATACACTGGTCGTCTGGTGTCATCTTTTATCTGTAAAGATAGAGTTCAGGTAGAGAATTTTCAAGAAACTAGTATTACTGACGGTACTACATCAAAACAATTGATTATGCAACACTCTAGCCAAGAGAATATACAACTTTTAACTCATCCAAATTTCATTCAACACAAAGTCATGCTTAAAATTCCTTTAACTAATATAAGTTAGTTTTAATTTTATTTTTTTTTTAAGTCTTGGTATCCGGCCCAAGGACCAACTAATCTGGGGGACCAGTCCCACCGTACACTAGCGGGGGGGCCCAATTGAAGTCAAAACAAAGATCTGTATGGACTGGCCCCTCAAAAATTGTTTGCGGGTTTCGAACCTGAGACCTAGATAGGAGAATACTCCTAAGTCCCAAGACTATACCTACCACCAGGCCAACCTTTGGGGGATGTTATAATTCATTATTAACATAAAGAATAAAATAAAAACTATTTAAGTGTCACTCTTACAATGCAATTTGGATTTCCTAAATGATATAAATTTAAATTCGGTGCAACCAACATTCAGCAAAAAAAACCGCTCACTTGTTACCAACCCAATGTTGAACATACAGTTAGAATGCAGGGCATCCATCTTCAATAGATTACTAAAATCTACAGTTATAATTCGCCAATCAGAAAAGTCTCAACCTAAGCAGAATCATCTCATTGTTACTACTCATCAAGTCAAATGATATAGTCTAGTTCTCATTGTATCTTACATTTTGACCATTAGAGATAGACGGTCAATAAGCTACAATTTCGGACCTCTGTTCAATTAGATATCTAACCTCTTGGAGGACAGCTTGTACTTTTATCATTACAGCTTGAAAGTGTTGAATTATGTAAGCTACAAACAAACAGAATTAAATTGAAATGTGTATAGTGGGTGCCCCACTAAAATATTCCTCTTCCTACTAATCAAATTCTTTTTAATTCGAGTTACACATGACATGTAGGGAACAGTATTCTAATTTCCCATTTTGTCATAAATGATAAATTAGCATATTACAGCATGAATAAAGCTTACCGAAGGTTATAGAATACCAAGACTTCCAGGATTTAGCTAGCTGGAGTATTATCAAATCATGATTGAGTTAATTTGAGAATACTAGCTGTCAAGGCCACCCATGCCAAAAATGATATACATGACAGACATTAACATTAGCTAAGTCTAAGGGATTTTGTTAGCTTATGCCAATATACATGACAGAAGTTAATACTAGCTGTCAAGGCCACTCAATCAGCCTAGAAAGCAGACGGCAATAGCCAATAAGTTAGATTAAACAGCATATCCTACAAGGATTTTGTTATCTTATACAATATAGCTTATTCATATGAATATTCCAAATCAAGCTTGTGATTGCACTCTTAAGCAGAAGAGCCTAACAAAATATATAAGCTTTAACAGATTGCAATGCCAAATTAGTGAGACACACAAACAGACCAGACGCAAATACCTCTGAAACCCATTGCCCCAGTATTAATGCAACTTTCCTGTGGATGATCCGCATGTGTGGATGGTCATTTGTGAGTTCAACAGACAACGCTCCATTGAACCTACGCAGTAGTGTCAAGGAATGTCCACGATAACTCGTCAAAAAAGAGAACATAAAAGGTTTCAAAGCGAGTGAGGAAGTTTTGGGTTCTGATAATACAATGAAGCGTCAGTAATAGAATATCATCAAATCAACTATTGTTTATTGCAAAAAACTACATTTAACATAGGAAGTAGGAACACAGATAAGTTTTCAAGAAGAGAATACAAAAGTAACCCTGCAAGATCTAGTTTAGGCATGTCAATGACTAATAGGCCACACATCATCCTGAGCTAGGCATGTCAATAAACAGAAGGCCTGTCCATCTAACAGGCTAGAATATGTCAAAAACCAAGTGAATAGTACTCCAATATCCTTAAAATGAAGGAATAATTGAGAAACTGAAACTAAGTGGGTAAGCACATTGTTAAAGGTATCTCTAAAACCCCAACTGAAATTGGTGAGAATTTCTTTACTGAGAAATAATTATAGTCCGGTTTCTCTAAGAGCTAGCATGGAGCTATACGTAATCATCTATAACTAGTTTTCCCAGACAAATAATTGATTAGTTTGCAAGTAGCATATCTTAAGTTCCACCACCAACACATGCCAGGAGATGAATTGCAGACCTCATATGAAATTGAAGAAGCATTATCTGAGCATTTGTTTGCATATTATAACTGATTTCCAATGTTCAGGTGCATGAGGTTTCAGCCAACAATTATTAGGATTTCCACAGATGAGGAATAACAGATTAAAGTGTGTGAAGACATGCCACGCCTTGACCCAATTGACTAAGCATTAACAATTTAGAGAAAAAGGGCTCACCAGTCTTTAAAGCTCAGATAATTTGAAAGTTCATAATAAACATATGCTGCAGCACCATAAGCAGCATCCTTTAGAAGCAATTGCGGACTTATTTCAGTGACAGAAGAAGGACAACCATTCATTGCCTCTTGAAGAATTGAAACCACAACTGGACCTAACAACTATGACAATGGAGATCATGAAACACAATCAGATCCAGAAATGTAAATGCCAACAGAACTATGAAATTAACTCAGGAAGTGTCAAGAGACCAACTTGGCTGTGATTCTGAAACAAGACAATGTATAATGCTTCAGCACATGGTCTTAATCTCTCCGACCACAAAACAGAATCCTGCTCATGATGAAACAACTCTGGATTCTGGGACCATTCTTCCACATCACTAGGTGTTAAAACAAAATACCTGCTCAATAAGGAATAGTAGCTATGAGAGGAATTCAGGGAAGCCCAAACGTTTAAAAGGCAACACATAGAAGTCCCTTTTACTGAGAGGAGTGAGAGCAAAATCTGGCAATGCCACAATGCCCATGACAACCGGGTAAACTTATCCAAATTTCCATGGAAACTAGTAAGTGTAAAACAGTAAATTTTAACTGGGCTCAAATTTAATAAAAACTTAAATTAATCAAAATCTAAAACATCAGAAACCCAGCTGAAAACTCTGTCAGGTTTTACAGGCTAATACATACAACGACTGTGATATCTCATTTTGAGGATAGATAAACTTCCAGACGGATAAGAACCCCTAACCCTAAGGAAATGTTACAAAAAGGTTGAACAACATGTGTGTCAAAGGCCCGTTGTCACATGGCTTTAAGATGGTGAAAGAATATTTGAAGTTTTTCTCAGTTTCACAGAGCAAATGAGAGTATATTTTTTAGGGAAAAAACAACTCAAGAAATGCGATTACATAATTAAAGACAATACAAGTCGCTCGTGCATTTTTTAAATTCCGAAGGAGGCAAAAAGAGACTAACTGGATGTAAGGGAGTTCTATAGAGAATATTTTTTTTAATAAATCAATATGCACCTAATACTAGCCTTTCCTGGAAATCTACTCTAATATAATCTAACATTGATATTTTCAATAGAAGATATAACTCAAGAGTCCAGATAACTTCAGCCTTACCTCCTTATCAATATGTTACATAGCAGCACCACGCGCTCACTAGGCAGTAGAGAATCCAAGAAGCCAGCAACTGCACTAGATAAATTTTTCTTCATATCCTGAAGGGAAACTCGGTTGTCATCCATAACACGCCCAGTCAAGAGTGGCTTGTATTCTTTGCATTCTAGGACAGACTTCATCATTAACATACATTGGATCAAGACTTCTTCATATGACGATACATCTGGCTCAGGATTTGTTATTTTGCTAAAGCAAAAGTCAACAACAGGCCCGATGACACTTTGGTCACCAAATGAGTAAGGATGTTTTTGCTGAAATGCTACTAATATCTTCATCAATTTAGTGCATGCCTTCTTCAAGAACTCCCAGAATTTAGGGTGTCTCTCTTGAAAAGATGAATCTGCATAAATCGCCAATTCGTTAAATTTAAAGATGCATATAAACCAGAAACCTTTACAAATAATAAACACACATACTCAATTGAGTCTTCTATGAAATGAGATGCAAGAAAAAATTCAGCACATCTAGACATGGGAAAGAAAAAATGAACTATCTAAAATCAATTCATATTTCCGTTAATGTGTAAACGAACAAATCATCCAAACATAGCGACAAGGGAAAGATAAAAATAAGTAGATGATACACAAGAATTTTTTTAAGGAATATAGACTAAAACAAAAACTGTTACAGGAACTGCAAAACTAAATATGGCAAGGAAATACTAACAGAGAGCTTACAGTATGGCAGAAATGTCTGGACGGCATTCAACATAACAGGAGAGACCTTCTTGACAGGTTGCACCTCCTGAAAGGCAATATAACTCATGAGTCATGAATGCCCCTACTTTGCAACAACCATCAGATAGGAAAGAGGAGGGGGGGGGGGGGGGGGAGGTGAAGAAGATGATCAAGAAGTGGATTACCTGTATAGACAATGCATCACTTGGGAAACCAGAAATTATGAGTTGGCGTATTATCTTTGAGCACAGAAACCATCTTTCACAGGACAAATATATATCATCATGATGCAGCTCAGAAGAATTTTGAGCTAGCACAGAAAAACCATGTAATATTTTCTGCACATCAGTCTGCCATAGGTGCCAGCTGTAATCAAAGAATTGAGATGCTATCTGCCAAATGAGCAAGAATGAATACGCCCAGTTTACAAAAAAACTCGTTGTGTAATAAAAACAGGAGCAAGCGATACAACAGAAACATGAAATTAACATGGTGCAGGAGCAGCATAGACTTAAGAATGAGAACATAACATTCCTGACCACAACAGCCAATAGGAGTGAATGGGCCAATCACATTCTCAACAAAATTAGACTTCATCATAAGGTAACAGTGAATTCTATTTGACTTGACATATTTCAGTCAAAGGCTGACACGAGTATCTATAGTCCATTTTTATTATATAAGAAACAGAAATTTAATTAATAAAGAAAAAATGTAAGGGACAAGTATCCATAGACATCAAAATCTTCACTTTCTACAGTAAGGAATTTGAGCTTAACTAGGGTAGTAATAAACAAAAACTTAACTTCAACCAATCTTAAAGAGAACACTCAGATACAACATTGACCATAATTAGTCTTTAAGACTAAATCATCCCCCCCCCCCCACCCACCCACCCACCCATAAAATAAAAATAAAGATGCACATGGACTGAAAAACCCAGTCAAAGACTTCAAAAAGATTAGTATAACATCAACAATAGTTTGAATCATCATAGGGACTCCATTTTCAGATAGTATCTCTGTATTCTAGTTACATGGGACCTCAACATCCAAAAGTTCTGATTTCTCATCTAGCTAATGAAAATTTCAGCATAAAAAACTAGGAATAGAACAATACGCACCTCAGCAAATGCCCTCTGGTCAGTAGGAAGACGTTTGGTTGACAGCTCCTTTAAAATCCGGAAAAGAATCAAGAATATTCTATGTGAAGTTAATGTATCAGCTGACTGAAGCTGTTGTGCTAACACAGAAAGTAAGTCTGGCCTGTATGCAGCAAAAGATTCAGTAGGCCTAATACATTCTGACGATAGATAAAATATGCATTCAATCATGCATAAGTTGGTTAAAATTGATACCCCAGTGTCTTTAAAGATTGAACCATGTTGAAAGAATTTAAACCACAGGAGTGGAAAAACTTAATGCCATAATAAGAAAACTAAGATAGTTTCAGTTCTCCCATATGGCTGGTGTTAGCTCCATTGGCATAAGACCAACAACCTCAGGCTTGCACATGAGGAAGATAAAGTAATGCAGGAAATGATGCCAAATTGCAACTTTTCAAATCATATACAAGAACATATGGTTATTCTTCGAATGTGTTACTTCCTCCAAACTAATAAGAAGTTCCATCAGAACCAAAGAATCCAACAGTGGTACTGCATTGCCTCCTCTGACATTTATTCGCCTCAGTCAAAATTTGTCTCTCAAGGTTAGAAGTTTACATCTCAGGGCGCCATTTGAATCTCAAGAGGCAGAAACTCTCAATCTCATTCTAATTCTTTGCAGAGGAAGGTGTCTGAATTGAGCTACTTTGATATAAAGGGTCAGACTTAAACCAAGCTATTTAAGATATGTATTTAGAGTAAGATCAAAATAAAGTTACAACATCCCTTAAAGCAATTTTTTACTGAGAGTCTGAGATTGCTCAGTTGATAGCCTAAAGTACAGAATAAGCTAACCCTGAGTATAAGAAGAGATACCAACGCTGGAAGCACTATAGGCATCTTGTTAGACTTAAACTACTGAAGAGCAGATAATGTTCACATATGTGATCGACTTTTTCGATGAAATTTAACATTTTCCATTGATCCATGTATCATGGTAGACAAAAGATTGAAAATCATTCAACAAATATTTTTCCAATAGTTGTGCATTGATAAGCAGAGAACATACCATTCCCTTGGATAGTCTATGCGAGCAATTTTCGAGATCAGAACGGCCAAAGTAAGAGCAATCTGTAAGACATGCACATTTTTAGAACATAAACGTAAAAGAAACTTAGATAAAACGACGTAGGCTACATCACATTTAAAAGCAACAATAGTAAATAGGTTGCAGCACTTAGCCCACCAGAAAATCATAGAGAATAGTTCAACTAAACTGTATATCAATGGGCTGACTACAAGTCATTAACTGATATACATCTATTAACATAAGCACTACCTTGTAATTTTCTTCTCGTAAGTGTGACAACAACTTTTGCCTTAAATGTAATTTCTCTTCACTGCTTATGCCCCTGCAAAGGCATTTACATAGTCAAATCTAGCAACATGTATGAATATCTACTCACGCCAGTAGATGATATAAAACTACATAAATAAGCCCCAAACAATGACGGTAAAACGCAATGGATTAATTTTCATCACAATGTCACATCAAACCACTCAGAAAAATGTTTACACCACCTACAAAGTAACTAAAACATTCTAGCATGCACACTCGAGTTACGCGAAATGTCTTCATCCATTTTGAGGAGTCATCATCTTCCATTCGATTCAAAAGGCATACTATTGGTTGGGGTCATGATTGTTCAGGGAAAATTTCTTATTGAGATATCTTTGCAGAAAGGTTTCCTTCCATGATGATGATATTAGCAGCTATAGGAAATGAATATCCTTAATAACATTTCATGTTGCTATCTGTCCCAAAAAGTTAAAAGATTTTAGGCAATACAAAAGGCATACTTTATTTGGTAAGGCAAACACCAATCTGAATTAAGTTGGGATCGGAATCCTGATTTGAGTTAATACTTAATAACTATAAAATCATTAAGTATGATCTACCATGTTTTAAGAAACTCATATCTGAAGAAACTGAAGAGGTTTCTCTTTCCAACATTTGGTACAACTGGACAAATACGATCAGTAATTAGGAGCATAATATACTCAAAATATTAATTACACTTGAAATGTGAACTCAAATAGTGTTTATATACACACAAAGAGAAATGTGACTGGATTGGAGCACCAAGAGTAAATATTTCCTCAGTTATTCTAATTCATTTCAAAGACGTGATGATAAGAGCTTGAAAGGAGTTTCTCTGAACTATATTCTCCAGTGGTAACTACTCAAACTAGAAACAAATGTGTTCAGAGCAGCCAATATCAAAATCGTCAGCACATGTAGCTAAAAATCAGCTAGTAGGAAACATGGCATACTATAATCACATACAGAAAAGGATGGAGTCAGTAGTATGCAAATCAGTAAATTGGATGAGTCGCAAGAATTAGAAAAAATTGGTCTTGTAGATGGATTAAGATAAGTCTGCAGCTATCACTAGATACAGTGTTAAGGATGTTACTGAAAGCAATGCTAATAGAAAACCTAAGGAAAGTGAGCCTGAACTCAACTAATTAAATATAAGTTGAAGGCCTTTTTGGTTTACCTTTAGAAATGGACGTCATATCATAAAGGGCACAAAGAGGACTCGTGTGACCAATTTTTTGGATGTATCATATGATACATTGCTAAGTTGATTTACACAATATCAATCTCTACTCTGACAATGACAAGTGAAACAGACTAGTTGCCTGGACATTATCATGTTATTTCTCTTTACTTATTCGGCTTTGTCCTCTATCCAGCATATTCAACTTCAGTTTTGAAACTTTTTGACAATGACAATTGAGATTGCAGTTACACATATTACCATTGTAAAATACCCCTATAATCTTTGTTCAGTATCATGAATAATAATGGATATAGCGCTATCATCTGTTTCATAAAACACTGCATCCTTTCCAGAAGCAAATGGTTAGCTGACAAAGATACGACCAAAAATATTATGTCCCGCAGTGCTTTCTAGATGAGTGATGCAGTTATTTAGAAACGCGGGCACTCCCAAGATAAGCTAGGTGAGATACAAGATTATAATCCCAGTGATGCAGGGAACGATAATGTAGGAGCTTATTTTGAAAGAGAAAGCCATTGCATTCTTGTAATTCAATTGTGTAATGTTGCGTTCAACTAATTAGGCTTTGTGCCAGTAGAAACAGCAGGCAATACAAGGGGAATGGGAGGGGTAAAAATCTGTTCCACACAAACATGGAATGTCAACTTAGTTATCCTACAACCACTGCCACAAACAAGGTAGCAATTCAATTTCACCTTGTTTGTGGCTAATATTGTTTGAATCAAACTCTCGTTCAAAAAAATCACAAAGCATTGAAAAGTACAAACTGCATTTTATCATGAGATAGTAAGAGATAACCAACGGGGCACAGTCAACTTCTGAACTACAAGAATATAATCAAATAGTGGAGAATGATGAGGGTACTGACGTTGAATCACGCCTGTTCCTCCAATACCGATTGACGCTGTTCTTAAAATAAACGGACGCCATTAATCTCACATCCGTCTGTGATGCTAAATCTTTAGCTGTTATCACTTCCTGTACATTACAAGTTCCCTCGTCAAACAAGTTCAATAGCTTCAGACTCACAGATGCACACACAATTAACATGAACATAATCAGAATCACTTCAATACCAAGAGACAAGAGCAGAAACCAGGTCTGCTTTCAAATTGCGCAAGAGCATCAGTCGCTGGTTTCAGCACATTTACGTCGCTGCTCAGTGAATTGGTGAGCAGTGTGTATATCGTGGACAAGTCCGATACCGAGAGAGCCATTTGCTTCCTTTAAGAAAAATCTACCAATGCCTTGAACAAACTACACGAAAAACCCACTCTATCTAGACGCAATAAATAGAAATAAAGAAAGGTTTTGGATCGACGGTTTATCACGCAAATTTGAAATTCTAGTAGTGTTCGAGGAAAACAGGGAAATCGAGCCTTTCAATATTTCAAATTTGGGTCGGATGACGGTGGCGGAGCGGAAAGTTCGAATTTTCCGGCGAAGGGTTAAGCCGTGGAGGGGCGGAGGAAGGGTAAATTCCTACTGAACAAGCAATGACCTGGTATGAGAAATGAGCTGTAATCATTGTCAGCGACTTCTCTTGGGCTTTTATACCGTCACGGATCGTGATATTGGTATCCATTTCTGATGATTCATTTTATTTTTTAGAAGAAAATAAAATTTCTCCTAAATTTCATTCACATCCTGTATTTTCTATTCACGTCATATTTAATTCCATATACGTTCATGAAAAAACCTAAAAATAATTTAATAAATTTTGTACAAGATGTGTTCAAAGTTCTTTTCAAATAAAAAAGAGGTTATTCATAAAAAATTAAGTTTGTACTTCTATGCTCTAGAAAAATCCAGACATCCTAGCAAAACAATGTGTAAAGTCATTGACATCTCTACAAATTAAGGACATACATAGATTAAGTATATTTTTAAAAATAACTACTCACGGAGATGTAGTCTGTAAAAGTGGAGTCATTCCTCCTACTGGAGTTGAAAACATTGACACCGTTTTTTTTTTTTTAATCCACTTCAATCGCACTCAAGATTTATACTTGTGATCCACAACAAAACTTCATACAACCACATGGCTTCTCTTCGTTTACCTTGAAACAACCACAAGTGTACGACACGTCAATGTGCCAAAACCCCCCTTGATCATCACATAAGATCATTCCAATGCTGATCTACATGATTTTACTGAGTAACATGCGTATTTACTGTAGTGTCAAATAAATATATTAGTGAATCCATTATGTGGCAGTGGAGTGGGAAAATTATTCTCATATCATCTTCACTTAAGCCCTATTCGATTAAGTGAAGGTCATGGTCCCTTGTGCCATGAATCAAAATATCATAAATTTTAAGGTTCTCAAAATCTGCAACATAATTAGTTCTTATGTAGAAGATGGTATCGTCCTTTAACCAGGGAATGTCCTAAACATCTGTCTTGGTGTCATCTTCAATTTTTCATCATACACCTTTCTTTACTAGAACTTGAGCCGTCCAAGCGCTTTTCCAAGTAAATTTTGAATTATGCGGACTATACCCTTCCCTGGCATTCCAGTAGTCCCCTCACGGGAAGTATTTTGCCTTGAGTACGTTACACACCAAAGTATTCAGGTTAGAGAAAAGTTTTCAACCAAACAAATCAAACGTATCAATATTGAATAAACGAAGATTCCTAAAAGTCAAACTCCCAACATATTTCATCACTCATACTTTGTCCCATTTTTTCAATTTTATCCACTATCGAATATCAGTTTTATTACCACACCATAATAGTTCAACATAAGTTGGAGTTCATCGACAAGCATGGAAATTAGTAGGAATGTGTTCGTGCAATCAGCAAGATTTGTTTGATTGTTTGAGTTGCAGCCTTGTTTTAGTGATTTTCTCGTTGCTCCACCTATGTAATTTCCTTCAAACACTGTCTCAAAGATAATTGAAGATGATCATTTCCTCCACCCCGCTGAGAATAAACTCAGACATTACCCTATATTTAACTATTACGACACCTGCAACACTTGTGATAAAGTTGAACAAACCTCATCAACAATATTTTTACTATTGAAGATCCCCGACTTACTCATATGAATGGCTTGTGTAGAATAGAAGGACTCTCCAAAGTGAGAGTCAAAGGCTTGTATTAGAGTATTTATAAGAGAGGTTACAAGAAGATAATGAAGAGTAGTTACAACTAACAAGTGGTTTATAACTACCAAGATAAACTACCCTAATATTACTTAATATTCCCCCTCAAGCGAAGCGGGAGCGAAGAGACGTTGAGCTTGTGACGAAAAAACTCAAATAGGGGACGAGCAAGACCTTTTGTAAAGATGTCTGCTAGTTGATATTGAGAAGGCACAAACTGGGTAACCAGGCGACCAGTGGTGACGAGCTCACGAACAAAATGATAATCTATGTCAATATGTTTTGCTCGCTTGTGGGCGACTGGATTCTGGAAGAGAAAAATTACGCTCTTGTTGTCGCAGAGGAGAGTAGGAGTACTGGAGGGAAGAGCTTTAAGCTCTTTTAGCAGCGAGCAGAGCCAAACAATTTTTGAGGAAGTGGTCGCCATGGCGCGATATTCGGATTCACAACTCGACCTAGAGACAGTAGGTTGCTTTTTGGCTGCCCAAGATACAAGATTGGGGCCAAGGAATATGGCGTAACCGAAGGTGAAACGACGAGTGTCAAGACAACGAGCCCAGTCTGCATCCGAATAGGCGAGCAGAGTTGAGCGACCAGGAGAGAAAGTAAGGCCGAGATGAGGAGTACCCTTAACATAGCGAAGAATACGTTTGACAGCTTGAAAATGATCAACAATGGGTTTGGCCTGAAACTGACTGATTCGGGTGGAATTTATACGTTTTAGGGGCACATGTGAAGCGTGTTTTGATGTGGATTTCATTGAATTATGCATCGAATATGATTGTTTGAGCCAAAATGAGAGAAAGGTTGTGTTTTGTTGATTTTGTAGGAAATACGATGAAATTTGGAGCAAAACACCAATCATACTTTATTGGACCAGGAAGAGGAGTGCACGGTTGGATTCGTCTCGAAAAATGGAGTGGATTAGCCAAAGGAATCGAGTCAATCCGACACCCGAGACGGAAGATATGCACGAAACGAGAAAAGGCCGAAATCGAAGAACAAGGCAACTCGGCCGAGTGAGTCAACTCGGCCGAATCTGAGACTTTTGGGTTTACTGCACACTCGGCCGAGTGACCCAACTCGGCCGAATCTGCGAATTTCAACATTTCTGCACACTCGGCCGTAGGGGTGTGCATCGGTCGGTTCGGTAACCGAACTAGGATAACCGAACCAAAACCGAAATTCCATTAAAATTAACCGAAACCGGACCGATCTTATGCAAAACCGAAATTAACCGAACCGAATAATTCGGTTCGGTTTCGGCTAAAACCGAAAAACCGAATTAATAACCGAAATTCTGGAAAGACGATTTACTAAATTCCTAATTCCTAATTCAATCTATACAGATTTTGATCAAATGCCAATAAATTTTGCCCACAACAGAGACAAAGTGCCAAAATACAAATTACATGAAATTGACAATATTTTGGTTTTGATTATTCTACAGTAACAGAACTAGAACTACAGAAGAAATTTATACAAGTGACAGAAACAGAGTAATAAACTCGCCGTGAGAGAATGAGTCGCCGCGCCGTGGGGGTCGCCGTGCCGTGGGGGTCGCCGTGGAGTTGCAGCCTCGAAAGTGCTCGTGGAGTGGTGGGTGGACGCCGGTGTCGTGGGCCTCGTGGAGAGGACTGAGGAGGGCGGTGGCCGGTGTGGGGAGTCCGGCCGTGGCCGCGATGGTGAGGTGGTCAGCAGCGGAAATGGTTTGGGTTTGGCCGCTTGGAAGGGGTGGGCGGCCGCTGGAGTGGGAGAAGTGGGAGGGAAGGTAAGAATGAATTAGGGCTAGGGTTTTGTGTTTATATAGATCCTAATTCGGTCGGTTTCGGTTAACCGATTTTATTACGGAAATAACCGAAACCGAAACCGAAAACCGCAAATTTCAAAAGACGAAACCGAAGACCGAACCGAATTGTCTGGTAACCGAACCGAATTCATATTTCGGTTCGGTTCGGTTCGGTTTTCGGTTAAAACCCGAATAGTGCACACCCCTACTCGCCCGAGTCAAGCCAAAGTCGTAGCCACTGGAATTTCAAGACCACTCGGCCGAGTGACCCTAACTCGGCCGAGTCACTGCTAGAAGAGGCGCAACACGTTTTTACATTGAGACCACTCGGCCGAGTGACCCTAACTCGGCCGAGTCATCCCAAATTCAGTGCCATCTTCACATTTTGGCCATTTTTTTTGGACCAACTTGCAATTATACCATCCAAACCCTATCCAAACACTATATAAACACCTTTTCTTGAAATTCAAGCCATTCACCCCCAATTCATCAATTCTCACACATAGTTTCACATACTCCAAGGTGTTTTGGCCATTTCCTCTTCATTTCTCCATCAAATCAAGGAAGGAATGATGCAATAGCTTGCAAATTCCATTCTCTACCACATTCTAGACTAAGATTTCTCTTTCTCTTTCTTTTTATTTAGTTTTTTCATTTGGATTTTGTAATTTGATTATGCTAGTTATTAGCTAAACACTTTGTGGTTCTAAGGCATTGTAGATACTTGGATTGAAGTTTATGATTACTTTCTTGCTTTAATTGGTGTTTGTCTCTTATTTGCATGTTTAATTATCTATTGTAAAACATGTTGTTATTGGCCATGATGATTTGCTTAATTCATTGTTAATTGGGGTAAGATCGAGAGATTTATTCCATTAATCGTATGCAAGCATGCAACCCGATATTATTATGATCTCGAGAGAGGATTAATTATCGGAGAGGGATTTGAATGATCTTAGGAGCTATTTTAGGCGGTGTAACGTTTGTGAGGTAGAGATACGAGCTTATGTTGCATTGCGCCTTTGGATTAATTGTATCGAGCTTGTGTGATTACCCTATATGACGACAACCTTAATGGCCATTTAAACGAGTTAATATTCATAAACGGATCTTTAGGTGTTACAATTGCCTTGGAACCTACCTTCTCTTAATTGATCTTCATTCGTTTTACTTTCGTTTTATAGATTCGCATGCTAGTAGATCGATTTCCTTTACTCTTTATTACTTATTTGTGACACTTTGGTAGGTAATCTTAGAGCAATTCATCACTTTCACTTTATCGACCACGTCTATTTAGAACTCAATTAACAAACTACCCTTTTACGCTAAACCTCCTTGTGGGATCGACTTCGTGCTTATCACGCTACAATAGACGCCGTACACTTGCGGTTGTTTATTTAGTGTTGCATAACACGTGAATCACTGACTGACAGTGTTGACCGCAAATGCGAGATCGGGACGAGTAATGGTGAGATATTGGAGAGCGGCGACCAGCGATCTGAACAAGGTGGGATCGGAGAAGGGAGTACCATCAAGGCGAAGAAGATCCGAGGTGGAGAGAGGAGTGGCAACCAATTTAGACTCAAGCATGTCGGCACGAGTGAGAATGTCGGTTGCATACTTGGATTGGCCGAGAAAGAGACCGCGATCAGTGTAGGTCACTTCTAGGCCAAGGAAGTATGTTAGGCGACCAAGGTCTTTGATGGCAAACTCCTTATTGATCCTGGAAGTTAAGCGAGTGATAAAAGCATGATTATTTCCAGTAATAATAATATCGTCAACATAGACAAGAAGAAAAAGAGAAGTACAACCTGATATGTAAATGAACAAGGAGGTATCAGATTTGCTCTCAACAAAGCCAAGGGCGAGAAGAAAATTGCAAAAACGTTGAAACCAGGCACGAGGGGCTTGTTTTAGGCCATATAGAGCTTTGTTGAATTTGCAAACATGCTGAGGGCGAGAAGGGTCAACAAAACCAGGGGGTTGTTTCATGTAGATAGGTTTGTCGAGCAGGCCATGAAGGAAGGCATTGTTGACGTCCAGTTGATGGAGCGACCAGTTATTCATGACAGCAAGAGAGAGAATTATACGAACAGTAGAGGCTTTAACCACAGGACTGAAGGTATGATCATAGTCGAAACCAGGAATTTGAGTGTAGCCTTGGGCGACCAACCAGGCTTTGTGGCGATCAATGGAACCATCAGCAAGAAACTTTGTCCGATAAACCCATTTGGAACCCACTATGTTCGCGTCGAGAGGAGGAGGGACCAAGTCCCAAGTTTTGTTTCTGTGAAGGGCCTCGAGCTCCTCGTCCATGGCGGCAAGCCAGTGAGGATGCTTTGCTGCCGAGGATAAACTTTTGGGCTCACTAGTGCTATGAATGGCAGCGAGCAGGGACGTGGTAGAGACAAGGGAGGCATTAGCAGGATGCTTAACTTTAAAAATGCCATCCTGAGATCTGGTTCGCATGCCATGAGTAGATGGGGCAGTGGGCTGAGCACGAGGAGGAGGAGTTGGGCGAGGAGCAGGTGGAGGGCGAGCAGCAAGAGGAGGGCGAGCAGTTGGTTGGGTAGGCGGGGGCGTAATGTCAGGCTGAAGACATAGCGAGCAGGAAGATTCAGGGGAATCATCGGGGTGACCAGGCATAGAAGGAGAAGAAGAGAGAGGCAAGGGAAGAGAGTTATCAAAAGTAGCAACATCAAGAGAGGAGGAATTGGGGTATGGACCACTTGCAGCAAAGGGAAAGAGAGACTCATCAAAGCGAGCATGCCGAGAAATGTACATACGCTGCGAGCAGGGGTCAAAACAACAGAACCCCTTATGACGGGAACTGTATCCAAGAAAAATGCAAGGAATACTGCGAGGAGAGAATTTGTTAGTAGTATATGGACGAAGACAAGGATAAACACAATATCCAAAAACACGAAGATTATCATATAGATGAGGAGTGGAAAGAAGCATCTCATAAGGAGATTTGGAGTTAAGAATAGGAGAAGGTAATCTATTGATGAGATAAACGGCCGTGCAAAAAGCCTCAACCCAAATGGTGGTCGGAACAAAAGATGAAAACAGTAAAGCAAGCCCCATTTCAGTAACATGGCGGTGTTTTCTTTCTGCTCGGCCATTTTGGGCCGGTGTGTAGGGGCACGACATAGTATGTATAATTCCAGAAGAAAGAAACATGTCACGGAGTTTATGGTTGGTGAATTCAGTCCCACCATCCGATTGAAAGCGTTTTATCTTACGATCAAATCGGTTTTCAACCAAACTTTTAAAGTTAACAAAGGTGGAAACAAATTCAGATTTTTGACGGAGGGGATAAAACCAAGTAAATCGAGAATGATCATCAATGAACAAAACATAATAACGAAAACCATCATGAGATTTAACAGGTGAGGGACCCCATAAGTCACAATGAATAATGTCGAGAACATAGAAAGCACGTTTTGAGTTTTGAGAGAAAGAGAGCCGAGTACTCTTAGATTTTTGACATGCCGAGCAAATAACAGGCCGAGGAAGCAAAGAAGTGGTGGAAATATGTCCTTTTTGTTTAAGTGCATTTACAACATCAAAAGCAACATGCCCTAATCTATTATGCCATATTTCAAAGGAGCTATGGTTCGAGCGAGCACGTAAAGAGGAAACAAAGCTAGAGTGACATTTTTCCAGAACATATAGGCCATGATCAAGTCTGCCGTGAGCAAGAGTCAAACCTGTAGTCCGATTCTGAATTTCAAAAGAATTGTTAGAAAAGATAAGACGAACAGGAAAGTCATTGGTCAATTTACTTACAGAGAGAAGATTTTTCGTAATGGAAGGAACGACAAGAACATTTGAGAAAGTTAAGTCAGATTTATAGAGATGAGTACCAGTGTGAGTAATTGGAAGGATATTACCGTTTGCGACGACGACTCTATCAGAACCGGTGTAGGGCGAGGACGAATCAAGAGCAGCCGAGGAGGGAACCATGTGCGAGGATGCCCCAGTATCAACATACCAGTCCGAGAGATTAGCGAGGCGAGCAGAATCATTGCGAGGAAAGGGACCAACAGTGTTCGCCTGGCGAGGAGAAGAGGATTCATAGCGCTGGGGACAGGTTGGAGCATAATGGTCGTCAAATCTGCAGATTTGGCAGCGAGGAGACGATCGAGCACGACTTCGCCCACGTCCTGAATAGCCACGAGCAGTAGGGCGACCACGACCAAATTGCTGGCGAGCAGGAGGTCGGCCTAAATCGGAAGACGTCGTGGAGCGAGCAAGAAAGGCATGCGACTACGACGAAGTGGAAGGAGTTTCAAGACTACGGGTGAAGAGGTCGTGAGATTCGGCCTTGGCGAGCAGATCTGAAAACGAGGGGAGAGGCGAGATGTTGATCTGAGCGGTGGAGAAGCTGTGAAAATCTGGACCCAGACCACGAAGAAACCAATGAGATTTTTCTGTAGGATCAAGAGAGCAGCCCATAGAGGAAAGCTGGTCGCACAAGTATTTAAAAGCGGCCCCATAATCAGAAACGGATCTTGATCCTTTCTTGATGAGTTGAAGCTCGTCTTTTAAGCGCAACTCACGAGCCTTGGAGGGTTGATTGAACGCCTCAGCGAGGGCATTCCAGATTTCTAGAGATGTTGAGCAGCCGACTGTAACTGCCATGGCTTCCTCGGTGAGAGTAGACGTCAAGAAAACACTGACGATTTGATCACGAGAATACCAAGTCGTGTAGAGAGGATTAGGAGAGGAAGCACCATTAGTGGCAGTGACGGAGCCAGGAAATTTCGATAGGGGGGCCCGATTAACATTTGTTACAATACTTTAAAAATAAAATAATATGTACTTATTATACTCATCAAATTTTTACATGATAAAATTGTTAATACATTTCATTAAATTAAATTGAACAAGCTAACTTTCATTTTGTTTTGAAGTTTTAATTTGATAGTTCGATTCAAAATTAAGCGAAAACAATTTAAAAATTGCTAAAATATTAAATTCTAAAAACATTTTATTTCTTCGATTGTAAACGTCTTTTAATTAATACATTAATGCATGTGTTCCAATATTCTATTATTTGCACGATTTTATCGGCACAATTTTTAAAGTATGAATATTTTGGGTGATTTGGTGAGGTGTAAAATAAAATGTATGCAAAAAATAAGTGACAATTTTGAAAATAAAATGATGTTGGGAGGGTATTAATTTTGTTGGGTGTTTTCATATTAAGAGTGTGCAAATAATCATTTGATGAACTTTTGAGTAACAAGAAGAGGGTGGACTTGGCGAAACCACATTGGATAATTTGTGGGTTTTAACTTGATGGTGACCAGATGAGTCATAGCATGGAGGGTTAGGGTGGCATCAAAGACGGAGGTGGTGGTTGCCGGTGGATCGGCCATAGAAAAGGGGGGGGGGGGGGGAGAGAAGAAAACTGCCCAGAAGAATTAGGCTGATACCATGTAAAATATAAAGACTCTTTAAAATGAGAGTCAAAGACTTGTATTAGAGTATTTATAAGAGAGGTTACAAGAAGATAAACTACCCTAATATTACTTAATAGCTTGACTTGAAGCCCGTTCATAAGTATTCAAAATCCTTTTCAGGGTGTTGCATTCAGTGACGGAGCCAGAAATTTTAGAATGGGGGGCCGATTTACATTACTAAAAAAATAAAATAATATTATGTCTAATTCATTTCATTGATTTAAATTTAACGATTTTTGTTATGTTTCGAAGAAAATTAATTTTAATTATTCCGACTCATAATAGGTGAAACAATGTTACAATTTAATGTTCAATCCCGCTGAGATATTAGTCATATATTATTAGAAAAATGTATAACTTAAAATATATTTTCTCAGTGGGTCAAATAAATGAGGAGTATTTTCGTGATTTAGTGAAGTATAAAAGAAATTTATTGAGGCATTAAAAAGAATTTAGTGAGATGTAGGAAGAATGTGGATTAAAATGAGTGACAAATTTAAAATAAAATGATGTAATGAAAGTATTAATTTTGTAGATTATTTACCTATTATAAGTGTAAAAATAATTTTGAAACGTCTCAAATAAATAAATAAAGTATACAAATAACTATAAAATGGAATAAATATATATAAAAAATAAAAATTGGCCGCTGGACCCTACGTGGCTCCGTCCTTGGTTGCATTCCTATAATGTGACACGAAAAAATAATAAACAATTGTTTGTTAATAGCATGTCAAAAATAATTTGAGCCTCTATACAAAATCGACTTTTAAGACCAGTTTTACAATTAAATATCTACAAAATTATCACTTCTATATACAAGTATCAAACGTTCAATATTTTTTGTTTATAATAAATTTACCATTGAAATAATTTATTAAATTAATCTATCATTAATTTTAAAAAGGTTGCTAAGACAACGTACACATTTTTTTTTTAGCTATCGGCTGTTCTTTTGTTCCTTGACTTGTTAATGAGGAATGCAAAAATAACAAAAATAAAAGTATACAAGGTGTTTTCATTTTATTTTTTTGGAGAAAATAAAAGTTCGAAAGAGGGAAATACGCATGTTTCCAACGTTTTACCATTATTTATCAAACATTTAATTTAATTATTACTAAAATTATAAGAGTTGGACGCGTAGCACTGAGCCCATAATTATTTAAATTTGATGGGTTGGGATAATTGGGCTGGAAAAGAATAAAACAAGGGTACGGTTTACACCTCCATGGTTGTTTGATACACTCTTCCTATTGTTACACCTTCCCTAGATTTAGAGATTATTAAACGCACACCCCTAAATTGTCCAAAATATTCTTTTAAAAATTGTCTTAATAAATACACATCACCACAAAATTCTAGTTTCTCTTATTTATGTCTTCCCCTTAAAACCATCCTCCACCCACCCATGCCGCCCCACCCTTCTCTCAACACTTCTGTAAAAAAAAAAAAAAAATCATAATCCAATACCTCTGTCTAGGGTGTAAACGAAGCGAAGTAAATACTGTTGTATTCGATTTGTGAAAGTATTCGAATATTCGTATTCATATTCGTTTATTTTTCGAATAATAAATTCGATTCGGTATTCGACACTATTCGATTCAAGTTATTCTATTTGAATTTTTTGAAACATATTCTAAAAAATATTTTTTGAGTATTCGATTCGAAATTGATTCGTATTCGATTCGATTTGAAACTATTCGATTTAAAATTTTATGTAGAAAAATCTATAAAATAATATTTTAAATAATATAGGAAATGAGAAAAAAAATCAAAAAATGGACTTAATTGAAGAAGGGAATATAAAGTGTAGTTATTTTTTTAAATATATATATATATATATATATATACATATATTATAAATATAATCGAATACTTACGAATATCAAATCACATATTATAATTTTATTTTATTTTTATTTATTAATCGAATAAAAATAAAGTTTATATACGAATTCGAATAATAAAATTACGAATACGAATATCGAATCAACCAAAATTATTTGATTCGTTTACAACCCTACCCTACCCTTACGTCGGCCACCATCTCCTCCCCTTTCCATTCCCTCCCTCTTTACAGACGGTGGTTTTTTTTTTTTAAACGTTTTCAATAAACTAAGGGTGAAAATTATGTCAATTTTCAATCAATTCTTGTCAACAAACCTCGATTACCTTTTTTTTTTCGACAAACTAGTTAAGAAATGCCTTTTTTATTTAGATTTATACTTTTTCCCCTGAGATGATGGTGGCGGTAACGGCTGCTACAATCTATTGAACTAGGGGTGAGCAAAATTCGATTTCTAACAAAAAATTACCGAAATATAGGTTCGATCCAGTTACTAAATTTTCTGGTTTCGATTCAGCTAGTGATTTAATGAAATTTCGGTATCCAGTTTCACCTTAAAAAAAACGATTTACCGAAAAACCGAACTGAATAGTGCACATATACATATCTAAACTCTAATTTTCCAGTCCCACCTTCTTTACTTCTTAGCCCTGATTAAAAAAAAAAAATAGAGACAAGTTAAGTTTTTTTGGTTTTGTGTGTGTTTATTAAAAAATTTAGTTTTTTAATGTAGTTTTTAAGATTATTGGGAAAAAATTTAATGCATTTTTTGTTTTTAGTTTTCGGTTTTATCCAAACCCAAATCGAAAAGTTCGGTTCGATTAGTTTCGGTTTTGCATCAATTTAGTTCGATTACTAATAATTAAATTCATTTTTTCAAATTCGATTCGGTACACGTGCCCACCTCTACTTGAACTGTGGTGGTGTATCTATTAATTAAAAATTATGAGTTCTGTCTAAAAGGGTATTGTATGTATTTTACAAAATTATTAAAATAATAAATAAATGAAGGAGTGTATCAAGCAACCATGGAGGTGAAATGAACTGTACCCATAAGACAGACAATGGGTCTAAACCCAACATATAAACATTTTTTTTTTGGGCGCGGCTAAAGGCACCCGGATTTCCTGTGAGTACACCCACGGAAATTTTTTTTGTCCCAAGGGTGTTGTAAAATGACGTATTTACCCCTCCTGTACTTTTTTTAAAAAACGCCGGATGAGTACACCCACTTCCTATATAAACGCGGGAATTCGAAGGTTCATCACTTCTTCCCAACATTGGGTCCATGTTCGAAAAAAACTTCTCAACATTGGGTCCATGTTCGAAAAAACCTTCCCAAAATTGGGTCCATGTTCGAAAAAACCTTCCCAACATTGGGTCCATGTTCGAAAAATACTTCCGCGAGTTTTACTTGGTCGAATTTTTAACCCAAAAGTCTCTGTAACGAACAAATTTTCGAACATTTGACAAATGTTCGAAAAAAACTTCCCAACATTCGGTCCATATTCGAAAAAAACTTCTCAACATTTGGTCCATGTTCGAAAAAAACTTCCGCGAGTTTTACTTGGTCGAATTTTTTACCCAAAAGTCTCTGTAACGAACAAATTTTCGAACATTTAACAAATGTTCGAAAAAAACTTTCCAACATTCGGTCCATGTTCGGAAAAAACTTCCGCGAGTTTTACTTGGCCGAATTTTTTACCCAAAAGTCTTTGTAACGAACAAATTTTCGAACATTTGACAAATGTTCGAAAAAAACTTCCGCGAGTTTTACTTGGCCGAATTTTTTACCCAAAAGTCTTTGTAACGAACAAATTTTCGAACATTTGACAAATGTTCGAAAAAAACTTCCGAACATTGGGTCCATGTTCGAAAAAAACTTCCAAACATTGAGTCCATTTTCGAAAAACCAGTCCAAAACGCTGCAATCGTGCTAAACCATGCCAATTAGATGTCCATTGGTTTATTTTCATCCTAACACATCAAAAATTGATACATTCTACACATAAACATGATTATAACACAACAAACCAACCTTAATCAACACATGCATGAATTAACACCAAATTCAAAAAACAAAATCTAAACCCTACAACAATAAAATCAATGTTTCAATCAACAAAAACCGAAATTAAACACGCGTCCTCCTCTTCTTCTCAAATATAAGCAAGAAAAACTAACATTTAACCATTTTTGCAAAAAATAAAATAAAATGTGTCCTCCTCAAATGCTCAAAAAAACAATGCAGGGTTGTGTCTCTCAATCTCCTATTCGACGTCGCAGGTGAGTGAGGTTTCGTTTTTGAAGGGGGGAACGGTGGAGTGGGAGTGGGGAATGGGGGAGAAGAGACGAGTGTGGGAGAGAAGTTGGGAGGAGTGAGTGTACCGAATGGACAGAATGGAGGGAGGAAGGGGGAGAAATGTTAAGGGCAATTTTGGGTTTTCCATGTGGGTGTACTCATCCGTTTTGTGTGTGTACTAATCGCGTGGGTGTACTCATAGGAAATTCGGGTGCCTTTAGCCGCGCCCTTTTTTTATTGGGCCATCTCATCAAACTTAACGACAAAGGTATTTGTCTAAACATTAGAATAGAATTTATTTTTCAAAAAATTATGATAATCATTTATGAAATACCATTCCACTATGTCTTTTGCATTTCCTTTCAGGTATTTTTTAATGGTAAAGTTTAGTATGCACTCGAGTTCATGTTGCACCCTAGTGCATGTGCACTTTTCAATTTATTAACTTAAATTTTTTGGTAAATGGTGTTGCACTTTTTAATTATTACTAAAAATATTATTATACAATTTAATAATTGAAAAGTGCAACACCATTTATCAAAAAATGCAACATGAACTAGGGTGCATGCACTCGAGTCCATAGCAGACTAACCCTTTTTTTAATATGTGTGCATGATAGACATATATTTTTTTGAAGGGGAGTACTAATTTATTCATACACTTATCATTTGTTATAAATAAATAATATTATTGTGGACATTACTTGTAAATTTTCAGATACATAGAAATTGATTTAATGTCCTAGAAGATCTTGGGATTTTTTTTTTTTTTTTATGTAATTGAAATTTGACTCAAATAAATTAGGTTAAATATTAAATAAATTTAACATTGTATCTATAAGAATTTGTACAGTAAATTAATTATACACGCCGACGCGGTTTCGAAAAAAAAAAATACAATTACACATGCTGACGACACTTTTTGCAATTTATTATGAACTCTCGATTTCTATTGGCTGATATCTCGTGGAGCCCTTAAAAAAGCGCCACGTGTATCCAGCAGCTGAACTCTCTGGAAGTTTCCCCTACCCTTGCGAAATTAATCGCCAACGTCCTCACCGCCAATAAATCTCTCAATTTTGAAAAACCGCTCGAAACGAAAATTACATTTTTTCAAGGATTGCAGGATTTAAACATGACAAAACGATTGACATTCTCGTTGATTTTCTTGGGATTTTTGTTTCTCTCTTTCGTAGAATCGAAAAAAGTCGACCTATACAAGGTAACGATTGTCATCCTACGCATTCTTCTTTTTCTATTTTTTTTATGGTATTGATTTGGAATTGTTCACTCTTTTCAATGGGGGTGGATTGGGGGGAAGAAAACTAGGTTCTAATTCATCAAATATTGTTTCAGTAGGATAATTGTAGTTATAATTTTATTTTTTCTTTCTCGGTTGATGAAGTTTTCGCATTGAATGCTTGATATGTAATGACTATAATCTGTGTTTAGAACGACATTGTGGTATTTAATTGGACAATCATGTAATTTTATACTGGAGTTGGAATTCAGGTAAAAATCTGTCAATAGTGTGTGAAGATGACTTTTCCTTTTAACCTTTATAATATTGATCCTGTTTAAAGGTGATTATAATTCCAGTGGTGCTTAATTGGTAAAGAAACTAATAAAGAAGATGACACTAGTAGAGAGGTAAAATTCCTAGATTGGATATTGCACCTTTTGGATGACTAAATTATTTTATTTTTTGGCTTTTGGAATAATATAACTTGCCATAGAGATAAAAAGTTTGTTTAAAAGTATTGATGAATAAGAGAAGGAAGACCTGGCGGTTGCTATCTTCCTATCTTTGCTGTATGTTGCGACTTCTGAATTGCCATTCTTTACAAATTACTACTTTTTTAGCTGCTTACAAGCATTATTTTTTTCTTTATCAGGTACTCGGGGTTGATCGGAATGCAAGTCAACGGGAAATTCAGAAAGCCTTTCACAAGTATGAATACATATTGCGAAAAATCGAGTGGTATTTGATTTGTGTAATGTTGATGCCTTGTTCTTGCTCGACTAATCTCTTATGCATATGTGTGGCAGGCTATCTCTCCAATATCATCCAGACAAAAACAAGAATAAGGGGGCCCAGGAAAAATTCGCAGAGATCAACAACGGTAAGTAAACACACAAATCTTTTCTGAACAGAAGGGAAGAAAATTTATTATTTGTTCTAAAATTGTTTATGTGTTTTCAGCATACGACACCTTATCTGATGAACAGAAGAGAAAGAATTATGATCTGTATGGGGATGAGAGAGCTAATCCTGGATTTGATGGTGGGAACCCTGAAGAGCAAGGTGGATATTCCCATTTTAGTAGTGGTGGACCAAGTGGATTCAGTTTCAGGCCTGGTGAATGGCAGAATATGGGTGGACAAGGAGGTTCGAAATCATTCTCATTTTCTTTTGGAGGTCCTGGTTCAGGCAAGCAAAGCTCATCGGGTTTTGGCTTAGATGATGTCTTTTCTAATTTTTTTGGTGGCGGAATGGGAGGAGGAGGAAGTCAGTTTGGTGGTTTCAGTAGCTCAGGCAGGCCACAGGAGGGGAGTAAACCTTCTGCTAAAAACATACCATCTGTAAATACTCAGTTGTATAGGAAAGAAATAGTGGATAGTGGGATGACGTGGCTCTTATTAGCTTACACATCCAATCTTCAAGGGCTCCAACATTTTCAATCTGTTATCGAGGAAGTTGCCATCTCGCTTCAGGGAGCAATGAAGGTATTCCATTGTTTTACAGAGTCAAGTAATTAGATAATTCAAGCATGCTGAGCTGAAAATTGTGTGTTCTTTTGTACAGGTCGGGCGCATAAATTGTGAATCTGAGGCATCCTTGTGCAAGGAGCTTGGTGTATACCCTCGTAGAGTACCTAAAATTTTTGTCCACTCATATGCATCTGGTGAAAAGGGTTCGTTGGTGGAATATACTGGTGATTTGGATGTGAAATCCATTAAAAGTTTTTGTCAAGATAATCTTCCCAGATTTTCGAAACGCATCAAGTTGGATAATTTCCAGGCAGCATCTGAGGAAGGAAAATTGCCCAAAGTGTTACTTCTATCTACAAAGAAAAGCACCCCTGTTATTTGGCGAGCACTTAGTGGCTTGTATCGTAATCGTTTCGTATTCTACGACGTGGAGGTACTTAAACTTATAATTAGAGATGCACACATTTTTTCCTCTGTTAAATGGGATTATTGTCTGCTTCTCTTTCATCACAAACTATACTGTGATTTCAGATATTTCACTCTGCTATTTTCTTTTCTTGAAATTGTGAATGTAATAATAATGCCTTTGGAAATTTTAGGTTCAAGACACCTCGGATCCATCTGTGAGGAATTTGGGTGTCCATTCGCTTCCAGCTATCATTGGTTCCCTATCAAATGGGGAGAAACAAGTTCTCAAATCTGGTATATCTGTGAAAGACCTTAAATCTGCAGTTCAAGAGCTCAGCGGCTTGCTCGACAGTTTTGAGAAAAAGAATAAGAAGGCCGCTTCAACCAAAAATGATCACAGTGAATCGGGAGGAAACATACCATTGCTTTCAGCATCAAATTTCAATCACATTTGTGGCGAGAAAGTTCCTGTTTGCTTGATAGGTGTTTTCAAGTCCTCGACAACAAAGGACAAGTTACAAAAGATCTTTCAATCTGTAAGTGCCTTATTTTCCTGAACTTCGATTCAAAATCTGTTTTCTAGATCCATTCAAATATTAGTTTAAAACGAGAGTAATGGGTTTCAAATTCGGATCAACCAAACAATCCCATTTTGGATTTTACCCTTCTGTTCAATTTTAACGTCAGATATTTTTGTTTCAAGTGATGCTATTGTATGGTAGAAGTCGAATATCATCTACTAGCAAGTAGCAACCACACATCTTAACAAATAACCAAATTCAACTAGACCTTTTGTCTTATGATCATGAAATATCACATTTATGAACATTCTGGAATTTATTTTTATGGAGATCTGATTCAACATTGTGGTTATTGTTTAGACGTCCCAGAAATCATATTCTAGACGACCAAGTTCAGCTTTCGGCTCAAAGGACTCATTATCATATGCTCTATTGGATGCATCGAAGCAGCAATCTTTCCTGAACTCTCTTGACAAATCAGGGTTGAAGTCATCAGACACATTCTTGGTGGCCTACAAACCGAAGAGAGGAACGTATGCTGTATCTCAGGAGAAAATAACCGAAGAAGCAGTAGAGAAGTTCGTAAGCTCGGTGCTCAATGGAGATGTACAATTTTCCAAGACAAGACAGAAGCCTATACTGAAATAATGATGGGGCAAAAATTGGCGCTGGCTAGAGGAGACTCTTTGTGGTGGAGCTTATACAGTTATACATCTGTTATTAATTGAACACATTGTAAATATATGGGTTATCAGGCTTGTGCAATGATCCTTATTCACTTCGATAGATAGATAGATTGATTAGTTGAGGGTAAATTTTGCTTGATGAAATGCCTTATCACTTAAATTTGTGGTATGGGCCGTGAAGAGCGGAATTGTTCCTAGTGGAAGGGATTTTCCTGAAGCTTTCTACATAATAACTTGTTTTTTTAATTATTTTAAGTTACTATTGAGGTGGTCGAGTGGGGAATGATATTTATCCTAAGAATTTTTGTGTTCTATAAACGGGCTGTATAATTAGAATTTTCCTAGTTTTTCGATAATCTCTCTTCAATTTGAGAACCACTTTTATACATTCTTATTATAAAATATTATTCACATGTATGTCATGATGTAGATAAATAATTTATTAACACGAAATATTTATTAAAACAAAGTAAATCACCCCTAAAAAATTGATGAAATGAAATGAATTTAATTCTAGTCGTGATTGTGACCTATGAACCAAAAGTAGAAGAATAAAATTAGGATTCTTGTGTAAAAAGTGAGTTATTGTTTTTATGTACATTTTAGTTTTACAAATAGAGGCTCTAATTCATAGAAGGTAGAGATCGGATATGAAAAGGCGGGCTTAGACAAAATTTCATGCTCATCTAAAAAAATCTTGAAATTTAAAAAAAAAAACGAAAATGAAACAAAAACTTGATTTTTTTTTTAAAAAACTGAAAATTAAATGGAAAAAATTGAATTAAAATTTGAGATTAAACAACAAAAAGGGAGAAAAAAGCAAGTTTGCCACAAAAAACCGTGGGCAAATTTGATACCAATTGTTCATGAATGGAAAATTGAGGTTGAGTTTGAAGTTTTGTCCTCTTATTACACTATTTTATTGATTTTTTTTTTAATACCATTTAAATAATCTTCACATTAACGTCGTTCGAATAGTAAATAATAAATCTAAAATATGAAAGATAGAAATATGTCAGATTAAATATAATTCATATCATAATAGCGAAAATTATCCATAGATTAATCTAGTAAAATCTAAGACACGTTTTTACCTCCAAAATTACAATTTATAAGTAGCAGATTTTATTAACGTGGATTCCCTTTTTTTTTTTCTCTCCCTGGCGGAGTGAACTATACGCCCGAATAAATATTCCCCAGCACCCTACATGTGACTAACATGAATTGTTTTAATTCATCTTTGAGTTCATAATTTTGTAGGGACTCAAAGTTTACTTTTCAAGAATGTTTGAGAGCTGTGTAGCACAAAGATTCTATCAATCAACTGTCCCGCCGCCTTTTAATCCGCCCCCGGTTTTACTTTCATAAATTTGTTCATAATTCTCACTCATTTTCCAATTTCCAATTTCCAATCAGTTTTCCCTTCTCCTCGCAACCAAACACTGCTACTACAATGGAGACCAAGATAGGTTCGCTGGACACCAGTAACCCCGACACGTGTACTGCCGTCGGTTCCCTCCCTTCACACGGCGTCGTTAGCTCCATCCAAACTAACGCCGTCCATACCTCCGCCGAAGCCACGCTTGGCCGCCACCTCGCTCGCCGCCTCGTGCAGATCGGCGTCAGTGATGTCTTCTCTGTTCCCGGCGACTTCAACTTGACTTTGCTTGACCATCTCATTGCGGAGCCGGGGCTCAATTTAGTCGGCTGCTGCAACGAGCTCAACGCCGGCTACGCCGCTGACGGTTACGCTAGGGCTCGCGGAGTCGGCGCATGCGTTGTGACCTTTACCGTCGGTGGATTGAGTGTTCTCAACGCAATAGCCGGAGCTTACAGCGAGAATCTACCGGTGATCTGTATCGTCGGAGGTCCGAATTCCAATGATTATGGTACTAACCGGATCCTACACCACACGATCGGGTTACCGGATTTTTCCCAGGAGTTGCGTTGCTTTCAGGCGGTTACTTGCTATCAGGTAAATTCAGTATGCATGCTACATATATTGAACCGATTTAGTTGAATCCAGATTTGGCATTATCGATATTATACTTATATTTAGCTTTCCCCTATTTTTGTTGATTTTAGGCGGTGGTGAATAATCTGGAAGATGCACATGAGTTGATTGATACGGCGGTATCCACGGCGTTAAAGGAGAGTAAACCAGTTTACATAAGCGTAAGCTGCAACTTGCCGGTGATTCCTCATCCGTCATTTAGCCGCGAGCCTGTTCCGTTTTCGCTCTCTCCAAAGTAAGCTTCGATTTCATCCATTATTTTCTTATTGTGTATGACCTTATTTTTTGGATTCATTCGAGAAATTCTCAACAGTTATTCATAGTTATTTATTGATTTGGTTTGGTTGAAGATCATCGAATTGTGTGATTAGAAATAAATTGATCAATTAGGCAAATGGACATGTTTTTTTAATCTATATATTCATTCTCTAAGAAATTGAAATATTTGTTACTCTGTTGGTAGATTGAGTAATCAAATGGGGCTAGAAGCTGCGGTTGCAGCAGCAGTCGAGTTCTTAAACAAGGCCGTGAAACCAGTGTTGGTGGGAGGGCCAAAACTCCGAGTTGCAAAAGCTTGCGACGCCTTTGTTGAATTAGCCGATGCTTGTGGCTATGCCATTGCAGTTATGCCGTCAGCTAAAGGATTAGTACCGGAGCAACACCCCCATTTCATCGGCACTTACTGGGGAGCCGTAAGCACTGCTTTCTGCGCTGAAATTGTGGAATCAGCTGATGCTTACATCTTTGCAGGACCTATATTCAATGACTACAGTTCGGTAGGATATTCTCTGCTTCTCAAGAAGGAGAAAGCAATCTTGGTGCAGCCTGATCGTGTGGTTGTCGGAAATGGGCCCTCATTTGGATGTGTACTAATGAAGGATTTCTTGATTGCTCTCTCGAAAAGGCTCAAGTGTAATAAAACTGCTTATGAGAACTATCACAGGATTTATGTTCCTGATGGGCATCCTCTGAAATGTGAGCCAAAGGAGCCGTTGAGGGTAAATGTTCTGTTTGAGCATATACAGAGGATGTTGTCGGGAGAGACGGCTGTCATCGCTGAGACGGGTGATTCGTGGTTTAATTGCCAGAAACTGAAGTTACCACAAGGATGCGGGTGGGCCCTCATGATTCTTGCGGTTATTGATTGATTTTCCAGCAGTTAACTTGGAATTTTATCTTATGTAAACATTGTTTTTGTAGGTATGAGTTTCAGATGCAATATGGATCGATTGGTTGGTCCGTTGGTGCAACTCTCGGGTATGCACAGGCTGTACCCGAGAAGCGAGTGATTGCTTGCATTGGCGATGGTAGCTTTCAGGTACTGGTGTCTCCATTTTGTGTGTGCACAATTAACATTTTTTAATGAGAACAACTAGTAATACATGCACTTGAGGATGCAACTTGTCTATATAAGTATTTGCCTTGATCTTTAATTTTGATACAAGACAGTGTACTAAATGCAATTGAACACAATTATCATAGGTCACAGCGCAGGATGTGTCAACAATGCTACGAAGTGGCCAAAACACGATCATCTTTCTGATTAACAATGGTGGTTACACCATTGAGGTGGAGATCCACGACGGGCCTTATAATGTGATCAAGAACTGGAACTACACGGCGTTTGTTGATGCAATCCATAATGGTGAAGGCAATTGCTGGACTGCTAAGGTTAGCACAGTCTCACTGTATATTTTATCTGCTACCAAATCAAATCATGTCAATTTAACTCAATTCTGTATTCAGGTTCGATGCGAAGAAGATTTGATTGAAGCAATCAACACAGCCACAGGCGCCAAGAAAGACTGCTTGTGTTTCATAGAAGTGATTGTTCACAAAGACGATACGAGCAAAGAACTTCTGGAATGGGGTTCGAGGGTGTCTGCAGCTAACAGCCGCCCACCCAACCCTCAGTAGATTCATTTTCCTTTTGTTGTGAAGGTCGGAACTACTTATGGATTACGTGAACTTAGCATTCACTGTTTTTCTCTAATAATTAGTATGTACATTCTTTAAGTGGCTAGTAAAATAAATCCATTGGAACTTACCCAACGCGTAGTTGGTTAAATTTATCTGTTTCATAGAGGCTTGGAAATAATTTTGGGACTAAGGAGTACTTATTTCAGTTTTTATTTGTATCGTGTATGTTTAATTATGACCACCCGACACGTGGTGTAAATAAGTAACTAGTAGTAGTAGATTATAGTATAAACCAAGATAAACATCGATCTTTCTTTTATTTATTATTATTATTATTTTTTTTATGGAAGTTAAATACCCATCCCTTTTTTCCCCTCCCAATGACTCGGACTTAAGGCTAGGTAGTGGTGCTCTAACCACTTGAGCTATCCACTTTGTTAGATAAACATCGATCTGGATGTCAATAATTAACATGTATAAATCAGGTTTAGATTCAGCTGATTAAAATGTTTGTTGCATATTTAAATTTTAATCTATAATGTTGGGTGTTTTAACTATTTTTTCACCTTTTTCCTTAAATTATTCATATATATATAATTATTATATTCCTAAATTTTTCTCATTTTTATACGTCATTTTTCAACTGTGAGATAAATTATTCTTCATTTTCTTATACCTCATTTTCCTCCGACCGAAATAAATAAACAAATCTAAAAAATCTACTTAGATCTGTCGTTGCCGATCTCCACCGTTGTCCTTGACCAATTTTTCACTCGTCAGTTCCTTACTCAATTTATGTAATTTTTTCCTAGTGTGTAGTTGGAATTGATGATCAGATTTACCCAAGGGAGCTACGGTCACCGTTTAGGTAAACTATTCGTTGATCTCAATTTACAATTTATTTTAGATAGTATTTATTTCTTACTTTTTATTTTTCGTTTTACTAGTCTTTCCTTTGTTGCTAATTTTTTTTCTTTGTTGGGACCCCTTCCCCTTGTTAGGTCTCCTCCTCCTCCTGGGTTTCTTTTGAGATGAGATTGATTGTCCTTTTGGTGGGTATTGATGAAACTTTGTTCTATTTTTTAAACATGAGAACACCTTAAAGTGAGGTTGTCTCAGTTCGAGGATGAAGATCAGAGAGCATCATTGTGGACAAAGGGTATACACGTTTTTTCTCTTCTAACAATTGGAGAGGATAACAATACAATGGTGAAAAAAAATTTATTAAATTTTATACAAAACAATACAAACGGACTTACTATATTTCTTGTCCTGTCTAGAAGTATCTGTCAATTAGATTTGGATGTTTGATGTTGTGCCACGCACAAGCACAAGAGTTGATTAATTAATATTTTGATACATAATCGACATGATTTCATGGATTCTCCTTTTTCTTTTCTTTTTGGATTAAATTAGCCATTTGTCCGTGACCTCAGCTCAGCCCACTGAATAACAGTACTGGGCAACTTTTGTTTTTTATGCCTCTGGGTGTCTCTAGAATGTGCTTAAACCACTTGGACGGCTGTTTTAATTATTGCATTAAGGTCATCACGATTTATACCAAAACATTAGCTACTGCTCAACATTAAAACACGTGGTGCGGTGGTGGGTCATCTGGTCTCCAAGTATCACCAAGAAAATTAATTTCTCAACATTTTTTTTGAGACATTAAAAGTGTTTTTCGTTAAAAAAATAAAATAAAATCAGAAGCAGTCAAAAACACCATCCGCACATACTTACTAGTTACTAATTAGTTCACCCTTTTTATTTTTACAAAAATACTCTCAATTAAAATTCTAATATGCTAATGTAATTAAGAAATGTTAAATTTACTATAAACATACCCCCCATTCCTTTGGTGGCTTGGTGCCGCCCCAAAATCCAACGAACCACACAAAATACTCCCTAATGAAATTTATTAGGTCAATTTCGCTCCCACGAATTTTAATGAATATTTATTAAATTAAGAGTACGATGACATATTGTGAATAATAATTTAAGTAAATAACCGATACCTAAAGGGAGAAAATAAAATAAAGATACACACTCATATGTGCATGGTACAATTTTAATATTCAAATCACTTAAAATTATATTGCATCCATTACAAATTAAGACCGGATCCCATCGTTTGTAATGCAAAATGCTAGGCAACATCCTTGTTTATCTTTTATACAACAAAACGGTCAAGCATGAAAAGTCAAACACGACGCATTGGTTTTCTTCAGTCATCTTTGAAAAAGGATTTTTAACAGTATCTAAAACTGTTTTCCTCTATGTCAAATGTCATCATCCTATGAAATAATACATCTTCCCCATGTACAACAAGCATTGTTGGAGAAGTTCTCCTATTATTGCATGTGCCTCTCAAAGTTGTGAAATAATATCAAATTCTTTGTTATTAATTAACCACAGTAGCCAGCAATTCGAATATGTGAGGGTTGCTGCGGAAGTTGTTGAACACAATAAGGGGGAGGGGGAGGGGGAGAGTTTTCTGAACATGTATTTTCCTACTGAGGGAGTCTGCTGGTGTGAGATGACAAATATACGAGACAAAACTCTACTTATTTATTCCTTAATTTGCTTCAAAATACGATTTGTGTACGGTTATATGAATCATATAATTTACCGAGTAAATTTTGTCTTCCTCAAACTATATGTATTTAATAAAGTTGGTGCAACTATTATTTTAGGGATAAAATAGTAAATATAAAGTAGGTACGCTAAGTAAAATTTGTAATTAGTAATACTACAGTAAAACCTTTATAAATTAATACTCTATAAAATAATAAAATTTTCCGGTCTCGACTTGAGCCTTTGTAAAAAATCATCAAATTCAATAAGATAATAAGATAATAATTTTTTGAAAAATATAAATCTTTTTCATCAACCAACTCTTGTAAATCTTTTTGACTGCATATGAGATTGTCTCTCTTATACTAACATAATGTTTTACGCATTTGATTATTCATTGACGCATTTGATTATTCATTGATGATTTTGCGATGTTTTAAGACATGGTTCAGTGTTATGAATTACTATTTTATTTCCATATTGAGATTTATATAGTATATGTTTCATTCATCATGAATGAATATCTTTAATTGACTATAATAATTATTTAAATGCAACAGATTAATGTAAACATGTATATTTAACTAATTCCAATGAATTGATACATGCGTCCATGAATGTAATTGATACGGAGTATTATACATGAATATAATTAATTAGTTACAAAAAATTGGTTTGATACATGAATATAATCAATCAAACATATATGAACTAATTTATTTTCAATGTATTAAATTGCTTAATTTAAAAAGCATCTCTTTTAATTAATAAAATATTAATTTATCGATAAATTAATATCTCTCTAAATTAATAAAATTTTATGGTCCAACGTTATTAATTTATAGAGGTTTTACTGTCTATGTATATGGTGGGTGTACTAAGTAACAAGTGAACTAAGCAAATTAGTGGATGCGAATAGCTGCGCCACAGGGAAAAAAAAAAGGCAGTATCGCCACATCACGAACACTCGAAACTGATAGTGAAGAGACAAAACGTTGGTGAATGCACACAAGTTTACGCAAGTTCGTTGAAAAATGCCTCGAGTCCACCTCGTAGGTGAATTAAAGGGTTATATTATGGCCAAAACGTTGCTAATGTATCAACCAAAGTTAGACAATTTCAAAACAGCGGCAAAAATTCCAAATGATTTCAAGTAGCAAGTGATAGTTGAATGGACAAAGCAGCCAAAGCATCAAGTTGTGTACATTTCACAAGTGTCTGAATCAAAAAAGTTGATGTAATTTGAGTCAGAGGATTAAAAGTTAGCAAGGAGTAGTGCTACCTTGAGAGGAAAGAAGACGAGCATTTTGGAGTAGAGGAGCAGGAAAAGGGGCACGACAAGAGGTAACATGTGATTTGAGTCTAGGCATGTTGGGGTGTGCACTTCGACAGCGATGGCAGCGCAGCTCCATGGCCATGAACTTATCATTTTTAGACTTAACACTCCCACCGTCTTCAACTTCCTTTATCACATCAACGGAATCCAGGAAAAATGGAGTATTGAAGGAGTTCCAATGCTTCTTATTCTTCAAATGACTCGAGTCAAAATCCTGGCTAATCACATGAAGGTGCAATTGTCGCATTGAAGGCACCTGGAACGAGATTAAAACTATTTTTATGTTACTGTATCCGTTACTTCCAATTTCCCTTTTCCAGTCTAATAAATTTTCACATATTGAAAGTGCAGACTGAAAACAAATTCTATTAATTTCCCTAAGCTCTCCCCTCCTCCCCCAAGTGGAAATCATGGACCCACTGATCAGGATTTCAAATCGCAACCCCTGCTGCAGAACTAGTTAAAGTTTTATTAGCAGCTTCTATAGCACGAGGAAGAAAATACAACGAGATACACTTTTCTCTCAATCACACATTTAAATTCATTAGAATTTAATATATGGGGGCAATAAGCTACATTTTTCTTTCAATCGCACATTTAAATTCATTAGAGTTTCAATCTATGGGGCTATGAGGTAATGATTAAAGGTCAGTGAGTTAGAACAGAACTTACAGAATGATATCCAAGGCGGATTAACAACGATTTATTTTCATGGAGAAACTTTTCTGCCCATTTCACACCAATGTCATGCATTTTCTTCAATAATGAGATGTGCTCAAGGCGGACATCTGCAATGTTGTCAAGACCATCAACTCGTGCTATGACCAAGATATGCTTCTGTGCCTGCAGCACGCATAAATAGAAAATTTTCAAATAATCTTCATTCTTCCCCTAGTTGAGAGAGGGAGAGAGGCAGGAGGGAGAGATACCTTTGGATATGCATCATTGATCACTACAACATCATCTGATACCTCAAGAACGATATCATTATGATCGTCTGGATGCATAGCAATATTGTGGAGAGCTTGAGCCCATGAACCCCAGGCCTTGGTTGTGTTGACTTTTTTACCCTCGATCTCATTGCTTACATCAAGTTTAGAATCCTGCTGAAGTCCCTTGGACCTTTTGTTGTTGTCAAGTTCATAAACAGCTCCCCTTTTGGCCTTCTGATCTTCATTTTTAGGGATTACCAGTTGGTTATCTTCAGATTCTGACGATCTTCCTACTCCACTAGACATAACTGCAGAAACAAACCCTTCAAATAGTGATGAGTAAGCTTCACGGAGTATCTTGCATCCCTGAGTATAGTCATCTTTAAGACAATCAGGTCTCTTGGGGTTCATATTTGGTCCTAAGACATGTATGACATGGGTCACACCTTCGTTGGCAAATAACGGAGACAAAGAAGGAAGTGGTACGACGACAGCCTTCCCAGGGTTAAGGGTCACAGCTTTTTCCTTAGTTGCAATTTCTAGCTCTGGGCCTGCTGCGCTAAATATAGCAGCATTTACACCTCCCCCTCCTGGTTTTAGACGCCTGCACAAAGTTAAATTTCAGATGATCTACCTGAAATGCAACCAAGGATTATAATTATGAATTGCAACATTTAACTCCAAGGGTAAACAAAGAAGATAGATGATTGTCATTCATCATCATTATGCTCGTATTAAATAACAATTGACACTAAGTACTATCTGAAAACTCTCTACTCGCTCGTCATTTTCATATATACTAACTTAGTACTGCAAATGAGAGACAAATTAGAGTGGAATATTTCTTAGGACTTCTGAACATAGTAAATAGCATTATTCACAAGGCCATGTTGAAAGAGTAATGCACATTTGTGAAAATCCACTTATGGCATGACAAGGAGTACATAACATGAATTGAACCAGCAACCTCTCTATATACAGTCATGAAGTCAATTCTTTGTAGCTTTCCTCTAGTGGATAGGAACATTTTCAAAATCATTTCCTCCCAAATTAAAGAGAAATTATAAGACACACATAACTGCTGAAAAAACAAACATTATGTAGAATAAGAAGATTAACTGCTGAAAAAACAAACATCGTGTAGAATGAAAAGATTCTACGACGGAAATGAAAATAGAAAATCATGTTGATGTGTTGTGAAATGAGTTTCTACGTACTTGGTCAATCAATTTTGTGATTTGCACTCACCAGTTGGCAGCATTGGCAATTACGTTGCAGTGTAAACCTATCTGAGACCGGAGGCGAGTTATATCTCCAACAAACGTAAAAAACTTCTGGGAGTCAATATTCTTCCGAGCAGCCTTAGTCTTAACCAGGGATAATATTTTTGATCCATGAGATAAATCTACCAAAACAAGTCTAGCCTCTCCAATCCTATGGATATATTCCTCAACTTTTTCAACAATAATGTCAGATGCCTTTTCAAGATTGAATTGGAAGTCTGCAGTAGAAATAGATGGAAACGCCAAAGTCGGGATACTGTCAGCATCAGCACCACCAGAAGTAGAGGTTGTATCCAATTCATTGCCTTTTTCTAACTTCTCAAGAGCATCGCCAGATTGAAGAGGATCCATTTTTGTTCCCTGACCAGAATCTTTTCTGATTGAGCTATCATTGGGAATAGGCGCAGTTGACTCTGAACCAGTTTTCGGGGGTTCTACTTTTTTAAGAAATTTCATGATCCCAACTTGAATCTTGGTATCTGGTTTCTTCTGTCCAAAACAACCAGAGGGAAGGGAATCTAATGGGCCAAGAGAAGCATACACATTGATCGCTTCTTTGACATCTTTCTCATCCTGACAAATTGTAATCCGATGAAACCCTTCACTCAGTTTGGGGAGTTCTTTCTTCGACGCAATTTGATTCACAACTGCAGCAGCTTTCCCGCCTTGTAAGTTGCCTTCATGTCCTATGCGTTTCACAGAACGAGAAATACAAAGCTTGGATGGAAGATCAAGCACCACAGCATGTTTCTCCATTTGTGAACCACCAAGCTTCAGAAAGTCAGCCCTCTGCTCTCTATCAATGTTACATCTATCTATAATAACACTTTGACCATCCTTCAAAGCACCAGCTGCAGACGATAAACACTGGATTTTCGTCCCAGACTTACCTTTATTTATAGTATCCTACATTACAAGAAAGGTAAAACTATTCAATTATCAACAATCCGTCTCCAATTATATCACATATAACAATCAGCAATCTCAGCAACATTCGCACAACAGTTAGGAGAAGATGCAAAACAATATCTAGGGCAAATTCACCCGTAAAGACAAACAGAAAAACTACAGAATGTGTAAACAGCAGACGAGGAAATTCAAAATAAATTGTACTCTAGCATTTCAACAAACACTTTGCAATGTGACTAACCTGGCAAACACGCGTCCAATGGCGGGAAGATATTTTCATGACTTCATCACAGAAAGTAGATTTTCCACTTCCCGGAAGGCCCATCAATACTAACACGGTTGGCTCGATTTCCTTCTCTTCTCCTGCGCAAAACGAAAAAGGGGCGGGGGAGAGATAAATAAAAGAACTGAAATAAATTCAATAGACTAGAAATACTATACGAACTTCATGAATATGTTCACCTGAAAACGGGGGTTTTCCTCGATCAATTTCCATGGATTCCGATTCCGATTCCATTTACGATCTCGGCCAAGAGTTCACACCATTCAAAAATCCGAGTAGGCGTTAAAAGTTTAGATTTGCGTGTTATAATTAGTGGAAGTGTTCAAGCTTTAGGTATTGAAAATACAATATTTTATCAAATAATTTCACGTGGTTCTTAAGTTGAAATACTTGAATTTGAAAGGAATTTAAAATGAATTCATTTAATTTATTTAAATTAGTTTTTAATCTAATTCTATATACTCTCTAGTAAATCATTTACTTTAAATTTAAATTTCATATTTATTTCAATAGTTTGAAGTTTGATAGTAGCAGATAGAGTTGTTAAACACCTATAGCTGCTAGTGACCTCGGTCGACTCATTCCTATATGAGTCGAGGTGAACTTGTTAGATACTTGATTTACTAATGAGTCGGTTCAAGCTCAATTCATTAAATTCAACCTTTAATTTTTTTCTTTTTATTTCATTAAGCTAGTTAGTGAGTTGAACCGAGATCATTTCTTAACTCGTTAATGTTATAAGAGCTTGAGTCAAGCTCGAACTTCAAGTACTCGACTCGAATAACTCGTTAATGTTATAAGAGCTTGAGTCAAGCTCGAACTTCAAGTACTCGACTCGAATAACTGCTCCCGTAGCACATCTTGCCTATTTATGTTGATTAATTTTTAGGTCGAAATATTGACTTGGTATATATATATATTTTTTTATGTCACAGTATCCGGTCCAAACTCGAAAAAGTAACAACATTGACTTGGTATAATATTCAATACATAGACAAACAAAATTAATAATTATCCTCTAAAATAATTTACTACGTGAATATACCCGACTAATCAAATTAAACACGATATTTATTATATTGTGATTTTCATAATAAATAAAATAATAATAATACTAGTTTCATAAACGAAAAAAAAGGATATGACATTTGGGCCTCAAACGGACTGGGCCTGCATATGAAAAATAATTTAGGCCCACTTACAACGAGGTCCTTATATAACACTCCTCAAACCCTAGGGTTTTAATCAGTTGTTCGTTTCTTCTTCTTCAGAGGGAGGCGCTAGCAGATAGACACTTTGACAACAATTTGTGATTTGCAATGAGAGCTAAGGTAATTCATCTCAAATCTTTATATGCTGTACATCTCATATCCATGCTTTGCATAATTTAAGTTAATCCTTTGTCATTTACCAACAATTGTTGTTGCTTTTTATAGTTTATGTATGTTATGCATGATATTTAGATAAATTGTTTCGATGTTTTTTGGTTAACAGTGGAAGAAGAAGCGTATGAGGCGGTTGAAGAGGAAGCGCCGAAAGATGAGGCAGCGATCCAAGTAGATCTGCCGATTTGGCTGCTTCGGTTCTTTGCGCGCATCGAAGGATTTCTAGGGTTTCCTTTCAAGTTTGATGTTACTTCCCGTTTTGTACTCTTTGACATTTAAACATAGACTCCTTAATCGAATTACTTTTATCCGAATTATTTTTATCTGCAAGTATTATTCTCTTTTACAAGATTCAAAATTCTGCTCATGCCTCTTATTTATGGATATGCTGGTAATATTGTTTGGAAATATACTAAAATTTTGCTCTTTGTCGATGCGAACTAGACAGATATGAATTAGTTAAGACCATTAGCAATCTGTGTGATATGCGATCTTTACCTTTTGTACTGTTAATGTTCTATGATTTTATTGATTAAATTTGATTTAGAGCGTTGTTGGTTTTCTCAGATAGTAAGAATGAATTTTTCCTCAGATTGTAGATCTTGATTAAATAAGATATGGGTTGCAACAATTATTTGGGTTCTCTTCTTCCTTTGGCTGCAATTGGATTGAATAATTTATTGGTTGCTCCCATAAATTTTCTTCTCTTGACCCTTTCGTTGGGATTTGTTTGGATCCTATATGGGATGCATCATACACCAAATAATTGTCTTCTCTTGTCCTCTTGGTTTCAATTGGTTTGGTTGGTATTGAATCATAGCCATTTGAAACGGGTCTCTTATCCCGTTTTGTAGCTGTAACATTGAATTATATATGAAATGCCTACACATCTGAAATGCATTTCATGTTCCTTTAGTGGTTATATTAAGTATGGAATGGATTGCCACATTGAATTTACTTTCTTGTCCTGTTTCTCTAGTTTTTGGTTTGAATGGTATGCATTGATAGCACATTTGGCAATTTAATCGCAAGAATGTCCTTATTTCTTCATGAATCCGCCACCACTCAATTTGTTGTTTACTCGCCCCCTTTAATTCCAGTGTTTTTTCAGTGACTCTTATATTCTAGAGAGTGCCTTAATTCCAGTTTTTCAGTGACTCTTATGTTCTAGAGAGTGCCTTAATTCCAGTGTTTTTTTAGTGAATTCTAGGGAGTGTTTCTGCTGTTGTTTTATAGGGATGACTTTGATGGCCCTTGGTGTTGTTTTATAGGGATGACTTTGTTGGCCCTTGGTGTTGTATAGTTGAATGATATACATTGAATTGGCTCTCCGGTCCCTTTTTTGGTTGGGATTGGATTGAATAATATATGTGGTGCACGGTGCACTAATTAATCGACTTCTCTTGCCCCTTTGTTGCGATTGGATTGATATTAAATATTAGCCATATGAAATGGCGCTCTCGTTCCTTTTTGTAGCGATTCAATTGATCGGATTATATGAAATGCTACACTAAAATGACTCGTATTCCCCTTTTTGTAGCCCATTTGAAATCTCCCTTTTGTGATGATGGGTTTGTGTAGGGTTGGCAATGGGGCGGGTAAAAACCCGGACCCACATAAAACTGGCCCGTACGGGGCTGGTAAATACCCGGTCAAATGGGTTTCGGGACGGGTAAATACCCGGTCAACGAATATCCGCCGGGTATGGGACGGGTAATGGGATTGCATATACCCGACCCGTATATATATATATATATATAATATTAATTTATTAAAACAAAAGTGATGGTGGGGCGGGCGGGTATTGAGGCTGGGCGGGTAACGAGTCTAAAAAATTTTGGCGGGGCGGGTCCTGGGAAAGGCCAAACCCGTCCCATACCCGCCCCGTTGCCAACCCTAGGTTTGTGTGATATGAAATGCCAATGTTTGAATTATAAGTTCCTTTTTAATGAAATTTTACACAAAAATGGTTTGCTTATTTGTCAACTCGAAAATCAAATGTACCAAAACCGTCTAACCTATAACAATTAAATTCAAGTCTTTTGGCATCTGTCAGGTCTCGATTTTCTAGTTGTCATTTGATGGTTTGAATAAATTATTTTTATTCTTTTGTTTATGTTGAAGAAGAGCTCGATTTTCTAGTTGTCATTTGATGGTTTGAATAAATTATTTGCTCATGTTGTTTAATGAAATGCAATACTGAAATGACTCTCGTGCCCCTTTTCCATGATTGGGATTAAATAATATGAAAAAAAAGAAGATATTGCATCTTCCATATGACGAGTACTTTTACTTGCGCAAATTATTCACAAGAATTTCCTCGTTTATTCATAAATCAGCCACCACTCAATTCGTTGTTTACTTACAAGTCAGAGTTGGCCGGCCTTCTTACTTGCTCTCCAATCATACCTTCATTATATATACTTTGCTGTTCTGCTAATCCCCCCAGAAGACAAACATGTCTAAAATTGGATCATCATCACAAGAAACAAAAGTTGATGATGAAGAAGCATCCATGATCACCCTCAGGCCTATACACCTCTCAGACATGGATGATTTTATGGTATGGGCGACTGATGACAGAGTAACCAAATTTTGCACTTGGGAATCATACACTTCTAAGCATCAAGCCATAGACTTTTTCACCACCAACGCCATTCCCCATCCATGGTTTCGAGCCATCTGTCTCGGTAACCGTGCCGTTGGGACAATCTCCGTCTCACCGAATTCCAGCAACGAGGGATGCAGGGCTGAGCTTGGTTATGTGGTGGCATATGAGCATTGGGGAAAAGGGATTGCCACACAAGCTGTTAAAATGGTGGCAAATGTAATATTTGATGAGTGGGATTTTTTGGAGAGGCTTGAAGCTTTTGTAGATGTGGATAATGTGGGTTCACAAAGGGTTTTGGAGAAAGCTGGATTTGTGAGAGAAGGTGTTCTTAGAAAGTATATGATTGTGAAGGGAAAATGTAGAGATATGGTGGTTTTTAGCCTTCTTTCTTCAGGTCATCATCTTGATTCTTGATTACCATAGTACTTTGTTGTGTCAATATAAAAGAGTCAAACTTGAGTAATTTGATATTTCTATGTTTGTTGTATGTTCAAGTTTATTTGTTATGTAAAACCAAATTCATATGGAGCTTTTATCAGATAATCTTGAATCAAGTTGATTTGAGTTTCAGCCCTACTTCAATGTTATGGAAATATATTGCACATTAAACTGGTTGGAAAGTTGAAAGAAATGGATAATCTTTTCTACGATGGTTTATATTATTTCATGGAATGATTGAAGTATTTTAGAAAAAGAATATTTAACTATTTTAATAATATGCCTGCCAGTCTTGAAAGTAAAGAAAACAGAAGTAGCTTGAAAGTTTTGCCATTAGATAATACACAGCAAGTATGAAAGCAGAAAAACGTGTGACAGAATTTTAAATTAATCGATATCTCATACCAGTCTTATCCACTTTGTTAATCTTTAGCAGGATCTGTCACCTTGACAATTATAATACTCTTAAAATATACACAAAATTTAACAATATAAGAATTGTTTGATTTCAATACACTCTCATTCTACATTTTGCAAATATGAGATTTCAATTCTTTGCGAGTGTTTTCTTAGTCCTACTCTGCTTCTCATTTGGCTCATCTCAATCTGATGAGAAAAAGCTGCTTCTTGAGCTCAGAAATACTCTTACATATGATTCTTCTTTTTCAACTAAATTGGTTCACTGGAATGAATCCAGCGATTTCTGTCAATGGCCTGGTGTGAAATGCGACGCAAAAAAACGTGTTTCGGCTCTTGATCTCAGTAACGAATCTATATCCGGTGGGATTAATGATGCTAATAACAGTCTTTTCAAGCTTGTGCATCTGCAGACCCTGAGTTTAGCGGAAAACAGCTTCCCACTCAGTTTGCCATCCGGGTTCGGCCAACTCGCTGAGTTAAGGCATCTCAATCTGAGTAACTCGGGGTTTTCCGGCCAGGTCCCGTCGGATTTCTCAAATTTAACAAGGTTAGTTGCTCTCGATCTTTCTAACACGATTTACACTGCGCTTGAGCTTGGGAACCCTAATCTGAGAATATTGATTCGCAACTTTAGTGAGCTAAGAGAGCTTTATCTTGATGGTGTGAATATTTCTGCAAATGGGGATGAATGGAACAGTGCCATATCATCATCCCTTCCGAATTTGAGTGTTTTGAGCTTGAGAAATTCTTACCTTACAGGCCCTTTTGATTCTTCGTTGCTAAAACTCAAATCCCTCTCTGTCATTCGTCTTGATGGCAATGCTTTCTCTTCTCCATTGCCTGATTTTTTTGCACAATTTTCGAATTTGAGTGTTTTCACTTTAAGTGCATGTGACTTAATTGGTGTGGTTCCTGCAAAACTATTCCAAATCAAGAGTTTGCAGATTATTGATTTGGGTAACAATAGAGATCTTGAGGGTTCTTTGCCTGAATTTCCTGTTAATGGATCCCTTCAGAGCCTGGTGCTCAGTTACACAAAGTTTTCTGGAAATGTTCCGGAATCTATTGGCAATCTTAGAATGTTGTCAAATGTTGATCTTAGAAGCTCTAGTTTTTCAGGGCCAGTTCCTAGAGCAATCAAGAGCCTTAATCATCTTGTCTATTTGGACCTCTCTTTAAATGAGTTCTCTGGTTCTGTTCCTTCTTTTGCATTGTTAAAGAATCTGACACTCATAAATCTTCATAGTAATAGATTAAGAGGCCAAATTCCTGAATCCAATTGGAAAGGACTTGAAAATCTCAGTTTCCTTGATCTTAGTGAAAATTCATTACAAGGTCAAGTTCCTGCATCTCTCTTTGATTTGCCATCGTTGAAATTTCTGTCTCTTTCCAATAATAGCTTTTCTGGTTCGATTGAAGTCTCCACAAATACATCTTTGACGTTAGATACTCTTGATCTAAGTGTCAACAATTTAGAAGGTCCAATCCCTCGGTTCTTGTTTGAACTAAAAAATCTTGCTACTCTCTCTCTTGCTTGGAACAAGTTCAATGGCTCTCTTGATCTTACTGATTTTAGAAAGCTGAAAGATCTTGTGAGTTTTGATCTTTCGTACAATGATTTATCCGTACATGTAGACGAGAAAGTAGCCATTTCTTTGTTGCTTCCTCGGTTAGGAAGTCTACGTTTAGCATCTTGCAAACTGCAGAAAATCCCTCTCTTGAAGAATCAATCATCGTTGATGATGCTTGATCTTTCGGACAATCAATTAGAGGGTGAAATTCCGAACTGGATATGGAAAGTTCGTAATGGATTTCTGCGTTACCTGAATCTGTCCCATAATGGATTCACTCATTTTCAAGAGCCTTATGATCTCCGAAGCGTGCAAATCCTTGATCTTCATTCCAATGCACTTGGTGGGCAGATTCCACTTCCACCCAATGGTGCCATCATAGATTTCTCAAGCAATAATTTCACCTCTTCTCTGCCTCCCAACACAGGGAATTTTCTCAGGAATGTGATTTCCATCTCAATAGCTGATAATAAGATCACCGGGACCATTCCTTCTTCGTTGTGCAACATGACTAGACTTCAAACACTCGACCTTTCAAACAACAGATTCAGTGGTGGAATCCCCTCTTGTTTACTAGAGAAAACTCTTAATTTGTTGAATTTGAGGCGAAACAATCTTGGTGGTGAAATCCCTGATACATTTCCAGTTGGTTGTCCTTTGGAGTTTCTAGATCTGAGCAGGAATGTTTTAAAAGGAAAGGTTCCCAATTCTCTTTCAAGATGTACTGAGCTGGAGGTACTTAACCTTGGAAACAATGTCCTAAACGACACGTTCCCTTGTTGGCTCAAGAGCTTGACTAGACTTCGCGTTCTTGTTCTCAGTTCCAATAAGTTTCATGGAAACATCGATTGTTTGGAGGACAGCAAAACATGGCCGAATCTTCAGATAATCAGCATCTCAAACAACAATCTTCATGGATCAATTCCTCAAACAATTGGTGCAGTGAAATCTATGCATGCTCTCAACTTTTCCCACAATGCTCTCTCTGGCCATATCCCGTCATCCATAGGAAATCTCCTAAAACTCGAATCATTGGATGTATCGTTCAATGATCTTGATGGAGAAATTCCTACTCAGCTTACAAGTCTTACATTCCTCTCATTCTTGAATTTATCTTACAATCATCTAGTTGGGAGGATTCCACAGGGAGGCCAAATACAGACATTTCCGAAGAGTTGTTTCATAGGAAACGATGGCCTCTGTGGACCTCCTTTGAACAAAGCATGCAAAGGTAGTACAACTTTGCCAGCATTTCCACGGGGGAAATTGCAGTGAGAGAAGGAAAATTCAGAAAAGGATGGTATAATAATAGTGTGAAGAGAATTACAATGTTGGTTTTGCATCAGCTGGAAAATAAGGATTTGTGAAATTATCAGTTTTATTTATTTTGTGTAATGTTGAAAATATGTACGGATTGAAACAATAAATTATATGTAAATACATGTTTATATATTTGTTATCTTCAATGAGAATGATAATCAGATTGACATAATACATGATTCCTAACATTATCGTGTCATCTTTGAGATGAACTGTATAAACATACAACATATCGCAAGTATGAAACTTTTCTGATTCACACGAGACAGAGCAAGTATGAAAGCGTGCGACAGAAAAAAGTGTAAATTATCAATCTTTGCAACTGGGCTTTTGTCTGTTCTGATAAATTGATAATAGACATGACAATAATTGCATGTTTCGGGCTGTTCTGAGTTTATATGTATGTTATCGACTTGTTATACCGAAATGAGATTTCAAATGTCTGCAAGTGCTTTCTTGTTCCTAATGTCTACATTCGTCGCAGGAGAATTTGAGAAAGAGCCACTCTTGAGTTAAGAGCCAATCTTACATATGACTCTACATTTTCAACTAAATTGGTTCACTGGAATCAATCCAGCGACTTCTGTCAATGGCCTGGTGTGAAATGCGACATCAATAATCGTGTTTCGGCACTTGATCTCAGTGGCGAATCAATCTCCGGTGGGATTAATAACAGCCTTTTCAAGCTTGTGCATATGCAGCGCCTGACTTTAGCAGAAAACAGATTCGCTTCTGTTGTGCCATCTGGGTTCGGGCGACTCACCGAGTTACGGTATCTGAATCTGAGTAACTCGGGGTTTTCCGGCCAGGTTCCGTCGGATTTCTCAAATTTAACGAGGTTAGTTGCTCTCGATCTTTCTAACACGATTTACACAGCACTTGAGCTTGGGAACCCTAATCTGAGAAAATTGATTCGCAACTTTAGTGAGCTAAGAGAGCTTTATCTTGATGGGGTGAATATTTCTGCAAATGGGGATGAATGGAGCAGTGCCATATCATCTTCCCTTCCGAATTTGAGAGTTTTGAGTTTGAGAAATTCTTACCTTACAGGCCCTTTTGATTCTTCGTTGCTAAAACTCAAATCCCTCTCTGTCATTCGTCTTGATGGAAATGCTTTCTCTTCTCCATTACCTGATTTTTTTGCACAATTTTCGAATTTGAGTGTCTTCACTTTAAGCGCCTGTGACTTAATTGGTGTGGTTCCTGCAAAACTATTCCAAATCAAGAGTTTGCAGATTATTGATTTGGGTAACAATAGAGACCTTGAGGGTTCTTTGCCTGAATTTCCTGTTAATGGATCCCTTCAAAGTCTGACGCTCAGTTACACAAAAATTTCTGGAAATGTTTCGGAATCTATTGGCAATCTTAGAATGCTGTCAAATGTTGATCTTAGAAGTTGTAGTTTTTCAGGGCCAGTTCCTAGATCAATTAAGAGCCTTAATCATCTTGTCTATTTGGAACTCTCTTTAAATGAGTTCTCTGGTTCTGTTCCTTCTTTTGCTTTGTTAAAGAATCTGACACTCATAAGTCTTCGTAGTAATAGATTAAAAGGCCAAATTCCTGAATCCAATTGGGAAGGACTTGAAAATCTCAGTTTCCTTGATCTTAGTGAAAATTTATTAGAAGGTCAAATTCCGGCATCTCTCTTTGATTTGCCATCGTTGGAATATCTTTCTCTTTCCAATAATAGCTTTTCTGGTTCGATTGAAGTCTGGACTAATACTTCTTCGACGCTAGAAACTCTTGAGCTGAGTGTCAACAAGTTAGAAGGTGCGATCCCCCGGTTCTTGTTTGAACTAAAAAATCTTTCAACTCTCTCTCTTGCTTGGAACAATTTCAATGGCTCTCTTGATCTAACTGATTTTGTAAACCTGAAAGATCTTGGGAGTTTTGATCTTTCTTACAACGATTTATCCATTCGTGTAAACGAAAAGGTAGCCATATCTTCGTTGTTTCCTCGGCTAGGAAGTCTACGTTTAGCATCTTGCAAACTGCAGAAAATCCCCCTCTTGAAGAACCAATCATCGTTGATGATGCTTGATCTTTCAGACAATCAATTAGATGGTGAAATTCCGAATTGGATATGGGAAGTTGGTAATGGGTTTTTACGTTACCTGAATCTTTCCCATAATCGATTCACTCATCTTCAAGAACCTTATGATCTCCTACGCCTGCAAATCCTTGATCTTCATTCTAATGCACTTGGTGGGCATATTCCACTTCCACCTGCAGCTGCATTCATAGATTTCTCGAGCAATAATTTCACCTCTTCTCTCCCTCCCAACATAGGAAATTCCCTCAAGAACGCGATTTTCATCTCTATAGCTGATAATAAGATCATTGGTAACATTCCTTCTTCATTGTGCAACACGACCAGGCTTCAGATACTTGACCTTTCGAACAACAGCTTCAATGGTGGAATCCCAGCTTGTTTACTAGAGAAATCTCCTAGCGTGTTGAATTTGAGGCAAAACAATCTTGATGGTGAAATCCCTGATACATATCCAGTTGGTTGTCTTTTGGAGACTCTAGATTTAAGCATGAATTTTTTAAGAGGAAACGTTCCTAAATCTCTTGCAAGATGTACTGAGCTTGAGGTTCTAAACCTTGGAAACAATGTCTTAAACGACACGTTCCCTTGTTGGCTCATGAACTTTTCTAGGCTTCATGTTCTTGTACTCAGTTACAATAAGTTTCATGGAAACATCAATTGTTTGGGGGACAGCAAAACATGGCCGTATCTTCAATTAATCAGCTTAGCTTCCAACAACATCAATGGTGTTATACCTGCAAACATGTTTCAAAACTTGCAGGCATTGAAAGAAGATGGCACACAACAGCAACTATTTCACCTGCAATTTTCAGCAGTAGGAACCAGTTTTTACTATCAAGATTCAGTCACAGTTACTCTCAAGGGACAAAATGTTGTGCTGGAAAAGATTCATACAATCTTTACATCCATCGACTTCTCAGACAACAATTTCCACGGATCAATACCTCAAACAATTGGAGAAGCGAAATCTCTGTATGCTCTTAACTTCTCCCACAATGATCTCTCTGGTAGTATCCCATCATTGATAGGAAATCTGCAGAAACTCGAAGCATTAGATCTGTCATTCAATGATCTAGACGGAGAAATCCCGACTCAGCTTGCAAGTCTTACATTCCTATCATTCTTGAACTTATCTTACAATCATCTAGTTGGGAGGATTCCACGTGGATCCCAAATACAGACATTTGAGGAGAGATCTTTTATAGGAAATGTCGGCCTCTGTGGGTTCCCTTTGAACAAAACTTGCAACGATACTCGAATATTGCCAGCATTTTCACAACGGGAATTGGAGGGAGAGGAGGAAAGTTCAGAGAGAGAGATTTATGCAAGTGTTTCACTGGGAATTCTTGTTGGTTTAGGATTCGTTTTTGGACCACTTGTGCTTAGTCAGACATGGAGGAGATGGTATAATAATCGTGTGAAGAGAATTATAATGAGAGTTTTGCATAAGCAGGACCATCAGCTGGAAAATGAGGATTGGTGAAGAATCTTTGAGGCTAGATGATCCAGATATGAACCGAGAGAATTATACTTTTTCTGGGATTTTTGAAAAGTGTGACAATTAAATGTATGTATATACATGTTTTATGTATTTGTATATTTGGTTAGATTTTGACCTTAAGGCCTCTGGTGACATTTCATTCTCTTTGTTAGCCACTTAGCCCTCCCATTCTTGCTAAAGGAGAATGGAATGTCATGGGGAGTGTCTTTAGTAAATTATTTATATAGAGAAATGGGTAATTTAGACAATTCATGGGGAGTAGCGTTAACAAAGCTGGATATCTTGATAAAAAAAAAAATGCCGTACCCACGTTATAATTCTTGTTTAGTGTGAACTTGTAATAACTAACCCAAGAACGCACTGCAGTTGGTGATTCGTTGTTTAATATAGTTATCAGGTTGAGAGATAATAGACTATTCCTAACATTAGCATGCCTATTTTGACACGTATTGTATAGTATTATCTGTATACATAAAAACCTGGGCTGTAAGAAATCGGACCAATTAATCAGTCTCAGCAACTAGAATATTGTCTGTTCTGATCAATTCCGTTTATTGTAATGTATTCTACATTTCTACTTTCCACGTTTTTTTAAAACTCTCTTTAGTTAAATCATAACCTGAGTCTGAACGCTTGACCATTTTCAGATTTTCAATATACAAAGAATTGATGAATTTATTATTCTTTCACCTAACAAAGATTCTTGCTTTTCTAAGTTGATTGGTATATACTATACATTCTCGATTTTTTAGAGGAAGATGATATACCAAAATGAGATTCCAAATGTTTGCAAGTGCTTTATTGTTCATAGTGTTCACATCCGTGTCAGCAGGCCAATCTGAGAAAGAGCTGCTTCTTGAGTTAAGAAACAATCTTACATACAATTCTTCGATTTCAACTAAGTTGGTTCACTGGAATGAATCCAGTGACTTGTGCCAATGGCCTGGGGTGAAATGCGATTCTAAAAACCGTGTTTCGGTTCTTGATCTCAGTAGCGAACCAATCTCCGGTGGGATTAATGATGCTAATAGCAGCCTTTTCAAGCTTGTGCATCTGCAGAGCCTGAGTTTAGCTGACACCAGCTTCGATTCCGGTGAGTTTTCACTCAGTTTGCCGTCGGGGTTCGGACAACTCACTGAGTTAAGGTATCTGAATTTGAGTAACTCTGGTTTTTCCGGGCAGGTTCCATCAGATTTCTCTTATTTAACGAGGTTAGTTGTTCTTGATCTTTCTCACACGAGGTACACAGCACTTGAGCTGGGGACCCCTAATCTGAGAATATTGATAAGCAACTTCATTGAATTAAGAGAACTTTATCTTGATTTGGTGAATATATCTGCAAATGGGAATGATTGGAGCAGTGCCATATCATCTTCACTTCCAAATTTGAGAGTTTTGAGCTTGAGAAATTCTTATCTTACAGGCCCATTTGATCCTTCGTTGCTAAACCTCAAATCCCTCTCTGTTATTCATCTTGATGACAATTCTTTCTCGTCTCCATTTCCCTCTTTTTTTGCAGATTTTTCAAATTTGAGAGTGTTTACCGCAAGATCCTGCAACTTAACTGGCGCAGTTCCTGCAAAACTATTCCAAATGAAGAGTTTGCAGATTATTGATTTAAGTAGCAATATTTATCTTGAGGGTTCTTTGCCCGAATTTCCTGGAAATATTGAGTTGTCATATGTTGATCTTGCCCTCTGTAATTTTTCAGGGGCAGTTCCTAGATCAATCAAAAACCTCAATCATCTTGTGCATTTGGATCTCTCTTTGAATCAGTTCTGGGGTTCTGTTCCTTCTTTTGCATCATTAAAGAATCTTAAAGTGATAGATCTTTATGCTAACAGATTGAGTGGCCAAATTCCTGAATCCCATTGGATAGGACTGGAGAGTCTCGAATCTCTTTCTCTGAATAGCAATTCATTACAAGGTCAAATCCCAGCATCTCTCTTTGTTTTGCCATTGTTGAAATCACTAATTCTTTCCAACAATCACTTTTCTGGTTCGATTACAGTCCCAACGGTCACTTCTACGACATTACAAACTCTAGATCTGAGTGACAATAGTCTAGAAGGTCCAATCCCTCAGTTCTTGTTTGAACTCCAAAATCTTTCATATCTCGTTCTTGCTCGGAACAAGTTCAATGGCTCCCTTTATCTATCAAATTTTCGAAAGCTGAAACATCTTGTGAATTTTGATCTTTCTCAGAACAATTTTGCTGGCTCTGCCAATCTAACTGGTTTTCCAAAGATGGAAAAACTAGAAAGTTTTGTTCTTTCTCAGAACAAGTTCACAGGCTCTCTTGATATAACTGGAATTCCAAGGATGGACAGTCTTATGAATTTTGATCTTTCTTGGAACAAGTTCAATGGCTCTCTTGATCTAACTGATTTACGCGAGATGGGAAATCTTGTTAGTTTAGATCTTTCTCACAACGATCTATCCGTACAAGTAAATGAGAAAGTATCCATTGCTTCCGTGTTTCCAAAGTTAGCAAGTCTGCGTTTAGTATCTTGCAAACTGCAGAAAATCCCCTTCCTGAAAAATCAATCATCGTTGCTGATCCTTCATCTTTCAGACAATCAATTAGAAGGTGAAATTCCTAACTGGATATGGGAAGTTGGTAATGGACAACTACGAGAACTGAATCTTTCGCATAACCGGTTCACTCATCTTCAAGAACCTTATGATCTCCGAAGCCTGTTTTACCTTGATCTTCATTCCAATGCACTTGGTGGGCAGATTCCACTTCCACCTTCAGCTGGCTTCATTGATTTCTCGAAGAATAATTTCACCTCCTCCCTCCCGTCCAACATAGGAGATTCCCTCAAGTACACGTTTTTCATCTCTCTAGCTGATAATAACATCACCGGGACCATTCCTTCTTCATTGTGCGACACACCTAGCCTTGAAATGCTAGTCCTTTCTAACAACAGCCTCAATGGTGTAATCCCCTCTTGTTTACTAGAAAAAAATCTCAGCGTGTTGAATTTGAGGCGAAACAATCTTGATGGATATATCCCTGATTCATTTAGAGTTGGTTGCCCTTTAAAGACTCTGGATTTGAGCAGAAACTTGTTACAAGGAAAAGTGCCTTCATCTCTTAAAAGATGTGCTGAGATGGAGGTTCTTAACCTTGGATACAATGCCTTAAACGACACGTTCCCATGTTGGCTCAAAAACTTTTCTACGCTTCGCGTTCTTGTGCTCCGTTCCAATAAGTTTCATGGAAACCTTGATTGTTTAGGGGACAACATAACATGGCCAGTTCTTCAGATAATCAGCTTAGCTTCCAACAACATCAATGGTGGTATACCTGCAAATATGTTTCCAAACTTGCAGGCATTGGTTAAAAAACAGGAGCAGCTTTATTATCTGCATTATACAGTATTAGATGCTGACAATAACTATCAGGATTCAGTTTCAGTTACTCTCAAGGGAAGGGAAATAGAGCTGGGAAAAATTCTTACAATCTTTACGTCCATCGATTTGTCAGACAACAATCTGCATGGATCAATACCTCAGACAGTTGGGGAATTGAAAACTGTGTATGCTCTCAACTTCTCCCACAATGCTCTGTCTGGTCATATCCCATCATCTGTAGGAAATCTAAAGCAACTCGAATCATTTGATCTATCGTTCAACGATCTAGACGGGGAAATCCCGAGTGAGCTTGCAAGTCTTACATTCCTCTCGTTCTTGAACTTATCTTACAATCATCTAGTTGGGAGGATTCCACATGGATCCCAAGTAGTGACATTTGATGAGGGATCTTTCGTAGGAAACGATGGCCTCTGTGGATATCCTATGAACAAAAGTTGCAATGATGGTGCAACAGCGGCAGAGGGGAGAGAGGATGAAGTTTCAGTGGGAGAGATGATTGTAAGTTGTGCACTGGGATTCTTTGTTGGCTTAGGATTCATCTTCGGACCACTTTTGTGTTGTAGGAGATGGAGAAGATGGTATAATGATTTTATGAGGAGAAGTGTATTGTTTGTTTTGCGTCAGCAGAATCGGCGGCGGCGAAATGAAGATTGGTGAAGAAGAAAGAAGAATCTTGGAGGCAATGTGTTATATTCAAACGTAGCTTTTACTCGTTAAATTTCTGAAAAGTATTAGTACTACAATGTTTCAATTTGTTATTTGTATTTAACGTTTCACTTATTTTCCATGCATAAATATTGCAATATTAGCTAGAGGTTAAAATTACAAACGGGCGACACATTGGTTTGCCAAGAATCGACGATTCATTGGATTTACTGTTTTAAAGAATGTGCAGAGTGCTCCAAATATGTTGATATTAGGGGCGGTAATTTTAGAGGGGCAGTTCGTGCAGCTAGATGATGGATCTCTCTGTTTTTTAGAGAAGAGATTAAGTAGCTAAATTCCATTGAAGAGGACTTGAAATCACTATCTCAATCTTTCTTATAGTTGGTCGGTTACAATCTCTCTCTTGTTGTTTCTAACTCCAAAATCTTTAACCCTTCTTGGAACAACATTTATCCTAGATAAAAATATCAACAAAAAGAGAATATTTTAAAGAGTGATAATGATTTTTAAATTGAAATCAAATGGCAAGATTGTTGAGAGCGTGTGTTATAAAAAAAAAAAATGCTAATTGAATCTGATTGAGAACACGAGATCACAGATAAGCACCAAAGTGCCGGCCCCTGGTTTGAAGAAGATAAATGTTGATGCGGCTTTCTTTGCTGAATCCGAGGAAACTGGAGTAAGCATGGTTGCTCATGATGATCTGGGAAACTTTATTCTTGGTCGTACAAAAGTAATTCGAGGGTGTGTAGAGGTGAATGTAGGAGAAGCTATAGGATTTTATGAGGCTCTATCATGGCTAAAATAACAAGGTTTAGATGACTATGTTATTGAAGGGAACACAAAAGTTGTGGTCGACGCTATCAACTCGGACATCACGGTATCAACGGTGTTTGGAGATTATGTACGCGAATGTAAGGCCTTATTAGCTAGTTTCAATAACGTTTCTATTACTTTTGTCAAACGGAGGGCCAATGAAATGACTCACCAATTTACTAGGGCTTCTCGCCAGTTTGAGAGCCCTTTTATTTGGGTAGATCTGTCAAACTTTGTGATTGTACTTTCTATTATCGAATGCCAATACAATAATAGAAACTAAGCCTTACTTCCCCGAAAAAAAAAAGATAAACACCAAATTGACTCAAGCTAAACTCATTTTAATAAGTCCTAATGAAATGTAAATTTAGTAACTCAATATTGAGCTCCTTCTCTATAGCAATGTTTGTTATTCCCGATATTATCTACTAGTAGTAACTAAAATTAATACTATTGTGTTGACAACTGGAACCCATCCATTTCCTCAGCCGACATAGAAGGGCTGAAAAGTCACTAGTCACCACAAAGATTTAGAAAATTATGGACCCTTCCTCCACGTGCCCTGGACGTGTCACCACCCCATGCACTTGCCAACTCCAACATTCTAACACAACCCACATGTCCCTCCACTCCTACCTCACAAGATAAACATAATTAATCTCCCAACTCAAAATAAACATTACTATAAGATATATAGTTCATCAAAAACCTTTTGCTCAAACCAAACCAATTACCAAATGGCGAATTCAAGCGATGAATTCCGGGTAGTGATACCGAACGTAGGGCAGGACGAGGGGCGGCTGCCCCGCCACTACACGGCGGAAGGGCAAGGCGCCAAGAAAGGAATATCGCCGCCGGTGGAATGGTACAACGTGCCCGAGGGGACCAAGAGCTTGGCACTCATCGTACAAGACATCGATGCCCCCGATCCGGAGGAGCCGGTGGTGCCGTGGACGATTTGGGTGGTGGACAATATTCCGGCGACGCTGAAGGGGCTGCCGGAGGGATTTTCCGGGAAGGAGGATGAGGAGGAGGAGACGAGTGGGATAAAGGAAGGGAATACGGATATGAAGAAGGTGGGGTGGCAGCCGCCTAAGATGCCGAGTGGCGGGGCCCACAGGATTGAATTCAAGCTCTATGCTTTGGATGCTGAAATGAATCTTGGCAATAAGGTAATTAATTAAATATTTTTATTTTTATGATGAATTTTTATTTTGTATTTCTATAATTAATAAATGAATAATACATTAATACAGGTGTCAAAGGATAAATTGTTGGACGCAACGGAAGGGCACGTACTAGGGGAGGCAGTTTTCATAGCCAAGATCTGATCATATCTGTACTAGTTATGTGTTTGGATGATGCGTGGAGATGGAGTGGTGTATTTTGTATTTTGTAATTTTATAATTATAATAAAAGTTGAAGTTGTTGTATTGTATTGTATTGTATACTCTGAGAGAAAGAGAGAGAGAGACCATTTCATTTCAATTCAATTCTATAGACGCACGCACGCTGCACGCACGATGTTTCTAAATGTTTCGATTATGGATTCTTGACGCCATGGATATCAGATGATGAGATCGAGAATACATTAAGCATTATAAGGAAGCTGGTTATAATATTAATTAATCTATATTGGTATGCGAATTTTTAAACACGGTATATAGTGATTATCTTTCATCCATCCACTCTAACTATGAAACTTTAGGAACAAACTTGCGGAGAGGTGTTCATGATTCATGATAAAGAAGTTACAATTATGTGGATAGGCCATGATTTGGTGAGCATGATAAAGAATTACTCCCTCCGTCCCAATTAGATATGCTCGTTTTTTTTTTGTGGATGTCCCATTTAAATAGACTTATTTTCATATAAAGTGATATTTTCTAGTTTATTTACTAGCCAAATACTTGTATGCACTCGCATGTATGGTGCATACCTCAATTTCAAATTATTTGTACCCATTCATTTAATTAGTTCACCTTACAAATCATTTTTTACTATAATTATCTGCACTTGCACATTTAATGAGTTCACCTCCAAATCTTTTTTACTATGTTATTTGCACTCGCTCATTTTATGAGTTCACCCCCAAATCATTTTTTACCACTGTTATCTGCACCCACCATTTTATGAGTTCACTCCCAAATTATTATTTTATCACGATTATCTGCACCCGCTCATTTTATGAGTTCACCCCAAAATATTTTTTAAAAAATAATCACATTTAAAAAAATTATATTATCTTTTTATTAATTTACACAAAATATAATAAACTAACTCTAATTTATATATTTACAATATGCAGACGAGTTATTGTTGATTTACCGTCGATTTACCACTAAGTCATCTCAATTTTTTTCTTTTTAAATTTTTTTCCATAATTTTTTCCTTTTTTCTTCCCATTTTCATTTTTTTTCCAAATTTTTTTTTCTTCTTTTTTTTCTTCTTTTTTTTTTTCCTGTCTTTCTTTTTCATTTTTTTCATGTATATTTTTTTAATCTTAATACAAAATAATATTATAGGTATGATTTTATTATAGTCGATCGGCGAGGCACCTGAATTTCAATTTTAATTTGAAAAGTAAAGGACCTGTCGAAAATTCATGTCGGTCGGTGGGTGACCCAACCACCACCATATCCGACCACCCCTTCCACGGCGACGGCGATGCTTCCGTCCCGGACGCTGAAGCCCAAGACCCCTTCTCAAATCGCAATCGCGATTCTTCAATTCCATGACAATCGACATCATCTTCCATCTCGGCCACGATCCATGGCGGCCGAAAACCTCTACTCATTTCGACCACTGACGCGACTGCTTCGATCAATCTCTTTTGTGTTTGCGATCCAGGAGCTTCTCCGACATCAATGGCGCTCGGCTGCAACACTCAGGTCGATGCCGCTTCGCTCTCGTTGTTCATCTTTGTCCAAATCGAAGTTACATTGCTTCGTCTTCTTCACCATGCTCCTGCGCAGCTTCTTCCTCCGGTTGACGATGGTCCGACGGAGGACTGTGAGTATGTTGTCGATGGATCTCTGATCGGCCGGCACTCGGAGCCGGTGACCTTGTCAATGAAATCTCAGCGTCGACTGCTGACCTAGGGTGCCCTTCTATTTGGCTAGGGTTCTCTTCAATTGGGCTTGGTAATGTGCACCCCCTATTTTCTTTAGTACATCCCGATCTGCACTCCCTCCACTTTTTATAATATTATTGTTATTGGTATTTGTATTATTATTTATTGATTGTGGTATTACTATTAATACACTATTAAATTAATATTAATTGAAAGTGTGCGTGCGTGCGATATACAGAGATGTTGTCTGTAGTGTTGGCACAGTCCAGACAACAATGAGCAGCGGAATTTAAACAAACACTTTGCAAAGAAGTATTTCAAAATTTGTGTAGATTAAATAATTAATCTACACGAATCACTTATATTAACTCTTAATATCAGTGAAACAAAATCAACAACCTCGTAAGGTTTTGAACAACTACAACTCAAATGAGTTTGAAAAGTTATTAGAAAAATACGAAACTATCTCCCTTATAGATCTAACATATTTTTCTAATAAACGACTATGATTAAGTACACAAATATTCGGGCTTATAAGTGTGCACTAATCTACAAGAAAGAACAAAATATTTTTCTAACTAGAAGCGTTGCGCATTCCATAGATAGTAATGTAGTTTAGCTTTCTCTCTTGTTGTCTTGTATTGAGGCAGGATCTTTTTTATAGGCTTCAAATCCTACTGCCCCAACATCATGTAGATCGATTTTTACATGATCTACTATGGAGAAGAATCACATATTTTCCTAAAGCTAAATGCACTAAGCACTCGATAGCTTTAGTAACGAATTGTGTCTTCTTTCTTCTCTATTAATTGCGTTGAGGTTGCCTCTATTTATAGGATATAAATCTTCATCAGCCTTCAACCTCTCTCAACCATACACGCATGATCAAGAGAACTTCTCACCAACTCCTATAATTAAGGAAACCTCTTAACTTCCATGTAGTGGTAATTTTCTCACTCCAAAGGCAATCTGCATGACCTGGACACGTTCCACGTCTTCTAACTGCCTACAAGGAACATTACACACAACATAGAAAATTCGGAGTTAGGTGAATTACGATGTTGACCAAAGTGATGGAACATTCTACACATCACTGGTACAACATCAGCAGCATTAGTCCTCTATTAATTTACAACGTTTTCAACTACATGCAACCTTCATAGACCAGTTTTTACATGATCTATAACCTCCTCCACAAACTCCTTAAAAGTAGGAACCACCATGAATGCTCTTAACTTCTCACTCCTTGTATTTATGCAACCGCTTGACCTGGTAACTTCCACGTCTTCAATCCTGCATACAAGGACATTAAGAACAACATCTAAAATTGGAGTTAGTGTTAGGAGAAAGAGCAAATTTTGATGTTGACAGAAGTGATGTAACATTTTGCACAACACTCGACAAACAGAGTTGCCAGGAGTGTTGGATCAAAATAAGCATCACAAGTACAACATCAACATTAATGATTATTGATTACGGTATTATTGATTATTAATTGTGGTATTATTGGTTATTGTTTGTGATATTACTGATTGTGTGGAATTATTTTTTATTGCTTAAGGCATTACTGATTATTATTATTATTTATGGTATTATATATTATTGTTTATGGTATTACTGATAATTGTTTTTTGTATTACTGAATATAATTTGATTTGTGAAATTATTTGTTATTGTATAAGATATTAATGATCAATGTTCACGGTATTACTAATTACTGTTCATGCCTTCATAGTATTACTGGTAATTATTTTTTGGTATTACTTTATATAATTAGATGTGTGAAATTATTTGTTGTTGTATAAAATTTTACTGATTAATATTAATGGTATTGCCGATTACTGTTCGTGGTATTACTAATAATTGGTTTTGGTATTATTGAATATAATTAAATGTGTGCAATTATTTGTTATTGTATAAGATATTATTAATTATTGTTAATGGTATTACTGATTATTGTTTATAGTATTACTTGTTATTACTTATTGTATTAGCGACTATAATAAAATCATACATATAATATTATTTTATATTAAAATTTTGAAAAATACTAAAGAAAAAAAAAACTGAAAAAAATGAAGAAATACAAAGTTTAGAATAAAAACTGAAAATGGAAAAAAAAATTAAAAAGAAAAAAAATTGAGATTTGAGACTAATTTCGATAGTTTTTTTTAATTATATTTTTAGGATTTTATTTTTAAAAACATGGGTGATTTAGTGGTGAATAGACGGTAACTCGACTGCAAATTGTAAATGTATAAATTAGGGTTGATTTTATTATATTTTGTGTAAATTAATAAAAAGATAATATAGTTTTTTCAAATGTAATTATTTTTAAAAAAAATATTTGTGGGTGAACTCATAAAATGAGTGGGTGCAGATAATTTGGGGTGGACTCATAAAGTGAGTGGGTGCAGAAATTCTGTAGTATAAATATAATATGGGGGTGAACTCATAAAATGAGCGGGTGCAGATAATTGTGGTAAAAAAATAATTTGGGGGTGAACTCATAAAATGAGCGGGTGCAGTTGTAAAAAATATGATTTGGTGGGTGAATTCATAAATTGAGTGGGTGCAGATAACTGTAATAAAAATATAACTTAAGGGTGAACTTATTAAATTAGTGGGTATAGATAAAATATAAAAAAAATTAGGGGGTATGGTGCATACGGATGCACACAAGTGTTACCCTATTTACTAATATAACCCTATCTATGCATTAATTACATTAGAAAGTATATATATGCTTGTTTTCCTTTTGTGGATGTCCTATTTAAATAGGTTTATTTTCATATAAAGTAACATTTTTTATAGTTTATTTACTAATATAACCCTATGCATTAATTATATTAGAAAGTATAACATTCATTAAATAAGGTTATAATAGAAATTTTATTTGTCTAATGTGTTTTTCCAATACAATTTCTTAATCTTTGTGAAAAGTACTTAAACAAGTTTATTTAAATGGGATGGAGGGAGTATGTGGATATGGCATGATTGCTTAGAAGAAGATGATGAGATGCAATAATTAGAAAAAAGTTATATAGCCCCCACTACATGACTTTAAGTCGGCAAAGGTACAAGACAACAATATATTGAGCAAAAGTAGAAAACTTGATTACAAGTTTTGAACCAACAAATCAAATTTTACCATTTCTGTTAACATTCGCAGCTTAGGCAATCAACTAAATTCCAATCCAAGCTTGTTTACACTTGCGACAATGCCTTAATTTCATGGATTAAATTAAATATTGCAATGACTAGGGGGCACATACGAAAGACTTTCAAATAATATTATTAAACTATTAATATTCGAGTGTAAAGCACCGTTTAATCGATCAATTGAATTTGAGCTCCTTTCAAAGTTGATAATAAATTATTTATTAGTATTTTATTGATTTTTAAAATTTATGTACGAATTGAACGAACAATTTAGTTGAGTACAGTATTAATCGAGGGATCTTATACTTAATTTATTACTTTTCATTAATATCTCAATTTCAGGAGTAAGTTTCTAACATTATGCACAAAATAAATTTTGAAGGAAATACAAGTTTTTGTTACGATGAAAATATGAGATTCTCTTATTTTCTATTAATAAATAATTACACTAATTATTTTGATTGAGAATGAGAGGTGATTGACAATTGTTAAAGGATTAGGCCCATAAAGGCCCAACGCTGTTGGGCCTTTAACAGATGGAATATCTGCATCACATCAATAAAATCGCCTTTAACTGGAAGAATTTGAGTAATTGGGACTGGAGAGACCATTCGAATTCAACTATTCAAGGCATAAGCCCTTGCCAAAGATAGAAAACAAAGATTTATACCCACAACCGTACTCTGCAATTCGCTGCAGGTTCAGCCTATGGACGGTTTCAATCAAAGCCCTGAAAATGGTAGAATCGGGCCGGAAGCTCTACCCGACTCAGGACCCGCTACTTTAAACATCAAGGTCGCTCATGGGCTCAACCAACATGAAGTTGCCGTTCCCTCTAATTCAACCTTTGGTATTTTTGTTATATTAACTTCAAATCACTCGTTGCACCGCGATTTAATCACTGGTTTCCCATCTCTTTGATGCATCGTTTTTTGTTTCTGTTAAGTTGCTAAAAAATCTTTGGACTTTGCCATATGCTTAATTGGTGATATTTTCTGCATTTTTTTAGTATTTTATTTTGGTGTGTTGTATTATCTATCTTTTTTTTTTTTTTTTTTGCAGTTTATTATATTCGTTTTTGCACATATGTTTACGCATTTGCGTGTTTATGTAGTTTCGAATGTGCTATTTGATATCCGTTATCAGTAGGAATATTTGGTAAACTTTTGTGTAAATAGTATTGACATTGTTGGGAATATCAGCTTCTCCCCATTAGTGTGGAAGAAAAGCGGTGGAATTTCAGTTTATATTGGCTAGTAATCGTTTTTCCTTATGAGGTTTTATGTGTAGCCTTCAACGTTACGCCTTGAAAACAGTTTGCGTTTTCCTGCTGCTTATTTAAGATCCTTTGTACTAGCCATGTATTTGTATCATGTTTTTCTTGTTATCTAATGCATATTCATTTGTGTGTGCCATTATCTAGGTTTCCGAAATAGGATTCACGTTCCTTGTTAATCCAGATGTTTTGTGAAATTAAGAATATTGAAATTTCCATATAATTGGAGACTTATTGTGAGTTTTGTATCATGTTTTGGATGAACATTCATGTTGATGGATGTAGGTGATCTTAAATCCATTATTGTTCAAAAAACTGGTCTGAAGCCAGAGACGTGCAAGCTCTTGTTTAGAGGTAAAGAGAAAGATGATGATGAGTTTCTCCAAACTGCTGGTTTAAAGGATAACGGCAAAGTTTTGCTTATGGAGGATACAACATGCAGAGAGAATGTCCCTGAAGAAGTTGAGGAAGCGAATGTCCCTGAAGAAGTTGAGGAAACGAAGGTCATTGAAGAAATTAAGGAAACCATTGTAATCTCACAAGGAGAAGCTGAGGTTGCTGAAGTCAGGAGAGAGGTTGACAATCTAGCTGATCAGGTCAATATTTTTTTTTCACTGAATAAGTTATTATTACCCTCTTTCTCTCTCTCTCCTACCTGTGGATCTTTTTGGCTAATATCTGATGTGCCCTTTTGCTTCAATGATAGGTAGCCGCATTGCAAGCAGTTGTTGATAGTGGAACCAAGGTTGACAATAAGGATATTATTTATTTGACGGAGATGCTTATGAGGGCGTTGCTCAGATTGGACGGCATTGTAGCTGAAGGGGAGGGGAGATTACAGAGAAAGATGGAGGTTAGTGTAATGTTACTGAGAGCGCAAATTACTGTTCAATTTTCTTGTTTTGCTCGTGCTCTCCTATTTATTTGGTGGTGGATGCTTATTTGTGGTTTTCACAAGGGAATGCAAGATAGATCGGATTAAAGTAAATAACACCAAAGGGATAGGTTGATTAATATTATTAATCTAGGTATTACATTGTTCTGGTGTCTTTGTTTGATATTTATGCTCCTTGATCATATCAACTGGAATTGGATAACCAGAAAATTTCCAGGTAGTGGATTGTTGGATTTAAAGATTGGGATTTTCTACACACCACAGTCCACACTGACCTGTTTATACGCACATGGAGTATCTTTTTTTTTTTTTTTAACTGGTATTTATAGAAGTAAAAAGAGATTTGGTGCATTTGAACCTACAGTTCTTCTAAGGTAAATCTTATACGAACCGCTGGCTTCCAAAACTCCTTGATTGCAATTACTAATATATCGTGCAAAATGTATCTGCAAGCATAAACACTCCAGAAAAGGAAGAAATTTGGTATAAGGCCTGATTTTTAATACATTTCTCGATACAAGGCCTATATTTTCAACTGTCTCAATTCAGGATCTAAATTATTGATTTTTCTCAAATCTGGGTATCGCTTCAAAATTTAGGGCTCAATTTAGGGCTCTAGTCCATACAGAAAATTAACGGTTCCATAACTCTCAAGTCTTAACATCTTCTCACACTGCTTGTTGCTGCTTTTGATTTTTGTGGTATTCAAGAACCCTTTTTTTCCAGTTTTTATGTTTATGTTTTTCTCTCCTCTTTTTACTTCTTCTGCCATTTCCTTTTGTTTGTTCCAGTTACTTGAGCTTCAAATTTCCTTTCTGTTTGTTCTTCGTACTTTTTTTACATTACACATATAACCCAATCTCCTTACTCTGTTGATGAAGTAAACAAATAGTAGCTTTTGTTCTTCTATATCTTCATAAGGTAAGCAAAGTAATGAGAATATTTCTTTGTATATGGGGAAATTTGACTCCATAAGAAAGAGGATAAATGAAGAAAGGAAGATGACGCTGTTGGTCTTTTTGCTTAATAGAACAAGAAATTGACACTGTTGATTTTCCATAAGTGCTTGAGCGCTCATTTGAAAAATAAATTTTGAGCGCATACCTGAATTTAAAAAAAAAATACAGTATAATTGAAGTCCCTAATCGGGACAACTGAAAATATGTCTTATATTGAGATATTTAGTAAAAATCGGGCCTTATATTGAAATTCTTCCCTCCCAAAAAGATTGATTTTTTCCACGCTTGGTATGAAGAATATATATGTATGGCACATTTTCGAATGCGTGCAATCACACATGTTAAAATTTTGCTGTTGCGTCCGCTCCTGTTCCCATGGTTGCCTGGCTTTATGTTTGTGTTACATCTTGGCACATTTAATTTCATAAATTACTCTGTCCAGCTCTATTGAGTGTAACTTGTATTATTATTCAGGTGCGTCGGGTGCAGAGCCTTGTGGATACAGTGGACATCCTCAAAACAAAAAACTCGAGTTCCCTCAGCAATGGCAATGGTAATAACAGTGTCCCTGTAACAACTCAGTTGGAGACATCTGAGACTGCTTCTGGAAGCTTGAGTACCATATCCACTGTGCCAGCTTCTGTCCCTAACCCTACCGGTACGCCACCTTCTGCCCCCTCCCCCGTTCCCAGTCACATTCCTGTTCCATCTTATAATCACACACCTGTGCCTTTTACTATCCCTGACTCTAGCCATGCTCCATCTTCTGCAAAGGTAACTCAGGAATGGGAAAACTTTGACTAGTCCATTATACGGGTTGTGCGAATCATGGAAACTTAATGTATACAGCACCACATGGTGCTTATGTTGGATACAAAACCCCAGCTTGCCTCTATTTTTGGTAAAAAGAAACAGAACTTCATATATTGTAACGGGGATCGATTTTAGTTGTCATTGTCAATGGCTATTAATCTTATGATGCCGATGCTTGATTCATTTGTGTGTTATGGAATGTACATGATAAGTGGAAATGCGTGAGGATTTGATCAAGCTCTGCTGATTTATAATTTTGTCACCTGGTGGATAGAGGTGTCACTTGTTGTTAAGATTCTAGCAAATCTACACGAATATGATTAAAGGGTAAGATAAGGATGAAAATATTCTGGACTTTGAATCTCAGGCAACCTTTTGTTATTATTTCTTGAGTATCTTACACCAAAGAAGTACCTTAATCTAATAACTAGTATAAATCCCTTTCTGAGCAATTAGAAAGGCAAATAAAATAAAAACAGTAGGATATAGTTGTGTTTATCTGCACATTAGTGCAGTGCAGTTATTTTGAACAAGATAAAGTCCATTGTAATTGGCTGAAATCTTGAAGATTTTGGTCGAAAGACGGAGGTCTGTGGTAGATAATGGAAGCTGCTTGAATTAGGATGCTTGCAGTTAATCCTCCTACCACGAAACTGCCTTGTTCTGTTTCCACCTCGAATAAATGGCATGCATATTTCCAACCTTCCCATTCTTTCTCGACACATTTGTGACGACCATCTTCCTACAATATATGTTTCAAAATCAGTAATTTAAAATTTCTATGATTATGTTGATGATAGTGTCACGTTCCATTTACTTGTAAAAACATTGTTTAATTATATTAGCTTACACGTTTCAGTTAAAGTTAATGTTATATTTTAGTAAAAACTGAAATCATCTTTCACCGGACACAAGAGGTTTGTCTTGTCTCTATACTTAATAGTTGTTTTGTTAGGTATGTAATGGGTGATGTGATTTTATTTATGAGAAATAAATTTGTAAAAATTATGATAGAAATGAATGTTTGTTGTGATGACAAATTAAAGAGAGAAATTATCAAACCTCAAGGAACATCTCTAAAGGGGCATCAAATATGGCATCAACTTCATCAGCATTAAGCACAGGCTTGAAATCTTCCACTCTAGATAACAAGCCTACCACTGGAACCACTCTCAGTAAATTCTGCAGTTGTATCCATTCAGTATCTCTACCAACATTCCATTTAACAAACAGTTTGAAACAGAGAAAATGTTATGTATACCGATGAAATGAATGGCTCTAGATTGGCAACGACCCGAACTAGACCCGGATCCAGTCCGATTTCCTCCATTGCTTCTCTTAGAGCTGTTGCAGAGTCGTCAGCGTCGCCTTCGTCCATCTTTCCACCAGGCAATGCTACATCTCCTAAACTTTGCCAAAAAAATCACATTTTCTTGAATCTGTGAATAAGTAATAGTACTATATGATAGCTGCACTGTACCTGGATGAGATGACAAATTCATGGATCTTTTGGTAAGTATGACACGAAGTTCACCTTCCCTTCCAATGAAAATGCATATCAAAACTGCAGCTCTTTTCTTTCTTGATAAAAAAAGCAATTTCTTCTCCAGGATTGAAGGATTTGGAAGATCAACACCATTTCTGGTATCGAATTCGAGCTTGTGAACAGTGTGGAGAGCTTCTTGATGATCCTCAGCTTCAGAGTTTTTCATTTTTTTTATTGAATATAAGTTATATATACTATATATAGCAAGAAAACAAGAGGGATCATCAGAATATACTGGAAAAAAGAGTGAAAATTATGTGTGCATGCTTTAGAATCAGAAAAATGTCTTGGATGTGGGGAATTCTGGGTTGAGAATATACTGCAACTTGGAATAGCTAGTATGTTCACGTTGAGAATCCAATTCCCATAATTTATAAGGACCTAAAGCTACTAGTACTTGGCCTCATCCCCAATTTAGAATTTTATTTGTTCTACTCATATTCAGTAAATTTATTATTACTATTAGGAAAGCTTCTTTTCCTACTAAAACAAACCATAAAAATGTCCACTAATCTTAAATAATTGAGGTAGGCTACATAAATCAATTATACAAACAAATTAGTCTTTTCTACGTGCTTCTCTCTTTAAGTAAATCTTCTTCACTAAGTCTCTTAGTCTTCAAATCTCTACGTGTATATGACTTCCAGTCTTCTTTACTTGCCCTCGTGCTCTTCTAAAAAAACTCAAGTCCATCAGTCCACCTAGAAAATGTCCAATTCACAAAAAGAATAAAAATTAAATTTTAGACAATTTTATCCTTATTTAATCTTCATGACATAAGAAAGAATTGAAGAATTAGAAAATAATAATTTATGAAATATGAAATATGAAATAAAAAAAATCCTTAATTGAAAATTTCGTAGTAATCTTGAAGTGGAGAGGGGGTAAATTAGAAAGAAATGAAGTGAAAATTGGACAAATAATTTGGAGCATAATTTAGAGTAAAAAAAAAGACATGTATTTGATATTAGGATTTACTAATTCCATCTAATTTGATGGAGATCGAATCCTCTATTCTACTGTCGAATGGAGTAATATTTGAACTCAGTTATTTAAAATTAAATAGTAGTATATGAGATTATAAATAATATTTTACACGTGCAAAATGGATAAGTTTCACGTGGGTATGACACTAATACATACAAACTTTATTTACAGTGGAAATTAGAGTGTATTATTTGACGTGGCGTGTTTAATTAATTATTAATTAGTTAATTATGATGACAGACAATATTCCTTCCACCAATATAAAAATTATTTACAGTGAAAAGTACAACTAAGATCACATATTCGATTTAGATTTGTAAATTCAAGAATTGTGGAAGATGAAATTACTAATTTAGGCCCCTGCAAACCCAAGGAAAAAAGTGGTGGACCTAAAGAAGTGTTTGAAGGGGGAATAAATGTGAATAAGACTGCAGCAACTATCTATGCTTTAGCCTCTAATGGATGCAGTTAGAGTTAGGACACATACAATTAAGACGCAGTACTTACTTAACTATATATTTACAAAACCTACGTATTGTTATAGCTACTTTTTATACTGCATTATTGTTGTTGTTACTATTATTATTATTATTGCTATGCCCATTTGCCAGCTAAGCACTTTTTTTAGGTGTTTGGTAAATACTAGTGCTAATTAATTATATACCTTCACGGACATTTAATTGGAATACTCTATTTTATCACAAAAAATGTTGGATGATATATTATTAATACACAAGATTCATCAATTAATCATATATATAAAATTTCATGTGTGGGACGGTTTCATTTTATGAAACAAAATTTCATCCTTTATTATTTTAGTTGTTCTTCTCTTTAAAATATAGTAATTGATTTGAAGTTCTATATATAGTCCATAAAAATGAATAATAAATATTGTAAATGAGACTCTGTCTTATATAAGTTTTAGTATGGAATTATTGAGTTAGATATGGAGTCAAAATGCGGTTCTTTGCAAACTCACTTCAGCACAAATTACTCATGCTTTATAACAAACACATTGTGTAGATTGTAGAAGATGGACTAAATAAAATAAAATAAAAAGCTCAATAATGAATTTCATGTTTATTTCCCGAGGCTAAGGTAATGTATTAATTAAAGTCTTGAAGTATCTCATAAAATATTTTCAAAAAACATATACATGCAACCTTCAATTAAAGAACCACGAGTGAAGAATAAATTAGTGTTATAATGAGTGCTGGAATAATTGGTTAGCACTCAGCACCCAACTTTTGATCCAATATATTATACATGTAGAATTGAATAATAATCAAATGGTCCATTAGTCATGAATGTCACATTTTTAGCTCGGTCCAAGTATGTAATAAACATTATTTAACATGTAGAATTGAATAATTATCAAATGGCCCATTAGCTCAGCTGGTTAGAGCGTCGTGCTAATAACGCGAAGGTCGCAGGTTCGAGACCTGCATGGGCCAATTTTTTTAATTTATTCGAATTTCAAACGATGAAATCTAACGGAAAATCATTCTAATAATAAGTTCACCCCACTTTTTATTTTACTTAAACAAATTTTTTTTTTTTAAAAAATTATTCGAAATTTCAAACAATGAAATCCAACAATTTTTTTTATTTATTCGAATTTCAAACAATGAAATCCAACGGAAAATCATTCTAATAAGTTCACCCCATTTTTTATTTTACTTAAAGTTTTAATTATTCAAACAAATAATTTTTTTTTAAAAAAAATTATTCGAAATTTCAAACAATGAATTAAATCCAACAGAAAATCATTCTAAGTTCAGCCCATTTTTTATTTTACTTAAAATTTTCATTATTCAAACAAATAAATCCAATAGAAATTAATCATTTCAACAATCCTAATAGTAAGGTTTTTCATTGGAGGTATAATGGATTGGATTGAAGTTCTTCCGATCTTCAGCATTTAAGCAGTACTAGCTAATTAACCATTTCTGCTAGCTCATCCTTAATTATCTTTAAAAAAAAATTAGTGTACAAATATTATATATATATAGCAAGCTTAATTAATTATAAGAGTTGATGATGAAACTGAATTAACTGAATTACATTTGAAAATTTAGTGAAAAGATTTAGAAACCTGAATGAAGGAAGCTGAAACCCTTAAAGACATACTCTTCCCTAGAGATGAAGGGATAAACTTTAATATTGATATATTTTATTACAAATCAATTCATCACAAATTCCAAGATATGTATTATATATATTCATATATGTTTAATTTGCCTTAACAGAAATTGAAGGTTTTAATATATTTATTCCAATTAATAAATTAAAGCAGCTATGTTGCAAACAAGTAATGCATAAACCAAAAAAGAGAAATGAATCAAACAGCAATAATTTGTACTACTATACTATATTAATGTTGTCACCCTTAATTATAATCATATGATCAATTCAAACTACAATACAATGAACGTTCAGAATTAATGCAGAAACATGCAAGTACCTCAACATCTCACTTAGAATTTTGACCTAATTCATAGAGTCAGATCCAGAGTACTCGCCCCTCTTGCAGTTGCACCTTTCTCATAATAATTACCAACATTAATATTATAATTATCTGCTTTCACCTTCTTACTTTGCTTTGAAGAAGTAGACGCCTTTGTTTTCAGCGACAATGCTAAATCCTCATCCTCATTCTCGTCCTCATCACCTTTGTTTCTTGATTCCAGTCCGAGTGATAAATTCAAATCGACTTCAAGGGCTTTTCTTTTGATCCCACAGTGCCTCATAATTTTGTCATGAACGTTTTGTTGTATCTGCAACTTTAAAGAGTTGATCTGATCATGAATAGGGTTTTGCAGCTGCTTGTGTAGTAATGCGTATTCGTCTCCAGCTCGCCTCGTTGATCTTTCATTGAAAGAGGAAATCCGGGAGCAAACGTCAAGATTTGGTGCTGATGGCCTACTGTACATTAATCCTGCTGCTCTTGAATTATGCATCCATTGCCTATCTCCATTCCAAGTAGCATCCCCATACCTAATTTCAAATTTAATTACATAACTTCCAAATTAGTAACACAATTACAATGAAATGAAGCCCAAAATAGTTTTTTTTTTTTTTTTTTTTAAGATTCAATATAAATTAAAATATATACCTGATGATGGGATTAGAGTTGTTTTGCCTTTGATTAAACGTTGGAAGAAGGGGGAGTTGGCTTAGATTGTATATGTTCCGATCTGCCCCTGCACCTTCCATAAAAATCCTGTGATCTTTCACCCCTACCCCTGCAATATCATTAATCTTTGATTTTAACCATCTGATTATATTAAAGAAATTAAGTTGAAGAAAATTAAAGAAGAGTGTTAGTTACCTTGATCATGATTTGATTCATCAATTTTCTTACTCCTATACATCTGAAAACACACAACCTATTAATTAAATTCAAAGCAAATATATATTGGTTATGATGAATAGATCTCCAATTTGAGGTAAAACCTAGCTATAGCTTGCTAGATTTAACCTCAAATCATTGAATATTATTTTATAATTAATTAGTTACACTAGCTCACCTGCAAATGGCTCTTTACATGAGCAATATTAAGTCCCTTGATGTTCATCAATTGAAGCACTAATTTTGGTGTTGCTCCTGCAACCATCAAAATTAATTAATTAAAAATTAACAACTAATAATGACACTGATAATTTTAATTAGAAGCTAGGTAGAAATTACTCACTATCTTGGCCTCCGAGTCTTTCAACAGCGTGCATAAAGCGAAGATGAAGCTCAGGCGTCCACCGGAGCCTAGGCATCTTGGATCGAATATAAGGCCTAACCGACGACTTCTTCTCGCTCTCTTCAACCGTGCTATTGCTCGAGCTTCCTCCGTCTTTCATCTCCAAGCTTTCGTCTTTCTCGTCATTTTTCACACAATCCGACACGCTAATTGTCTTGTAACACTCTTCCCCACTCTCCATTATTTCTATTTGTGACTAATTCACAATTGATCACATATATAATTGCACACACAAATTCACATCTAGCTAGCTAGTTTTTTTTTTTATATTAATTATCTCACACGATCAGAGAGAACTAGCTAGCTAGGGCTTAATTTCCTATCAAGATCATCAACTAATATATATTGAATCAACTCCTATATATATTAATTAACAAGATATATAAAACTTAAGACAACTAGCTAGGTTTAAGAATCTTGATCTACAATCCTACATACAGAAAATGAGGAATAAAACCCTAAAATGTATACATGAAGATGAAACACTCTCTCTCCTCTCTCTCTCTCTCTCTTTGTCTCTCAAATAATATTATATCTATATATGGAAAAATCATTAGGCATCTTATTAAAAAAACAATATGAATTAATGTATACATACATATGTGATATATGTGTGTATCTATTCTTGATGTTGACATGAAGGGCTGAAAACTATAATACAACACTCATGTGAAGCCAGTTCATGACCTAAAAAAGCAACAAAATTCCACGGACTTGATGTTTTTTTAATTATATTTATCGTGTAAAATTAAAAATAATAGTTTTCACAGACTTCAAAATTAAATGAAGAAATTTGTGGACTAATTCAACAATTCAATTCAGACATATATATTATTCGATTATTAATTAATTTATGCAAGAACCTAGAATTCATGAAATATCGCAGCTAGCTAGTCTAAGTAATATAAGTTCAAAGTAAAACTTTTGTGACTGTTGTCTCTTTGTTACTTGGAGAAGCAAAAACCTTGGGACCCTCCAATATTTTGTCTAGTAAACTGCGATGGAATTTCTCCATTTTTATATACCATCAGTATCACGAGATTCTAATATCAAACCACGACTTATACAAATGTCTCCTCAATTTTGCCTGCTCTTTGACATTTTATACCATTTTATTTTACTCTATTATTAATTTATTTGATCTGTAATTTTCTAACATGGAGTGGTCCTTAATTAGATGCTGTGTGATCTTATTTTCCACTAAATTTCTCTTAAAATGTGGTTTAGACTTTAGAGTACTTTTTGAGAAATTACATCTCAAATTAAAGTATGTGTTGGAGAGGTTGAAATTAATTGGTTGGAAAATTATTTTAAAAAATAATCTGTGGTTAATTTAATTCATATAAGTAATTTTCGATATATATATAAAGTTAATTGAACTTAATTGAATTAATTAATTAATTAATTTTATATAAAGTTCAATCCGTAGCAAAAGTCGTGTAAAATGTGAGATGCAAAAGATTAAATTAAAATATCAGTTTACTAAACCGTGCATATATATAAATTAACCTAAAAGATGAAATTACTAGAAAATAAAATAATTGTAATTAGCTAGGAGGACAGATGTGTTTTTTGAGAGGATAAATGCATGCATGCAACCCTAAATTATTGAATCATGTTTTTCTCAAATTTCAAGTCAAATGGGTCAGATCGAATGCGAATTCATACACATATATATATATATATATATATATATATATATATATATGTATAATTAATTGAAATAATAAATAAGATGAATTGCATGTTTGCAGCTGCCTTTGCGTCGGGAATCACGGGGTTTGTTCTTAAGCTGGAATATAATCGGGACCTACTCACAGTTTAATTGCTCCGTCACTAGACAAACAAGATCATCATTCTCCAGCTCTATAAAAAAAAACAATTAATATATAGAAAAATAAATTAAAGAAAAAAAATAAGTACGTACCTATTTTTGTTGGTACATATTAATATCTCAATGATTAGAGACCACAAATTAATTAATAGTCATCTCTATTTATAAGATAGCTAAATAACCTATATTAATTCTAAATTAACATACCAAATAGAGCAATAATTTATTCATTTCATAATATTTTTTACTAACTTAGTTGGGACAAGTTAAATTTTTTCTAGCTTTCACACTCTTCATGACATTCCAAATATTTTGGGCAAGCAAAATATTGATTCCGAAAGACTAACTACATTCATCTTGCTTGTTAATATGGTCAACGAGTCACAATAAATATTGTCCCAAATTGACATTTTTCCAACCATGATTTATACATTAATTAAAAATAAATGGAAAGCAAAAATAAATGGATCGAGTTTCATCTAACCAATTTAAAAGTCCGAACTTTCAGAGGCGTCGGGTTGTATAATTTATTTATTTATTATTAATCTCTCTAATACTCCCCTCCCCCGCCTTACTCGTGGGCACTCGAATTGTGGGTGTGAGTTAAAGACTTTAATATTATAAAATAATTTCATTCATTTAAAAATTTAAACTTGTAGTGAGACGTAGAATTAATTCATTTATTAGTACGGAGTATTAGTTTTCTAAACATTACAATAAACCGTACGTAATAGAAAATCCATTACCTTTATGATCTCGATCTCTCTCGATCAGAGAATTAATAACAGGCCTCATATAACTTTATGGTTACTTTTAGTTCTTGGTATATATTTCCCAACCGTGACCATTCCAGGACAGGGAAGGCCAAAAAGCCAGCCATAAAAAAACTTTTATTTTATAAATTTTGCTACTTTAAATCAATAAAATTAGTATATATGATCATGGGCTTCATGAGTTTGATGATCGAGATATATAACGAAATGTAATTCAATTCGTGGAAAGTGGATCTGTGTTTGTATGTATAATTAAGTATAACTAATTGTAAAGACTGACTGACATATTATATATGTTGCCGACTTGATAGTTAGCTAGCTGCACTTACAAGAGTGGTTGGCAACTTGACATTATTGGTCGGAAATATGAATTTATATAGAGATCGATAATATTTCATATTTGAGATAATTAATTTCTCTCTAATTGATGTTGGTTCAATTCCTACATAAATTTAATTGTAAACCGCAGCTAGAATTTTAAATTGTCATTCTATATATTTTTTTAGATTAACTAAGTAAACTATGTAATTAAATAGAGGCCGGGAGATAATTTGTTTTTAATTAATTAAGTGATGTTTTATACTTTTTTCTTCCTCTTTTACCCCTACATCAATCCCACAAATCTATACAATTAAGGAAGAAATGGACTAAAATTAAGGAATCCCACAAATCTATACAATTAAGGAAGAAATGGACTAAAATTAAGGAATGAGATTTAACACCCATGAGCCGGAGCCATGAATCTTAATCTCTATAATTAAGGAATGAGATTTAAAATTAATCTCTACAATTAAGTTTTATATATACAGAACCATAATTTAACATCCATGGCTCCGACTCATGGGTTAATTAATTTCTGCTTATTTTGAACTTATAAGTTTGTATATGTACGTGTATTTGATTTGTTTATTTCTTACTTTAATTGTATGTATATATATATTACATTTGTAATTATATTAATTAGTAGCTAGCGACCTTTAATATATGTGTATGTGTGTGTTTGAGAGAATTATATATATCTTTAAAAAAAAAGTGTAGGATTGATCAAATCGATGAGCAAATCCTATAATATTTCATTGAATTAAGTAATGCTGCAAGATCCAAATTCATATATATTCAAAGAGAAAAAAAATACCCATGTCTGTAAATTTAGAAGTGAAAACACAAGTGTCCAAGCTGTTAAGTCAACTCTCTCAACAAAACCTGTGTTTCTATTGAATTAATAATTTAAAATAGTTTTGGGGTAGGGGGTGAGGGGCATTCTTACAAGGTTCCTTAGGAATATGTGTGTTGCCTATTAATGCGGATCTAGCATCATTTGAGAATGAGGATGTCTGTCGTCTTATGAATTCTCCCTCCATATTTTAATCATACATACATAATCCATCGCTTCCCAATCCCAATTCCAAATTCCAACAACACATATAATAATAATATTCATCATGTATGCATACCATGCTATTGCTATGCCCTATGATTCATGGTCATATGACTCATATCATATGCATGCAATAGTACAAACACGGATGCCATTGGGCGAATTGAAACCCTGCCCACTCGAGGTGTTTAGACGGGTTTGAACCCGATCAAACGGGTCTCATTTGGGTTTGGAACGGGTCTTGATTTTATAGGGACCCGCCTTGTATATATATATATTTTTATAGCATGTGGCTTCAAGTATATAAATAGTTTGAACATGCGTTATACTCAACTAGTCAACTTGAACAACAACTTAAGTTGTTGTGTCCATTGGGCTGGAGAAAAAAGAAAAGTAGGGAATTGGTACGATATTTTTTTTTTTTTGAATAATAACAAGAACAAAATTACTGTATGTCATACCGGTGCCTTTTTTTTGGTAAAATTTAAGTGAATAATGTTGAAACTCATTAATAAGTATAAAAATAATTTAATTAAGTTGATTTTAATCAATAAATTATTTTGAGTTCATTCTTTTATAAATTTAAACTGATATACCATGCATGAAGTTATATATGTATTTGATTTTATTGTGTTAATTTTGTCATGAATTTAATATGATATGCCACTGGAGTTATGTGTTGAGACTTGAGAAATGTGACATTTATGATTTTAAGATCTTATGATTTTTTTTTATGTTTGGATTGAGTTTAAATATTTGGTGTCGGATATGTTGAATGACTTAACATGGATGACATTCTTTTTATTGGAGTTTAAGTGGTTACCCTTTTTTTTTTTTTTTTTTTTAATTGACGGATTAAGTGGAGATAAAAGTCAATTTAGTCTTATACTTTCAATCATTTCTAAAATGGTCCTAAAAAGTTAAATATATCAATTTAGTCCATTTTTTGCAGTTTGTTTTGTTTTGATCGATCCAAAAAAGTTAAATGTATCAATTTAGTTTCATTTTCTCGCAATTACATTTAACTTTTTGGGGACTAAAACGTAATAAATTGTAAAAATATGAGACTAAATTGATATATTTAACTATTTTGGGACCATTTAAAAAATGTAAAAAATTATGGGACTAATGGCAAGAAAAATTAATGTTACTTTAAAAAAAGGAGAAAAAAAAAAGATGGCAGAGTATGACGGGTTGAGGCGGGTTTAATTTTAGCTGGGGCTAGACGTATCCCGAGTCTTAATAAAAAGTTGGGCAAGACGTAGTGCTAGCTGTTATTCGAACTGAGCCTTAACGAGACTTGGCTTTTGGCTCGGCTCGTTAAGGCTCGACTCGTTTAGCTTAATGAGCTGAGCTCGAGCTCGTTAGATACTCGATTTACTAATGAGCCGGTTCGAGCTCAACTTGTTAGGCTCGATAATTAATTTTTTGTAAAAAAATTCATTAGGTTCGTTAGACTCGTTAACGAGTCGAACTGAGTTCAATTTTTAACTCGGTAATGTTATCGAGCCGAGTCGAGCCGGGCTCAGCTAGATAAGAGCTCGAGTCGAGCTCGAACCTCAAATACTCGACTCGGCTCGAATAACAGCTCTAGCAGGACGGTTCTGAAACAGACCAAATTCATCGCAAACCTACTCCGTTGCCATTCTTAATTACGAAACTACAAATGATGATTGTTGCACACATCCATACATATATATGTGTGTGTATGCGTGTGGACTGGAATGTGGGTACGTATTCAACAAGCTTCACAACTGCTACAACGCTTATTGGTAGGAATATATATTCCATGATCTTTATACGTAATATTCTTCTTAAAAAATATGAAATATAAATTAGGAAAATTACATACAGTTTGAATTTTGGGTGACTTGTATATATCAAAATATTATTAGAAGACCCCACATTTATCATATATGTGCTGTTTGGTTTTTTGGCTAATAATTTGCCTTAGTCTGCACTTTAATTTCTTCGTTTTATTTTTTATTTGTAATGACATGATTTATTTACAAATTTAACCTTCATCAATAACGTACCCCCACTGTAATTAATAATTAATGAATGGGAGGGGAAAAAAGATATATAAGTGCAGAATTCATTTTTCAATTACGTACAAGTAATATTTTACAAATATGTATATAAATAATTAGGGGAAATGACTAAAACGAAAATCATTTTAATTTTAAAAAAAAAAATCTCAAAATCAACGTAAATTCATACACGAATATGAATTTACTTTTACACGAATTTTTTTCATCACACGAGATCGTTCAGTTTAATTAGTTTTATATTACGTTCTAAACTGTCAATACACGTACGCCATCACTAAAATATACGTACATATTGTACAATAATATATGATGTTGAAATAAGAGACAGTACTGTCCATAATAAGTATTTTGTGTATTGAATTTAATAAATGCTCTTGAATTAATTAGAAAAAAAAAATCACTTTAATAAATTCATTCCCATCAATGATTACTAATTTTCAAGACTTCAGTAGCAATTTGAAAGGACAAAGTGGGATAGCTCAAGTGGTTAGAGCACCAATACCTAGGTCTTAGGTCCTGGGTTCGAGTCATGGTAGGCCTTAGGTCCTGGGTTCGAGGGGAAAAATGGGATGGGTATTTAACTTCCATAAAAAAAAATAAAAAATTTAGAATTTCCTCACATAGAAATAATACTCGTACAAAATTTAGATTTTTTTTTTACAAAACTACATTGAATTTAATGTTAATTAGAATTAGACAATTTAACATATAAAGCTTGAAATACTTTAATAATTAACAAAGTAGAATGAAATATAGTATATTCCATTAGTGGAAATATATTTAATTAGAAATAAAACCACGGAATACGTGAGGAGAAAATATTAAAGGAAAAATGTCATATAATTCAAAGAAGAATACATTATTAAGAACTCCCACACATAACATAACACAGAAATCGTGAACAAGTTTTTATTCTTGACTTTACATAATTTTTGTGATGAGATCGGTTTGACTCAATTTCGACCTCTAAATTTTTCGACCTATTTTCTATTGTGTGCTAATATTGAGGAGTATGTGCAATATTGAAAATAAATATTTGTATTTGAAAATTAATACTATCAAGTTATATATGAAATATGATCTCAACAGGAGTATTAATTTGCAGTACTGTTTAACAAAAACTAGGCTCCATATTGATGGATAAATATATATATATATATGCATGTTACATACATAAATAAATTTGAAACAGTAAAATAAAATAAATCTATTTATTTGAATATATATAGTAAAGTTGATTTTTGTTTACAAATGGTGATGCATACAGTAGGTGCCCAAAACATGGCAATGCTATCTTCTAGATATACTAATAAAAATGTCGTTTTGCCAAATTTACCTGTGTATGAGACAAATTACCCGACCACTAGTAAATCAAATTTCTTGTCTTGTTTTAACCGTGGGCCGCTAAATTTGCTGATTCTCTGTGTTGTAAAGTCAATTTTGTTGAATTGTTTCTTCCCAATCTTTCAATTCTGTTTTTACCTCCACTATACGACATGGTTAAAAAGATCCTTGTATTTCCCATCACATTTAGCATAAAGAGGTGCCAAGTTTGACTAAATTAAATATTTTCCTTCTAAATTGTGTCCTATTTATGAATCTGCCTTTTGCAACATCTGGAAAATTTTTAAACAAAATTTTATTAAGTTCATGGGACATTAGTTAATTAAGATAAGTTTAATCTTGTCCTTTTTTATAATTATGTTTTTAATAGGAATGCCAAAAAACACTTTAATGTAGTACTCCCTCTATTTTTTTAATAAGTGTCACTTTAACATTTTTTAACAAATTAAGATATTAAATTGTGGTCAATATTACCCTTCATTAATGATAAATAATTTTGATATTAAATTTTTGTTTAATAAAGAATGTAGTCAAGAATGTATGTGGTATTCATATGTACAATATTTATGATTTTTCCATGATTTATGCTACTACATTAATTGAAATTGAAGACAAATTATTTTATAAGGGTAAAATTGTCAAAATTGAAGAAAAAAACATAGAATGACACTTATTATAAAAATAATTAAAATGACAAAGTGACACTTATTTCAAAGTGGAGGGAGTATTGTTTAATATTTTGATATTTAGTACTCCCTCCATATTTTTAATAGGTGTCAATTTGTCTTTTTAAGTATTTTTAAAATAAGTGTCATTCTGAATTTATTTTCTTTAATTTTAACTTTTTTACCCTTATTCATTTACCACAAATATTCTTTATAAATAAATTTCATAATTATCTTTACCATGATTTAGGGCTTTTACCTTTTGAGTCTTAATTTGATTTATGAATACTAGCGACCACATTCATTATTAAATAACATTTGTATATCAAAATTACTTATCATTGATAAAGGGTAATATGAACCACTGCAATTTACAATCTTAATTTGTTGAAAAAAAAAAACCTAAAGTGACACTTAAGGAGTATTAAAAAAATTGAGGGAATATAAATTAATGTTGGGACTGTTTGATTAAATTTTTTAATTGTGCTCATGGAATTATCGTACGTAATTAGTGGTTGATTTATTTTGTTCAAGACAGACCTAATACAAATTAATTCCAAACTCCTAGTTCATTGAATTGTCATGACCCTTTCCAGATCTTAACCTTAATAAATGTCGTAATCATGGACGAATTTAGTTTTTTATTTATTGGGGGATAAATTTTGTATATTGTTATATACTTATATCAAGTATATTTTCAATTAATTATCTGTTTATTATATCAGTTATAGGGAGTATTAGTTTTTACGGAAATAATATACTTCCTCCATCCACAAAAAATGTGCTCAGTTCTTTTTTTGAGTTCACAAAAAACATGTTTGTTCTATTTAAATAGTTCACTTTTGAATATTTTTTTTACTTTACTAACAAGATTGAGTATCTACCAAATATATTATTTACTCGTAATTCAAAATATATTCTTTATAAATATAATACTCCGTATGATTTTTTTAAAAGTATATATGTATAAAAAAAGTGAGCACACTTTTGGTTTGACAGAGGAAAGAGGGAGTACTATTTTACAAATGTTCTTAAAATAACAAGTAAATTGATCAATCTTTTAACCTTTTAAATGTTCTCCCTCGAGGCTCTGAATAAAATAAAAATGTCAAAATTAGAATGACCTGGTCGTAGAGGTTTGGGGTCCAGTCCAATTATTTTCAAATCTGAAATGGTTGATTTGGAATTTGAGCACAAAATTCCTGATTTCACATTGATAGCATCACGGGCTTGGAAGCATGTTCAAATGGGCATATAATTAGTAGTATATTTTAATTAAGGGTTTAGGGTCAAATTAAATTATAGACAAGCTGGTTTGAGTGTGACCCGTCTACAAGCTTACAGGGTCAACATGACGTAGACCTACCAACTATATATTATTATGCACAAGGTTAAAAATATTGGTATATGAAAATTTTAATAACATATTTTTAATACATAAATTTAATAAAATAACTTAAATACTTAATATTGTTATTGCATACCATATTTCTGAATATTTTTATCCTTCAACATGCCTACTATGCAAAACCATTGAATTATAATTAATTACTGGAGTATTCCCTTCGTCCTCTACTTGATGATCCGTTTTATCATTTTAAATGTCTCTTACTTAATGACACATACTTAAAATAGTAAAAAAAACATTTTAACTATCCTTTCAAAACATCTAAATATTATATCAAATGATTCAAATGTCATCACTTTATCAACACTAAAAATCATATTTACTATTTATAAAGTTGATAAGTCTTTATTACCCCACTTTTATTTCTTATAATACCAATAAACAATTCATACATTGAAATTTGTGACCAAAAGTTATGTGTTTTCAAGTAAGGTACGGAAAGTACTATTTAAACTAATTTGAAATTATAATTTCTAGCGCGGTGTGCTAAAAAAAATTAAGATGAATTGATTTTGATAGTGAAGCAATATTTATGGCGAGATAATGTAGTTTGTTGGTTAGTAAATTGGTTGCACTATGTTTTGTTTGCTCATAAATCAAGTCACATGGAAGAAAATAGTTAGGAATCAATCACTATTTCAGTATTACTACTATTTACTAAGAGGTTTTCGAGTTATTACACCGATATAATATTATCATGCGTGCATTATCGAATTATAATTACAAGTTACTTAATTATATATAAAAAAAAATCAGTTAGTATTTTCATTAAATAAAATGCCAATAATTGTCTTATGATAAAAATATTAAACGTATAGCTAGTACATTTAAATAAAATATTATGCGAATTTAGGGGGTGTATTCAATTGAGATTCTGTTGGATTTTTTTGGACTTTAAAAAGTCAGTGCATTTAAAAAATTCATAGACTGTATGCAGAGTTTGACTGACTTTTTTATTGATTTATATGGATTTTTATAGATTTGACAGGATTCTGAAATACACATTTTTTTATTGATTTACATGGATTTCCATAAACTACGTCCCTAAAACCTAGTTAAAAAAAAAAAAAAATTATTTATCATTATTATTCTCATCTTCATTTTCTACTTCGGCCTCATTTTCACATAGTTAGCAATACTAGTTCTTCATGCATTAGCTTAAGTTCTTTGTTGTAGTTGTCTTTGAGAAAGCAATTCCAAATTTTCCTCTTTCATGTCGAGATGTGATGAATCTTAATCTTCTTTATATATTCAACTGAAAATTCATTAGAGCGACCTTCTTTCCTAAGAAAAGTTATGTAATTCAGCGAACTTGTGAATTGCAATTTGAATATACCAAAAAATCGATTGAATAATTGCATTTCTGGGGTGACGACCTTGACCACCAAAATCTTTAGATGATATGAAAGAACATAATTTTAAAATACAGAGATGTAATTTTTTTCACGACAATAATGGTGGTGAATAATCTGTGATGCTTATCAAAGAACATAGTTAACACAGTTTTTTTTTTCTTCTCTTTCAGAGTCTTCTAAGAGAATCCGTTGAAATCTCTACTTTTTAAAAGAGATTTTGATTAGTGAAATTTATTTATATTTTTGAAAGAGAATCCAACGAAATCCATAGAGTATTAAAATCAATAGATTGTTGAATACAATCTCAATTGAATACATCCCCCTAAGTTCACGTGAACTTATCACTGTCAATTTAATAAATGGAATGTCACTATTTAGCATACGTATTATCACTATTTAGTAATTTTGTGATGAACAAAACACAAAATCAAACATTTTTAACAATGACATTTTTTATACTCCGTACTAAACAACGACACTTTGTATATTAAATAGTTATGCTTAATAAGAAGAGTTCATGTGTTATACCTACGTTTAAGATAGTTGTAATCATTATAGTATTGTACTTGCACTTCTTTTAAGAATATATATTTTTTACAAATTCTTGTGTGAAGTAGCTTTACCGTGCTATTGATTTCCATTTTGTGTGTACTTAGTTTATAATGGTATTAGTTAGTTGTTAACTTAAAAAATAAGTAAATTATTGTATGTAATTGAGTGCATACAATATAATTGAATTTTAGGTGATTTAAGTATATTCTCAATTGTTCAATTGAATTTTTTTATTTACTACATTAGAACTAATTTTGGCTCAACAATTACATTAATTACAACATGTAATTCGATGCACACAAATACGACTCTAAAAAATATTACTTTAATTATATTATTTGTTTTACTATCAGATATTAGTGGTAAAATAGTTGTATGATAATACCTATTTAAACAATACTGACTATATATTTTGATAGAGTTTCAAATATGATAATTAATTTCGCCTGCTAAAACATGTTCATTCGCTTCTCAATATATTAATTTTGATTAACTCTTGCAGTTTTTTTCCCTTGTCAAACATCATATTGTACTGAATGACATAACAAATAATTGGTGTTGCAATTCATCTATATATTTTGATAGATCCTGAGCACATAAAAACGACGTAGAATAAGAATTCAATCATCAACATCAATCTTCCATTTGAAAAGCATTAATTAAAGGTCAACCAAAATAATAGTAATAAACAATTAAGACTGCCAATTTTGAATATTAGTCTTTCAAAGATATTTGATGGCAGAATTAACTTTGAAAAAAGTCATATAATTCAATTAATTACTGAATAGAGAGAGGACGTGTATATTAATACTCTAACTAAGTCTTGCCTTTTCTTTTTTTAAAGGTATATTACTCTAAGTTTGACTACATAATTTAAGAATTGGTCAACGATAAAGTTGAAGATTAGTGCTTATAAAATGGCACAAAACTTTCTCAAATGATAAGAAATTTAAAAAGGGCACAAAACCAGTCTTCATTATGGTCTTTAAAAAACACGTTTGATGTAACATGTATAATGTATTGTTCATGTAAAAAATTATCTCATCTCATGCAATTCAGATTTATATATTGAAAAAAATTTATTTGTGCAATGTAATTTGTGACACGTGAGAAATATATCTAAATAAACAAAAATATTTAAATAAAAAAAGAAAAACTCTTCAATAATACCCGTTTGATGCAATGTTTGGTTGATATACAAAATTCTCTTGCGATCCACAAATAGAATATTGGTAAATTTGTATATGTAAAATATAATGTGTAACGTTACGGTTGTGAGATATATCTAAAAAATAAATAAGTTAAAATTAAAAGAAATTCTTCAAATATGAATAAATTCTACATTCTAGATCTGAAATCTTGTTTATATATGTGCATTATGTACGACTTTTTTTTTTTTTTATATATATATATATACTTCGTCGGTTTCGTATTATTTAGGAGTATTACTTTTGATTTTTATTTTTTTTAATGTTTGTCATTTTAGATTTTTTCTTAAATTTCTATTTTTTATACACCTTTTTTTCCATGATAATTGCAAGTTTTTCCTCATTTTCTTTAATTTTCACTCATTTACTTTTCTTTTCCTCATTTTCCTTCATCTTTTGACTTACTATATATATATACTGAGATTAGTAAACTGCAGAATCTGCATTTTTAGGTTAAATTAATGTCACATCTACTGCTTTCACCTTTGAGCTTGGGTTACTGAATTAACATTGTTTAAAATTTTCCCATATAGTAAAAAAAAAAAGGAGAAATAGAAAATCCCGCGGACATTGGGATATTTATAGGATGAAATTAGGTTTAAGGATTAAAGGTGGAACATTGGCGGCGACTACGGTTGCTGCACAAAAATTAGGTTTAGGGATTAAAGGTGGAACAAGGGGTGCAGTTAGGAGTGATGGTGTATTTAGTAGTGTAATATTACTTAAAAAGTATTTTAAAGTTTTTACACTATTATTAAATTAATAAATTAATTGAGAGAGTGCATCTCTCCGAAATGGAGGTGCATATAGTCAAACCCTAAAATATCGGTTCATTTCGCGGAAAAAAGAGTGAGGATTCTCACAGTCGGCCCATATTCCTAAGGAGTGGGCTAGTAATAATATGATGCCCACGGATAAATGATCCGGATTATTATGTCATCAATCATCATCCTTCAAGTTCACCCACCTTTTATTTTTTTAAATTATTCTCCTTAGTTAGAAACCTTAATTTGCCTTCCTCCTCAATTCTCAACCCTTTTTTTTCGTCCACCCACCAAAGTCTCCAAGCTTTCCACACTACTCAATATATGTGTAGTGTATTTCGTTAATTTTGTAGAGTTTTTTTTATAAAAATCGTGTTTTGCAAAAATTCAGCACTAGTTCACCGAGTTTTGTAAGATTTATTTTTAAAAAATTCCACATTTTGAATTAAAACTCGGTCAACTTTTCAAAGTTTTTTTGTGAGTTTTGAAACAAAACGTGGAAAAATTGGTCGAGTTTTGATTCAAAATGTGAATTTTTTTTTTCGAAAAATCTCACAAATCTCAGCGAATCAGTGCTGAAATTTCGCAAAACGCGATTTAATAAATGAAAACTAAAAAATGAAATACACTACACATATATTCATCACAACTATATAATCATGCAACAATGTGATCAAATAAAATAATAATAACATGAAGAGTCATCAATTATAAAGAAATACTATGTTTTTTGATATAAAAAATCTATTTATTTTTTTATTTAGGGATGGAGGTGGGAACTCAGCACACGAGATAGAGATAGTATAGTTTTTTTTGCCTGTTAGTTCGTAATATAAATTGGGGTGGGGTTGAATACGCATTTATCCGTGTCCTAATATGATATTAGAAAAAAAATTGTAACCTTATTAGAAACCATCTTATTTAAAAAAAAATGGTAATTTTAAATTTGTATTACCCATTTTATTTTATTTTTTGAATGTAAAATAAATACTACGTGTACACGTACAGGTGATACCAGCTAGGTTGGTTAATAGTATTAGGGCCGAAGTCATACTATTCATTATTTACGGCCCATCAAAAATTATTAAACCCAAATGAATCTCAAGCAGCGGCCCATATAATATAAGTACACAGTCGAGAGAGAGAGCCGCCGGCGCACCCTAGGGTTCAATTTCAATACACGAGCGAGGGACAGAGAGGAGGCGCAGCTGCCGTGTTCTCTATCCACACTCACAATGGTCTGTTCATTTCTGAATCATTTTATTTTATAATTGTGTTAATGAATTATCGATTTTGCATCACGTTGCGTGAATCACTGAAACTGTGTTACTTATATTAGTGCGTGAGTATGTGGTATTGTTCTAGTTGTGAGAGTGAACTGTGTTTGTTCCGTTGTGTGTGATCGTGTTACTATGTCTGTGTTAGAGAGTGTCTGCGGCTGTATGTATGAACCGAGTGAAAGAGAGAGAAAGTATGTGTTAGTGTGTGTGATTTTCAGAAAAGGATTTCTAATCTGGAAAAAAAGTACTCTAGACTTTATAAGGAATTTAAAATCTTTTGATTTGAGTTTTGGTCACACAAGTTAAGTGGATTTGATTGGGTTTCCGTCCCCTAAATCCATATCCAAACCCTTCAATCCTGACACAACCTAATACCTATTTCTTTGGAGGAGACATTGTATAGTTACGTTATGGGATGCAGTTTCAAGTTTTCTTTTATCATTAGTAGTTCTCGTTCCTTTTTCTAGTGTATTGCTGCTTATCAGAACAGACATATGAGACGAAGTAATATAGGAATTTTGAGAGGTGAGTCAAATTAGTGGGAACCTGGTGCATGCATAGCTTTGGTCTAAGTAAAATGTAGTGATTGCCCAATTCTAGTATACCTGCACATGATGCTATACGGGAATGAACCACTTTTACAATGAGAATGAAAGCATCTTGTTAGTAATTTTCTTCTCGAACAGCATCTTTCAGTAAAATTCTATCAACATAATAACATATAATATACCTCTATTTTTCTTGTATTTTGATGTAGTGGATGACTGGATTCTGTATCTGAAGGATGAATCACGAAGATTTTTTTTTTTTTTTTTTGTCTTTAACCTATAACTCATCTTTTCTTTAGTTATTTTCTTATCATTCTTTGTCTCTTTTCTCTGTTAAACAGGCTAGAGGCTTGAAGAAACACTTGAAGAGGCTCAATGCCCCGAAGCACTGGATGCTCGACAAGCTTGGTGGTGCTTTTGTAAGTAAATTATCATGGCTTGTTATTCTGTGTAATAATTTGTCCATTTTTTTTATCATACACAATACATTGCTGTTTCAGTCGAAATGTTGTTCGTGTCTGCTTTCTCCATTAACTTTTTCTTAACATATGTAGGCTCCCAAACCATCGTCTGGTCCCCACAAATCAAGGGATTGCTTGCCTTTAAGTCTTATTCTGCGAAATAGGCTGAAGTATGCTTTGACGTACCGTGAAGTTATCGCTATTTTGATGCAACGCCATGTCCTTGTTGATGGGAAAGTCAGGACAGATAAGACATATCCTTCTGGTTTTATGGGTACACACTTCTTGCTTCCATAACCTTTGGATGTCAACTCTTTTGGGGTTGACCCTAGATTAGTAAATCTATGATGCATGTGTAGAAATCTAATTTTAACAAGGCTGAAGCTATTACGTATGTGTAGAAATTGTTACTAAGAATGTTTTCTGTGATTTGCTACTTGGCTGAAATGGTGCACTCCTTTTTTTTTGTAGATGTGGTTTCCATCCCAAAAACCAGTGAAAACTTCCGTCTTCTTTATGACACCAAGGGTCGTTTCAGACTACACTCTATCAGGGATGAGGAAGCCACGGTTTGTTTTACTTTACCTTCGACTTCTGGTGTGTGCTTTGTTTTATTGGTCCAATTTACAGAAGATTCTAGAACTTTTTTCATCTAATAATGACATTAAAATTTTGACTACCTTTCTAATTTAAGTTAATTTTTCTAAGAAGCTTGATTCCATCCATCCACCCAGATCATAATCTTTGGTCTTTTGAATATTCTTCATTGATGTAGTAATTGAATTTCTTCTAACCAACTCCTTTTATTTTTCGTTTAAAATTATATGTTTTGAGATGGTTATGATCTATTGATTCAAAAGAATTCCCTAAGTTCAATATCTTTAAGCATCGTATTATGGATTTGCAGTTTAAGCTGTGCAAAGTTCGTTCCATCCAGTTTGGCAAGAAAGGTATCCCTTACCTCAATACATATGATGGAAGGACTATCCGCTATCCGGACCCACTGATCAAGGCAAATGACACCATTAAACTCGACTTGGAGAACAACAAGATTGTGGATTTCATCAAGTTTGATGTAGGTAATGTTGTTATGGTGACTGGCGGTAGGAACAGAGGCCGAGTTGGAGTTATCAAGAACCGTGAGAAGCAGAAGGGAAGCTTTGAGACAGTTCATGTTCAGGATGCTACTGGCCATGAGTTTGCTACTCGATTGAGCAATGTTTACACCATTGGAAAGGGTACCAAGCCTTGGGTGTCTCTGCCCAAGGGCAAAGGTATTAAGTTGTCCATCATTGAGGAGGCGAGGAAGAGGCTTGCTGCCCAAGCTGCAGCAGCTTAGAAACATTTCTTCTGTATCGATGAACCAGTTTAAATGTATGCATTTTCAATTTATATCAGGTGCCTGAACTATTACTTTTCTCCACTGTTTCATGTTTGTTACCAACTTAGATGCAGAGTGATGGATATTTAAATTTTTGGAATGAAAATCAAATTTGAAGAGTTACATACAGTAGTGTGAATGTTTGAATTCTATTCTGCAGCGTTCTAGCATGTTGGTACAGGTTAAATATTTTTAGGCCTATGGTTAGGGGTATCAATAGTATGGTCATTTTTATATTGGTTTGATCTTTTAAAATTTAAAATGATTTGTTTTTTTGCCGAAGCAGTGGCTTATTAAGCTGGATGGCTCTTTTTTTTCGGATCATGTTACTATGCAACAACTAATGAAAAGAAGTTTTAATTTATTCATACATATTAATATATATAGATCACAGAAGATTGAGTTCGAAGACACTCAAAAAAAAGAGGCCAAAGGGCTCGAGCTTGATGCGACATGCTTGGTTGATTTGCATTTCCATCTCAGGGCTGAAATAGTCCTTCCAACCCCCAACCTCGACTTTCCTGAAAAAGTAAGTGTTTGGGTACATTTGTGAAATGCTTTCCCTTCTTATTCACCTCCAAATTCTTAAGCCTTTCCAAACTGCACCTCTGCACCACTTGTGCAGCGCTAGCTTCTCCAAATGGCCTTATTCCCATAAATTCAGCAATTCTGACAACATGTTTCTCCGGCTCACTTTTCAGATCCTCGTATTTGATAAACAATATTTTTTCAGGCCTTTTTTTGCTCTCCTCCCAGTAGCCCACCACATGTTCGAAGTAAGGCCCGTACACATGGAAACCAGAACAGAAGTCATCAACCATCTTCTCATCTAGTGGAATTGGCCCTTGGTTTGCCCGCCAACACGTGTTGAAAAAATGCCACATTGAAACCAAAGTGTCCTTGGGGTTCCGAGCAATGTAGACGATTTTCGCATTCGAATTTTTGATAGAATCGGGGAGGATGGAGTATGGAAGATGTGTGTGGAGAAGACGAGCTGATGAGTCATCGTATATGTCAAATGACGCAGTATTATTTATATTCAGGATCTCTACAGTGGGGACGAGAAAATGAGGATTTTCCTTTGATAGAATGTCTTAATCAAGTTGGTGGTTTTGTATGATACAGGTAACTAGGGCTTTAAGCCATGTGTATGGTACCTAAAAGAATTTTGTTTCATTTAGAAGTTCGAAATGGTGGAAAATTAATTCGTGTATATTAATTCTTATTGGTACCTGTTTTAATGGTTGATGCTAGAAAAATGTCGTCGTCCCGAGCCCTAAAGGTTGACCTGAAGGTAATGATGGGCTTCATTAATTGTTGAGCGAACCAGAATCCTTCCCATTTGCATATCTCCATCATAAAAACCATCTTCGCAGCTCCTCTGTCAACTTGTTCACATCTTCGGGGGGTTTTGCATATTTTCTTTCAATTGCTTTATCGATAGAACACATTCTTACCCTATTTAAATATAATCCATGTACTTAATCATCTCATATCGAATATTATTCTAATGCATGTACATTGGACCATAAGTTACGATATTGCCATTCAGAGAATTATATTTATATGAGACGTATGGTCATATCCAGTGATAGAGCCAGGAAATTTCGGTAGGGGAGCTCGATTACCATTACTTTTAAAATAAAATAATATGTACTTATTGTACTCATCAAAATTTTACATGATAAAATTGTTAATACATTAAATTATATTGAACAAGCTAACTTTCATTTTGTTTTGAAGTTTTTGATTCAAAATTAAGGAAACAATTTAAAAATTGCTAAAATATTAAATTCAAAAAATATTTTATTAAATGTCTTTTAATTAATACATTTTATTCAAAAAATTTAAAAACGTTTTGACTTGAAGTTTTGATAGTTCTATTAAAAATTAAACATTTTATTCAAAAAACAAGCTAACTTTCATCTTCGATTGTAAATGTCTTTTAATTAATACATTAATGTGTTCCAATACTCTATTATTTGCACGGTTTGATCGTCACAATTTTTAAGAAAAGTGGATTTAGTGATTGGTGAATAAAGTATGAATATTTTGGGTGATTTGGTGAAGGGTAAAATAAAATGTATGAAAAAATGAGTGACAATTTTGAAAATAAAATAATGTTGGGAGGATATTAATTTTGTTGGGTGTTTTCATATTAAGAATGTACAAATAATCTTTTGACGTCCCAATAAAAATAAAAAAAGTGTGTAAATAATTACGAGACAAAATGAGTATATATATAAAAAAAAACAAAATTGGTGGGGGGCCACTGGGCCCCCCTGGCCCCATTGTGGCTCCGCCCCTGGTCATATCGAATTAATTTGTGACCAAAATTGTTTTGGATTAATTATTGTGTTTATGTATGTTTACATGAAATTAATAAGTTGAAACTTTCGTGTATAAGTCCCTAGTCCACTAATCACATCTTGCGTGCGTATATGGTTGGTTTAATTTGTGACCAAAAAAAATAATGAAGAAAGGCCCATGAACAGCATCCCAAAATGCGGGTATTGCGTAACTAGGAAAATAAAGGACTAAAATCATATAGCTACTCTATTGAGCAAAAGACCCAAATACATACTCCAGTATATTATTAATAACAGTTTAACAAAATTAGACCGGCTCAAACGCTAATGAAACGGTCTTATACATGAGACGGGTCTTATTTGCTCTACCATATGATTAGTAGGTTTATAGAGCTTCAATTCAATAATACTTTAAAGGAAAATAAGATCATGATAACATGGGGCATGAAGCATTATCTTACATCAAGTTGCTTTCGTATATAGTACTATAGTTTAATTTTTTTTTTTTTTAATACAAAAAGCTATACATATATTAGTATATTACTATCCTGACATTTCGAAAATTATACAATTTTTCATCTTGCGTGTTCCATCTAAAGTTTTTTTTTTTAACAACACATATTATGTCTTTTTAGTTTCTACCTTTTACATTTCTTATATATCTCTCTACTTCAATAACTCACTACATATATAAAATTATATTTTTTAATCCAAATTACCTCGAGAGTAAAGTTGTCATCTCAATCCCGTACGGCCGTACCTAAAGCATTAAGCATATGACCGTTGGGCCCGATACAGTGGGCCAAATGCGGCTAGCAAGTATGGCCCAATCCAACCATATCTCAGCCAGGTCAATACTAATTGGGTACGGCTATTTGCACCTCCATATTTGTTAACCATACTCCCCCTATTGATCCTATTGATGCACTCTCCCATTAAGAGAATGTTAGAGGTTGATTAGTGTAAAAATTGATCAAAATTCATGGGTTTAATTCACATAATTTTATAGAATTTCCATATACAAATGTATTGAACCAATTATACAAATAGTAGATCTACACTTATGTACTTCATCTATTGTATCTACTTAACTTATTAACATGGTCTTTTGCTACATTGCTTTTGACCAAATTAAGCTTGATTTATTCTATCTTTTCCAACAACAAACTCTCACCATTGGAACACCATTCCATTCCATAACCATTTCATTCTTCATTGCACCATCAATTCTCACCCTATACAAACTAACCCCTTCCCCTTCCTTCACCACTTCTTTGGCCTCACCCAAATTTGCTTCACTCAATTCCAATCCCTCCCACCCAACTCCAAACTCAAGCTCCCCACATTGCCTTTTCTCCTCCCATTTACGACCCCATTCGACTCTAGAAACATTAGGCGCCACGAAGAGAAGCTCTAAGGCAATTCTTGCTTCTAGAAGATGTTTGGGAAAATTGGATTCCATCGACTCCAACAAGGCTTGATAGTGTGCCAAATTGCTATCAAAGAATGAACTATAACTCAATGTAGGATTTATAGTATCGTTGTGTAATGCGTCTCCATCCGTATATGCTATGATGCCCCGACTAGTGCCCCAACATGGTACATGGTGTAAGAAATCTCTAGCCAACCTTAAAAACTCGAAAACGTCCTTCCTACTCCGGATCCTCCCCATGTGTGGGAGTCCCACATTCAAGTTGAATGCATACCATGACTTTCTCCCATAATCTCCCATCTTGATGTTCATCATCTTGCTTCCCAAATCTTGCAACCCAACTTCTTCTACTTTGATCTTTAGGCCATATGACATGGCATGATCACATAGCCTTCTCTTCGTCTCCTCAAATCGCCATCTAAAGGGGCTCGTTTCATCCTCATCGTCTTCAACGAACCTTACTGATGTTACTCTAATTTCTTTATATTGATGTTTGATGGCTTCCATGAGTGGCGCCCATTGAATCCCTCCTCCAACGTCGAAATCAATTATATGAATGATCTCAACATCACTTGGCAAGGTTTCAAGAATGGCCATATTGGCAACAAAATGAGCAAATTTCCGATATGGAAAGAAAACGTCGAATGTCTTGAAAGCTGGATAAAAATTCTTGATTGATTCTTGAGTGAGGTAATCCGATTCCCTGTTTTGGCATTGGAACATGTAGTACAAGAGACGGTGGAATGTTGTCCCGACTGGATTCACCTTCTGGATTATGCGTTGGGCGATCATCTTTGATAGCTTGATTTCTTCACTATCCATAGCTTCGACGTAAGCCTTGAGGAGATGATCGAGGCAGAGACGATTGTCAACTTCCATGCCTTCAAAGGGAAGAACTAATGATGGCTGCATGGATGACATGTCCATTGATGTTTCACCTACTCCCATGACATGATCTTGATGATTTTCCACTCTCTCCCCTGTTTCATTGAAAATGTGATCAAATTCATCAACATTCGCCTGAAAATGATGATTTTCCTCAACTCCCATGACATGATCATGATGAAAATGGTGATTTTCCATTCTCTCATCTGCTTCAACCAAATATTGTGGAATATGATCAACATCATCATCATTGAAAATGTGATCAAATTCATCAACATTCGTCTGAAAATCATTGATCAAAGTATTGGTGTATAACTCATCAACATGGACAGGAAAGTTCATGCTATCATCATAGTATATGGTTTCAAGAAAATTTATGGAGGATTGAATATCAGGGGAGATAAACGGACGAGAAAAAGAGTGATCATCATCAGTGCAAAACTGATTAAAATTGTTGAAATGTAGCAATGAAGGTAGGGTAATATCATAAAGACTCATTTTGATGAATTGTGCCTTCAAGTTATTATGTTCTGGCACAGATATATAGCCATAGGACATTATAAGAGGATGAGTTTTTTGGTTATTTTTTAAAATATTTTCATATGTTTCACTGATTGTCGGCACAGATAGTCCAGAAAAGATTTCAACAAATAGTAGCATATGTTAATTATTATAAAAGGAGAATAATGATTTAACCATATCTGTTGACATTATTTTGTCCTCAGATTTGTAATAACTACAGCAAATATTGATCATTGGATCTGAGTAAATAACCAGGAAATTCTGCGTGCATTTGCACAGTAATTTCTCTTCTCATTCAGCAGTGTAAGAAAATAATTTAAAAAAGAAAAAAAATAAGATCTACCTTTCATTGACACGTATATTACTAATGAAAATACTGAATCTCACAGATCAAGAACTATAAATTGTCTTTAGTTGTGGTTGTACTTATTTTTAATTTACAAATCGTACCTGTTTGATGGAAAATACGATCAACCTCCGAGTGACACGCGTATTTCTAAGGAAAAAACAGAACTAACAAATCAAGAACTATGTGTTGTCTTTAGTGGTGGCTCGATATTGTCTTGGACAAGCGATGCAATTCCATTGAAAAGACAGTTTTTGGAATGTTGAGTTTGTTTGTTTGATCTGTTGACTTGCTAATTGCTATCGTGTTATTTTACACAGGAGAAAGAATTTCCAGATATTTGCTTCACACATACTTTGAATTTACATACTTCAAGAAAACGGAAAAATATTTGACAGATTATCAATAAAGACTTGGACTATTTCTCGATTTATGCGTGTCATTCTTGTGCAGGGACAATGTTAATTTTCTCTGTATCGTTTCAATTTTATCGGATGTCCCCGAAGGGACATATTATCAATAAAGACTTCGAGTACAGTGGAAGGAAATCATTCCCATCTAATGGTATATGTTGGTGTGGTCAAGAAAATTGTGAACTCTCCTTAGACACACTCGGAGGATGAACTTGCAATTCTCAATTATGTGTTAGCTTCACACGAGACACTTACTATTATTTTCATTAAACGGATGTTTTTTATGTACTCCTTACTTTTCTCACACAATACTTTTATTTTATCACTTTAATAAAGTTAAAGAACATCAATACCCTTACTTTATCAGATTTTCTTAGTTTTCATGTTCAGATAAATGTGAAGATAGATTTGGGAAGAAGGGAGTACATCATATGTCTATTCATGGCAAGATAACATTCTAGTAGTTAATATGAAACAATAGTTTGTGCATCAAACAATTTTAGGCACACAACGTTATACCAGAGTTTCCTTCAAATGCAGTAAGACTATGATATAAGCAAATCATATTTGAGAAAAGACACTATTTAGATATCCAAACAGTCATAAACTGAATAAAATTGCTTTCAAGTGTATTTTCTTTTTATTTTTCTAAATAATTTTTTTCTTTAAGGTGAGGGTGATAGATAATTCAGTTTACTTATTTCCATAAGCTGAGGGATCCTAATTTCTGTCCTTCAAGGAAGGTATCAGTCGCAACAAGGGTCAATCTACATCAAAATAAGAAGACATTTTTGTTGTTTTTATTGCATGAAATACTCAATGTCAGTATGGTTAAAATATGATGATCCAAACAAATATATCATCATAACAGTTGCCCAAGGAATCAGGTTATGTAGTTTGGATTGTACAACCTTGTTAAAGATGTTACAGCTCATCATGCAATTATTTATGATTTAAATAATAAATAATAATCAGCTTGGGAAACTGTTGATAAGAAGGAATAAAATAGCCATTTGCTAAGTAATTTAATTCAAATGATTCGGTAGAAAATGGATAGCTTGTAAAATGACCGAAAGAACCTCATGCCTGTTTTACACGCAATCAAACAACAAGAACGACAGATGAGTATATGATATCATGATTTAGTATGTCGTTTACAAACTTGTTTTCTGATTAGGCTCTTCAACAGATTAAAGGGTGAGATAGTTTATTAATTAAATAAGCTAGGATTATCGGATGGTAGTATGTTCATCCACTAAAATTGTGCTCATTTTTTTATATTCATTTGTCCATCACATTTTTTTATATTCATTTGTCCATCAAAAGTGTGTTAATTTCCTTTTATTTTTACCTCAGAACAACTCCTCAACACCCTTACTTTATTACCACAAAGAATATGACCCTATATTTTCTGGTCTTGCTAGAATTGTCACATAGACAGGGTGAAAACTGCCCTCTGGGATCTTCTAATTTAAGCTACTTACCTAGTTTGCAAAACAACTCCTTACAAAGAATTTAACTAGTAAATTGTGCTTAGTCTTGGTTAAAATTAAAAGGGACTAGCAAGAAGAAAAAAAAAGAGATGAATTAAGTAAATAAATCTCCTTGATTTATCTTCTCTAAATGACTATTATGATAGCAGAAGAATTTGTGTCCAACAAGTAATTAAATTATATGGTGTGAATTTATCATGAATAAGATCCCCCAGGACCAAAAAATGGACTGCTAATCTCAAGCCAGTCGATACTTTTACGTGTAAAAGAGAATTACCTTGAAAGGTATGAATAATAGTAGTAATTTAATACTCTGGGGATTGACATAATAAAGCCAGTATGTCAACATCCAAGAATATATCAAGAAATTTTGATGACTTCTCCGGGAACTTTACCATAATAATTTACCTATAATATACAACCAATATATAAGTCTTCCCTCTATTATTTTATTACATTTTATGTCAACATCTACTCCCATTTTGATATACACCTATGTTTATATAAGTGATGGATGTGACCTATTATTCAACACATAACTCTCATCTCTCCTCCAAAGATCCATCAAGAAGATGATGCAATCAGAGCTACTTCCTCCGACATGGCCATCCTTCAACTTTACATGCTCAACCCTCAATCATAACACACCTTCTGTTCAAGAAACCGATTTTTGTGGGGTAGATGACATTGAGTTTTCCTATTCATTCACCTCGCCTGAAGAATCCTGTGTGATTTCTTCAAACTCATATATCCCAACCGTGTTCCCAGATAAATTTTTTGATCTAGAAGATTTGGATGAAGAAATCCAAATCATGTCAAGTGGAGCTATTGAGGAGGTATACGAGTGGATAAACGGAGATGGAAACGAAGGAAGCCCTTCTTCTCAACTAACCATGGAGGAAGACAAATGGAGCCCTTGCCATTCATTTGAATCGAACAACAACTTGTCTGTATTTCCTCTTACAGATACATCCTTGCTAGTGAAAGGAGATGATATGGAAGTGGATGATCAGCTCACTCTCCTTCATCTATTAAGGGCTTATGGAGAAGCTATGGAGAATGGGGAGAAGGAGCTCGCTGAGGTGATTGTGAAGTCAATAGATGGGAAAAGTAGTCCAGTGGGAAGCACTGTAGAACGTGTTGCATACAATCTATTCCAATCGAGAGAAAACCAAGGAGAATACCTAAAGGAGGAGTCACTCAAGAACCTTGTACCGGCTTTGAAGGTGGTATATGAGAGCCTCCCAAATGGGAGGATTGCTCATTTCACTGCAAACTCTGCTATCCTTGAATCTATGCCAAATGATGCAGCAACTGTACAGATTGTAGATTTCGACATTGGAGAGGGGATTCAATGGCCACCATTGATTGAGGCCTTGAGCAGGAAGAAGAAAGTGATGAGGCTCACATCGATAAGATCAAAAGGGGAACCCACCTCTTCTTGCTGGAGCTTTGAGGATACAAAGAAACGGCTTCTAGATCATGCTAAACAATTCGGTGTAAAACTGCAAATTGAAGAAAAAAACATTGAAGATCTCAGTAGTGATCTGAGGATGAAGAGCAGAGGAGAATGGCTGGTGTTCAATTGCATGGTGGGACTTCCACACATGGGGAGGAGAAGATCTAGAAAAGGTGTCGACGAATTTCTCAAGGTAGCTAAGGTATTGCTACCTGATTATAGAGGAATTGTGATTCTTGGAGATGGAGAAGCAATGGAAAGTTTGAATAATTGTAGTGGTTATGCATCATATTTTGACAATTTTCTAAGGCATTACCAAGCTATCTTTGAATCGTTGGAGAGGAATTTCCCAGCTTATCTTGAAGAAGCAAGAACAGCCATGGAAAGCCTCTTTTTAGCACCACTTATGTGCCCAATTGCTTGGTTACAAGATTGGGAGGAGATGACAAAAGGTTGTGATCCTCAAACAGAAATGCGATTGAAAGCTAGGAAGCTGAGTCTAGATAGCTTGGATGAAGCTAAGCAGATGATTAGTGGAGGAGAGACTTCTTACAACATCAAAATTGAAGGGACGAGAGTACACGAGATGGTGTTGCAATGGAGGGAAACGCCACTAGTTAGAGTTTCCACTTGGATGTAAAGATAATAGAAACCAATAGTGGTGGCCATGCACATGTATAGGAACTTCTTATTTTTCTACTGTTGGTAGTGCTAGACAGAATAGTAGTTCATATGTATATCAAACAATCTCAAGAGTGTCTTAATTAAGTAATCATAGCTTTCTAGATGCTTAATTTATTTAGAGATGAGAATATTTTGGATAAATATTGGCATAGACATTACTCATAATTTCATTAATTTAGAATGGACTAGATGATAGTTTTTTGCATTTTTGGAGAATTAACAAAACAAATTAAAAGGAGTACCTTTATCACCACAACAAACTCCAATCAGATCTATTTTTTCAGAAATTCACATGCTAGCGCCAGACCCAAAAAATAGGCTTTTGCATCCTCAAATTTCTTCTTCAGCTTTGACCCAAATATGGAGATTTGAGCATCATTAGGTCCAAGGTTTAGAAGGAAGATATTCAACTTCAACAGAGTCAAAATTAAAGAACTGCCAAACAAATAAATCACTGAATCAATAATCTGTGAATGATGTAGGCATTAAACGCAGATCATGCCCAATAAGAAGCAACATTCAATCTTCTGTTACTGAACATAAAAATATCATGCTCATTCCAAATAAAAATTGAATTATATTATGCTTATTTCAAATAACACGAAACTCAACCCTTTAAGAACTGACCTGAGAAAAAGCCTTCACCACTTCATGTCAACCATGGTGTGTAACATAGAATGGCCAAATGAATGAAAGATGGACGGTCACATTCGGAGAAGTAACTTAGGAGAAAATCACCAGGGTCCCTAAGTGTCTCGTAGTGGCATGAAGTTCAAAATTTTGGGTTCCTTTACTTGCGTGACAATATCACCTCTTCATACACAGCATAGTTTATGGTATCCTCTTTGATGGATAATGAATAACGCGTAGAATTCTTTATCTTTCTTGTTTTTACATCATTCAGTTCTGTCATTCCTTGCAGTTCAGATAACACAATTTTATCTCCATCCTGAAACTCCAAGGATCACTATCACAAAATACACTACCTAAAAGACCCCAAGCATCAGATTTGATGAAAGCAAAGCAATAGGTTCAAGTTGGTGACAATAATCATCAAATCCTAGCTGATATCAGTAAATACAGTGGCCTGGACACATCTAAGCAACCATATTAGAACACAGTCTAGGTGAGAGTCAATATAGTGAAACAGAAAATAAATGCTCCGTGAGTTAAGGCTGCAGGCACCAGAAATAAGTACGACTAAGCATTACTATTTTTTTAAAAAAAAAAAAAAATTTGCTGGTATATCCCAACAAGTAAAGTAGTAAATGATGATGATTTCGTATGCAAGTATGTATATCTTGCCCCATGTTCTAAGAATCTCATATGAAGGTATCGAACATGAGCATAACTCGCAATCCAAACAATTTCAAAAGCGCAAACCACAAGAGGCAAAAAGAGTGTCAATTCTTAATAACTGCAAACATCAACAATCATAAAGAAAACCGCACTATGCATGAACTGAAGCATTAAAGCACACAAAAAGGAAACAAGCAAGCTTTGGGAATGCAATTACACATGAGAAATCAAGCATCAGAAACAAATTAAATCCCCGTAAGGAAACAGAAAGTAGCCAATATACCTGCAAATGAGAGCTGCTCTTTAGTCAATTCGCTAATTAGTGTAGAAGTGATTAATGAATCGTTGAGCTGATGCAGTTTTGTGGCAGAAACAAGAGACAAATCTTCTTCAGAGAAAATAAAGCACTAGACATATCACATAGCTCCACAGTACCCTCATCGTGCAGGGTAATAGATTTAACACCAGCAATTATAAGGTTTTTGCTGTAAACAAACATAGCCACCATTACACACCACTTCTCATATGTACAAAACCAACACCCCAAATCACCATACATGCACAATTCTAGGTACAAAAGGGAACTCCACACGAGACAGCTGAAAGCCATGATCTATCACAAATTTACCCTAATTTTAATTTAAAATTTCCTTACCACTATAATATAATATTAAAAAAACGTGTACATATAGGTGCACAAATTATATTTTATTTTTCCGCCAGGTTTTTTAATATTATCCCATGATGGAGTACTGGAACACTAATTTCATCAATATACCAAAATAAAATCATCCGAACCCTAAGTCTCCATAATGAGTCTATCCTAATTGCTAATGCAAAGGTACACGTTTTTTTTAATTATCTAATATTAGCCGTGTGTATTTATGCTTTCTGCTAAAATCCTAGTAAATTAATAAATTTGAATGAAGGAACGGATGATTCTGTAATATACATAAAAATGCCTAAACAAAATTGACCTGCATTTCAAAATTGCACACATTATAAGTCAAAAGCTTCAATTCTTCTAAGACACAAGTCATCTGTGATACAGCCAATGTTATGTAGGTAAGCTGATTTTAAAGCTCAATCCGTTGACACTTGAATCACAAATAATCTTCCAATACTCTACACAAAGTTCTAATATCACATACTCCAATTATATATAGCAAAGCCAAACATATCCTACTTCGATAGAAATAAGTTGATAAATTCATAAGTCACATACATACGGAGCCATGAAACATTCATAAAATCGTTACCTAGTTCAGCGCCATGGCCCTTACATTCCAGAAATAAGAAGCAAATGGTCGGCGCAAGGTCTCGCGTCCATATCGCAGATCCTCATCTACCATTAGCCGTCGGCTCCCTGACGTTAGCAAAACAGTTAACACCATTAACACTACTTCCCCCTGCCATATTAACTGTGGAAAAGAGCGGCAGCGGATATTAGCCTCGCTCACTGCTTTTTGGCCAAATCGAAATCAACAAATCCAAGCGCCGCTCACTGTTTTGATTCGATCACCATAATTTTGGTTTACCGATTAAACAATCAAAGCTGGAGTTGACAAATTAAGTAGAGTGGAGAAGGGAGAATACAAACATGTTTTCAGAGCCGAAAACTACTTGAAAACAGGGGAAGAAGCCAACAACTAGAGAGGGAGGGAGAGTACCCAAAAAATTGGAGGGATAGTTTTTTGCTTACTGAGTACCCAAAAATTGAAAGGGTTGATCTTTTAACACTTAAAATAAAATACAAACTAAATAAAAATAAAAATGACATTATTAAAATCTAAATCTTAAAAAAATATATCATCCGAAAAAAAAATTAAACAAAAGTTGAAAAATATTTTAAAAAATCAAATAAATAATAAAAAAATATTTGAATGAAAAAAATCAATTAAAAAATCTAAAACGTTATGAAAATCAACTAAAATTTCAAAATAATTAAATTAATTTTTTAATTAAATCTGAACAAAATTAAATAAATAAAATTTAAAAATAACTAAATTAAAAACATCAATTTGAGAATCCAGAATTTTGATAAACTAAATAAATAAGAGAAAGAAAAATCAATTCAATCTTAAAATAAAAAAAATAAAAAAAACTAAATTAAAAAAAAATCAAATATAAAATAAAAATCTTCAAAAATTATTAAACCTACAAAAAAAAATTAAAAATATTAAAAACTCAACTAAATCTTCAAAACTTATTTAATTAATTAATTTTAGAACATTTAGATGATTTTTTTAAATATATTTTTTTGATTTATTTATCTTTTTATATTAATTTGAATTTTTATTGTTTTTTAATTTAAATATTTATTACATTTAATCAAATTTATTAAATATTTTTACAATTTTATTTATCTTTAATTGATTTTTAAATTTTTTATTTGATTATTTTTATTTATTTATTTCAGTCGAGTCAACCATTTTCAGAAAAAAAAAAAACTGAAAAAAGTAGCAGATTTATGGAGAAAAAATCCAAAAAAAGTGTCAAATTTTCGGGAAAAAAAAAATCACGCCACCAAACATTAGAATGTTTAAAAATTTGTAATGTAGAATACAAATTTAAAGCCCCGAAAAAAAGTTCAAAATTTAAAATTCGTCGACAGCAGGATTCGAACCTGCGCAGGCAAAGCCCAACAGATTTCGAGTCTGTCTCCTTAACCACTCGGACATATCGACTTTAACGGTTAAAACTTCTTATTTACATATTATATCTGTGTTTTTAATTAGTATTTCTATTTTGCTAAATACTTCATTATTACTGGTAACGCTAATGCTAATGCCTATGCCAACCTATAATCAATAAATTAGTTTTTTTTTAACACCTTTACTCTGAACGTGCTACCTAATCTTATTTACGTTGGAAACACTTTCCACAAAGTACATAAGCTCGACCCAAGTATAAGGAGTAGGAAACCTCCTAGCCTTATAAAGAGTAGGAAACCTCCTAGCCGCTCTACCAAGAGTGTGTGCCAATATATTGACATCCGGATTCATCCAGACAATTGTAACATGTGGGTATGTCCTAGCTTTATCCTTGTATGATTTTACAATATCGCGAAACACCGTATTAGAGATAATGGTCGAGTGAAAAACTTCCACAACCAATTTTGCATCCATCTCAATAATCACGTTCTATAAGCCAAGATGTTTGACCCGATCCAAAGTTTCACCCAGCCCAATGGCTTCACCTTCATCAGATTGATAGGTCCCAGGCCAGGTTGTTGTTTTGCTCAAAATATGCTCTCATCTGTCGTCTCTTAAAATCATCGCCAGACCCATTTTCAAGGAGTCTTCAAACAAAGTCGCATCAGTGTTTACTTTCACAGTTCCTTGCGGCGGTTTATGCCATGCACGACACCGCCGCGAACCCCCTGATCTAGAAAAAACGTTGGCATTAGCGTTCTTCCATTCATGGCAATAATGCATCGATAGGGACGAAACTTATCTAACTTGCACCCAATTATCGTTTTACTGTCGCTCGTTTCTTTAAGTGTAGGTTTATTGTTAATGTGTGTTTAAATTCTAATAACTAACTTCTTTTATATTTTTCCCAAAAGTTAAAAGAATTGAGAAGTAGTTTTTTTAGAAGAAAAAATAAAATAAATCTACCTTGCTTTGTAGAGTTGGTAAATTTCACCTTAATTGTTAGTTGTAGATTTTTTTTAGCTAAAAATATTAAATATGGGTTTGAAAATTACTAACAAAATCAATCTATTATTAAAAGTTAATTTTCAGACATTAAATATTTTAACAAGAGAAACTATAATAACATTATTATGTAGTTAAACATCAATTTTCTTTTAGCCACATCAATGTTTACTTTCACAGTTCCTTGCGGCGTTTTATGCCATGCACGACACCGCCGCGAAACTCCTGATCTAGAAAAAACGTTGGCATTAGCGTTCTTCCATTCATGGCAATACTACATCGACAGGGACGAAACTTATCTAGCTTGCACATAATTACTGTTTCACTGTTGCTCATTTCTTTAAGACCATCTCCAATCCTCGTACTCAAATTGCCACCAAAATCATCAATTTGTCATCAAATTTGAGTCAAATACTCCCTCCGTCCGCCTATAAGCTTCCCATTTTACCATTTTGGTCCGTCCGCCTATAAGTTTCTCATACCATTTTTTGTAAGTACTTTTTCTCTCTATCTCTCTCCTTCTTCCAATCACATCACTTGTAATATCTCTAGACAAAGTGGGATAGCTCAAGTGGTTAGAGCACCACTACCTAGGCCTTAGGTCCTGGTTTCGAGTCATGGGGAGGGGAAAAAAATGGATGGGTATTTAACTTCCATTAAAAAAAAAAACTTGTAATATCTCTATTATTTAATCACTTTTCTTAATCTATGTGCCAAAAAGTAACGAGAAGCTTATATGCGGACGGAGAGAGTAATAAAATCATCTCCAATCATCAAACTCAGATTTTAACTCAATAGAAATATTCTTTTAATTTTTCAATATTCCATAATTGTTAATCATAAAATTCAAATTTGTTTCATTATTTAATTTAAATAAAATAATAAATTAAACAATAAAATGAAAAAAAAATATAAACAGTCCACCTACCTTTGAGTTGGTGGCAAATTTGTCACAAAAAAGTGGATTGTGGCAAATTGCCACCAATATTGCCACATCATATAGAGCTTTTAGGAGGCAATTTGAGGATTTGGGTATTGCCATATCATTGGAGAGCTTTTAGGAGGCAATTTGAGGATTTGGGTCTCCATTGGAAATGCCCTAAGTGTAGGATTATTGTTAATGTGTGTTTAAATTCTAATAACTAACTCCTTTTATATTTTTTCCAAAAGTTATAAGAATTGAGAAGTAGTTTTTTTAGAAGAAAAAATATATCCACCTTGCTTTGTAGAGTTTGTAAATTTCACCTTAATCTTATTTATAGAATTTAATTTGTCCACCAAAATTTATATATTATCATAAGAAATAAATCGTCATTTTTTAACATTTTACTGCAAGAATTGGGCCTAATTCTGAAGGGAAATTTTTACAAGGTCACGGTTAAATGTCCCCTTTAATTATGAATTCACCCCAAAAAAACTAAAAAAAACTTGTAAAGGGACTATATTACCCTTCAATTAATTAAAATACAATACATTGAAAAGTAGGCCCAAATAGAATACAACTACCGGTTTGCATTATAAGGGCTAAGGCCCAACTGTGAATTATTGTAAAGTAGGCCCAAATTGAATAGGCTCAGAGAACTTATAACTGAATCCGCACACTAGGGTTTTGCTTTTCCAGTGTTCCTCAACTCACGAGCGGGAGAGGCAGAGAGAAGAGAGGGAGGCTCCGCCGTGTTTCGCATCAACAACCAAAATGGTCAGTTAATTTCTGTATAATATTCGTTTTCTGATTTGATATGCTAATCTGTTTTCTTGTTTACAAATAATTAAGGTTTGTTGTCTTTGATTGTGTTGGATAAGAGTTATGGAATTGCTTCTGAATCTTCTTTTCGTTGATTTTTCATCTTGATTCGTTTTCTCTCTATCTTAAATCTACATTCTTATTCAATTTGAGATTGTTTTTGTGGATCTTTCTTGCGGTTATATTCAGTCAGCGAAAAAATGTTTCCCATTTCGGTGGCATATATTATATGCAGGTCAAGTTCTAAATGCAAGTTATATAAATCATTAAAATCTACACGTATTCATCCTCTTCATATTGGAAGGAGATGAACAATGCTTAAATATCTGTTAAAACTGGAAAAATTAACCTTGAAAAATCGAAAATTTCAATTAGAAGCAATTTTGCAATTTCTTTAGTTATAAATTTTTTTGTCCATGACAATATGTGGATTATGTTAACTAAATAACTCCTTCATTTATGTTTGTGACGTTATAAAATTAACATTAGTAGTTTTGCATTCTTTAGTTTGTGTTTGGTTGTGCTTTTCTTTCCTACCCGTATAGTAACCACAGGGGATTTGTAGTATGGTAATTATCAGCGGAGTTAGGTAATGAAGTAATGCATTGATTTTGAGACTGATATCAAATTAGTGTGAGCTTGTTGGATGCATATGTATATTATCTTTACTGTGTGCATTGTTTCAAGGATAATGCAATGATTGCATGATTCTTCTTTGGCTTCTTTGGCCCAATATCTCAATGTGCTCTTGTATACTCTTACCTTTTTTACAATAAAAAATTATCTTTATAAATATATTTCCTGAACTGACATATATGAGTAAACTACTGTCAATATGAATTTTTTTTGTGTCTCTCTGATGTGGATTTTGCAATCATAGGGTGGATCTTCAATGTACTATAACTTATTTGTGGTTGTGATTTTCTTATAATTCTTGTTCTCTTCTTATCTTAATACAGGCTAGAGGATTGAAGAAACACTTGAAGAGGCTCAATGCACCAAAACATTGGATGTTGGACAAGCTTGGTGGTGCTTTTGTAAGTAAATTGTCACAATTTGATCTCCTCTGTTATAGTTCATTACTTTCTGATCTCTTTGCAGATCGTTCATATATGTCCGTCTTCACCTTGATGGTGCTGCACTGTCCATGAACTTTTAATGATGCGCTAAATATATGCAGGCCCCCAAACCATCATCTGGTCCCCACAAATCAAGGGATTGCTTGCCTTTAAGTCTTATTTTGCGAAATAGGCTGAAGTATGCTTTGACTTACCGTGAAGTTATTGCTATTTTGATGCAACGCCATGTCCTTGTTGATGGGAAAGTCAGGACAGATAAGACATACCCTGCTGGTTTTATGGGTAATCACTCTCTCTATTATGCATTTTGGAAGTTGTCTCTTTTACAATTTTCCCTATGTTGACTATGATACATCTGTAGAAATCAATATATTCTGATATTTATTATGGAATTACCCCTATTTTTATTTTGTTCCCTTCACACCTCTAGCAGAATAAAATTCCTAAATACACCTAAACGGTGTAGTTTCATTTGGCTGTTATGGTACTTAGAATTTTCTGTGATTTGCTGCATAGCTGAAGTGGTGCACTCTTTTTTTTGTAGATGTGGTCTCCATCCCAAAGACCAATGAGGACTTTCGTCTTCTTTATGACACCAAGGGTCGTTTCAGGCTGCACTCTATCAGGGATGAGGAGGCCAAGGTCTGTTCTTTATTTTCAACATGTGGTGTATGCAATTTAAAATCAGTCCAATTTGCAGAAGTTTTCTTGAACATAACTTTCATTTGACACTAACAATTTTAGTTGAATTTTGCTAAGAAGCCTTCAACACTTGCAAATAATATGCTTGTTGAATATTTTCATTTATGGAACATGGATCTAGTTATGTTTTAAAAGTGAGATGCCTTCGTAAAGAACATGGATCTTTACATATTGCATTCATGGATTTTCAGTTTAAGCTGTGCAAAGTTCGTTCCATCCAGTTTGGCAAGAAAGGTATCCCTTACCTCAATACATATGATGGAAGGACTATCCGTTATCCGGACCCACTTATCAAGGCAAACGACACCATTAAACTAGACTTGGAGAGCAACAAGATTGTGGACTTCATCAAGTTTGATGTAGGTAATGTTGTTATGGTGACTGGCGGTAGGAACAGAGGGCGTGTTGGTGTTATCAAGAACCGTGAGAAGCAGAAGGGAAGCTTTGAGACAGTTCATGTTCAGGATGCTACTGGCCATGAATTTGCTACTAGATTGAGCAATGTGTACACAATTGGAAAGGGTACAAAGCCTTGGGTGTCTCTGCCTAAGGGCAAAGGTATTAAGTTGACCATCATTGAGGAGGCCAGGAAGAGGCTTGCTGCCCAAGGTGCAACTGCTTAGATATAATTCCCCTTATGTACTGTTGAACTTCTCTATATGCTTGCGTTTTCTATTTAAATGGAACTATTTTAACTGATGGTTTTTGTAGGCCATTGCTTAGTCTGTATTAAAGCATTTGGCTTTGATGCCTTCATTTTGATACTGTAGTTTCTTTTCGTGGAGATTTTGTTTGTTCCTTAATGAGTTTATGACTTTTTATCTTGTTCTGTAATTTAATATCCAGTGGTTCGTTTGATTTATATGTTGGGTTTAATTTGTGAGTTTTATATATTGAGGATTTTTTTCTCCTGGCCCATTTCCAGCAAGTCGCTGTAGTGGTGTTTCTTCAGCGCTATCTAATACATTACTCATTTTACTTTTACCGATATCTTTATTATTTATTTTAATCTATTACATTACTTGTATTACAATTATTATATTTCTGAATTTATATTGTGAGTTCACACAGAATATATTTATTCTATTTAAATATTTTTAGGGGGAGTATATATTGAGGTGTAGTACATAATATTCCAATCAAGTTTAAGCATACCTCAATTAATATTCGAACACGGAATAATTATTGACGAACCATCAATTTAAATTTCTTATATTTTATCAAGTTTACATATTTTTTAAATTTAATCAAAACTTAAATACAAAGAAATAATTAATATTTTAATAGTGGTAGATAGGGGTGGGAATGGGCCAAGCTTCGCTCGGCTCGTTTAATAAACAAGTCGGACCCAAGCTTTTTTAAAAGCCTATTTAACTAAATAGGCTGGGCTCAAACTTTTTCGTAAGACTTTTAAGCCCAACAAGCCGGCTTATATAACTTCACACACATATATATATATATATATATTGTATAAACTTATATAATATGTGATTTTCAAATAAATAAATAAGAAAATTTAGTAACACTAGTTATATTTTTCTTTGTAATAGTTATATTTTTTTTGGAACATTCTATTACTTCCATTTTTTCATTTTGAGATTTAAAGAGTTAATTTTTATAATTTCATGATAATAGTGTTGTAGATGCATTTAAAAGGCTTTCGGGCCAGACCTATTTATTAAAAAGGCCAGCCAGGCTCGGGCCTAAGAAAAATATATAACAGGTCAGACTTTTTTTCTTAAAGCCTACCAAAGCCCGGCCCATTCCCACCCCTAGTGGTAGAGTTGAATTGACGGCTGAAGAGTTACATACAACTCTAAAAATGTTTCATGCATTTGATAAGGGCTATATAAATTCCATAAGATGTTCTTCTCTCTTTTATTAAACCATAAACAGAACAGCCAAGGTAACTGGAGTTGCTTCTATAACTGGTTCCTTACATAAGGGATTTTTCTCACACAAAGCAAAGGAAAGTTAGATTCAAATACGATGTCTAAACAGGACAGACATCTATAGGTAAACTGAACGACCTAACCTTACTCTAAACAATACCAAACACCTCTAATCTATGCTGCAGCATCTCCTTCATTAAGAAGCATCTGATCGAAGTGCCAAACTCCTGCATGTTTTAAATACAATCACGACTACATTTAGCAGAGACGAACATCATACAATGCAAGAGAGAAACGTAAATTGGTGGTGATCATACCGTGTCCTTTTCCAACCCTTCTTAATTGAGCCACATATTCTGAAATCTTCTTAATAGCTCCAACCTGGGAAAAAAAGCAAGAACATCAAACTTAACATTTTTTACTAAGATAAACAAACTTTATGCTCAATAAGAATGAATATACCTGCTCCTCCAAATATTCGCTCTCTACGAAATCTGCCAGTTGGGGATCATTGTTTGAATCGGCAGCCTGTTACAATTCATCATTGCTCATTTTCTTGAAAATCAAATCACAAAGATGAAGGATATGAGCTTAATCATGTCTGAGAAGCTAGCCTTACCGAGTGAAGTTTCAACAGTTTTTCATTGGTTAACTTCTCCAGCGACAATGCTAGTTCCATGGCTGAAAAACGACACATTAAACAGTTAGATCTATCATAGGAACATGACTAAGCCTTATGTCAACCAGTATCACCGTGCAACTTATTTGCATAGCTATAAATCACGGAAAAACTGTTCTGCATAAGGCCAACTCTAGGAACACAGCAAGAACACATTAAAGAAATCATCATAAGTCTGAGTAATCGAAAACAGACATACCATGAAGTGCATCACCCTTCTCAGCATGGTCGAACTCTGTAGGCGGCATCTGTAAGGACTGCAACTTCACTTTCCCTCCTCGTTTATTCTATAATTCAAAACGAAATCGTGTTAGATTTTTATCACAAGCAAAGATATCAGGACAACTCGAGTCAAATTAAGGTCATGTTTGGTAATTACCTGATATTCCATTAGCTTTTCTGCATGCTCTCTTTCTTCTAGACTAGCCTCCTTAAAAAATCTGGCAACACATCATCATACACATGTGTAAGCACAAAGCAGCAAGGATAAACAAGACTAAAGATAACAGAAATGTGAGTATTATACTTACTTGGCGAGGCCTTTCAGAGCAACGTTATCCCTATCGAAGTAAGCATATAGGGCATGGTAAACGTAGGACACACAGTACTCAACACTGAAAACATTGGAAAAATCAATGTGTTATCATTACAAGTTTTTAAAGAAACAAGAGAGCTCCCATCTGTATAGTATAAATTCAAAGGGCAAACTTTAAATTTCCTACATACAGTATCTTAATGGAATATTATACTCTAAATATTCCTTTGAACTATTCACTGTATTTCATAGGAGACTAAAGCAAATCAGTTCACAACCCCATTAAAAATCATTAATCTGAACCATCTCCTTAAATTGGACCCATAGTGCATAATAAACTTAATCAGGACACAAGAAAACATGTTTTCACAAAAGGGAAGTTAGGGTGGGAGAAGATCTGAAACCCATTAACAAATCTGTAAAAAACGAGCTACAAATCAACTCTCCTAATGAAAGGGGTTGTTCATACAATCAACATTAGATAGAGTGAGAAAGCGAGAAGAGAAAAGGGGTGAAAAAACACTCACTTAATCTGCTCATTAACAGCAGATTCACACTCTTTGGAGTACTTTTGTCGAGCAAGTGATGTGCCCGGAGTAATGGGGACCATAAGCTCGTCTTTCTTCACCTCCTCAAATGGCTGAAACACCACACCGTTGAGCGGCTGAGCCACCGCCTCGTTCGACACAGCGGCGGCGAAACCATTATCACGCTTTCTTGCAAGAACAAGACCAGAGAAACAAGAAGTACCAGAGAGTGAAGTCAAGTGATTTGGAGAAAATGAAGATGGATTGGGTAAATTTGACAAGTGTCCATTAGCAGCAGAAGGAAGAGATACAGCTGAAATTGCTTCAAGAAACATTTTTTTTAAGAAAAAGAGAGGGATTTTGAGAAGAATGGAGATTTGGGAGTGATTTTGTTGAAGGTTGATTGGGGGATATTATAGGAGTAGAATGGAAGTGGCAAGATGAAAATCTGGGCCGTTGATTATGTGACACGTAGAGAGTATTTGGACAAAGGCGTGTGGCGAGCTCGTGGCCTGATCCAATATCTTGTGGTGATTCAAACTAAATTCCAAAACACCAACCTTCAAAAGGATCTTGCCCTCTTTAATCCGTTCACACTGCGTGGATTTTTCCTATTTTTTCTTTTAAAAAAATGTACTAATATGAATTTTGAATCAATCACCACTATCATTTTTGATTGTCTGAATAAGGGTCATATATATCCAAGTGCACATTTACTCAAATTGCAGATTAATACTTTAAAACATGATAGTAATCCATTTCATATTACATTGTTTTGCAGCTATAATTTATTTCAAATTAATGGTGGTTTCTATTTTTTTTTTTTGCACGTATATTCTCACTATTGAGTATTGGGAAATAAAATTTGTCACTCTTCCAGTCTTCCTCTCAAGTCTCCTATTGAAGAGTAAATCGGTAAAATTTTATGTTCTCCAATTTTATACAAAATCTCAAAAGCTATAATTAATATGAATCAGAGAAAGTAATATTTTTTCATTGAAAATGTATACGTTAAAAAATGTTTAATTTCATGTGTTAAATAGATTATTTTGTACTCATTTTTACCTCATATAAAGCAATATTGCTCCAGACAAATGAGTGCATATAGATTTTTTTATTTCTTTAATTGGATTACATTAATTTATTGACATACTTAATTACACAATTATGCAAAATAAATTATGAATATCACACCGAATAAAGCAGTAAAAAATTGAAACGTGTAGAAATATTTTGAAAATTGACATGAGTAGAAACATGAATACGTCAGGGTCCAAAAGGATGCCAAATTAATTAGACGTATCAATGGCCACTCTTGACTTCTGTTAAATAAAGGGCCCTACAAATCGAGCAGCATGTTAAAGAATTGAATTTTATATGCATCAATTACCATTTTTGTTTGCTACTAAATTCAATTTATATTGTTTATGTCATCAATAAGCATCAGTGGTCTAGTGGTAGAATAGTACCCTGCCACGGTACAGACCCGGGTTCGATTCCCGGCTGATGCAAAATTTCTTTTGCCTTTCTAAGTAATTTCCCTTGTCACCATTTTTTTTTTCTGTACGTGCATAACGATTTTTGTTTTAATTAAATTTCATTTGGTTTAATTGAACTCAAAAAATTCACCAAGTTTGGTAACTGAAACATTTGCTAAATAAAACAAGATTACTTAATTTCCAACCAGGCAATCTGATGTAGCACTAGCACCGAAGAATTTTTGAAGTTTTAGGAGCTATTCGTAGATCATAGCATTCACAATTGACTAACAATTATTTACCACTCTAAATCGTGCAATCATTCCACGACCCAACGTTAGAAAGCGTCAAAATCATCTGAAAGATATTACAGTAGTTAACACGAAATCAAGATTAAATAACAAAGTGCAAAACTGACTTAGAACTTTTCTACAGGTACGCCATCTCTAAGAACCTCATAAGCATCTCTGCTCCTTGATTTCTTCATCCCAGCAGTGAAACAGACCTTCGATTTCTCAGATGAAATACAAGTTACTTTAACCCAAACAATCACCTTTGTTTTGATTCCCTCTACGTCCACAAACTTACCTTTCTCTAGATAACCCGATACAACTGTTGAGAAACGCAGTACAGATGAATCCTTGTAGCCCACTTCACACACTGATGGAATGTAAACGGTGAGCTTTCTAGTCTCCTCGTTGAACTCATAATTGGTGGCATCGCGAGGGAATATACCTACTGCCAGGTCATACTCCTTGAGGAGTTCGGGTAAAGGTTTTTGCATTTTTCCTGCACAAACACAACTTATGTCACAAACTCCAACTACACAAAGTAAACTGTGAAACAAGGGCTACATGCTGAAAATATATCAGATCCTTTCATCCCAAACAGACACAAAATAGTGTAACATGTGTGAAATTCGTTCACGTGTGCGTCATTTCATTTTCGACTCATTTACAAAATGGGTCTAACAAACACTTGTATATCTTCCATTAGGGTTTATTGGGCAGGGTCAATAGAATTCCCCAATCACTGATCTTAGATGTGTGAACCAAGTTCATATAAGTTTTTGTCAAGTAACTAACAACATAGTCCAATTTTATGATGTCATTTATTTAATACTCCATATAGGAAGTAGGAACTCATTTGAGAAATTAAAATGTACTCCATATAGACATCAATCATCAATGAGAGGACAAAAACGAGAACTGTAATATAAAGCTTCAACTTCACAGCCACAACTCTCCTACCCATGCCTCACAATTTTTTTAAAAGGAAACAAGCTCATAGTTATAGATACAACTTTTTGACAGAATGTGTCTACCTACATAACTTCCCAGGTGTATCCAGGATGAGAGGTACCCCGATCGGATGATCCAATGACAGAGCCAAAATTTATCCTCAGGAGGGTTAAATTAAGAATAATAGTTTGATTTCATATCATATTAATATTGTCCAAACATATAATTTATTAATAAAGATTGATCAAATTGGCAACTATATGCTTTAGTATAAATCTTGATCATTCTAACTCATAACATACGTAATAGTATCGAGATTATCTAGATTTGAACATCTTTCATATTTATGTTTTTAATTCATCATAACTTTAATTCCTGCATAATAATTACATTATTGATATTTAAAATACACCTATAAATTACTAATTAAATTTTAAGAAAAGATTAGATTTTTTTTTTCAATTTTATAAAATAACACATTTAATCTTGTACATATAATTAAAAATAAAAAAATTAAAGAGCCATGGTCTATGTTGGTTGCAGACAATATCGCCCTGACATACGACACCAAAGAAAAACTTAGATAGGAAGGGGTGAGGCTTTTAAGAGTAAGGGTTGTAAAAATACTCGCTCAGAAAAGGAATATCTAGCATGTAACTTTAGGCCTGAACTAGAAGAAGGTGTACCACAATGAGATTGGTGGTAGGAAGTCCTGAAGTACAGAGGTTTTGGTTATTTAGGATAAATTAACGAAAGGCCTGAGGACATTCACTACAGAATTAAAGCAAGATTGATGAAATGGAGGATGAAATCACAAGTCCTAGCGATAGATGCTTGTGATGTTTAAAGGAAGGATTAACAAGATTTGGTGGGCTGGCTTCGGCCAGCCTTATTACCGGGAGTATTGGGACAATACGAGACAACATATGCACAACATAGAGGTAGCAAATATGAGAATGCTAAGATGTCAGGAAAAAAATACAGAATTACGAAAACAAGGATTAGAAGCTATGTAAAGTTCACATAACTTGGTGAAATAATATGCTTAGACAATCCCACAAATATATACTACTTATAAAAGCCTACAACTAAGAATACTGCATACTTAAAAAAACAAAGATACATAAGTTATATGGTATAATTACGAAGAGCAAGACGATGAAATAACAGCAGATGCAAAGAGCAGAGGGAAAATGAAGCTACCTTTTAGCTTGTTAACCAGCCATTTGGTCCCTCCTTCAATACTGCTTGACAATGACTAGTGAAATAAAATGGCAAAAAATGAAAGAAAATGAAGTTAGAATAAACACGAAATAAGGAGCACAAGGGCACAAAATGATAACATAACTTTTAAGGATAGCATAACATGCAATTAGGTCACACGAGTTCAAACAAATACGTATAGATGTACTAGTGTACAGCCTTGATTACATCTACTCTCTTAGCCCTTCCACTGAAACAAAGAGAGAAAAAACAAACTGCAAAAGTAATTGGCATTTAAAGTTTAAAATTAACGAACTTAAACTAATAATTCCAATTCAACAAAACATTTTTAATGATCAAGGTCATATTAAAGCTGACACAAGGAAATCCATCCAAGAAACACCTGCACTAAGGGTTCCAAAGACCAAATAGAGCAGACATAAAGTCATTTAAAAAAAAATTAGCATTACCAATATCATGTACTTTTTCAGTCAACAATACGAAATAAGATTACTCTAGTGCATCAAATCAGAACGGAAACCCGATTTCATTTCGGTGTTTGAGAGTTTCTGTGTTCCAGTGTCTTTAATGCACGCCACTAATATTAACTGGCATCACCAATTAACATGTGGCAAGTATCAAATACGACGACACAGAATATGAAACACTAAATTGAAATATGGCATCCTAACCGAACAAAACATGAAATCAAATTCTCATTAACTGTACATTGATACTATAAATAGTCTTCTCAGAAGATCTTTTTAGCGATATTTAATTTATAAGCATTGTTATCCCGTAAAAGGGAAAGATTTTTTAGCGATACGTTTCTAATTATAGCTGCTTAGTAATATGCTGAACCGGAAATTTGGATTATTAAACTATAATACACGCCTGAAAATATAAGCAAGCATAGAAATCACACCGAAATGCTAAAAAATAATTACTCCATAAAATTGCCAATTCGAATACTCACATGAAAGCAGCAAAATCAAAATCCAAAAATCAGAAAAAAAATCAAGATATGCAGATGGAAAATATTAGAAAAGTCGCATCCAAAATTAATCTACTAGTATTATTTTCCCACAAAAAAAAAAAAAAAAAAAACCCTACAAGTATAATCAACATCCAGCTATCCAAATCAAATAACCCGAATTGCTGCTAAAAGTTCAGAATTGCACTCAGGAAATCGAATTAATAAATATCAATAACAGAAAGAACAGTGAATTCGGAGTCTTACGTTGATATCATCACCGACAGAGTTAAATTCCTTGTTCGCTTTGTTACCCAACCAATATGAACCAACCTTGTTCAAAATTTGATCCATCTACAAATGCAAAATAATAACTCTGCACAATTTTCTGATCAAATTTCCCAAATGTTTGAGATCTGGAAAATAATTTTTCTCTCTTGCTCTCCCCCCACTTAACCCCCAAAATTGAATAACGAGAGAAGACTTGGTTTCGTCTTCGCCACACTGCAGTCTTTTTCTTCGAATTAAAGTTTTTTCTTTTAATGTAATATATATATATATATATATATAATTTTAATTTAATGTAATACAGTATATAATTTGATATGAAATTGATATGCATAAAATACTTGAGATTTATATCATTAGATTCATTACCCATATACATATCCCTCTTTAAAATATATGGTAAAGTGTCGTTTTTTTTTTTTTTTTTTGGAGAAAGTGTAGCTTATCGTTATTTATTTTGTAATTCAACCCTCAACAAATTAGGAGAATTATTGAATTTGGTCTCTAGTCTAAACCATTGAGAAGAACAAAGGATAAATTCTAGTATTAATTTGAATGGAAAATAAAGTTATTTAATTTTTTTCCACTTTAGTTTTGTATTTAATTGGATTCGTGTAAATATTGTGCTTTCAAACTTTTAATTGCATTAAATTATGTTCCCACATTTTATTTATAAACATTTAGTATATTTATTATTTAAATTGAAAATTTATCATTAGAGTTTAGTGATAACTGATAAATGGCTATCCAAGGTAGGATTAAATTTAATACTATAATTTAATAAAAGTGAAAGAAATTCAAAATAAGAGTTAAGGACTTTTTTTTTCTTAAATCTAAAATTAGTGAGATTGTTAGACGATTGAAATAATTTAATCTCATTAAAGTTTATATTATCTAGTTGTTGAACCCCACATATTACAGATTTAAAAAAGTTATACTCCGTTTCATTAATTTTACCTAAAATGTTTCAACTATTTATTTATTTAATTATGGAAAATTTTCAAATGCATACTGTGCATGTGCACCCTATTTTTACCCTACCCGTATTCCATCCGCCTCCGACTTGAAAAGTTCAAATCTCTACAGTCTATGTATTCAGAGAAAAACGGCCGAGAGTTGAAAAAAGGCACAGGAGCAACAAGAAGACGAAGATGGCGGCAACTGAAGGATTTTTGCTTGGGCGACAATGGCGGCACCCATCTCTCCGGCGATCTGGTTCGACGGGTTATACCTCATCTCTCCGACGACATTCCTCCCATGAACAAAAGACGAACGGTGAGGACTGCGGCGTCTTTCACGGCCCATCGCGACCTCTATCTTCATCGTCGTTTGCCGATCTGTTTCAGTGAGTTACAGATCTGAGCCTTTGTCGGCGGTAGCTTCGGCGCATGAGACCTCTGCCGCTTGACCCTCTGCCGCCCTCACCGGAGATGTTGCACTACTTGCATTCGAAGATGCCTGCAATTGCCCCGTTGGTGGAGCTGCTAGATATATCACAGCGCCTCAGAACTGCTAGTGAGGTGAATGCAGCCATCCTCACCATTCAAAGCCATGAAAAAGGTTAGTACGATGATAGGTTAAAAATAAGAAGCACAATAAATTAGTCTTTCATAGGTTAGTACGGTTTTGAAACTATGACTGAAGTTGAACCGTTGATCACTTCTTTGGCCTAAAAGGTGGGGCGGCGTTTCTTCCCTCTCCCCTCTACACATTGTTAGATGATTCATTTTCTGGGTTAGTGGACTTTAGGAATGCTTAATAGAATTGTTTTACGAAAAATATTTTTTAATTTTTTTTTTAAAGTGGTAGTTTTGTTATTGAAAATGGTAATGTTATTATTGAAAAGTGGTAACTATTATTATTGAAAAAGTGGTATAAAAAAAAATATATTATTATTGAAAAGTGGTATTGAAAAAAGAAAATATTATTATTGAAAAGTGGTAATTTTGTTATTGAAAAGTGACATTAAAATTGTTGAAAAGTGGTAATTTTGTTACTGAAAAGTGTTAACTATTATTATTGAAAAGTGATAATTTTATTACTGAAAAGTGGTACTATTATTATTGAAAAGTGGTAATTTTATTATTGAAAAGTGGTAACTATTATTATTGAAAAGTGGTATTGAAAAAAGAAAAAAAAATATATTATTATTGAAAAGTGGTAATTTTATTAATGAAAAGTGGTAATTTTATTAATGATAAGTGGTAATTTTATTATTAAAAAGTGGTAATTTTATTAATGAAAAATGGTAATTATTATTATTATTGAAAAGTGGTAATTTTATTAAAGAAAAGTGGTAATTTTATTACTAAATGGTAATTTTATTAATGAAAAGTGGTAATTATTATTATTGAAAACTGGTAATTTTATTACTAAAAAGTGGTAATTATATTAATGAAAAGTGGTAATTATTATTATTAAAAAGTGAAAGAAAATATTATTATCAAAAAGAAAAGTGGAAAGAGAAAATATTATTATTAAAAGGAAAAAACGGAAAAAAAAAATAGAAACAATAAATATTATTATTAAAATGAACGGTCACTAACTCGAACATGTGACCTTATACATATGTGAGGTGCCTGTGACCAATTGGAAGAAAATTACTTGATTGTATAATTTTGCATCTATTAATATATAGAGGGTTGACCCCTGCATTGCATTAGTGTACATGTGCACACTATTCCCAGGAGATTAATTAAATTTCCCCAACTCTTTAATTATATTTATGTTTTTCCCCAAAAATAATTCAATTTCTAAAAATAGCTATTGTTTTCCCGATTAATTAAATTTGTGACCCAATTTTAGATTTGTGATGATTATTGTCTTAATAAAACTTGCGATTAGAATTTTAAAATTTAAATTAAATAGAAAATACATTTGGAGTATACAATTAAAATGTTTGTTAAAGAAAATGAACGGTTCGGATTACTTAAAGTTAAATTAATTAGAAAATATATTTAAAGTGTACGATTAAAATCATTTCTTATTAAACAAATTAATGATTTGGATAACTTAATTGACCAACAATTGGTTATTTTTATAATTATATTAAATTGATAAAGTAATAAAGATTTGATTAATGCCTGGTTTCCTTATTTAATTTATTAAAACTAATTAAAAAAACTAGATTAACTAAAAAGTTAGAATTTTACGTGAAAAAAGAGGGTGGTGACATGTAACAAATCTAATATCATAAAATAATTTTATCTCCTCTAAAATTTTTAATTTATTAGACGACATTCACTTCACTTTTTGCATCATAACAAAAAAAAGATTTAAGAGAAATCGTTGACCTTTGATTTGTTCATGCCTATCACCAAATAATTCCTATACAAATAAAGCTTCACTTCGTGGTTCCCTTAATGGTATTAAAGTATACCGGGTGCACCACCGGCCATTTCATTTCATACCACCAAATAAATACATATATTTGACATTTTTTAATATAATGTCACTTATTAACTAATATCTATACATTTATACATTTATAAGATATTATGTAAACTGTGTTTATTATACACTACTAATATTGTTATACTGATTATAATATTTCATTCATCTAAATTTTATGGTAAAGTTTAGTATGCACTCGCGTGCATGTTGTGTACCCTAATGCACTTTTCAGTTTTACTGACTTACACTTTTTGGTAAATGGAGTTGCACTTTTCAATTATTAAACTAAAAATATTATTATACAGTTTAATAATTGAAAAGTGCAATACCATTTACCAAAAAGTGTAAGTCAGTAAAACTGAAAAGTGCAACATGGATTAGGGTGCACAACATGCACTCGAGTCCATAGCAGACCAACCCAAATTTTATATGTAAAAATTCATTTCTTATCCGTTCAAACTTAATATGTATGTTCAAAAATAGAAACAATATTTTTACCATCACTCCCTTAATCATCACTTATTTAGTTAAATTATCATTCATTTTATTTATAGATAGAATCTGTAATACTCTATATTTATCCTCTAACTCATTTACTTTATATATAAACATTATATACGGAATATATTTTTAAACCCACGTTAAAATAATTATGCATACAAAGTTTGAAGTTTGAATGGATGGAATATTATATTTTACGAAACAATTGTATTAGTGGTATGTATGATCATTTGATGTATTTTATTTATATGTTTATAGGAATATCCTTTTTTTTTTTTTTGAGCCTGCCCCTTGGCCTTGTGGAGTCATTTTGTAAAGTTTGCTTATGTTTTTTTGGGGGTTTATTGTCTCTTTGTGAAGTTTGCTTGTCACATCCCGATTTTAGGGGCCTAGATAAAAGCACCATATTTTAACTTTTTGAATAAATTGCTGTCTTATCTTGACTTTCAAAAGACCTTGAAATACTTATCTTGACTTTCAAAAGACCTTGAAATACTGAAGTAGATTAAATTTATGAATTATAAAAAGATGTGCAGCGGAAGTATATTAAATAAGGACAATTTTGAAAATTTAACATCAATCACTCGAAAATAAATAAATTTACTTTAAAGGCAAATATAATTTTTTTATACAATTAAAAGATTTGACTTTTTATTAAACGAAATACCTTTAATAACATATGATCGAACTATATTAAATCGCAGTTTTAAAATAATAATTTACTTTCTAGACATCCACATTCACCGGCCCTCCACTGCAACTCCTTAAATCTGTAAAATGTTAAGTAGATTGGGGTGAGCAAAACAACTAGCTCAGTGGGATTAACTTTGTCACAGTTAAATATAACATATGAATAAAACCATCAACTCACAAACATGCATATTAAAATACTTGTTTTTCAGTTTACTAACTTACACTTTTTAATTATTAAACTGTATAATAATATTTTTAGTAATAATTGAAAAGTGCAACACCATTTATCAAAAAGTGTAAGTCGGTAAAACTGAAAAGTGCACATGGACTAGGTTGCACAGCATGCACTCGAGTGCATACTAGACTTTACCAATTCAAAATTATAAAAAATCATGTACGAAAGGATATATTCACCCAACATAAAAATTAAATTAATGCATATATAAAATAACTAACTTGAAAATTTTGGGGGTGTTACATCCTTTCTTCCTTGAAAAATTTTCGTCCTCGAAAATCAGAATTAATTATAAAATATGCATGCATGTATTAAAAATTTAAATAGTCATGTAGTGAATATACTTAATATCATGAGTTCATAATATCGCTTTAAACTTGGAACTTGGAACGTACGTAACATGTGTATCATATATCGTGTGTTCATCTTTCTGCTATTATTAATAAGAATAAGTCAAATGAAATACCATAACATACCTTATTGGAGTTGAAGCAGTGGGTGGTGATGGATGCCATAACTTATACTTAACACTGCATAATTAAAAAAAATTTTGTAAAAATATTTTCTTGATTTGAGAAGTAAAAGAATTTTATTTTAAACAAGTCTACAAGAACGTAGACCTGCTCTGTACCATTTGTCACATCCCGATTTTAGGGGTGAAAACACCATATTTTAACTTTTTGAATAAATTGCTGTCTTATCTTGACTTTCAAAAGACCTTGAAATACTTATCTTGACTTTCAAAAGACCTTGAAATACTGTCTTATCTTAACTTTCAAAAGACCTAAAGATGTGCAGCGAAAGTATATTAAATAAGGACAATTTTGAAAATTTAACATCAATCACTCGAAAATAAATAAATTTACTTTAAAGGCAAATATAATTTTTTTATACAATTAAAAGATTTGACTTTTTATTAAACGAAATACCTTTAATAACATATGATCGAACTATATTAAATCGCAGTTTTAAAATAATAATTTACTTTCTAGACATCCACATTCACCGGCCCTCCACTGCAACTCCTTAAATCTGTAAAATGTTAAGTAGATTGGGGTGAGCAAAACAACTAGCTCAGTGGGATTAACTTTGTCACAGTTAAATATAACATATGAATAAAACCATCAACTCACAAACATGCATATTAAAATACTTATTTTTCATTGGCTATACCAATGATGCGCTGGCTATACCAACGATGCGCTGGCTGAACCAACGATGCACGGTTTCCCGCGAATAAAATACTTATTTTTCATTGGTTATACCAATGATGCGCTGGCTGAACCAACGATGCACGGTTTCCCGCGAATAAAACATGCGTTAACGAATAACTTGTAAAGTCATAACATGCGTTAACGATTAACTTGAAAATCATGTAGCAAGTAACAATATCACTCAAATGAACATTTAAAGGTGACAAAGAATCCAATCAAATAGTAAGAAAACCCCACCTCGATTTTATGTCGTGGATGCAATGAATGTAATGAAAATAACTTTGATCCTCTTTAATTCTCTTGGAATAGACTTTCATGAATTGTAGAATAAATAGATCTGTAGTCATATTGCGGTAAAATATTTTATGTGTACTTTTATTTTACAAAGAGTGGCCTATATTTATATTTATAGGGCAGAAATAAAATATATTTTCTTCATGAAAATCTTATAATTTGAATTACATAAAATATCTCTCTTTAAATCTTATTCCACAGAATTATTAAATAAAAGATTTATAATGATAATAATAATAATAAAATTGAATTTAAGTGTGAATTTGAAACCAATACGCATGGCTGTTGCCTGTTGATATATTCAAGTAAAAATTAGATCTGGTGCTAGATTTCCAAAAATTTAAGCAATTAATCATTATCCCTTTTAATTAGGAAAAGGAATAATATAATTCAAAATTATAAAAATTCATGTACGAAAGGATATATTCACCCAACATAAAAATTAAATTAATACATATATAAAATAACTAACTTGAAAATTTTGGGGGTGTTACATTGCTTATGTCCCTGTTGTAGTGCTGAAATTGTAAGTTTTGGATTTTGATGCTCGGTGACTTTTGTCCTTTTATTTTTTCTATGTATTGATTAGTGTGAAAATTGCTTGAAATTCATGTGTTTATTTTACATAATTTTGAGGGTTTTGTTGCATTATTCACACTAAATTGACTAATTGCACTTGAAATGAGAAAGGTATGTGTTTTGCTATTTTTTAGGTAAATTGAACTTATTTGGAAGCAAAATACGTGTCTGAGAATTCATGAAGTCAAGAAGATAATTGTACCATTGGATGCGTCTCGAAAAAATGAGTGGAATGAAAAAAAGAATCAAGTCAATCGGAGGTCGGGAGCTCAAGATATGATCGAAACAAGAAAGTGTGAAACTGTAACAGATTCCACTCGGGCAGCCGAGTCAACCCACTCGGTTGACCGAGTGAAATCTGCTTCCAGGTCAGTTTCTGGACTTCCATCTCACTCGGTCGACCGTTTGAGGCCACTCGGTCGACCGTTTGAGCCCGTTTCTGCGCGAAAATTCGAGAATTTTAAAGGATTTCAAGGGCCTAAGTGCAAATTTCGTCTCCAACACTCTTCCCAACTATAAAAAGCACCCACAATCAGATTTTGGAGCCCTAGAATTCATTCCCCACACAACCAAGAACTCATATTTTCACATTCAACATGGGATAGTTTAGGTTTGAGGAGCTTCTCTCCTCAAACACCATTAGATAGTTTTTTTGCTTTTTAGTTTAGAATCATTTGGGTATTTCATTTTCATGTAAGAATTGAAGAATTTCAAGACTCTCAAGGTGCTATTTTTCTTTTATTTAAGTTTTGTTTGGTAAATTTCATTTTCATGTTTTATTTTGTTGTTTTAGCCATGAATGTTTTCTCAAACACCATGGGCTAAGTTTTTTATGCTTTGGGTGTTTGAAACCATGTGAATATTTAGTGTTGGAATGGTTTATGCTTTGAATATTGTTGATATTTGGATTGTTGCTTCTTTTATTGAGTTTTATTGGTGCTTTGTGTATTAGCTTCTATTAATCCGTATTTTGAGGCATGTTTAGCGTAGACGAGAGTTACATGAACATGTTTAAATTTATGGTGTGAGTTGTTGGTATACAAATGCGTTTATTATACTTTTAATTCGTCGAGAGAGAGTTAATTGTATTAGAACCTCATTAAGAGACATTAATTACATGAATGGTTATTTGGGTAGTTGGTGAGGATTAGGAAGAGGTCGTAGTACCAGGTTTGGGAACACCTTAGACGTAAGGCTATAGTACCCGAAGGGAAAAGATTTTCATCCTAGCATCTTGATGCTCTTAGCAAGTCCAAATTGAAGCATAGACACGGTATAAACAATCCCACTCGATTTCACTAGGTAGAGAACACCCGAAGCATTCCCAACCTTTGCACTTCTCCGAATTTAGATTCGTGGTTGTTCTTTACTTTAATTGTCATTTTCTCATTTTCTTAATTTAGTAGTTAATTTTACTTACTAGCATTGCGTTTAGCTTAATTTATTATCTTTCGATTGTCTCTTAGTTTTAGTTCAAATTGCTCCCGAAACCGTAGCTACATTAGTATGACGACATACAACTCTAGGGATCCATTGCACTAGCCCACCTCCCGTGGTTCGATACTACTTGGTCGAAATACTTACGTGTATACTACTACGATCCCTTATGCTTGAGGGGAAGTAGTTAGTCAACATATAATGACTAAAAATTCGTTCAAGTCAATGGCGCCGCTGCCGGGGAGGTGACGTAGTGCTTTAAGTGGGACTTAGAGTTAGTTGAGTACTAGTGTTAGCTACATTACTTGCTTTATTTTGTTTTCTTATTATTTTGAGAATTTTGATACTTTGATCTTTTGTAGGTGTGAACTTCATCGACTAGATGGATGGATATAATCAATACCCGTGGAATCAATGTTATGATCCACATGGTATGATTTATCCTCCACAACATGAAGATATGGCCTACGATAATTGGAGGAACTTTGATTATAATTATCAAATCCAACAAGTTCCCTCATATTATCAAGATTGGAGTAACAATAATGCACCCACTTTTCAAGAGATGGCCCCGGTCTACATGGATATGCATTATGATCAAGAAAGTGATCCACGAGATAGATTTGAATTTCATGGAGCTTCGGAAGAAAATTGGTGTGATAGTGAGAGGAGCTTTGAGTACGATTATCAAAGGCAACAAGCTCCTTCTCATTCTCATTATCAAGAGTGGGAAATCAATGAGTTTTGGCCACAGGGTAGGACTACTACCGAAAAGCTCCTCATTGCACACATGAAGGAGAGAATGGATGCAAAGAGATATCCACTTGAAGACATGAGCATGATAAGGAGCTTAATGGTGATTGAAGATGGCAAAGAGGAATGTCCTTTGATGGACATGAGCTACAAGGAACAAGAAAATCAAGAAGCATCACAAGATGAGTTGGAGAGCAAAATGAGCATTTCTAAACCTTTAAACTCTTCAATTTGCACTTTATTTGATATTAATGCTTCTATTGATTTCATTTTGCCTTTTAATCACTTTGACTCAAAGAAGGAAGTTGAGAAGTGGTTGGGTATTGGTATTCTTGAGCAAAGAGGAAAAGCTTTAAAAGAAATGATGGAGAAAGAGACAAGCGGTTGGCCTACTATTCATAAGAGTCTCCTTGACTTTGAGGCCAAAAAATTGAAATACAATGGCAAGGAGACTCGATATCCATGGCCTTTTCGATGAGCCCATTAATTTCCGTCCGGCTTGAAGACGTTAAACTTAGCGCTAAATGGGAGGCAACCCATTCTTTATTGCTTTCTTTTATTTTTAGATTTGTAGCTTGTTTGATCTTTTGTTTAGTTTTTGTTTTGTAGGTTGAGTGTTGTGTTGGTGGTCAAGGATGAGAGATATGCATGGTGGAGTTCAAAGGGTAGTGGTGCTTTGGTGCTAAAGGTTCAAGGGACAAATTCTAAGGTAACACACTCATTCCCAAACTTTGCATTCAACTAGAGTTTCATTTAAGTTTGGGGGAGGGGGTTCATGTGTTTCCTTCATTTATATTGCACTGTTGTTCCTAGTTTTGGTGATTGATTATCTTGTGGATTGTTGGTATTTGAGGCGTAATTGATGGTGATTGTTAGTTTTTGAGATTTGGTTGAGCTTGTTGGTGTTGATTGATGCTTGCTTGTTCACTTGATTTTGTGAAAATTTGTGCTTGGTTTAGTGCTTTTGATTCATGATTAGACAAGCCCGTGAGCTTTAGAGCCTTAAACTTTCATATATTATGGTCTATTTTCCTTCATGTGAGTATCATTCATGCTTGTGTGCTCTAGAACTTGCCAATTGTCTTGTTTGAGGCTACTATTTGTGTGAAATCTTTGGAAGTGATATAAGGCCATCTTTGTTTTGAATAGTCACTTGACCAAATTTTCCATACCAAATGAAATGTTTCCGTAGTTAGCCACTTTGAGCCTATTGACCTATATTCTTTGGCAACATACAAATTTAGCCTATTTGTCTATCTTTTGTGAGCCTAAATTTTCCTATGAACTAGTGGAGCTTGAATATTGACAAATGTGGTTGAATTGAGGTGAAATGTGAATTTGGTGGATTTGTTTGGTTGATAAGTGAAAAGAAAAAAAAGAGAAAAAAAGATGAATTGTGAGTTGTGCAAAAAAAAAAAAAAAAAAAAAGATTGAGTTGATGAGAAAAGAAAAATCGAAAAAGAAAACTCTCTTGTGCACAAAAAATTTGGTAGAGCTTCAATTCAAAAGTGTTGGTTGGTTGGTGGTGAAGAATGTTCTTAAAAAGAAAAGAAGTAAGTAAATTATGTGAGATAGAGAACTTTGAGTTGCAACTTGATCAATTGCAACTTTCCTTCTTGCTCCATTAGTTTATGAGTCACTTTATCCAAATCTTCCCTACCTTAACCAAAAAGCCTACATTACAACCAAATGTGAAGTCCTTATTGATTCATTGATTGAACACTTTCATGTGGTGGAGAACTTAGACATTTGGCAAGCATATGGTGGTGCATTTGTGTGATTTGATTTTGAGAGCATACATTTCCTTGATATACACTTTGAGTGATGAGAGATACACTTACTTGTGAGGAAATTGTGAATTGAGCACTTAATCTTGCATTGATTTGAGCATAACTTGTGAACTTGTTTGTGGATTTTTGTACTTCTTGGCTTGACTAGATTGAGGAAAGTAGACAATCACTCATTCAATTTTGATTGAATTTCTTCGCAATCCTCCCACTTGTTCTATATTTCTTTCGTTGCTCGGGGACGAGCAACACTTTAAGTTTGGGGGGGTAGATTAGTGTGAAAATTGCTTGAAATTCATGTGTTTATTTTACATAATTTTGAGGGTTTTGTTGCATTATTCACACTAAATTGACTAATTGCACTTGAAATGAGAAAGGTATGTGTTTTGCTATTTTTTAGGTAAATTGAACTTATTTGGAAGCAAAATACGTGTCTGAGAATTCATGAAGTCAAGAAGATAATTGTACCATTGGATGCGTCTCGAAAAAATGAGTGGAATGAAAAAAAGAATCAAGTCAATCGGAGGTCGGGAGCTCAAGATATGATCGAAACAAGAAAGTGTGAAACTGTAACAGATTCCACTCGGGCAGCCGAGTCAACCCACTCGGTTGACCGAGTGAAATCTGCTTCCAGGTCAGTTTCTGGACTTCCATCTCACTCGGTCGACCGTTTGAGGCCACTCGGTCGACCGTTTGAGCCCGTTTCTGCGCGAAAATTCGAGAATTTTAAAGGATTTCAAGGGCCTAAGTGCAAATTTCGTCTCCAACACTCTTCCCAACTATAAAAAGCACCCACAATCAGATTTTGGAGCCCTAAAATTCATTCCCCACACAACCAAGAACTCATATTTTCACATTCAACATGGGATAGTTTAGGTTTGAGGAGCTTCTCTCCTCAAACACCATTAGATAGTTTTTTTGCTTTTTAGTTTAGAATCATTTGGGTATTTCATTTTCATGTAAGAATTGAAGAATTTCAAGACTCTCAAGGTGCTATTTTTCTTTTATTTAAGTTTTGTTTGGTAAATTTCATTTTCATGTTTTATTTTGTTGTTTTAGCCATGAATGTTTTCTCAAACACCATGGGCTAAGTTTTTTATGCTTTGGGTGTTTGAAACCATGTGAATATTTAGTGTTGGAATGGTTTATGCTTTGAATATTGTTGATATTTGGATTGTTGCTTCTTTTATTGAGTTTTATTGGTGCTTTGTGTATTAGCTTCTATTAATCCGTATTTTGAGGCATGTTTAGCGTAGACGAGAGTTACATGAACATGTTTAAATTTATGGTGTGAGTTGTTGGTATACAAATGCGTTTATTATACTTTTAATTCGTCGAGAGAGAGTTAATTGTATTAGAACCTCATTAAGAGACATTAATTACATGAATGGTTATTTGGGTAGTTGGTGAGGATTAGGAAGAGGTCGTAGTACCAGGTTTGGGAACACCTTAGACGTAAGGCTATAGTACCCGAAGGGAAAAGATTTTCATCCTAGCATCTTGATGCTCTTAGCAAGTCCAAATTGAAGCATAGACACGGTATAAACAATCCCACTCGATTTCACTAGGTAGAGAACACCCGAAACATTCCCAACCTTTGCACTTCTCCGAATTTAGATTCGTGGTTGTTCTTTACTTTAATTGTCATTTTCTCATTTTCTTAATTTAGTAGTTAATTTTACTTACTAGCATTGCGTTTAGCTTAATTTATTATCTTTCGATTGTCTCTTAGTTTTAGTTCAAATTGCTCCCGAAACCGTAGCTACATTAGTATGACGACATACAACTCTAGGGATCCATTGCACTAGCCCACCTCCCGTGGTTCGATACTACTTGGTCGAAATACTTACGTGTATACTACTACGATCCCTTATGCTTGAGGGGAAGTAGTTAGTCAACATATAATGACTAAAAATTCGTTCAAGTCATGTATCATAACAATAGACTATCTTAGTGTGAGGTTTGTCTTGTTGTTAAAATAGTGGACTGTGCATTTTTTGTGGACAACGAATACACTTGCATCCCCGCTTCTCCGGGTAGCGACACCGATTTTATTCATCTTAATTTTAAAGATCTGATGATTTGGAAAATAACTTTGTATTTGATCTTATCTTGAAAACCTTAAAAAAAAATTTAAAAAAATATACTGATCAAACTCTTCATAAATATTCTTTTATTAAAAATTTATGTATTTCCTTGTATATTCCATATCATTTATCACCCAAACAAACAAACAATACAGGCCCTCAAAATTAAACTGATAGATCATTATCTTAAAATTACAAATTTCTAGGATTTTTTATAATATTTTCTAGACAATTTCCTTAAGCTATAATAAGAAAACGAGTAGAGCTGCAGCCTGCCACATTGGGGGTCCATTTATCTCAGAATCTCATCAACAGCCACAGACAGGCCCACGAAGTCGGTAACCCATTCTCTCATGATTGGTACATCGGATTACGCTTGAAAATTACCACAAAATCCTCACAAATTATTCCCATTTCTATTTAAAAATTTGGGTCGGATTTAAATTAAATTACAATGAAAACAAGGTTAAGATTCATGTTGTTACAGTAAATACAAACAACTAACATTATACGAAAATAACATTTTTTTTTTAATAAAACAATCAATACGAAACATTATGAAACTATTTATATAAACATTTGCCAAGTGTAGAACTATTTCATTATGAAACTGTCTGCTTTGATGATTATGGGTATATCTTGACATTCTTTTTCTAAAAAAATAAATAGAGTATCAAGTACTACATAATTATGCAAAGTACGTGATTCGGTCATGTAGCCCGTGTTAATATAGTATATTTATTAAAAATTAAGTTGATAAATCCTATGCTACTCCAAACAAAAAAAAAAAAAAAACCCAAAAATCAATCGTTATCATGTTGCAACACACTATATATCTTACTATTGTTTATATGGTTATTGTAGATAAAGATTCATATAGTATACACATGCTTATGCTTATGAACATAATGACAAATTTCAAGGACGTACGTTCATATTTTTATATTCACCGATTGTTCAAGCACTCCTTATTAGATTATTATCAAATAGATCGAATGCATATATATCCTCTTGAATTAAATGGTTATTTTGAATTAAATGGAGGGTACAAATATATATATATATATATATCTCCCCCGTTTCACGATCTCATAAATTTTGTAATTTTAATTTATTTTTTAAAATATTTTTTTCTTTCCTTTCCCTTGCAGTTAATTTCCTTAATTTTCTCTCTCTTCTAACTTCTCTTTTTTATTTTTGTGAAACTTAATTTTTTCTCTCTTCCAACTTCTCTTTTTTATTTTTATAATCTAGCATAATTATTTACGCGAGTCTCATACTAGTATAATGTAATACACAATAATTTAAAAATGAATTATCTCACCTACCTAAAAATAGCTTAATAAACTAATTAAAAGGCAAAAGTTGAAAATCAATATACAATTGGGAGTTTAGAAAAGACCAACAAAACCCACCCAAAATTCAAATGATCCAAAAATAAAAGACCCACCCAAATGATCCAAACACAAATGGGCATGATAGTGATTTTATTGCCTTATCTCAATCCAAGATGTAGTTCCTCTACTTGCACCCTCACGGGAGATTCCACTGCGCCTCCTATTCTTAACTTTACGTCTACATATAGATCTATTATCTTACTTATTACTTATTCAGCACGTGACTCTTTCACAAGTAATTGTGTAAAATTAAGATTTACTAATTTCAAAGTCAAATAATCAAATTAAATTATGTCTAACTAATGAACAAAACAAACATTCACATACTTAATAAAATTAATTAAAGCTAAATCAACAGTACTGATCAATAACTATAAAATCAAGTATAAAACTTATGGATTTCAGTAGACGAATATTAGTGATAAATATATAATTGTGATACATATATAATATAACTATGATATTTTTGTCAGTACCGCGATCAATGTCAGAATAAATTGTAAGATCAAAATGTATACTATCAACTTGATAGTCAAGCATATACTTATTTAGTTAAACATTATCCTTTTCAACTTTATATATAAAAATATGAGTAATAATTTATACGAATCAATAATTGAATTTCTCCTTGATTTAGGTAGAAAAGTAGGCAAGTAATAACAATATTATCCATTATTACTCGATTTGTCTACTTTTAGAATAAATATTTTTTGATATAACGATTCTTAATTTTATAGTTGCAGACGTTCAACTATATATACTACTCCTATTTTTTTTATCTGGATAATTGAAATTCGAAATAATTGGGTGATGTTTTTAATCCTACATGATATTATATATTTGTCCTTAGAGATACATTGTTCAATATCTTGTTATAGTTTTGAGTTAGTTTATGATTGATTTGTTATTTCGAGTTATATTCGTTTATTTTGATCTACAATGGTCTACATTTTTCCTTCACCTCAGATTTTATTTCTAAGGAAAGGTTTTTCGGACAAGATTTTAATGAAACCCTGACCTTTTATTTGGATTGTGAATGAATGACTTTATATTTTTCCTTTTACCCTTTTATACACAATTTTATTTGCCTCTCCAAAGATATAACTCAACTACTCACCCTATCCCAAAATGATGGGTTCCAATTACTATTTAGTTTGTCCCAAAATATAGGTCTCTTTCTCTCTCTTTTTTTGTATAAAATGTTTAAAATACTTATATTTAATGAATGATAAATAAAAATATATTTAAAAATGTATAGGTAAATTTCATAATTTTAAACATAATAAAAAATAATTTATTGGTCTATGTAAAAAAAATGAAAGAGCTCTGCCATTATTTTGGGATGGATGGAGGGAGGGAGTAATAAAAGAATTGCATTTTACAATGAATAATAATAATAAATCTAACTTTATTATTTCATTTTTCAACTTTTCGTTATGTATCTGCCTATTAAATATGAACACTAGTTGATCAATTTTATGAGAACAACTTGGACTATGACGAGAATCAGATCCCCCATAACTTTTCAATTTTTTCACATGTTGCCTATATTCATTCAACTTGATCTATCCATCTCACATGTGTTGTATGTAATGTAATTAATATATAGATGATTAATATTGAGAAAAAAAAAAGAGATAGAATAATAGGTGAAAAATAAGTGTTTTATAGTTAATTAGCTATGGATAGATTTATTGAATATAAGCTAGGAATAGATTTATTTAAATTCAAAGAGGAATAATGATGTGTGATAGCGAAATCTCAATCTCGAATGATGTTGATAACGGAAATTAATTTGTACTTCCAAGAAAATTGTTGTTGAAATAATAAGCTAAAAGCGACTATTTTCGCGCATTTCCACAATTATAAAAAAAGTGAGCCAAATAAATAATTAAATTGTACTCCCTCCGTCCAAATATAAATTTATCATTTTACTATTTTTGTCTGTCCGTCTATAAGTTTTTTATACTTTTTTTGGTAAGTACTTTTTCTTACACTTCACTTTATATCTTATTACTTCACTTTATATCTTATTTTTTCTCTCTATCTTTTTCATCTCTCAATCACATCACTTGTACTATACCTATGAAGTAATCACTTTTCTTAATCTTTGTGCCAAAAAATAATGTGAAACTTAACGAGGACGGGGACGAAGAGAGTATATTAACAATAAATTAATTTGGCAGTGAATCCAATTCAATGCACCAGCGATGAAACAGTTGGAATTCAGAGCAAGTGGCAAATAATATTAAGAGGAAGTACAAATTGTACAAACAGTTGGAAAAAGTATTACTTTCATTAAATCAAGCATCAATTGTCGGGATGGAGTTTAATTTACATAGTCGTGTTGGCGCTTTCGTTCTGTACTTCGTGAGCAAAATTGGATATATTCAATTTTACTTAGCACCTTTCAAAAATAAATAAATATGATATCTTACTTGCAAGGATAAGATTTCACAATTTTCTCTCTGTACGTCTATATATAGGAGTTAATTACTCCATTATTAAATAAATAACAAAATATTGTATGAATTTAGTTAACGGGTATGAAACATACACGTTTTTGCTATATCCATCGTGTAAATGAATTAATAATTAAATGAATTTCACATACACCAAGTTCAAATAAGTAATACTCTTGAACTACTAAAGATAAGCAAGTTGATAAGATCAGATATAATATTTTTTTTTTGTGAATTTTGAAATTTCAGGAAAAATGAACTTCTCCCAGTTGTGGATGAGGCTTGATACTTTCTCTTTACAAAAAAATATGCGTACTTTTTTTATTTATCTGTTCATCAAAAATATGTTAGAAATAATTACGTTATTTTTACTTCACAACACCCTTATTTTATCTATTTTTTCTTAAAATTTGATATCAACCAAAGGGACATAATTTTCGTGGACTGTATTTAACTGATAAGAGACGACAAAAATTGATGTTATCCTGATTTTCTTAATCAGTTAAGTTGATCTCTCCACTAATTAAATTTAAACCAATTGATTGGGGGTAGTTGAGTCATTTCCTCTTTTTTAATTTGCATTATCCTCCAAATTGGCATGGTGGGAAAAAATAAATAAAAAACACCACTTTCTTTTGATGGAACGACAGTTTCATCAGCCCCACTTGGGTCTTAAAAAACCCTAGAAATTGTTATCTGCATTTGTTGCGGATGGAGACTTGCACTATTTTGCAAAGCTAATTGACTGCAACACTAATTTTGATTGGTTCTAAAAAAACGCACACTAATTTTGATTACATTAAAATGTTTCTAATCTCTTCTAGAACATTTTTGTGATGAAAAGTTGTTTTCAAATAAAAGATAAGTACTACACAGGTAATAATGGTATTTATTTAGGAAAAAAATAAAAAGTACGTAGCCCACAGGTTATAATCATATCAGGTGATATTTATTCACCTAATGTTTGCAAGTTGTTCATTGCAATTTCACTTTAAAATAATGAATTTCACTGTTTTTATGTTATTGAAAATACTTTTTAGTCATTTATAAACACTTCAATTTTTATTAGAATAAAAAAATGAAAACTATCATGAAACTTTTTTGAAGAAATGATAGCATTCGAAGAATTTTTGAAGTTTTGAGAGTTGAAAAATCGATTTTGGCAAGTGAGCACACTTTTTCGGATGAAAACGATGCTACGAGTCAAACTCACGACTTTGCCGTGATGGTTCAACGTTTTTTGACCAAATTTCATTGCTTGAGGGGTCAAAATCGCGTTTTATTATTTTTTGGTGTTATTTTTAATTTGTTTTGGGACTTTTGTGTAATTTTCGGTTCTTATGACTTGGTTTCGTATTTAAGCATTTTCCAAACTTTGTGGGAGGCAGCTTTGAGGATTTTAATATTATTGAAGACGTGTTTTTCCTTTTCTCAAGATTCGAGTATTTTTTGAAATAACGATTCTTGTTAATTTGTTCGTTTTTGTGAGGTTTATCTCAAATCCTCCTAGACTAGACGAGTGCTACTCGTCTTGTGAAGATCAGATAGATTCTACTCTACTACTGTACTCGTCTGTTGGGCAGATCAGTCGAGATACTTAGTTGATAGAAGTCTTCTGAAGGACTCAGCTGTTGGGCGTATCAGCTGGTGGAGTCAGACAAGTTAGCTCAGACCAGATCAGATGAGTTGGAGGAGTCCAAACAGATGAGATGGGTGTTGCGAAGGACAAGACGAGTTGGGAAGACCAGACAAGTAGAGGTCTGACCAGACTAGTTGAGTTCTGTTAGCAGGGTTAATTTTTGGCTAAGTATGGAGTCGTCTTGTCTTGCGAAGACAAGTGAAGGGCAAGGAGGTCAATTCAGATTGGGTCACGCTGAAGGTGTGAGTTTGTTACACGGTTGTAACAGAATCCACGTGGCAACAGAGCACGCTTTCAACACACGCTGCAATCACCCTTGACAACCTATAAATACCCCATTACTTGTAATTGTAATTCTTGACGCGTACGAGCATTCGTTTTGAGAGTTGAGAGTTCACGAGCGAAGTGAGGATAAATCCCTTTCCGAGTGATGAGTGTTTGTAAACATCTCTTATACTAATCAAATTGAAGTCGTGTGTCCAGTGGATGTAGATCACGTTGATCGAACCACTTAAATCTTCTTGTGCTCTGTTTTTCGTTTTCGTTTATATTTGTGAATTGCCATGCTTTCGTTGGATTGAATATTTGTCGATTATTTTGCTTGTGATTGGAGACGTCTAATCGGAGTCGAATATCATTGACAATCGTAACAATTGGCGTCGTTTGTGGGAATCGGAAACGAGAGGAATCGATTGTCAACCATTAATCAATTGCCAGATCGAAGATGGAGAATTCGACCAAGTATAATATTGAGAAGTTCTCAGGCACGGGTGACTTTGGGCTGTGGAGAGTCAAGATGCAGGCTCTCCTAGAACAGCAAGGCTTGTTCGACGTGCTCGAAGAGTCTACAGCCCCAGCTGGTGAATCTGCAACAGTTGCTGCTGAAAGGAGCAAGATGCTCAGGAAAGCTCGAAGTAATATTCTGCTCTGCCTTGGTGATAAGGTTCTGAGAAAAGTTGCTAAAGAGAAAACCGCGAAAGAGGTCTGGGACAAGCTATGTAAACTTTACATGGTTAAAACCTTAGCTAACCGTCTCTATTCGAAACAGAAGCTGTATGCCTTCAGAATGGTGGATGACAAACCCATTCCGGATCAGCTTGATGAGTTCAATAGAATTCTTGATGATCTAGAGAATTTAGTTGTCAAGTTAGAGGAAGAGGATAAGGCTCTGATTCTATTGAGTGCTCTCCCTAAGTCCTTTGAAATCTTAAAGGATACCATCTTGTATGGTAGGAAGGAAAGTATTACATTGGAGGATGTAATGCTGGCTGTCAAGTCCAAGCTGCTGCACAACAAGACGTCTCAAGCAGACAAGGTCAGTAGCGGAGAAGGATTGGCAATCAGAGGTGGCCAGAAGCGATCTGGTGCCAAGAAGGGGTCTAGTCAACCCAAAGGAGCTGATAAGGGAAAATCAGTTGTGTCCAATCAAGGTGAAGCAGTGTGCTACCATTGCAATAAGCCTGGGCACTATAAGAATGCTTGTCACAAATACAAGCAGTTCTTGAGGAAATCTGGTGCCAATACCTCTAATGACAAGAATCAAGCTAATCAGACTCAAGTTGAGAAGGAGCAAGAAGGCTATGAGTCTGCTCAAGCGCTAACCATCACATCCTCTACAGAACAGCAAGCATGGATCCTTGATTCAGGGTGTTCTTTCCATATGACTCCAAGACGAGATTGGTTTCATGACTTCAAGCAACAGAAGGGCGGTTCTGTTCTGCTTGGGAATGATCACACTTGCAAAGTTGTTGGAGAAGGTAGTGTTCACCTGAAGATGTTCGATGGGGTAGTAAGAATACTCAAGAGTGTTAGGTACGTACCTGAACTCAAGAGAAATTTGATCTCACTTGGGATGTTGGATTCTATGGGCTATAAATTCCAGTCGGCTGATGGAGAGCTCAGTGTGTCAAAAGGGGAGCTGACTGTCCTGAAAGGTGAGAGAAGGAGTGATCTCTACTTTCTTAAGGGAGAAACAATAGCTGGTAGATCAGATGTAGCGGAGGTGCAAGACAACTCGATGTTGTGGCACAAAAGACTAGCTCACGTAGGCGAGAAGGGTCTAGTGGAGCTGTCTAAGCAAGGTCTACTTGGCAAAGACAAGATCACTCAACTCGACTTGTGTGAGTCCTGTATTCTTGGTAAGTCCAAGAGACTTAAGTTTGGTAAGGGTGTTCACTCTACCAATGGGATCATGGACTACGTCCATTCTGATCTATGGGGCCAGCGAGGAATCAGACGAGGTCTGGTGGAAAATACTTCTTGTCTATCATAGACGACTACTCAAGAAAGGTGTGGGTGTCTATTCTCAAGTCGAAGTCAGAAGCATTTGAGAAATTCAAGGAATGGCTCATTGAATGTGAAAATGTCACAGGCAAGACTCTCAAACATTTGAGAACTGATAATGGTCTAGAGTACCTATCAGACGAGTTCAATGCGTTCTGCAAATCGAAGGGAATAGTACGGCATAGGACTGTGCCAAGGACCCCTCAGCAAAACGGAGTAGCTGAGAGGATGAACCAGACACTACTTGAGAGGGTCAGGTGTATGTTGAACAGTTCTTGTCTGCCGAAGGTGTTTTGGGGAGAGGCTGTGTCTACTGCAGCCTACTTGATAAACAGGAGTCCTTCCTCGGCTGTGCAATACAAAACCCCAGAGGAGTTGTGGTCTGGACGTGCAGCCGATTACAATCATTTGAAGGTATTTGGATGTCAAGCTTATGCTCATGTCAAGCAAGATAAGCTTGAGCCTCGAGCATTGCGATGCGTGTTTGTTGGGTATCCTTCTGGCGTGAAAGGATACAGGTTATGGTGCCTCGAAGCTGGGATGCAGAAATGTATAATCAGTAGAGATGTTACGTTTGATGAGAGTCGAATGCCTCTATCAGAACAGACTAGTACGAGTACTAGTGCAGCTGATAACCAACCAGACGAGACACAAGTCGAGGTGGAGCAAGTTGACTCCACAAGACCAGTTGGAGATGATATTGATCCAGATGAGGAGGGCGATCCTCAAGGCGAGAATGATCTTCAACATTATCAGCTGGCACGGGACAGAACCAGACGAGAAGTCCACCCACCTCAGAGGTACGGTCAAGCTGACATAGTCTCATTTGCATTATGTGCAGCTCTTGAGGTGGAGTCTCTGGAGCCAAAGTCTTATTCAGAAGCCATTAGCTGCCACGACAAGGAGAAGTGGATTGTTGCTATGGAGGAGGAGCTGCTTTCTTTGAACAAGAACCAGACATGGGAGATTGTTCATAGGCCCAAGAACAAGAAGTTGGTTGGGTGCAAGTGGATCTATAAAAAGAAGGTGGAGGCTCAGAGGGGTGGCAGACTTAGATACAAGGCGAGGCTTGTAGCTAAGGGATTTACACAGAAAGAAGGTATCGATTTCAATGAAATCTTCTCACCTGTTGTGAAGCATTGTAGCATCAGAATCTTGTTAGCTATGGTCGCTCAATATGAATTGGAGCTACATCAGATGGATGTGACCACAGCTTTCTTACATGGATCTCTAGACGAGAGGATCTACATGAAGCTACCAGAAGGGTTGGACATAGAAGAAGGGGAAGACAAGGTCTGTCTATTGAAGAAGTCCCTCTATGGCCTCAAACAAAGCCCTAGACAATGGTACTTGAGATTTGATGAGTACATTTGCTCAGCTGGTTTTACAAGGAGCTTGTACGACAGCTGTGTCTATTTCAGACGGGTTGGGACTGGTGTTACCTATCTTCTGCTGTATGTTGATGACATGTTAATAGCAGGCGAGTCTATTGACAGTGTTAATCAAGTTAAGGAGATCCTCAAACGGGAGTTTGAGATGAAAGATCTTGGTGAAGCCAAAGTGATTCTTGGGATGGAGATCAGTAGACTAGACGGGTCTATTCTGATGAGTCAGCCTACTTATCTGCAGAAGGTGTTAGAGAGGTTCAGAATGCATAAGGCAAAGACTGTCTCTACTCCTATTGGCCAACATCATCGATTGTCCAATCAGATGAGTCCCAGGAACAGCCAAGAGCGAACTCAGATGAGCAAGATACCTTATGCCAGTGCTGTAGGGAGTTTAATGTATGCTATGGTGTGTTGTAGACCAGACTTGACTCATGCTATGAGTGTGATCAGCAGATATATGAGTGATCCAGGCTTAAGCCATTGAGAAACGGTTAAGTGGGTTATGAGATATGTTCTGGGATCAGCACAGACGAGTCTGAAATTTCAGAAGATGCCAAGTGAGGGGGATGCACTTGTGGGATACGTGGATGCAGATTACGCAGCCAATGTTGACACTCGAAAATCCTTAACAGGATATGTGTTCACTCTATTTGGTACGGCAGTGTCGTGGAGGTCTATTCATCAATCCGTAGTTGCATTGTCTACTACTGAAGCGGAGTACGTGGCCTTGACTGAGACAGTTAAGGAAAGCATGTGGCTGAAAGGGATTCTTAAGGAATTTGGTTTATCTCAGAACAGTGTGACTGTCTTCTGTGATAATCAAAGCGCAATTCATCTCGCAAAGCATCAGGGGTATCACGAGAGAACCAAGCACATTGATGTGAAACTGTACTTTGTGAGAGACATTGTGGAGAAGGGGAGCGTCCAAGTGGTTAAGATAGCTACTGAGGAGAACCCTGCTGATGCATTTACTAAGGCGTTACCAAAGGAGAAGTTTGGTTTATGTCTTAGGTCAGTTGGTTTGCATTAGTGACCTCTGCGGAGAAGGCTACTAGTCTGGTGGCGGCAGATTAGTAGTAGAATCTGTCCTTTGAGAAGGATAGATCGGAGCTGTTAGTTCAAGGTGGAGATTTTGAGCTAAAGGTGGAGAATTGTGAGGTTTATCTCAAATCCTCCTAGACTAGACGAGTGCTACTCGTCTTGTGAAGATCAGGTAGATTCTACTCTACTACTGTACTCGTCTGTTGGGCAGATCAGTCGAGATACTTAGTTGATAGAAGTCTTCTGAAGGACTCAGCTGTTGGGCGTATCAGCTGGTGGAGTCAGACAAGTTAGCTCAGACCAGATCAGATGAGTTGGAGGAGTCCAAACAGATGAGATGGGTGTTGCGAAGGACAAGACGAGTTGGGAAGACCAGACAAGTAGAGGTCTGACCAGACTAGTTGAGTTCTGTTAGCAGGGTTAATTTTTGGCTAAGTATGGAGTCGTCTTGTCTTGCGAAGACAAGTGAAGGGCAAGGAGGTCAATTCAGATTGGGTCACGCTGAAGGTGTGAGTTTGTTACACGGTTGTAACAGAATCCACGTGGCAACAGAGCACGCTTTCAACACACGCTGCAATCACCCTTGACAACCTATAAATACCCCATTACTTGTAATTGTAATTCTTGACGCATACGAGCATTCGTTTTGAGAGTTGAGAGTTCACGAGCGAAGTGAGGATAAATCCCTTTCCGAGTGATGAGTGTTTGTAAACATCTCTTATACTAATCAAATTGAAGTCGTGTGTCCAGTGGATGTAGATCACGTTGATCGAACCACTTAAATCTTCTTGTGCTCTGTTTTTCGTTTTCGTTTATATTTGTGAATTGCCATGCTTTCGTTGGATTGAATATTTGTCGATTATTTTGCTTGTGATTGGAGACGTCTAATCGGAGTCGAATATCATTGACAATCGTAACAGTTTTTTATTTACGCACGTTGCATCAGAGTGGTATCAGTTTCCGAACAATCACGTCGATATGCCACATCATAATCTTAGTTTAATCCGTCATTGCTATCAAACATGAAGTTAAAGTATAAACATTAATATTTGATTTTACACATTATTCATCTCAAACTCTTTTGTACAATTTGAAGGTTATTTTGGTAAGTTGCTTGGTGCAAGTAGATCCTATTTTAATTGCTCTCACATGAATATTCATATTCTCTCTCTTGAAAATCCAACCACCCTCTCTCTCCCTCTTTCTTATGTAGGAGTACTTTTTTAGCCCATCTTCCAGTGGTAAAGAGTTGAAAACCGCCCTTCTTTTCTCTCTCTCTCTCCCACAAACACATTATATATATCAAATTACATCTCCAAATCACAAAGCATTCAATTGAGCTTCAAAAAATGCCTAGCAACAATTCAAAATCCTCCCTTCTCCTACAAAGAATCAACCAAACACCAATCACCTCCGCCGCCGCCGCATGTAAACGCCACCACACCGCCGCCCACATCCCGGACCAAGTATCCCGCTACCACAACCACGCGGTGGGCCCCAACCAGTGCTGCTCCGCCGTCACCCAGCACATCTCCGCCCCCATCTCCACCGTGTGGTCCGTCGTCCGCCGCTTCGACAACCCCCAAGCCTACAAACACTTCGTCAAAAGCTGCCACGTGGTCCTCGGAAACGGCGACGTGGGGACTCTTCGGGAAGTCCACGTCATCTCCGGGCTGCCCGCGGTCAGCAGCACGGAACGGTTGGAGATCCTTGACGACGAACGCCACGTCATGAGCTTCAGCGTTGTGGGTGGGGACCACCGATTGGCGAACTACCGGTCCGTAACGACCCTACACGCGGCGGCGAACGGCGGAACGGTGGTGGTGGAGTCGTACCTTGTTGACGTGCCACAAGGTAACACTAAAGAGGAAACTTGCGTTTTTGTTGACACTATTGTCAAATGTAATCTACACTCTTTGACTCACATCGCTCAGAATTTACATACTCGACGAAACCATTAAACAAAATCAAGAGAGAATTATTAATTCAGATTAATTAGGCTTATTATAAGAATTAAATTTCTTATGTATTTGTATCATCGGATCTTTGTTTTTTTATTGTTCAAGAAACGTACATTAATTAATTAATGTTTTTTGCTTCTTATTTTTCATCTTCTGTGCCAATTTTATTTTGTTAATTAATTTGATTGCAAGAGTGAAATGAAATATGTAAGAAAAAATCAAAATATATAAATGAATTAATTTCGCAATACAAACTTAATATCAATTTCAACTTCCAAAAAAACCCTAATCTCTTCAATTAGACGATGTTGTGCAATCGATGTTAATTAATTTTTTTGAACAACAATTTGGATCTGTTATTAAAAAAAAAAAAAAAAAAACCAATGATATATATCTAAAGAATAAGCCTTTGTATAAATTTTCTGAAATTAATCCAAAATATATGACTGTGGTATAAGAATGTACTGAAAGTGTTCATAATTTGTATGGAGTCATTTTTACTAACTTTCTTGTCACATGCCTTCAAATTTTGGATATTAAACAAATGTATTTGACTTAGAAGTTAATACAACATACATTAATAGAATTCTTCTAATTTGACTCATCTTTAAGTACGTAGTAAGAAAATTATCATATTCGTTTAGATAATTCTTTAATTAAATTAACTTTGTCGTCAAGAATTAGTGAACGGCTGGGAAAATAAATTAAATTATTAATAGTTAGTCCGAAATACAATTGTTTCCAATATGAGAGTTTTGGATGATCGTGTACCATGTAATTTTATATAATATTACTCATTTAGTCTTCATAAAAATTTTAGGAAAAAAAAATGTTTAAAACATAGTATTATAATTATTTAAATAGGAAGGAATCAAACAGCTAGTCATGGCTGCAAGTTGGCCTTGTGGTGAGACCAAGTAGCAGCTGTTTAAAGAGAGAAAAAGAAAAATAGTAGTTGTACGCTATTGCAAGTTGCACAACTTGTTTGCCGCTCTATTTTCTCATCATATAATATTGCATGCAACTTGGGCTTTTATTTTTCGGATTCTTCTTCTATGCTTTGTGTTAAATACAAATCCAAAAATATTTAAATAATTTAATTTCATTATAAATATTTTAGATGTAATATGTTACTTACTCCGTCCCAATCATTTTATGAACACACAAACTAAAAAAAATGTATAATGAGTAGAATATTGATTGTTGAGAGGTAATTTTGTACATTAATTTTATGAATAAAGGAAATATTATAAGGTTAATGTTTATGATTTTTTTTTTTTAAATGTGCAAATAATTGTAATATATCACTATTGCAACTTGCAAGTTGCGATAGGCATAGGCATTTAATAATCCCGTGCCGTTTTGCCTGCTTAATTATGTTCAATGCCCTCACGTCATCACGCCTGATTTTCCTCTCCCCCACCTTCTTTTCTTCTGCCTTTTTTTTTTTTCACAAAAATAATAAATTTATTCAAGTTGTAATATTATTTTTAAATATTAATATAACTTAGTTTTGAGGAGTTTTATTGGCTCCTGCAGCTCATAAAGGGCAATAAAGCAGTTACAGAATGAACAGAACATTTTGTCCTGAATTTTTTTCCCTTTTTTTTTTCTTTTCTTTCTATCCATTTTTTTTATTGAATTAAGCACCCATCATGTGATATAGAAATATCAAGCATATCCAAGTCATGGCCACGTACCATAAAAAATACTCCCTCCGTCCCACAACTGTTTGCACACTTACCTTATTTGTCCGTCCCACAATTGTTTGCACACCCATAAAAGGAAACTTATTCATAAACCCCACCCTCACAATATTCACATATTTACACAAAATGCCATTACTTTTACTCTCTTTCCAATCACCTTTTTACTTTATTCATATAACTTTACAAAATCACCCCTCAACACTCCACTCATTACACTTTTTTCTTAAAAAGTGTGCCCACTTTGTGGTGCAAACACTTCCGGGACGGAGGGAGTAGTAAGCATTAAAATTTGTGACATAAGGTTATCGTTTTTTTTTTTTTTTTTTAAATTTTGAACACAATTAACCGAGCTACCTTGAATATTTTCTTTATCGCGACTCATATGATATTATTGCAAAAAAGAAAAAAAGGTTTTAAAGAATAATTATGGTGAAATTGTCTAATGGAGTAGTAAAAACTGCCGTGTTTGCAAAAATATTCAAAGAAAAATTGGTAGTGTTTATAAATAAAGTTGATGGTATTTAAAGAACTGTGAAAAGCATCCCACAACTTTTAAATTCTAGTTTTTGTCTTTTTTGATAGCTTATATACTTATTAATCTGATAAAAGGAAATACGAAATACCCCAAATTAATTTTGAAAAGTAAAAATATTAAAAGTTTTTTTTTAAACAACTCTATAATTGATAAACGTATTTACATTTAATTATTACCATTACATGCAATAAGAATTCAGAAATCCTTCATTGGTAAGAAATATCTCTGATTTTGTCCGCATTCAAATACCGGCAAATAAGTCGGCTGCTCAAATCATTAATTTCCCTTTTTCTTCTTCTGAAACTGCCCTTTTGGTTTCACATATATCTTAGATATCTATACATAGCTTAACGGACTTAACATAAGTAACATTTTCAATGTATTATTTTATTTTATTAGTGTACACTTAGTGTGAAAAAAGAAAGAAGAATTACGAGTTCAATCTATAAGCTATTTCTAAACTAGAATAGCATTAAATAAATGAAAAATACAAAAAAATCGAGAGAGATAAGGAAATGTTACTAGGTAGATCAAAACAAAATTACAAATTAATTAAGATATTTTAAACATCCATATAATCGAAAGTTTATATATGCAAGACTCCTCCCTCCCTTTCTATTTGGTCTTGATATTTTTCACAATACTTGCTCCCATTCTATTTAAATAAAATATTTTTCAATCAAAATAACTAATACGAGTACTATTGTTTAATAAAAACAATTGATATATAGTAGTACTCCCTCCGTCCCTAAAAAGCTTTCATTTGATGGAACGAAGTTTAAGAAAAAAGTGTAATAATTAGAGTCTTGAATGTAATTTTGTAAATTTTTATATATAAAGTAGTTTGATTGAGTGTATGATGGACCCCAAAAAATATTATATAAAGGGTAAATATGTGTATATCGTGAGAGTAACTATGCAAACTTTTCAGAGACGGAAGTAGTATTATTTATTGAAAGATCGAAAACAATTAACATATTATTAAAAGTACGTACGTATGTGTGAAAACACTTGTTTTTAATTAAATGGAAAAATCACATTCGTTACATGGAGGAATATATGAAAAGCTACTTCCTCCGTCCGCCTATAAGCTTCTCGTTACTTTTTGGCACATAGATTAAGAAAAGTGATTAAATAATATATATAGTATACAAGTGATATGATTGGAAAAAAAGATAGAGAGAAAAAATAAGATATAAAGTGATGTGTAAGAAAAAGTATTTGCCAAAAAAGATATGAGAAGCTTATAGATGGACGAATCAAAATGGTAAAATAAGAAACTTATAGACGGACGAGGGAGTATTTGTATGAGTATATAGATACCAAAAGTAGAAGCTGGCTTTTTACAAAATGTGTAGATAAAAAGAAATGGATATACATCTTGTCAATTTAAGATCAACTGAGAAAAGCTTCGTTAAAAGAGAACAAAAAATAAAGACGGTTGTGGCCTTACTAATTAATTTATATATATGCCACTTTATCCATATATTCTCGACAATAAGATAGACCACTTTCTCTCGTTGCGTACGTCTTAATTTCCTTTTCTTTTTCCCCCTCGGGACTTCAAACTATTTTAATATTCATTCTATTTTTTTTTTTTTTTTAATGTTGATCGTTGAAATATGATGTTTATGTGGCTTGGAAGACTAGTCAATTAATAAATTTGTGTGAAAGAATTTAGTCAATTAATAAATTTGTGTGAAGAACTTTATATTTATATATGTTAGAATGTTTTTGGGAGAAACTCGAGAGAGAGGAGAAGAGAGATCTTTTTGTAGCAAAATCATAAAACAAACGCCTAAATCTGGTAAGGGATATCTTCCGATCCTTTTTTTTTTAAGAATAACAAAACTTATAAGTTCTTGTGAAATTATTCAGCTCTTTAGAAAAATAATCTATTCAAACATTGAGAATATGTATATCAATTTGTAGCTTAGTTATTACTGAAAATTTGTATTAATTTTTAGGATTAGGCCCAAACTTATTGTAAAACTCTCTTTGTTCTGCCATAAGCTTTCTCTTTGCATTTTGCACGGAGATTAAAAAATATAATATAAAATGTGATGATGGTAGTTGGTTTAAAGAGATGCAAGAAGATAAAAAAATGTGGAAACAAGTAGGAAATAGAAAATATAGAGAGAGATAAAAATTAGAAAATGTAGAAAGAAATGGTGAATTTTGAGGTTGATTCAAGTGAAAATTGCATGATTTTTTTTTTTATCATTTTAATCTTAATTTAATATAATTTCATGTTATATTTACTCATTTTTTGCTAATTACATTTAATTGTAAAAAATGTAGTGTTTTGCTATTTTTTTTAAGTGAATTGAACATTTTTGTGCCTAATTTTTAGCGAAGTTAAACGAAGGAAGAAATGGAGTTCGAAAATGAAACAAGCCGGTCTAAGCAAAATGGGGGCCTGTTTTCGGCCCATTTGAGCAAAGAAATGGCCGGATTTGATAATTAATTGAGGCCCATTTTGAAGTTGTTTAATCAAGTAATTGGTGGGGCCTTCTTTTGCAAAAATATTACTCCAGTAATTCAATAGTTAACTTATGACTTAGTTGCACATGCATGCATATAGAGAAAAAAAAAAAAAAGAAGAAAAAGAAACCCGAGTGTATTGCCAAGAGAGAGAGTAGTCTTTACTTCAACGACTCAAAGACAAGATGCTAACTACTTACCCAACTGCTCCTCCACCTTTTTTTTTTTTGAAAGGAAAATAACAGTTTTCATTAATTGGAGTGAGGCATAAGCCTTACATCGTTTTGAACCCAGGTATTACAGCATAATGGAACTTCTTCCAACCAAATAAATTCAGAGTTCACAGAAGTACAAAAATGAGCCAAATGGTGAGCTACATAGTTAGCTTCTCTCTTAACAGCTCCAAAATCAACTCTTCCAGCAAGCAGTGCAATCTCCCAAATATCTTCAATAATAAGCATAGCATATGGCTCAACCTGAATTTCCGAGACGAGGGCCTTTGCAAGAGATTCAGAGTCTGTTTCGAGGATGAAATTGTAGAAACCGCAATCGGTCGCATGGCGGATAGCAAACCGAATCGCCATTGCCTCAAGGACAGTGCTGCTCCCGGATGCCCAGCACCGTTTCGAACCCGACATCATCACGTCCCCCTGTTCATTTCTAATCACAAAACCAAACCCCGCTTGTCTGTTTCCAAAAGTAGCAGCATCAGTATTAATTTTGTACCTGTCATGGGGGGGGCTAATCCATTTTTTTGTTGGTTTGGGAGTAGCCTCAAGATGAGAGTTCATGGTGGCAGCCTGTTCGACATCCTGAAAAAGCCGAATGGATCGTTGTACAACATCTCTTGGGTCAGATCGGGTTCCTTCAAAGAGCAGAGAGTTTCTTGCCTTCCAGCGGTTCCAAGCTAGGATTGCAAAGAGAGAGCAACCATCAGTGGGAAGGAGGTCAAGCAGGTATGCACAGGTTTCCTTAAAAGAGAGGTTATGGTCACTGGGGGCTGCTCTAATCGGGCTAAGACCCCACATATGGACGGCATCAGGGCAGCGAAGAAGGATATGAGAGATCGACTCGCTCTCAAGGCCACACGTCGGGCATTCCGGCTCAACATTTATACCCCGTTTCTTGATATTTTCTTTTGTTGGGAGGGAATTCATACATGCTCTCCACATGAAGTGGCGAATTGACGGGGGGACACGGAGCAACCAAATTTTCTTCCAAAGCTTATTCGGAGAGCTCGGTGATGGGAGGTTTACACCACAAGTAGAGAATTTCTGAATCGCAAGGTAATAGGCCGATTTCACCGAAAACTTTCCATTCTTTGTACATCTCCAAAAAGGGCGATCGGGGGGGAGTCGATCACTGAGGGGCATGCGGGAGATTTTGAGGGCATCCGACTCACAGAAACATTGTAGAACCTTATCCATGTCCCAGATTCGTCGCTCAACATCAATAAATTCTGAAACAGGAAGCACAGTAGACGGCCTGTGGGCTTGTGGGAGTGGTTTTGAGACTGTTTCGGTGCCCACCCACCTATCTTCAAAGCTATTGATCTGCTGGCCATTGCCTATCCTCCACGCTGTTCCTTCTTGGACAAGAGGGCGCGCTCTTAAGAGGCTTCTCCAAAGGTAACTTGGTTGGTAACCAACTGTGGCCTCGTTGATGTTGGATCGGGGAAAATATCGAGCTTTGAGAATTTTGTGGATAAGAGAGTGTGGGTTCCTAGAGATTCTCCAAAGCTGCTTTGCCACCATGGCCAAATTGAAGAAGAAAATCTCACGAAAACCAAGGCCACCATGTTCCTTTGACCTAGAAATTTTTTCCCAGCTATTCCAATGGATCTTTCGCTCTTCGTCTGTAGTACCCCAATAAAAACGAGCCATTGCCTTCTCAATGTCATCACACAAGGTCTTTGGGAACAAAAAACAGCTCATGGCGTAAGTGGGAATGGCCTGAATCACACTTTTGATGAGAACTTCTCTTCCCGCCTTAGAGAGGGCCTTTTCCTTCCAGCTCTTTAGTCTGCTAATTATCCGGTCAAAAATCACCTGGAAAACTTGTCGCTTTGCTCGCCCAATTAAAGTGGGTAGTCCAAGGTATTTTGAGAAAACACCCACTGTACGGGCCCCCAGTTGGCGACCCATTTCGTCCCGATCAGCATGTGAGACGTTTCCACTGGCGAATAATTCAGATTTGTCGAGGTTGACCCTTTGTCCCGAGGCTGCCTCATAAGCTGCTATAATATCTTTAATCCTGTTGAGCTCAGATAAAGTGGACCTGAAGAAGAGGACACTATCGTCTGCAAAGAATAGATGCGAGATCGGGGGCGCATGCCTTGCAATTTTGATGCCCGTGATCTCGCCACTATTCTCCGCCTGGTTGATAAGCGTAGAGAAGCCCTCTGCACACAAGAGAAACAGATAAGGAGAAATAGGGTCTCCTTGACGGAGACCCCTCTGAGGAGTAAAAGAGTCAGTCTGCTTTCCATTAATGAGAATGGAATAAGAGACCGATGACACACACCGCATCACCAAATCAACCCAAGATTGACAAAAACCCAGTTTGAGGCACATATTACGAAGGAAATTCCACTCCACTCTGTCATAGGCTTTACTCATGTCAAGTTTAAGGGCTAAAAAACCTCTCTTACCATTTTTCTTTTTTCGCATATAGTGAAAGGTTTCAAAAGCAATCATGGCATTGTCTGTTATAAGCCTATTTGGAATAAAAGCACTTTGGGTCGGGGAGATAACATGGTTAAGGACAGCCTTGAGCCTGTTGGCTATTACCTTAGAAATGACACGACAAATGACATTACATAAGCTAATAGGTCTAAATTCCTTTGGGGAGGTGGGAGACTTTACTTTTGGGATGAGCACAATAAAAGTGTGATTTAGGGAAGTGGGGTCAGCACCATTATTTAAGACATCCAAGCAAGTGTTAACAAAAGCAGGTTCAACAATTGGCCAAAAATGCTGAAAAAATAAAGGAGGCATACCGTCGGGCCCCGGAGACTTTGTGGGGTGCATGTGCTTCAAGGCCTTTTTGATTTCGTCTGTTGTGTACGGTCTTGTCAAAGTCTCGTTCATCTCCCCTGTGACTCTAGACTCGACTGACTCTAAGACTCGGTGGGTATCACAAAGACCATCAGAAGTAAAAAGTTCGGAAAAAAAGTCTCGCAGAACTTTCTCAACCTCCTTCTCATTCACTGTCCATTCCCCATCATTCTTTTTTAGACGGTGAATTGTATTTCTTTCCCTCCTTTGAGCAGCTTTCCTATGAAAGAATGAAGTATTCCGATCCCCGTCGCGAATCCAAAATGACTTGGCTCTTTGAAACCAGTAGGTTTCCTCCAGCTTTAACAGAGATTCAATCGCGACTTCCAGATTTTTTATCTCCTGAGTGACAGAAGGAGATTGGGGCCTGGATTGGAGATATGCGAGGTGGTTTTTTGCCTCCGAGATCTGCTTGCTAGTGTTCCCGAAAACGGATTGACTCCAAATGGACAAAAAGTTTCCACAGCTCTGAGTACGGTTGGTAAAATTGTCGGTCCCATAGTAACTTCCCCAGCCCTTTTGAACAATTTCCTTACAACTCTCATTTTCCAACCAGATTTTTTCAAACCGGAAAATCTTCTCTTTTTTCTGATTCTTGTGCAGGTCATTCAGATTGTTGGAGTCCCCAAAATCGATCGTGATAGGGGCATGGTCAGAAGCGAAACGAACTTTATGAAACACTGTATGGATCGGAAAACAAACCCTCCATTCAGCCGTTGCAAAAGCTCTGTCGAGACGGACCTGGACATTTTGATCTCCACTTCTACCATTCGTCCATGTGTATTTATAACCTCGATAACCCAGGTCATGGAGGCCCAGATTCGACACAGTTGAGCGGAATTCTTCCATGGCTGAATTACGTCTTATTTGCCCTCCCAATTTCTCAGACGACCATAAGACCTCATTGAAATCGCCAATGCATAACCAAGGGGTATTTGGTTCTGGCTGAAGTCGATTGAGCAAACTCCACGTTTTATGTCTATTTGTGGACTCAGGCCATCCATACATTCCAGTGAAGACCCATTTTTTCCCTGCCTCATCTTCAGCAGTCACAGAGATATGATTCTTGGAGAAGCTTCTAAGTGAGATGGTTACCTCGTTTTTCCAGAGTAGGCAGAGGCCTCCACTACGAGAGTTGCCTTTTCCTATGCAGTCCACCGGGAGGCATCCATTGAAATGAAAGGTTCTTGAATTCAACAAAGACACTTGAGTACAAAACAACTTTGTTTCCATGAGGAAGACTATACTCGGGTTTTCCTCATGTAGGATCTTTTTTAAGGCTCTAACTGTCGCTTGGTTCCCAAGCCCGCGACAGTTCCAACTCAAGGCGATCATTGGGCTCGGCGGGACTGCAGGGCAGTCGCCGCCTTTTCGTTATAGACCATGTCGAGTTTTGCTTTTTTTGTGGTTTCCATAGAACTCTCACTGGCATTTTCCTTCCTTTTTCTTGCTAGCTGGGCCATCCTCTGTTTCGACTGTTGCTCAGGTTCAATTTTCTCTGTTTTGATTGGGGCTTTCTGTTTTGGGGGGAATCTCTGAGTGCTTGGTATCGAAAAAGGTGAGGTAGTAGGATAGTGATTTGTGGTGTGTATGTGAGTAAGTGGTGGTGTATGATTGTGTGGGGGGTTTGAGGTTTGGGAGAAATGTTGGCTTGTTGTGTGAGGTTGTGTCAGAGGTAACATGGTTATGTTTGGTGATGGTTCACAGTATGTGGGAGGCTGTTGATTTGTATGTGAATGGCTGGTGATTTGTGTGTTGGTGAGATGTGGGTTAGTTTGGGTGCTTGAGGTGTTAAGCTCCATACGGAGGTTTAATGTTGAGCTTCCTTTTGGGTTGGTGGTGCACATAGATAAGAGCTGACTTGTAGGTATAAGGGAGGCTGTGACATTATGGTGGTTGGTAAGAGTTATTGTGGGGTTCCTGGTAAGTGGGGGAAATAATGATGTCGGTGTGGGAGTATGTAAGGGATTGGGGTTGGGGTTTGGGAGTGCAAGTGGGTGGGGTGTATTAGTATTGCAGGAGGTATAATGTCTCTCATTCATTTCAACTTTCTCTCCTTTTTCATCAGAACCTATTACCTCTGTTTTCTCTAGTGTGTATGGATCTTCCTCCTTCTCCTTGACTCCCACTTTCTCCAGGTCCAATCTCAATCCACCCAGGTCCTCAGTTTCCACCGTGTTGCATTTTGTGTTTGTTCCGTCTTCATTTTTCTCAGGGGTGAGGTCCTCACCTTCTTCTATTTTTCTCTTGAACTCCTCAAAGAGTTTTCTTCGAATGGAACACGGTTTTGCTTCACTATGAATTTTAACGGTCGACATGGAGGCCATCTTTTGTGGAGACACTCTCATCCACTCCCCATAGGGGAGCTTTTCGTCGGGTAGGGCCTGTATGGTATCCGCTCCTTCCGTGAGGTCACATTCTCGCTTCATATGACCCAAAGTACCACAGATGTAGCAGAAAGAGGGCAGCCGCTCAAATTTGAAAGGGACCCAGACTGGTAAGCTGCTCCCCTGTTCAACTGGAGCTCCTTTTTGGAGGGGTTTTGTGATATCTATTTCCACTTTTGCCCGAACGCTCCTTCCGAATCCTTCCAGTGATTTTTGGTCTACTTCCATCACCGTTCCACATGTATTAGCGATTCTTCTGATACGTTCCTCCTTTCTGACCGACATAGGGAGGTCGTACATCCGGATCCAAAAGCACGTCGTATTGAAGTTAACCATTGACGGTTGTTCTCCATTTTTTAGTTCTTTGAGGATTAAGAGATTTTTCTCGAAATGCCAGGGCTCTCTTGCTAGAACTTCTCTCATATCACTCTCAGATCTAAATTGAAAAGAGAACAGATTTTTTCCAACTTCCATGACTGTAAAACCCTTTGAAGGCTTCATGGCTTTTTTCATGGCCTCCAAGAATCCAAACGCATTGAAAGGTTTATTTGTGAGGATTTTTCCCATAAGGCACAAAGATGACACTGGATCTAACTCGTTCTCATCGTTGTCAAAATGAATGATGTCATCTTTATTAAAAGGATGAGTTTTCTCTTTACTTGAGGAAGCCATTTTGATACCCACCTAGACTCGAGACAGACGAAATGAAGACTCAAAAACAGGGGAGGAGGAGATCTAAGACAAAACTGAGGCACAACATAACAAAAATAAAAAAAACAAAAGCACAAAAACCACCCTACAAGACACCTAGGGACCCTTAGAAATGATGAAGCAAGGCTGGGGGATAAATTATTTGGTGGGATTTGGGTTCAAAAGGAAGGCAGATAGGTGGACACATGGAGGATGGACGGTGGGTGGGGGACAGCTAAGGTGGGGCAATGGAAAAAGTCAAAAAGAGGAAAGAAAAGAAAAGGGCTGACCAAAAAAGACCGGGCAAGATAAGAAAATGGAAATAAACCGACAAGATGGGCGCCGACGAAAACACTCGAAAAGAGAGGCGAGAGAGAAAACCCTAAAGAAAACAGGGAATCAGCTATACTGCTCCTCCACCTAATACCAATTCAACTTGTTATACTAATAATTATTACCAATACTAAGATATGATGATCAACTATATTATATATTTGCAGGCCACCATTCCTTTTCGGTTACTGTATTAGAGTTCAAGACTAATTAACCGCTAATTCCACCTTAATTATGATTATCTACAACATAATTAAGCATGCACAATTACTCATACTAAACTAAGGGTTGGTCTGTTATGGACTCGAGTGCATGTTGTGCACCCTAGTCCATGCTGCACTTTTCAGTTTACTAACTTACATTTTTTGGTAAATAGTGTTGAACTTTTCAATTATTAAACTGTATAATAATATTTTTAGTAATAATTGAAAAGTGCAACACCATTTACCAAAAAGTGTAAGTCAGTAAACTGAAAAGTGCACATGGACTAGGGTGCACAGCATGCACTCGAGTGCATACTAGACTTTACCCTAAACTATTGTCAAAAAAAAAAGACTTTACCCTAAACTAAACATGAATTTTGATTCAATTTGTCTTCTATTCTAGTGAGTCATTCTAGGTACTTACAAAAAAACTAAGGATATAAGGAACAAATAATTTATAGTTTTTTCATCATATACTCTTTTTTATTATGATAAATTTTGCTCCCGCGAATATAAAAATGAAAATTCACTTGGTTGAAAAAGTCAAAATTGCACCATAAATTTCAACACACATGGTTATAATTAATCGAATGTTCCTCTTAGGTATAAAAACGACGTCAAATCTTGTTGCTATTTTCTTTTTAATAATATTACATGATATATATATGTTTTTTTTAATGACTTACCAATGATTTCTACACTTTCTAAATCCAAAAAAAAAAAAAAACAAGAAGAAATACAGCTTGAAAGAAGTTGGCTCCACTAAATAAAATAAGCAGTTAAAAACCACCTTCACTATTCCTACTGTTACCAACCGATACCGAAAGCTCATTCCCACCTATCAACGAATCATTTACCAAAAATAGTAGTACTAGTAGTATAATAAAACCTTAGCTAACCCAAAACCCAATCAAACAAACTCATGACGGCTAAGAAAAGCTATTTCTCCCCGGAATTTTGGGGGGCGGTGGATATCCGGTGCACTTTTCAATCACTTATCGGAGTTCTGGTGGCGGTGTTGGTGGTCGGAGCCATCTATCTTACAGCGGAGGGCGGTTACTTAGTCGTGCAAGACGATGAGAAACTTGCCGGGTCAACGGCTTGTGACTTGTTTTCAGGGAAATGGGTTTATGATAACGGGTCATACCCGCTTTACAAAGAGGAGGAATGTACCTTCATGTCGGATCAATTGGCTTGTGGCAAGTTTGGAAGAAAAGATTTGGATTATCAGCATTGGAGATGGCAACCTCATAGTTGTGACCTCCCAAGGTACGTACCTTTCAATTCTCCCTTTCCTTGCTGTCCCGTAATAACTTGCATAATTTAACCAACACGTTTTTTAAGAAAATAGAATTTAGTGGTTGATAATATAAGATAAATGAGAGGTATTTTAGATAATTTGATGAAGTGTGAAGTGAATTTGGTGAGGTGTAAACTGAAATGTATGGAAAAAATGAGTGATAATTTGAAAAATAAAATGATGTTGTGAGAGTTTATTAATTTTGTGGATTATTTCCATATTAAGTGTTTACAAGAAATTTTCGGATATCACAATAAAAAAAGTGTGCAAGTAATCACAGGACGGATGGAGTAATTTTTTTAGCACACTTGTAACGCGCGACATCACATGCACGGAAATAAAAACTCTTTGTCCACCAAAAGTCTACTATTTTTTTTTATAAATGGGGTAACGAGTAAATAATATTGTTGATAGATACTTAATCTTGTTAACAAAGTAGAAAATATACTCAAAAGTTAACTATTTAAATAGAATAAACATATTTTTTTGTGTACTAAAAATAGAAATAAGCACACTTTTGGTGGAGTGAGTATATATATATATATGAGAATAAGATATAAACTTAATTGGATATTGGAATTGAAGACATATCACACACAGTGGAGGATTTTAATTTAATTTGGTAAATTAATGAGGAGTATATATTTAGTTAGCAAATTAAGTTTGGAATGTTTTTTTGTGTTATAAAGGTTCAATGCGACAGCACTACTGGAGAGATTAAGGAATAAAAGGTTAGTGTTCGTAGGGGATTCTCTAAATAGAGGGCAATGGGTTTCTATGGTGTGTCTTCTTGACAAGGTCATCCCACCACACCGCAAATACATGCACAACAACGGCTCTGCTTTGATCACTTTCAAGGCTAAAGTCGGTATTTTATTTTATTTTTTAAAAAATCTCATACTAATATTTTATATTAATAAGGATGAATTAAATTTTGAATTAGGACTATAATGCAAAAATAGAGTTCTACTGGGCACCATTGCTAGTAGAGTCGAATTCAGATGATCCGGTGAGCCATCGTTTACCTGATCGAATAGTGCGAGCCCAGGCGATTGAAAAACACGCCCGACATTGGTCCGATGCTGACATCCTCGTTTTCAACACTTACCTATGGTGGAGAAGGCCTCAAATGGAAGTCTTGTAAGTTCTAATTAATTAGGTCAATCATAATTAACCCTCAAATTTTATTAAATTGAATTAATTAATAAAAAAAATGGGGTCATGATCAGGTGGGGTTCATTCAATAGCTCGGAAGGAATATACAAAAAAGTAGAGATGCTCCGAAGTTACGAAATGGCTTTAAAAACATGGTCTGATTGGTTGGAAATTCATGTCAATAGTACCAAAACCAAACTCTTCTTCATGAGCATGTCCCCCACTCATGAAAGGTACTACTCATTCTCATGTCCCAAATTTTGTATGTCATTTTTAAAATTATTAAATTTTACCTTATTCCCAAAATTCCTTATAATATTTTCACAATGTTTCTAAAATTGTATATTGTGACATTATTTTTGCAAAACCTGCATAAATTTCCAGGGCAGAAGAATGGGGGAAATCAGTGGGAGAAAATTGCTACAGCGAAACGGAAATGATATCGGAAGAGGGGTACCAAGGACGAGGAACGGATCCAAAAATGATGCGAATAGTAGATACTACACTCGATGAACTTAAAAGAAGAGGACTAAATATACAAATGATAAACATTACTCAACTTTCCGAATACAGGAAAGAAGCCCACCCCTCAATATACCGAAAACAATGGGAACCTTTGACTGAAGAACAAAATTCTAACCCACTTAGCTATGCAGATTGCATTCATTGGTGTCTTCCTGGAGTTCCTGATGTTTGGAACGAGCTCTTGTATGCATATATTTTTAATTAACTGCATCTAACTGAATTTGATTTTCACAAGATTTTACAAAGGTAAAATCAGTCTTGAATTTATTTTTAATGAAATTATCAATTATAATTTCAATGTTTGTGATCAAAAGTCTTAATCAGCTCTCGCATGACCTACTTTTAGCTGTAGGGCATTCCTTAATAATTACCACTTTCAGATCCTTTATTTATGATTTTTATTAATGTTATATTGACCAATCCAAATATATGCTACAAAGAATAGCTAGATTTAAGGTTGTTCATTGTAGTTACCAAAACAACTGAGACTCATTTTATTCATGGTTGAATAAGCTAGAATCTAATATTATTTAATCCAATTATATGCATAATAATGGAATTTATTTCCTAAACAACAACAAATTCCTATTCATCAAAGTATATATATATCACCATTTCCACGTGCAATATATAAATTCATAAATTACATTAATAATACCAAAAACATTGTAGAAATAATATCAAGATACCTTCGCTAAACTCACAAAAAATGAATTAATCCTGAATAAAAAATAAAAATGATGGGTGTTAAGAGATGGAAAAATGCAGTAACAAGTCTCCTCGTAATAGCAATGGTGGCCATTTGTCCAACGAACAACAACATTGTTACAAGGGTAGAGAATCTACTTCTTCTCAAACAAGGAAAAAGAGGTAAAAATAGTTCAATTTCGGAATGCAACTTATTTTCAGGTAAATGGATTCACGACAATGTATCATATCCCCTTTACAAAGAGGAGCAATATTCTTTAATGGATGACCTGACCTCTTTACTCGTGGAAAATATGGAAGAAACGACTTCAATTATCGGAATTGGAGATGGCAACCTCATCATTGTGACATTCCCATGTAATTAAAATTAATTTTTCTTAATTGAATTAATGATATAGTACTAAATTAGTATTGGAATTGGAGCCATTTAATTTGGAAAATGATACTAGTATTTAATTATAGTTTCACTACAAAAAAAGGGCGTTTTAGAGACGGATTTACCGACGGAATATCCGTCGGCCGCCGATGTTACCGACGGATTTGCCGACGGAAGGTCGGCCGTCCCCTTTTTCATCGTCAGTATTTTTACCGACGGATATTTGCATTCCGTCGGGATTTCCGACGGATTGGCTGACGGATTTTCCGTCGGCAATGCCGACGGATTTACCGAGGGATATTCCCTCGGTATTTTGGACAACCCGTTTAACAAACCGGGTCAACATTCCGTCGGTAATTCCGTCGGAAAGTATGGATTAAAATAATTATAAAATAAATTAGAATGAATTAAAATAATTATAAAAGAAATTAATTTTTGAATAAATATTGATTTCGAAATTCACATGCCGACGGAATTTCCGTCGGCCTTTTACCGACGGAATATCCGTCGGCATTTTACCGAGGGAATATCCGTCAGTAAAACAAAAAAATGAATAAAAAAAATATGATTTCGAAATTCACATACCGACGGAATATCCGTCGGCATTTGACCGACGGATTATCCGTTGGCATGTTACCGACGGATTATCCGTCAGTAAAACAAAATATTAATAAAAAAAATATGGGTGGCCGGGGAGGCCCCGACCAGAATTTCATTTTCCGACCACAATTAATTGGCATTGGTTTGTCGAAATACTTTTTAAAATTAAATATAATAGTATATATATATATAATGCATGGATTTGACTTCGGGTTTCAAATTCATCTCCAAAAGTTATTGAACTTAAGCAACTTAAGCAAAACACATAACATCCTACTCCTAATGTACAACTACTTCCGAATTAAAACTACAACAAAAGTATACATTATTTTGAAAGAAAAATCTACTTGGACCTAATCATCATTCAGTTTGTAACAGGACTAATCATTATTGCCAAACATAATATCACAACCACATTGAAATATGCTGAATCAAGACCACCAAAAACTAAACCTATACTGAAATATATCATTAACACAACTACGACATTGCACTCGAAAACCTCTAACAAATATTTCTCACAATGATGAATCCATAAAACACCAATATTAGTCCAACATTATCTTCTCCCTAATTCCCAATAAGTAGCAAGAATTAATCAATGTAACTTGAAATTGAAAACTGTGTTAATCTAATATGAACAGTAGTACCTCAGCTTTGGCGGAAGAAGCACCACCACGAATCGTATTTCGCCTCGCCGTACGCGGCAATCGCGACTCCCACGGAAATCGCGAGCATATTGGACATGGTGGAGGATTTGTAACCGTCCTTTTTTAGTAGAATTCCGATTGAGTAAACGGCGACGGGCATTAGGGCTTTGAGCATTTGGATGAAGGAGACGGAGAGGTAGATGTAGGCGGAATTGGAGAGCCAGAGGGAGAGGGAGTAGAGGGCGCCGATTGGGACGACGGAGGAGAGGTAGATGCGGCGGGTCAGGGCGGCGGGCTCCACGAGTTTGAAGATGCGGACGGCGGCGAAGGCGAGGGAGGAGCAGAAGGCCATGTGAATTTCGGCGATGCGGACGGCGGCGAAGGCGAGGGAGGAGCAGAAGGCCATGTGAATTTCGGCGAGGTGGTGGAGGGAGGCGAGGTGGTGGAGCTTTTGGCGAGGTGGTGGAGGGAGGCGAGGTGGGAGAGAGGAAATTTCGGAAAGAAAACCCTAGGTTGAGATTTTATATAAGTGTAAATACCGACGGATAATCCGTCGGTATTGTTCAAAAAGTAATAACCGACGGAAATACCGACAGATAATCCGTCGGTATTGTTCAAAAAGTAAATACCGACGGAAGGTGAATTCCGTCAGCATTTTGGCGATTTTTTTTTTTTTTTTTTTTTAAATAATTCAATTTTTTCTATATACTTACTAAATTACCAAAATATTTTTTAAAAAAATCACGAAATTCATTTTTTCCACATATATTAATAAATATATTGGTTGTGGCTTATATTTATAGTAAATTTAATTTTTATAATTTGTACCTAAATGATAAATAATTAATTAACTTTTATAAAATAAGAAATAAATACATTACATTAATTGAATTAATTTTCATCTTCATCGTCTTCATCCTCCTCTTCGTCCCTATCCTCCTCCTCCTCCTCCTCATCGTCATCTTCCTCATCCTCATCCTCCTCCTCATCCTCATCTTCTTCATTCTCCTCTTCATTCTCCTCTTCATCCTCATCTTCATCCTCTTCTTCATCCCCCTCCTCTTCACCTTCAATTTCGATTAATTGGGGATTTGCAACCGTCAAGGGTACAGAAAGATTGAAATCTCCCGTAAAGACTTCAGTTGGAGTCTCTATTTGTTCTGCTTGAAATGGAGATTCATCTTCAGTATTTTTGTCCTTTTTAGGGACTTCTACCATTGACCTTGCCTTTACTTTGCAAACAGCGTGCCATTCATAACCACGTGGAGCTCCCGGATATGTGCAGTAGTATACTTGAGATACTTGATGGGCAAATACAAATGGATCATCCCCAACATACGCCCTTTTCGAACTAACATCAACGAGCTTGTACTCCGGGTGAATTCTTGTTCCTAGATGGCCTGAATCAAACCAATGACACTTGAACAACACTACAGTCTTTGTTGGATATCCTGGATATTCTACTTCGACGACTTCCCGTAACACCCCAAAGTAATCACTTGCATCTGCATTGTAATTCGCACTGCTAATGCAAACGCCACTGTTGGTAGTTGCCTTTGTCGATGCATACCCAGACGTATGAAATCTGTAGCCCTTCACAATATAACCGTTGTAAGTCTTTACACGACGTAGTGGTCCCTTGCTGAGATCTCGTAAGAATCGACTGTCTAGAGCGTTATCCCGTCCCTATACGGCTCAATTTAAAATTAATTAAAATAAATATTAATTTATTTACGTAAAACATAATTAATTAAATGGTACTCACATAACGTTCGAACCATCGGGAAAATTCACGTTGAATACGAGCATCTATATATGCATCTGAGATGTTTGGTTCTGCTCGTCGTAGTTCTTGAGCGTACATCCTAATTCACAACATTCAAAAACTTGGTTAATATTAAATGACATAAATGAAGTGGTATTTAAATAGACGATTTATATATGAAATACTTACTCGATGTATGGCTGAACTTCATCACAATTCAACAACACATACGTTTGTGCTATTTCCGCCTCCGAGTTCGTCTCCCAATATCGTTCAGTGGGTTTTCCTATTGGCCGTCCCTTAGACTTGAATATGGAGAGCATTCCATCGACCTCTTCACTGATATCGTCAGCGGATGTACCACCGAAGTTACGTGGAGCACTTCTTAACTTTGTGTTGACGTGGTCTTCAAAGTAATAAGAACAAAACATGCCAACCTCTTCATTCAAATAAGCATTCACAATCGATGCTTCAACGTTTGCCTTTTGTTTAGCATTGCGTTTCAAGTTGTGGAGATACCTGATATACACACACACATATATATATATATAAAACTTATATGAATGCATGTGTAATTGTAATGAAATAAAAAAAGTAAGATTTTACCTTTCAAATGGGTACATCCACCTGTATTGCACCGGACCACAAATTCTCGCTTCATACGCTAAGTGAACGGGTAAGTGTTCCATCGAGTTAAAGAAGCTAGGTGGAAAAATTTGTTCCAACTTACACAAAATCACTGGAATGTCTTCATCTAAACGAATCATATCATCGATCGTGATCGTTGTAGCCGTTAAATCTCTAAAAAATAGACTTAATTCAGTGATAGCCCTCCACACATTGAGAGGAAGAAGTTCTCGGAACGCAATCGGTATCAAGCGTTGCATAAATACATGACAATCATGACTCTTCATCCTTGCAACCTTACCCGTTGTTGTGTCTACGCATCGACTCAAGTTCGACACGTAGCCGTCCGGAAAGTTCAACTCCTTTATCCACCTACACAATCTTTGTTTTTGTGGCTTATCCAGTGTGTAGCTAGCCTTTGGAAATTTACCTGTACGCTCATCCTTTTTCAACTCTGGACGGCGACAAAGAGTGTCCAAATCCTCCCGAGACTTTGGAGTGTCTTTCGTCTTGCCTTCCGTGTTCATGATTGTGTGGAACACATTGTCAAACACATTCTTTTCAATGTGCATCACATCCAAATTGTGTCGTATCAATAGTGAACTCCAGTATGGTAAGTCCCAAAAAATACTCCTTTTGTTCCAACCACCCTCAATTCCTCTGTTGTGTTCCGCTGCATTTTCCTCAGTACTTTTTTTCAACCCCGTCACTTGAACCTCATATAACAACCTACGTCCTGTACGGAGAGTAAATTATAAGTGACACTAAAAGCAATAGATAAATATACGTTTAGTACTCGATTATTAAATAAATGTATAAAATACCATCTCGTAGTGGAGGTCGATTGTTTGTGACTGCTCTGTTTTTTACGAAGTTCTTCTTATTTCTTCGAAACGGGTGACCTTGAGGTAAGAACCTACGGTGATTATCGAACCATGAAACTTTTTTACTCACCGGGAGACTGAAAGCTTCAGTATTCTCCATACAATACGGACATGCTTTCTTTCCGGCCGTACTCCACCCGGACAACATACCATATGCAGGAAAGTCGCTAATGGTCCATAAAAGAGCAGCACGCATCGTGAAGTTCTGCTTTCTAAAAACATCGTATGTTTGGACTCCATTCTCCCATAAGAAGATCAAGTCTTTTATAAGAGGTTGGAGATAAACATCCAGTTTGTCCTTTGGATTCGTTGGTCCAGGCACCAATACAGTCAGAAACATTGTTTGAGGTTTCATGCACATCCACGGAGGAAGATTATATGGAGTCAGTATCACCGGCCACAAAGAATACTGCTTCCCATGCATCCCAAACGGTGCAATACCATCAGTACACAAACCTAATCTCACATTCCTCGGTTCACAACCAAAATTTGGAAACACGTTGTCAAGATGTTTCCAGGCCTCTGAGTCTGCCGGATGTCGCATCTCCCTCGACTCAGCCGAAGAGGAATCTGTAGCATGCCACGTCATGTGTTGTGCAGTGGCACTTGATTGATATAATCTCATCAAACGGGGAATGATAGGAAGGTAGTACATCTTCTTATATGGCACTTTCTTCTTTGTCTTCTTCGATTGACCACCAGGTCCCTTTCGACGTGCCTCTTTGTACCGGGGATGGCCACACAATCTACACATATTCAGACTGCTATCTTCGTCACCCTAATATAACATGCAACCATTCACACAACAATCAATCTTCTCAACCGGCAAACCAACATTCTTCAACATTTGTTTGCTTTGATGAAACGTCGTAGGCACCTTATTATTTTGAGGACAAATTTCACTGCATAACTGTGTCACTTGCTCATATGCCCTGTTAGAAAGCTTGTTCTCGGTCTTAATGTTCATGAGTCGTGCATTAAATGACAACTGTGAGTGAGATTCACAACCCGGATATAAATCTTCTTCGACTAATTTGAGCATCTCATAAAATCGAAATGCCTCATTCGTCGGCTCCTCTTCCATGTTTGAAAAGCCAGCTTCCCTGATCATTGTTTGATACATATTCGGTTCTTCGTCCCCAAACTGTTGTTCTTCGTCCCCAAACTATTGTTCTTCGTCCCCAAACTGTTGTTCTTCGTCACCAAAATGTTGTTCTTCGTCCCCAAACTGTTGTTCTTCGTCCCCAAACCGTTGTTCTACCTCGTTACTAGTGCCAACATGATCGAAATTTGCTTCAAGTTGATAGATTCCAGTAGTGTAATAGTAAAACACTTCATCAAATCTATAAGGCCAACGTGTTTCGCCATGACTAGTCCAATTATAATAATTATCAACGAAACCATTCTTCACAATATGCACTAGGACCTCATCAATCTCTTTATATTGCTTATTCTGACATTTCTTAGCATTACACGGACACCTAATGCAATTTCCACTCATGTAATGTGGCTGGCTTTTTGCAAATTCAACAAATAACACGAGTTCATTATAAAATTCCACATTCACATTTCCTCTAATCATTCTAGGAGTACAATACATCCAACGACGGTCAGGCAAATCCATCTGCTAAACATTTAAGTGGAGCAACACATTACTAAACTAAACTTATAATAAATTCAAACAAAACTTATTATATATATAACACATGTAATTACATTATATTGAATTTTATATATAGAGTAAATTAAAAATGGTAGAAAATGTACCGTAATTTGATGTTTCTGAATACCCGAGCATGAGCATAAAAAAATTAGGCAGTAGAAAGTTTTGGTGTAAATTTGCAATACGAAAGTGAAGTGGGAAAAAAGAAAGTTTTAGGAATTTCCCGACGGAAATGCCGACGGACTTATCTTTCCGTCGGCATTTCACCGCCCAAAATTTCCGTCAGTCAAGGTACATGCCGACGGATTATCCGTCGGCGTTTATCAAATTGGTGAATTCCGACGGAAACTTAATTCCGTCGGCATTTCACCGCCTAAAATTTCCGTCGGTCAAGATAAATGCCGACGGATTATCCGTCGGCATTTATCAAATGGTGAATTCCGACGGAAACTAAACTCCGTCGGCATTTCACCGCCCAAAATTTCCGTCGGTCAAGATAAATGCCGACGGTTTATCCGTCGGCATTTATCAAATGGTGAATTCCGACGGAAACTTAATTCCGTCGGCATTTGGCGTGTTATTATTATTTTTTTTTATTAATTAATTCAATTTTTTGTATATATAGCAACAACACAAAGCTCACACACACCATATTCGATTTTTTCTATTTTGCAAAGAAATATCATGTCTTCTTCATCTTCTATTCGATTTCAGCAAGGCCTTGTTTGTTATTGTGGAAAGGCATGTCGTACATATGCTTCTAAACAACCTAGAAGTAAAGGGAGGATATTTCATAATTGTCCTGACTCCCAAAGTGATGGCGGTGGATGTGGTTTCTTTGTATGGGCTGACACTCTAGAAAAGTGTGTTGTTGACAAGAATCAAGAATCTAATCAAAGTGACCAAGAAACTGAAGACATGAAGAAAATGACTCAAGAGATGAAGAAATTGGTTACAGAGATCAAGATTTTGGCTGAAGAAATCAAGGATTTAATCAAAGTGAACAAAATCATTTTGATTGTGCTAGTTGTCATTGTTGCATCTACCACCTTCAAGTGGTTTGGTTAAATATATGTATAATGCACTCTATATGAGGCTATTTTAATTTGTACTAAAATGCACTCTTCAAGTGGTTTAAATCTATATCTAGAATGCACTCTAAATGAGATTATTTTGTACTCAATGAAACAAATGAATGCACCCTATTTTCATCTATACACCAATAAACTACACAAATAAACTGCAATATATAGTTCAACATATTTTTCAACATAAACATAAATATATACATAAAGATAAATAAGTTCAACAGAAAATTAAATAAGTTCAACAAAAAAATAAATTAGTTCAACAAAAAAATAAATTAGTTCAAAACAAAATTAAATTGTTCAAATTGTTCAACCAGGATAGTTGCCAGGATAGTTGCCAGGATAGTTGTCAGTGCCGGGAAAGTTAAAATATTCATCCATACCATCATTCAAGTTGACGTTGCCACCGTCGGCCTGACCTGCATCTTGACCTGCAGCTTGATCTGGAGCTGGAGCTGGCGGTGGTTGCCCCATCGTCTGTTGATAGATGGCCTCGATCTGCTCAGCAGACATCCCCAACGTCCGACCCGCATTGGTACTCCAGAGGCGGAAGTAGTTCTCGAACGTTGCCATGACGTTCGGATCCGGGACGGCAGTGGAGGATACGGACGGCTGCGATGCACTCCGGGCCGACCGACCACTTGGTGTCCTCACGGCGCTGCTCATCCCACCAAGGCCAAGGACCCTTCCCTTGGAGGTCGGGGCAACGTCAAGGTAACACTGGTCCACGTCAACAACCGGAGGGGTACCGCTGCTTCCGGATTCAGCAGTAGTCGTGGCGGTGGCTTGCGTCTCAGCCTCTTCAATCCTCTGTCGGACGCTCAACTACATAATTAAAAAATTAAAATTAATTTAATTATCTATATATATATATATAATGTAATTAATACATAAATTTAATTAAACTTACGTGGAGGTCAGTAGTGCGCCCGTAGGTGGACGTCTGTGTATCGGCATTAAACGGATGAAGAAGGCTCAGCCGATCCAAGTGGGTGTGGGGACGTCCAGTCTCCCGCTCCTATTACGTATCAAATAAACATATACAAATTCATTTAGATAACTAATATAAAATAATTAACTATAATTATTTAATTTTTAAATAATTAAATAAAACTTACGAGAGCAAGTGATTGCTCGAGGACGGACCGAGCTCCCCCCCGATGCACTGCCATCCCGCCTCCAACGTCGGTTCTGCGGTTGGCCCGAGCTTTGTCACACTTGTCTTGGTAATCCTGGTCCATCCACTTCTCAACCAACGACTCCCACAGGTCAACACCATCCTCGTCTTTCCCCAGATCAAGATTTTTGTCTTCATCACGCCAGGCCTTTCTCCAGTCGTACATCGTGTTCGTGTACCGAGTAGAACAAAGATTGTACCACTTCTCGTAAATAGCGGCGTCCGAGTAGATCGTCGTATCCCAACGGGCCTTTTTCTATACAAATAAATATTCAACATATTTATCAAATAATATGAATAATTAGTTATTTAATAAACTTTAAATATTGTAATTATATACCTGGAACTCCTCGAAATAATCATCCTTTTTAGATTGTGGCACCTTCGACCAAGTGATAGCACCCTTAGAAATCTTGCAATCCTTAAAGGATTTTGTGCACATCCTGGACACCTCATTACCGGGCATCAACCTGTAAAATTATTAACAAATTTATAAACTAACACATTATAAATAAATAAATAAAGTTAATCGTTATTGAATCTCATCAAACATTAGAATTATTGACTTACCTTCCTGAAACGATATGAACGGGTTGCCTTGTGTCTCGAACAGGATGCTGACGAGAAGAGGATGACGAACCAACCGACATCGTAGTCGGCGGCGGCGGCGACACTGCCACAGGAGGAGGAGGAGGAGCCGTCACAGGAACTGATTCATCCCGAGACCTCCTTGCACGTGACCAAAGTGACGACCTACGACGTGAACCCGAACCCGAACCCTTATTCGGTACTTGTTCACTCATCTGTTTCAATCAATAAAAAATACATAATTTTACTAATTATCAATTTAATGAACATATTGCTAATTTAAATTTTTTACAAATATAGCATATTCCTAATTTAATCAATTACTAATTTAATCAACATATTCCTAATTTAAATCAAAACAATATATATATAACCTAATTACAACGTGATACCACCGTCGAACCATCTAATTAACTAATAATTTAAACAATTGATTGAAACATACATCACCTAAATTAAAAATATTTCTAAATTAACATATTCCTAAATTAACAAATTTAAACATAATTAAAATAATACTTTTCTAATTGGAGTTTTCTAATTATCAATTTGATGAACATATTCCTAATTTAAATTTTTTACTAATATAGCATATTCCTAATTTAATTAATCAACATATTCCTAATTTAATCAACAATAACCTAATTTAATTATTATTTTTCTACCTAACTTAATCAATAATAAAAAATTGAACATATATATTCCTAAATTAACAAACCTAAAACTAATTAAAATAATAATTTTCTAATTGGGTCAATAATTATCAATTTAATGAACATATTCCTAATTTAATTTTTTTACTAATATAGCGTATTCCTAATTTAATCAACATATTCCCAATTACAACGTGATCCAACGGTCGAACCACTATATCTAAACTAATTTAAACAATTGATTGAAACATGCACTACCTACATTAAAAATATTCTATATCAAAATTACACCATTAAATTAAACTAGTAATTAACTATATAACAATTGATTAATGTATACATATAACAATTAAGTAGTAAATTAACCTTAAAAAACAACTCTATCAAAATTATTCTTAATCAACAAATTAAATTAACTAACATACGTACTAACATGATCATAATATTTTAACAACTAACTAAATCAATATAACATACAAATCAACATTAAATTATTCATATTTACATATATTCATGCATAAACATATATAAGTATTAAAACTAAGTAATAGAACTAATTAAGAAAACGTACCGTATCGATGTAATCGGAGAAATTTGCTTCAATAGCCTCGTCCTCGTCTTCGTCTTCCCCACCGAATCCTCGCTCACGCACTCCCCTTTTTTTTTTTTTTTTCGCCAAACATTCTGATATCAGGCCCTTATATAAAAAAAAAAAAACAACTGCCGACGGATATTCCGTCGGCATTTCCCTCGCTAACCGCCCTATATTAATGGTAACCGTTACCTTTTTGGAAAACGAGGCGGTGCGGATTCAACGTGTCAGATGCCGACGGATTATCCGTCGGCATTTCCGTCGGCATACGCTTTTCTAAATATCCGTCGGCATTGTCCCTCGGTAAATGCCGACGGAACGGAAATCCGTCAGCATTTCCCTCGGTAAATGCTGACGGAACCGAAATCCGTCAGCATTTATGTTGACTTTCCAAATCCGTCGGCATTCCGTCAGCATATCCGTCGGCAATGCCGACGGACTATAATCCGTCGGCATTTGTCCGTCCCTATAGCTCGCGTTTTTTGTAGTGTTTGGAATGTTTTTGTACGTGAATAAAGGTTCAATGCGACAAGCCTGTTGGAGAGATTAATTAAGGAATAAAAGGTTGGTGTTTGTAGGGGATTCTGTAAATAGGGTGCAATGGATTTCTATGGTGTGTATGCTTCACAACGCTATCCCGCCCCACCGCAAATACATGCACAATAACGGCTCCCCTTTGATCACCTTCAACGCTAAATTAAGTAATTAAGTAGGCCACAATTTTATTTTTAAAAATCTGATCATACTAGTATTTTATATTAATAAGGATGAATTAAATTTTGAATTAGGACTATAATGCAAAAATAGAGTTCTACTGGGCACCTTTGCTAGTAGAGTCGAATTCAGATAATCCGATGAACCATTGTATACCTGATCGAATAGTGCGAGCCCATGCGATTGAAAAACACGCCCCACATTGGATCGATGCTGACATCCTCGTTTTCAACACTTATTGATGCGGACAAAATATGTCGATCTCAGAAATATCGACACGTGGAAACGGGATAAATTATAATAATCTTAATTATGATGAATGGGCTTGAAGGTGGATTAATACACTCCTGGACTCAAAGAGAGGAATAAGAATAATTGGGCTTTTAGCCCAATATTTGAGGAGGAGTAGTCGTTGGGCCCAAAGATCTGGCCCCAAGGTGAACGTGTGGCGTGAGGTATTCTCTCTTAGCCAAGTCAAGAGAGAAGGTCAAAGCGAGAAGATAGGCCCAGTCTGCTGAAAGGCCAGGTCTTCAGGGATATGGACCAAGTCTTCAGGGATCTGGGCCGAATTTTCAGGGATGTGCGAGTGAATATAGGGAGAAAAAGTCTTCCTCTCTCCCGAGAGAGAGACCATGTATATAAACAGGTTTGCAATTATTTCACCATTTACGTTTTGACAGAATATAAAAAACTCTTACGAAATATACACTGAATTCGGAAGAAATATCACATTATTCACCAGAATTTCCCTAGAATTACAGGGAAATTCCTCTTTGATTCTCCTAAGAATGATTCTGACTTGAGCGTCGGAGCTTCCGCGCCGGAGCCCCCCTCCGGTGTGCTTTTGCAGGTCATTTTAGGATTCTCGAGGAGATTTACGTGAAGATTGCCAAGGATAAACGAGTGATTCAAGTCCGTGATTCGCAGTGCTCGTGAAGGAACGTTTGATATCTGTAGGCGTTCTTTTTCGACGCATCAACTGGCGCCGTCTGTGGGAACATTTCGAGCTAAGAAGTGAGAAAAAGTTCCATATTAAATGGGTGGAGAGCAAGATCCGACAAAACAGACTAAGGAGAAGGGAGATTCCACTCCTCTTCCCTTTCGTCCGCCCCCACCAGGTTTTCCTGTGAACAGAAATCTAGGGAAACAACCTGCAAATCCTACATTGGAAGATATCCCTCTCGCCCAGGAGGGGAATGTGATGGGTACTTCGGGAGTTTCAGGAAGTGGGACGAATAAGGATACCCCTCGACCCAATGCCCAACCGGAACTCTTTACTATTTCTCAAGACCAATTGGATGGGATGATCGCGCAAGCAGTTGAAAGAATAATTACGTCTCGTGGACCTCGCCCTCCTGGACCTATTCCACCAATCAACGAGGGAACGAAGCAACATCCCCTGGAACATGTCATTGATTCTGCTCCGGTCCCCTCTAAGAATGAGGGTCTCCCTCAGAATCAGAAAGAAAATGTGCCTTCTCAAGCCGAGAGAAGCGTCCTTGATCGCCCTCCCCGGAGGAATATGGAGAGGATCCCTGGTGATACCACTCTGGATACAGGGATAGGAGAAAGTACGGATGACACTTACCAGGGAGCGGTTAGTGATCAAATACAGGCTTTACGAAGAGAAATGAAAGACATGCAGAAACATATGACCGACAACGTAAGTAAATCCTCTTACGTTACTGGCTATCAATTCTCATCCAATATTTTACAAGATGAACTGCCTTCTAATTTTAAATCTTTAAATTTTGAATATGATGGCACCACAGACCCATACGAACATTTGATGAGGTTCGAGAATGCCACCCTATTGCATCGATACGGAGAGGGCGTCAAGTGCAGGGTATTTCTAACTACCTTATCTAAAGCGGCAAAACAATGGTTCACCCAGCTAGGGCCGGACACTATCCATTCATGGTCGGAGTTCAGTGAACTATTCTTGCACCAATTTGCCAGCGCTAGGAGGCAACCTAGGGCCACCCTTACCTTGTTTAACATGCGACAAGGGGAGAATGAGAGTCTTCGGGCTTTCTTGAAAAGATTCAACCAAGCAGCCTTAGAGGTACCAACAGCTTCTTCAGAGGTCAAAATCAATGCTCTCACCAATGGGCTAAGAGATTGAGACCTGTTTACGTCTCTAGCCAAGAAGCCAGTACGGACCTTTGATGAATTACTAAGGAGAGCGGAAAAATACCTCACCCTGGAAGAGGTAAGGAAAGCTAAGCGTTCGGAAACCAGGACAATAGTGGGGAATGAAGAACGAAGAAGGGAAATAATGCCGAGGAGGCCCAGTCCAGAGAAACACAGGAATGCGAGGGGGTCGGGAAATGTAAAAGGAGAAGAAGCTGCGCCCTGGAGCTCTAGGGGAAGGATGAGGAGATGTACCCCTCTGAGGATAGAGCCAGCAGAAGTTTTAGAAGTGGCAGGGGACCATCCTGATATGAAGTTCCCCTATTCAAGAAACAGGGGCCCTCAGAATCCCAAGTCGGACAGATTTTGCAGATTCCATAATGATTACGGCCACAATACAAACCAATGTTGGCACCTGAAAGATGAAATAGAAAGAATGATTCAAGCAGGCCATCTAAAGGAATTCATCTTCAGGGATCGACAAGGTCCCAGAGGACAAAAGAGAAAGGACCCCGAGGGGAAGCCGGAGGATAATAGAAGAGAACAGAGGAAGAACACAGAGGATCAGCCACCCCTCCCCAAAAGAGGGGAACTATTCACATGATTATGGGTGGCCCTGCTGATGGGGATTCCTTTAGACAGAGGAAGCAGAGCGTCAGATCGTTGAAAAGTGAAAGGAATACGGAACATCGTGAGATAGGAAAGATGACAGTAGCTCCTGATATTCATTTTTGGCCAGATGACGTTGGGGAACCCAGAGAAATCCATAATGACGCATTAGTCATTACCACGGATATAGTAGGATATGATGTGGCTAGGATCTTTGTAGACACGGGGAGCTCTACTGATATCATGTTCCTAGAGTGTTTTAAGAAGATGGAATTAAACATAAAACTCAGGCCAGTGGAGACAACCCTCTATGGATTTTCAGGGGGTGCCATTCAACCCCTTGGTTCAGCGTTATTACAGGTAGGGTTAGGAACCGCTCCTAACCGACGCGTGCAAGTGATAGAGTTTCTGATAGTAGACGTCCCATCTTCATATAATGTGGTGATGGGAAGACCAAGCTTGAATATCTTTCAGGCAGTGATTTCCACCTTCCACATGAAGATAAAATTCCCTGCCTCAGGGGGTGTGGGAGAGATATGTGGGGACCAGTACCAAGCAAGGAAATGTTATGTAGAATCGGTTAAGATAGCGGCAGGGCCATGTTCCGAGGGATGGAGAGATTCAAGGGTGAAGACCCCGAATGGAAAAAACAGAAAGTGGGTGAGCTGGTGCAGGAGCAACCCAAAGTTAAAGCAGATGAGGAATTAATGAACAATGAGCTTTACCCAGGAAAAGAGGGATTCACAACCAGGATAGGTACTCACATGAGTTCCGAACTTCAAGAAAAGATGATACTCACCCTTCAGGAGAATGCGAATATCTTCGCCTTCACCTCGACAGACATGACTGGTATCCCTCCAGAAATAGCGATGCATTACCTTAATGTAGATCCCAAAGCCAGGCCAGTAAAGCAAAAATTAAGAAACTTTGGTAAGGAGAAAAACCTCATTGTGAAAGAGGAAATCGATAAGCTGTTGAGTGCAGGTCATGTGAAGAGGGTGCAGTTCCCTGAGTGGCTGTCGAATGCAGTGCTAGTATCTAAAGGAGCTGGCAAATGGAGAATGTGTATTGACTTTAGAGATCTGAATAAAGCATGCCCTAAGGATCATTATCCCCTGCCTAGAATTGATCAATTGGTAGATGCCACATCTGGATTTGAATTGCTTAGCATGATGGACGCGTATCAAGGGTACCATCAAATCCAGTTGAACCCCCTTGATATACCAAAGGTATGTTTTATTGCGACATGTGGTACTTTCGGTTATGTACGTATGCCTTTTGGATTAATAAATGCAGGAGCCACCTATCAAAGAATGGTAGACTCGGTGTTCCGAGGACAAATTGGTAGGAACATGGAGGTCTACGTGGATGATATGCTGGCTAAGAGTGTCAAGGCAGAGGAACATATTGACGACTTGAAGGAGATATTCCAGGTAATCCGAGAAAATGGTATTAAATTAAATCCAGCTAAATGTTCTTTTGGAGTAGGGTCAGGAAAATTCCTGGGATATATGGTGACTCAAAGAGGGATAGAAGTTAACCCTGCTAAGGTGAAGGCGGTTCTCGACATGCAACCCCCTCGAAATCTGAAGGAATTGCAGACCCTGAGCGGCAGAATTGCAGCTCTTAGTAGATTCATAGCAAGGTCAGCAGAAAAGAGCCATCACTTCTTCAGAACATTAAGGAAGGGGTCGATGTTCGAATGGGACGAGCAGTGTCAAAAAGCTTTCGAAGAACTTAAGCTCCATCTTGAACAACTTCCGAAGCTGACAAAGCCCTCTCAAGGAGATGTCTTACTCTTATACCTCTCAGTGGGGGAACACTCCTTGAGCACAGCCCTGATGAAAGAGGAAGGCTCCACACAACAACCCATATACTACGTGAGCAAGGTCATCCAAGGGGCAGAGATCAGATACTCAGAGGTGGAGAAAGCAGCCCTGGCGGTGGTAGTGACGGCCAGACGGTTACGCCCCTATTTCTTGTCTTATAAAGTTATGGTGCAGACTAATTTCCCTCTAAAGCAGACACTAGGGAGAGCAGACTTGTCGGGAAGAATGGTTAGATGGGCGGTGAAATTACAGGAATATGATATTGATTACGAACCCAGGAGGGCCATCAAGGCCCAAGCTTTAGCAGACTTTATTCAAGAGTCTATCAGAATGGAGGAAGAGCAAGGTTGGAAAGTGTATGTTGACGGCTCAACATCTGCATTAGGGTGTGGAGCCGGGATAGTGTTGGTCGATCCAGAAGGCCAAGAAGTACAAGTGGCCATAAAATTCCGGTTCTCAACCTCAAATAATGGGGCAGAATATGAGGCCCTGATTAGAGGGGCCAACATGGCAGCAGAGTTAGGGGCACAGAAGGTCACCCTATACTCCGACTCACAGTTGGTAGTGCAACAGGTCATGGGGGAGTACCTCGCCAAAGATGAAAGGATGATCGCCTATCTAGAACAGGTAAAGAAGTTAAAAAACAAATTTCATACCTTTGAAGTAATACAGGTACCAAGAGAAGAGAATGTAAAAGCGGATGGGCTATCTAAACTAGCTAGTTCCACTGAATTCGAGGGACACAGAAAGGTAACCCTGTTGGTGGCAGACCGATTAGCCACCGAGGCCCTGGTCGGAGAGATAACAGCAGGGGATGATTGGAGGAGAGAGATATGGGAAGAACTGAACAGGGGACAGGTAACCCCAATGTCCAGGGAAGCCAAAGCTTGGAGAAGAAAATATTGTATCCTAGGGGACCAATTATACAGGAGATCCTTCACTCAACCCTACCTGAAATGTCTTTCGAAAAGGGAGGCAGAGTTAGTAATCAAGGATATCCATGAAGGTTTTGCGTCCAGCCACGAGGGTTATAAGACTATGGTGAAGAAGGTATTTAGAGCAGGTTTTTATTGGCCTAGTATAATCAGAGACGCTATGGAATTTGTGAAGAAATGTGAGAAGTGTCAGAAGAATGGACCTCTAATACGAGTACCTGCAGAGGAGATGGGTGCCATGTACTCACCCTGCCCCTTCGCCAAGTGGGGGATAGACCTAGTGGGACCCTTCCCCTTAGCACCTGGAGGAAGGAAATTTTTGATCGTGGCCGTGGACTACTTCAGTAAGTGGGTAGAGGCCGTGCCCTTGGCCAAGATAGAGGAAGATAATGTAATTCTTTTTCTGGCTAGACATATTTGTTGCAGGTTTGGAGTGCCGAGAATCTTGGTTTCCGACAATGGAACACAATTCAATGGAGAGAAAGTGAGGAAATGGTGCGAGAGATGGAATATTATACAGAGGTTCACTTCGGTGGCCCACCCACAAGCCAATGGACAAGTGGAAGTTACAAATAGAATCCTAGTGGATGGTATTCGAACACGACTGCAAAAGGTAGGAAGAGGATGGGTGAAGGAGCTAGACAACGTCCTCTGGTCCTACAGGACTAGTCCTAAGATAGCTACAGGTGAATCTCCCTTTTATTTGGTGTATGGAAAAGCGGCGGTGATACCTCTCGAGGCCAGGCTATGATCACACAGAATCACGTATTTTGAAGAGAAGAGGAACGAAGAGCTGATGAGGGAGGCCCTAGACCTGGTAGAGGAAGAAAGAGAGATGGCAAGACTGAAAGCAGAAAGATACAAAAGCAGGATCAAGGCAGCATATGATCGCAGGGTGATTCCTCGTTCCTTTAAAGCTGGAGATTTAGTACTTCGAAGAGCAGATGCCTTGAAAAATACAGGAAAAATGGAAGCTAATTGGGAAGGTCCGTACAAGGTGGTACATGTACTAAAAGGCGGAGCATACAAACTCCAGGACATGACGGGGAAAGAAATATTGCGACCATGGAACGTGTGCCACTTGAACAGATTTTATGTTTGAGGAAGGTGTTATTCCCTTACTATCTTTCCCTTTATGAACAATTTTAAATGTTCGTTTTTCATTCGAATAATTGTATACATTGCTTCACCGGCACTCTTTTTCCCTCTATGTGAGTTTCCCTTTAGGGTTTTACCATAGAGAGGTTTTTAATGAGGCCGGCATAGGCTCCCCTTATTTGCCTATGTTGACGAACACTTTTGATCAATGGAGCATCGTTTTTGGAAAAATTTCAGTGATTTCTCTTAACACCTGTTAATATGATGATGAGATGATTCCTATATTCCAATTCTATGATGAGATGTTTATCATACGTTAAAAATTGTGCGGAGATGATTGCTATGCGTTCATATAATGTTGAAATGATGAATGTATTTTGAAAGCTGAAACAACAAGATAATAGAGATACTGTGAGATCCACCTCACCCCCTGCGAGGTTTGTCACACCCTGAAAAAATTAGGAGGAGTAGATAAGCCTCATTGGATGAAACAGGAAAGTTTACACCAACACACAAAGATTCGAGAGGGAAATACCTAAGGGTAATCCCTAGGGTTTTCATCCACGACAGTCTCTAAAGCTAGGGGGAGTAGGAGATATGGAGCGGAAGATATGATTAGCCTATCAATTATCAAAATGGCTTCGAACTTTAGGGAGAGTATAATCCCTAAGAACTCTTACGAGTATAAACAACTTCAGGGAGAATATAATCCCTAAGAACTCTTACGAGTATAAACAACTTCAGGGAGAGTATAATCCCTAAGAACTCTTACGAGTATAAACAACTTCAGGGAGAGTATAACCCCTAAGAACTCTTACGAGTATAAACAACTTCAGGGAGAGTATAATCCCTAAGAACTCTTATGAGTATAAACAACTTTAGGGAGAGTATAATCCCCAAGAACTCTTACGAGTATAAACAACTTCAGGGAGAGTATAATCCCTAAGAACTCTTACGAGTATAAACAACTTCAGGGAGAGTATAATCCCCAAGAACTCTTACGAGTATAAACAACTTCAGGGAGAGTATAATCCCTAAGAATTCTTACGAGTATAAACAACTTCAGGGAGAGTATAATCCCTAAGAACTCTTACGAGTATAAACATCTTTTGGGAGAGTATAATCCCTACAAACTCTAACTTTTGGGAGAGTATAATCCCTACAAACTCTAACTTTTGGGAGAGTATAATCCCTACAAACCCTAACTTTTGGGAGAGTATAATCCCTACAGATTCTAACTCTTGGGAGAAACTGGGAGCATGATCAAATCATCAAGTAAGTACATAAACATAAACCCCATATCTTTATCTAAAATTTCTCTATTGAGCTTTAGAGCCTTTACGTGTCAAGAAGATGCTAGAAACATGCTAAGTTCATAGTAAAGGAAAAGCTGAACAAGCAACATATCATATGTCTAATAGCTAAGATAGAAATATATATATATATATATATATATATATATGCATATGAAGAAATAATGTGCAGGTACGATAAGCAAAAGTAAATATCCAAGACCGAAGGCACCATGCCTTGGCCCTCCACAAAAAAACGCAGGAGTGTGGAGTCTCCTGAAAATACCCAAAGAGACCCTAAAGGCCCAAACAAAAGTAAAAGTGTTTTAGTATTAGCTTGTTATGGAAAAAAGCAAATAGAGTCATGTAGAAAGGGGAATTTCACTCTTCCCCCTGAAACCTTCCTCTGCCTCATCAACCTGGCCACTGGAACTACCCCCCTCGGCCTTCTCCTCTAGAACATCAGCTGCCACGATCGCTACAGGATCAGGGTTCGCCACATGGATGGGGAATGTCAAATCCTTCGCCGGTACCAGATCGTCCAACTTCAGAGCAGTTTTCTTTAGCTCCGAGACCGCCTTCCTCATCCCAGGTAGCCACCAGGGAGTGCTGATGTCCTCATTAGGATCCCCAGGGAACTTAGGGGGAGTGGCTAACTCATCCAACCGAAGGGCACGAGTGTACTGACCATTAAATTCGGGAGCAGAATGTTCGGCCACGGCGTTGGAAAACCCATGATCAATAAAGTGGGGAATATATGCACCCATTGCCCCCAAGAAGCTGGTACTCTTAAGAAAGGCTTCTAACCATTCTCGATGCAGGGTACCCAGAAATTTCTGCCCCATGGCGGAGGTAAAAAGAGAATCGATGCACAGCTTCATCCCAGCCAAAGGGAGAGTAGCCTCCAAACGTTCAACCCGCTCACCAAGCTGAGTCTTAAGTGAAGAGACCTCCTCAGCCTGGATCGCCTTCCGTGCTTGGTTGGATTCCCGTAATTCCCCCTCCAGAATTTCTTTCTTCACCTTCTCCAGTTCCACTTGGCTCTGGAGATCGTCCACTAACTGAAGGGATTGGAGGGCCCGTTCGGATACGTCGGAATACAAGAGGCCAAACTACAACAAGGATAATGTAAAGAAGTAAGATATCTATATTCCCTTTCTCATTAGCCATAAAGAATAACATCTGTGGCAGGATTTTACCTGAGAAAAGCTGTGGGCTGCGTTGAGGGCCTCCGTGGAAGGGGTAGGAGTGTGACGCTCTATGAAGGCTGTAAGTTGATCGACCCCAATGTCGCCAGGGGTATCTGGAGTAACATTAGCTGAAGAGGGTAGGGAATACATAGTCTTAGATTTCTTCTTCTTGGAAGCATCAGAGGCAGGGGGCAAGGAGGAAATCATGGCCTTCTCAGTGGAAGATCTTGTACGCTTGGCAACTGACCCGGTAGAGGGTTTCATTGGGGAAGGAGGAATAGGAGCTTTCGTGGAACTTTCAGGGGCTGGAGATTTGGCTACCATGGAAAGAGGGGTAGCGTCGCGAGAAATCTGGGTCAGCCAACTCATAGCTGCAAAGAAAAACACAAAGAATATTAATAATTATATAGCAGTTTCCATCTCAAAGATGACGGTGAGGGAAAGGAAATGATATTACCATCATCTGGACCTAGAGGTTAATCAGTGCGGCCAAAGCCAAAATGGGATAAAGCCCTAGGATTCTTACATATGCTCATCACATCAAAATACCCATGAGCAAGCACGTTATCATTCAAATGATTCATTATATCCAGGTTAAGAGAAGAACAAACAGAGAGGGGAGGACGGGGCACCCCAGGGTTCTCGTAAATCCATTTTTCATGAGGAAACTCCCAAGGGGAAGGACTGGTAACAAAGAAGTAGTAATCCTTCCAGTCTTGGACCCCTTCATGAAGCTTTTCCATGAATTTTCCAGTCCTGGAAGGACGACCACAGGCATAGAAAAACCCGTCCGCAAACTTGCACATATACTGGGTTAAGAAAAGTTGGGCTGAGGGCTCGCCACCGTTCCCCTTGATCAAAATATAGAAGCCCAACATCGCCCGAATGGCGTTGGGAGTAAATTGATTGAGCGGTATGCGAAGGTAAGTAGAAATTTCAGAGAAGTAAGGGTGGATTGGAAAGCGGAGGCCTGCCTTCAGTTGAGCCTCCCAAAAGGCTAGGGTATTAGGACCGGGGAAATTGGGGCGTTCTTTCCTATGGGCTGCCCTAACTATGTAATCGGTCGGGAAAATCCCCGAGCGGAGAAAAGCGGCAACGCGCTCTGGAGAAAGGATCGAGGAACCAGAGATTGTATCCTTTAGTGCAGGGTTGGTTATGGGAAATAAAGAAAGCGAACCGGAGGCCGAACTCTCCATAGAAATGGAGTTCGACGGAGTAGATACAGAAGATGACATGAGGACACAATAAAAGAAAAATGAGAAGGGAGAGGAGGTACCTGAAACAAGGACGGTTTTCGAAAGCGATGGTGTAGCCGATGAACGTGCGTGAGAAGCTAATTGCAGTTAAGAAGAAGTGGAAACAAGGATTAGCAGAAAATGGATGAGTTTGAAGAAAGAGAAGAGTTTTTGTTTGGAGTGAAAGGGATTTTGAATTAATGATGACGAAGAGAGAGTGAGGGGGAAAAATCGAGGAGAAGTAAATGCCTCCCAATGGAAAGGCGCGTGACTGAAGAAGGACGGCTGGATGTTGGTCCTCGGGCAAGCACCTGAATGCGGACTTCGAAATCGAGTTGGCGTGTGGAAGTGGAAAAGTTGGGAAGATTCTGGGATAATTATTGAAAACCGAATATGTCATATTTTAAGGAAAATATGAAGAAGGAGTAATTAAGGGAGAAAATTATTTCTCTTAGAATTTATCTCATTACTTTTTCCTACTCTCTTAAAAATTACCCTTTTTTTTTACGAGAGTAGGGGGGAGTAGTTGATGCGGACAAAATATGTCGCTCTCGGAAATATCGACACGTGGAAACGAGATAAATTATAATAATCTTAATTAGGATGAATGGGCTTGAAGGTGGATTAATACACTCCTGGACCCAAAGAGAGGAATACGAATAATTGGGCTTTTAGCCCAATATCTGAGGAGTAGTAGTCGTTGGGCCCAAAGATCTGGCCCCAAGGTGAACGTGTGGCGTGAAGTATTCTCTCTTAGCCAAGTCAAGAGAGAAGGTCAAAGCGAGAAGATAGGCCCAGTCTGCTGAAAGGCCAGGTCTTCAGGGATATGGACCAAGTCTTCAGGGATCTGGGCCGAATTTTCAGGGATGTGCGAGTGAATATAGGGAGAAAAAGTCTTCCTCTCTCCCGAGAGAGAGGCCAGGTATATAAACAGGTTTGCAATTATTTCACCATTTATGTTTTGACAGAATATAAAAAACTCTTACGAAATATACACTGAATTCGGAAGAAATATCACATTATTCGCCGGAATTTCCCTAGAATTACAGGGAAGTTCCTCTTTGATTCTCCTAAGAACGATTGTGACTTGAGCGTCGGAGCTTCCGCGCCGGAGCCCCCCTCCGGTGTGCTTTTGCAGGTCATTTTAGGATTCTCGAGGAGATTTACGTGAAGATTGCCAAGGATAAACGAGTGATTCAAGTCCGTGATTCGCAGTGCTCGTGAAGGAACGTTTGATATCCGCAGGCGTTCTTTTTCGACGCATCACTTACCTATGGTGGAAAAACACTCAAATGCAAGTCTTGTAAGCATCATCAAATCTTGTACTAGTATTTTATTTTATGTTAATTTAAATTGAATTATATACTTTTATAATATTAATTAATTGGGTGCATGCATGATCAGGTGGGGTTCATTCAATAGCTCGGATGGAATATACAAAAAAAAAGTAGACATGCTTCGAAGCTACGAAATGGCTCTAAACACGTGGTCCGATTGGTTGGAAATTCATCTCAATAGTACCAAAACTAATCTCTTCTTCATGAGCATGTCCCCCACTCATGACAGGTAGTACTACTCATTAATTTTAATTTGCCAAAGATTAAATTTTCATTTTTCTAGCTCAAAATTGCAAATATATTTTTCACAATTTCCTGAAGTGTGTGCCAAATTTTGAATTTCCAGGGCAGAAGAATGGGGAAAATTAGTGGGACAAAATTGTTACGACGAAACGGAAATGATATCGAAAGAGGGGTATCGAGGACGAGGAACGGATCTAAAAATGATGCGAATAGTAGATACAACACTCGAACAACTTAAAAGAAGAGGACTAAATATACAAATGATAAACATTACTCAACTTTCTAACCCACTTGGGTACTGATTCAGGTGGAATTTACACATTTTAGAGGCAAATGTGAAGCGTATTTTAATGTGGATTTCATTGAATTATAGATTGATTATGATGATTTGAGCCAAAATGGGGGGAAAAGTTGTGTTTTGTCGATTTTGTAGGAAAACGATGGAATTTGGATCAAAACACCAACCATATTTCACTGGATCAAGAAGAGGAGTACACCATTGGGTTCGTCTCGAAAAACGGAGTGGAATAGCCAAAAGAATCAACTCAATCAGACACCCGAGGCGAAAGATATGCATGAAACGAGAAAGGGTCGAAGTCAAGCAAGAGCACGGCCGAGCCATTTCTCAAGCCAAAATCAGCCCACGGTCGAGCATCGAGCTCGGAATTAGGCCCCTCGATACAGAAACTTAGAGGCCGAGCAAGAGCACGACCGAACTCAAGGCACGGCCGAGCTGCATCCATGCCGAAATTTGGAGACCACGACCGAGACGACCGCTCGAGACGCGCATGATCGATACAGAAACATTGGGCGCCAAGCAAGGCATGGCCGAGCTAAGAGCACGGCCGAGCTGCCACTCCAAGCAAATCCGCACGCCTCGGCCGAGACAAGGCCACGGCCGAGCTCCATCCAAGCCCAGATCCTGTTTTGCACGGCCGTGCTACCCCCATTTTCGGTGCCCATCCCCTATTTTTGCCATTTTTGAGGGACCAACTTGCAATTTTTGTATCCAAACCCTACCCCAACACTATATAAGCCCTCATTCTTAAAATCAAAAGGACTCTCCCCCAATTTCTCAAATTCCACACATAGAAACACACACTTGGAGGTGATTTGGCCAATTCTTCTTCAATTCTTCATCAATCAATGCAAGGAAGGCATCAATAGCTTGGAATTTTCATTCCCCATCACATTTTAGACTAAGCTTTCTATTTCTCTCTCTCTTTTTATTTAGCTATTTCTTTGGATTTTGTTAATTTGATTATGTTGTTGATTGATTAGAACACTTTTGGTTCTAGAGCCTTGTAAATACTTTTGATGAAATTTATGAATTAATGTTTTGCTTATTTGGTGTTTGTGTGGCTTAATTCTATTTGGATGCTTGATTTTCATTGCAAAACATGTCATTAGTGTACAATGGTAATATGTTAATCTTAGTTAATTGAATTAGGTTGAGAAATCTATTTTGATTGATTGATTGCAAGCATTTGACCTAATTTTATTGTGAGATTGAAAGATGATCAATGATTAGGAAGATGTGTGATGATCCTAGGAGTTTGATTGGGTTCTATTGTGCAATTTAGGTAGAGATATTAAGTTGTGGGATATTTCCTTTGAATTATTTGGATTGAAGAAACTTTTAATTCATTATTATGTGATCAATCTTATAGACAAAACATGAACACCACCTAAGTAGATAGTTAATCATAGATGGATTCATTATTATTGCATGTGCTTTGGAACCTACCTTCTCATACTTGAGTTTTCATTCGTTTCCATCTCGTTTTCTTGATTTGCACGTTAATTTATCGATTTTACATTACTCTTTTTATTGTTTACTTGTGACAACTTGGTAGATAATTTAGGGGCAATCACACCATTCCACTTTAATCGATCACGTCTATTTAGAATTCCGTCGACAAACTTCACTTTTATACTACACCTCCTTGTGGGATCGACCTCGTACTTATCACGCTACGATAGACGTCGTATACTTGCGGTCGTGTATTTTAGTGTTGCATAATACGTGAATCAAGTTATCATAGTTAATTTCATAATGATAAAAAAAAATAAAAAATTACTGGAGTGTTATGGACTATTGCCACCATACAAGAGCTCGTTCCAAACATCGGAAACTCCAGGAAGACACCAATGAAGGGGAATAAAATATTATCATTATGGTGGCAGATTGCAATTATCGATGTTTGGAACGATTGCAATTATTAGAGGAATAAATGTGTCTTTGAGGTTGGAATTTGGAACATAGATAGGGTGGTGGACGAAATCAGAGGAAGATTATGGAGCTGGAATACGGTAAATTAGGGCTGGCAAATCGTGCTATTGTGTCGTGTTTCGTGTCGACACGATAGTGACACGACACGATAAGGCTAAACACGAACACGACACGATAAGGATCTGTGTCGACACGACACGATAATTTTTGTGTCGACACGACACGATAACAACACAATAATTTTCGTGTCGACGTGACACGACACGATAACGACACGTAACACGATAACAACACGATAACGACACGATAAGAAAATAAATCAATTTAAAATTGTATTAAATATATAAAAAATAATATATTTATATAAATATATAAAATTATCGTGTTATTATCAGATATGTGTCATTATCGTGTCGTGTCATATCAGGTAAATAACAGGTTAACGGGTTGTTAAGAGGTTAATGGGTTACCTGTTAATTTTATCGTGCTAGCTTAACGGGTTGACACGAACCCGACACGAAATTTTCGTATCGTTATCAGGTCGACCCGATAAGGCCAAACACTAACCCGCAATTTTCGTATCGGATTCGTATCGTGCTATCGTGTCGTGTCGAAAATTGCCACCCCTACGGCAAATAACAAGATCAGACCGAACTCTACTTTTAAGGAATGGCTCGTGGATCCACGTTCAATTCGAGTCTTAATGGGTTCAATGTTGGATTATTAGACCCAGATCTATGTCTTGCCGAGGAGTTTAGAAGTGATTATTCTATCTACTTCGGTTGCATTATTATACTTTGACTTCTTTGGGTTTAAGGTCACGGTACCTCTTATACTATGGTAGTGTATTGTGGCGTCTATTTATAAATAAAGTGAATGATAAAATGGGTAAATTTGAAGGGGAGTTTGTTAACAATCTTCTTTCATGTGGTTCATGAATTATTGCATATGAATATGATGTAAATTGACGTTGAAGTTGATGGAATGAGCTATGTTTTGTAAGAAAAGAGGGATTCTTCTAAATTTAATGCAAAATATCTTGATCCAGATCTTATTCGTTTGCTGTTTCTTGTTAATACATAATGAAGTACATTTAATTATTAATTTAAGTATTGTGTATGCGTAAAACTTGGTATTAAACACTGTCATTTTGTGAGTGAATAGAGCTGGTTTACGAATTATATATTTGCAAAATGTATAGATAGTCAGTCCAAAATAATGACTACTCAATTTAATATTTATTTCAGTTTATCCTTGAAAATATAAAGGGTGGGTAGATTGAGTAAAATTGAAATACGTAGGAAGTTAACTTAATTAGCAAACAAACAAATACTCATATTCAACCTTTTATCTTAAATAGTTGGGAAAACTTTTATAAATTAAACAATAAATCACATTAAATCGCGTGCAAGAATTAAATTTCTTTACGTGTTTTTCTTCTAAGTTGATCTTTTTAAATATCTTAATCTTCAAATTTTTACACATGACTTTTAGACATGTTAAACGGTTTGAAACAGTTGGTTAATATATATATATATATATTCATTCGCCTACGTAAATTAATTGTAATTGAAGATGAAGAATAGCAAAGTTTTTTATGTTGAAGCTGCAGGGAAAATCAAGATTTCCCTTTTTGTTGCTCTTATCTGTCTCGTGACTTTGATCACTGCCTTTATTCATCTAACTCGTGACAAAATATGCATCCAACCATTCAAAATAGGTGAACCCAAGACAAAAATACACGAGATTAATAATTCCAGCTGCAACTTGTTTTCGGGCAAATGGGTTTTCGACAACGTATCGTACCCGTTGTACGAGGAGGCCCGTTGCTCATTACCGGCCATGACATCACATGCCTGTCACAAGTATGGAAGAAAAGACGTTACTTATCAGAACTGGAGGTGGCAACCCCGTGAGTGTGATCTTCCAAGGTTTTTTTTTTCAAGACATGATTTTCTTGGAAATTAGTATTTCCTCCGTTTCACCATTGTTTGCACGCTTACCTTATTTGTACGTTTCACAATTGTTTGCACACCCATAAAATGAAACTCTTCCATAAATTCCCAAGGGCGGAGCCTCCTTATGGCTAAGGTCCTAAGGAGGCTCCAGCCCACCCTAATTTTTGGGGTTTTTCTTTTATATATACCCCGTTCCGTAATTATTTGTACACTTTTTTTTATTTTTATTGAAATGTTCCAAGATTACTTATACACTTTTAATATGAAAATATCCCCACAAAATTAATATCATTTCAACATTATTTTATTTTAAAAATTGCCACTCCTTTTTTTTTCTAGATTTTACTTCAAACCTCACCAAATTCACTTTACACCTACCATAAATCCATATTGTTTTGTTAAACTATTTACATAATTTAAAATTTCAATTAAATAACCTCTAAAAAAAATCAAAATTTATCAACTATTTTTGTACTATCTAAAAAGTTAGTCGAGACAAAAAAAGTGCAAATGTATGCTCTGATTGTGAGACTGATTTACCTAGTTTTAACACCTATTGTTATCACTGCCACTAACGAACAAACATTTTCAACAATGAACCATGTCAAGAGCGTATTTGAAACAAAATGGAGAGCTATTAATTTATCAAATTATATAGTTGTCAATATTACAAGAGAATTGTTTGAAAATCTATGAATTCTGTCGAATAAAAAATCGTATGTTGAAACTTATGTAAAAGAAAATGTTACTTTTATTTATTTGTATTGCATTCATTCTAGCCCACCCTAAAAAAAAGCTCCGCCTTTGTAAATCCACCCTCACAATATTCACAAATTTACACAAAATGTCATTACTTTTCCACTCTTTTCAATCACCTTTTTACTTTATTCATATAACTTTACAAAATTACACCTCAATACTTCACTCATTACACTTTTTTCTTAAAAGTTGTGCACATTTTGTAATGCAGTATATATATATATATATATATATATATATTTATTTTACTATCTGTAATTGTGTCCAACAAACAGGTTCAATGGGACAGCATTTTTGGAGAAAATAAGGGGGAAAAAGGTTATATTTGTAGGGGATTCATTGAATAGGAACCAATGGATTTCCATGTTTTGTCTAATTGAATCTTCTGTTGTTCCATCATCACTCAAATCAGACTTCAATAAAGTCAACTTTAACTTCTTCCAGTCAACTGTAAGTCTTTTTTTTTTTTTTTTTTTTCTTCTTCTTGATTTGTCATCTCATAATTAAGTTGTTTTTGATGAATTAAAATTAATGAACTAGTAGGAATACAACGTTACAATCGGGTTCTATTGGTCTCCATTTCTGGTGGAATCGAATTCAGACGATCCATTTTTCCATCCACAAAAACAGATTAATATATCAGTTAGAATTGCAGCAATTGAAAAGCATGCAATGCACTGGACAGATGCTGATATACTCATCTTTGATTCCTATATATGGTGGCAACAGTCCATAACACTCCAGTAATTTTTTTTTTTTTTTTTTATCATTATGAAATTAACTATGATGATATAATTAAATTAACATTGAATTAATTAATGTTCAGATGGGGATCATTTGGAAGTTCGGATGCAACGTACAAAACAGATGAATCGAAGTTACGAGCCTATGAAATGGGCTTGAATACATGGTCAGACTGGTTGGAATTCAATATCAATCGAACCAAAACAAAATTGTTCTTCATGGCCCCTTCGCCTACTCATATACTGTATGTTAATCTGAAGAAAATCTCGTATTTTAATTAATATTATCCAACCCTTTTTATTATATTAATTAATTAATATTTGCAGAGGAGAGGACTGGAACGTGGAACAACATTGCTACAACCAAACTCAGCCTATTTTAAAAGAGGGATACTGGGGGATTGCAACGGACCGCAACATGATGAAAATAGTAGAATCCGTCATACAAAAACTGGAGACAAGAGGTCTAAAAGTCCAATATTTGAATATTACACATTTATCCGATTATAGAAAGGATGCTCATCCGTCCATTTATCGAGATTTTTTTCATCCTCCAACTCAAGAGCAACTAGCAGACCCCAAGAGCTATGCCGATTGTTTACATTGGTGTCTTCCAGGAGTACCCGATGTTTGGAATCAGATTCTTTATTCCTACATAATGCAATTATGATAAAATTAGCTATGATTTATAATAGTTCAAACATTGTTTTTTTTAATAACTTACCACACGCAAATCATGTAATAATAATATTACCGGGCAGTAAGCTAATACTAAATGAACAATTTTGTTGTTCTAATTCCAGTTTTTAGTTTTGTCAATAAGCCAATGTAGACACACATTAAGAACAAATATTTTTGCAAAATCTTGAATTTCCAGAATGGGGGAAATCTTAAATCAAGGCCCAAATAATTTATGTTTGGACCATATCAAAATTTGGGACCGAAAGGGGCCCTGAAATTGGTCTAATGAAATTAAATTGGCCCTGGCTATATACTCCCCCGATTGATGCACCCCTCTTAAAATTAACTAGGTTAGATGTACTCCCTCATAAAATATCTAATTTACCCTTTCCTCTTAAATTTATACATATACCCCTCTCAAACCCTATTTTTTCCTTCTTCCTCTCTCCAACCCCTTCCTCTTCTCCTCTCCACCGCCCATCGCCGACCTCCGCCGCCTATCGCAGACCCCCTCCCTCGCGACACCCAGCCGCCCTCCTCCTCTCTGCAACAACGCGGCGGCGCCACTCCTCCTCCCTCACGCCGCCGCCGCCATACCTTCCCTACGCCGTCCCTCCTCTCTGCAACAATTTTTGCCCCTACGCCGACTCACCGCCGGCGACTCCGTCCCCCCTCCTCTCTCTCTCTCTCTCTTTTTTTTTTTTTTTAAATTTCTGTTTCATTATTCGACGGCGAAGGCGCCTCTCTCTCCCAGCGCCGCCGCCGCTCTTCTCCTCGCTCGCCCAACCGCTGCCTCCTCCTCTCCAAGGCCTCCACCCATCCATTGTCGCCGCCCCTTTCTTCCATTTTTTTTTCATCTTCTGCAACTCTCCCACCCAAATGTCTTTCCTCCTCCTCCTGCTGACGACACCTCACGGTCGTCCCTTCCACGCCCGCGCCGCCGTCTGCAACCACAGGTAGGGTTTATTCCGTTTTATTTTTCTTCTTTTTCTTTTTTTTAATTTTCGACAACATTTAATTGAAAATATACACTATGGCCGACAACTAATTGTCGATGAAGAGTTGCCGACAAGAATGCTTCTCGTCAACAAACCAGCTAGCCTCGACAAGAATGCTTCTCGTCAACAAACCAACGTCGACAAGAATGCTTCTCGTCAACAAACCAGCCTCGACAAGAATGTTTCGTCAACAAACCAGCGTCGACAAGAGTGTTTCTCGTCAACAAATCAATGTCGAAAAATGTAAGTTTTTTTTTATATTTCTGGTGAACTGGCGGCGGCGGTGACGGTGTAGTGCAGCTACGGCGCATCCATTAGTTAGGTTAGGCAGGGTTTTAATTTAGAAGGGGTGTATCTACTAATATTTTATTAGAAAGGTAAATTGGGTATTTTGTATCTACTAAAAAGTCTTTAATGTGACTAAATAAAAAAACTATAATAATAGAATTAATGTTATTAAACCGAAATATAAGAGCAAATGTGTATAAACAAATTAAGAAAATCATGATCTTATCAGCTATACATGTGTATCAAGTTTCAGGAGTTGATAATGTATGAATAAAGAATTTGATTCCAAACGTCAGGCACGCTTGGGAGACACCAATGAACACAATCCGAATAGCTCTTGGGGTCCGCTAGTTGTTGGTCAGTCAGAGGACGGATAGTTTGCTTATAGATGGAAGGATGAGCATCCTTTCTGTAATCCGATAACTGTGTTATATTCAGATATTCGACTTTTACGCCTCTCGTCTGTAGCTTTCGTATTGTTGATTCTGCGACGTGCATCATCTTGCTAAGTGTTGCAACTCCCCGGTATCCTTCCTTGAATATTGGCTCTGTTTCATTGTAGCAGTGTTGTTCCTCCTCCCAACTCTCACCACTACAAAATGAAATTTATATATATATACTTTCACTAAATTATTCAATATCTGAAAAGAAATGAACCTACTTACTGTGTGTGAAAAGGTGAGAGGGACATGAAGAAGAGCTTTGTTTTGGTTCTGTTTATGTTGAATTCTAACCACTCTGACCATGTGTTCAAACCAATTTCATAGCGTCGAACCCTCGAATCGACTCTTTTGTAGGTTGCATCAGAGCTATTGAACGACCCCCATCTGATCATACAATTAATTAGGCAGTGTTTGCAAACTCTACGCGTAATCATTAGTATTGCATAGTAATATTAGTACTTACAAGAGAGTCATAGTTTGTGGTAACCACCACATATATGCATCAAAGATGAGTATATCTGCATCAGTCCAATGTCTAGCATGCTTTTCGATTTCTTTAATTCTCATAATACGATCACTTATCGAGTGGCTTTTTGGATCGTCGCAATTGGACTCCACTAGTAATGGAGACCAATAGAACTCAATTGTCGCATTGTATTCCTTCACCAAGGTAATCGTGAATATTTTTTGTTAGACATAATTATATGCGTAAAAGAAGGTATAATAGAAAATGTTACACCATTATGCAACTAGAAAAAGGATTTACTGTTGACTTGAAGATTCGCAAATTGCCTTCCGTGAAGACTGATTTATTTGAGGATTGGTTGAGTGAAGACTCGATTAGGCAAAGCATAGAATTCCATTGATTTCTATTCAAGGAGTCTCCTACAAATACAAGCCTTTTCCCTCTAATTTTCTCCAACAATGCTGTTCCATTGAACCTGTGGACAATAAGAAAAAAAATATTAGTTCAAATAAATTAATGTCTCTCTTATTTATGGTATAGGAATGAAAAATGTGTGAAACCTTGGAAGATCACAATGATGAGGCTGCCATCGCCAGTTCTGATATTTAACATCATTTCTGCCATTCTTGACACACGAAAATTCAGTCATGATGAAAGAACATTGATCCTCCTTGTACAAGGGATATGAGATGTTGTCATATACCCATCTCCCTGAAAACAAGTTGCATCTCGAAGCTGACTCTTGGTCGTTCGTTGTCTGCAGCCTCGTCTCTCGTTCTCTTTGCAAGACCTGCAGCTTTCTTGAGACGCATCGAGCAACATTGTCACCGATTAGATGGAAAGAAGAAGCAACTAAAGCTACGAGGAAGAGAATTATGATGAGGTAATCCGACTTGATGATTCTAACATTAATCTTTCGTTTTTCAAAACTCATGATGCTGTTTTAGTACTACTTTTGTTGTGAATAATTCAGACTTCCAGTCCAGGAGTATTGGAGTAAATAGTACTAGTGTTTTCTTTCAATGATTTGTTATCCACCCCTGCCACAGAGGTATGTTTTGTTTATTCGTGTTTTTTTTGGCTAGGTTGTTACTGTCAGGGCGGTCAACTTCACAACTCATGACATGTGTGGATGGAAGCTAATGCGAAAAAGAACAATTTTGTTCTAATTTCACCCTATAATAAAGCAAGAACAGCCTCATACACATAATCTGTGAACTTGTGATCCTATCCAAATCATATTTTAAAATAAAGTAAGATCTAATTAATAAAATGAAGCTTCGTCTCATATCTTATACGTGAGACTGTCTTTCACGAGACTACTTAAAAAAAAGTTTATGAGAGTTTCTCACTTGCTTAGAGAACCATTTTTCTCATGATTTTCATTGCATGTGGTTCATGAATTATTGCACACGAATAGGATGAGAATTGACATTGAACTTGATGGAAATAAATGAGTTTTTGTATGAATTATTAACTTTAATCGCAAAATATCTTGATCAAGATCTTAATTCCCTTAATTTTGACGTTTCTTGTTAATGCTTAACGAAATATATACATATAAATATTTGATTATCATGTTAAGTATTGTGTATGCGTAGAACATTGATTCAAGGAATAAGAATCACCACAAATCCTCAACCATTCATTTCAAAGATCATCAATGCTCAAATTTCACCACACATGTACACCACAAGTCAATTATGTGATCAAAAGTCAACTCAATCAAATTAAACACATGAGATGCAAATTGTGCGCCGGTGCAAAATGTGACTCAAGTAGAATGACGAACCGGTGCAAGGGATAACAAACTAGTGAAATGATAATGGCAAAAATAACTCCCCCAAACTTAGAATTTTACCATGTAAAAATTCTAAGTTTGGGGCTACAATTTGTTACCTCCCTCCTTACACATCCCAAAGCTTCTTTAAATGATCACCATTGCAACAATTGTTCTTCGTCTCCATGGTTGACTTTTAATTCTTTTCTCCATCTTTCAAGAAATTTGGTCTAAATTTTCATCCTCCACACCTACAAAATCAAATATATTATTTCATTGAGTATTTATCATAAATTATATTACCGTTGTGTACTCAATTGCATCATGACAGAACCACAATTTTAACTTTGTTCAAATTTAGTGGATCAAAAAAAATCAATAAAACAATTGAAAATATTTTCAAATCACTTAAACTCCAATTGCATACACTAATTTGTCATATTACAAGGTTAACGAGTTCAATTAGAATTATAAGTGGTACACTTGCAATCAAGACTTATACACATGTTTTTTGAGGACCACTTTTGTTGACAATCTTCTTTCATGTGGTTCATGAATTATTGCACATGAATATGATGTAAATAGACGTTGAACTTGATGGAATAAATGAGCTATATGCTTCGTATACCTTCTTTATAAGAAAAGTGGGATTCTTTAATTTAATCCCAAAATATCCTGATCTAGATCTTATTCATTTGCTGTTTCTTGTTAATACTTAATGAAGTACATTTAATTATTAATTTAAGTATTGCGTATGCGTAGAACTTGGTAATAAACACTGTCATTTTGTGAGTGTTTAGAGCTGGTTTACGAATTATATATTCAATAGAGCAGGACATTTATAAATTTGTGAGTGATTAGTTACCAGGACATTTATAAATTTGCAAAATGTATTGAGCATAATGCATACATGTACATAGTCCAAAATAATGACTATCCCAATTTAATATTTATTTCAGTTTATCCTTAAAAATATAACAGGGTGGGCAGATTGAGTAAAATTGAAAAACTTAGCAAACAAACAAATTCAACCTTTATCCTAAATAGTTGGGAAAACTTTTATAAATTTACAATAAAATCACATTAAATTGCGTGCAAGAATTAATTTTCTTTAAGTAGATCTTCTTAAATATCTTAATCTTGAAATTTTTATATATGACTTTTAGACATGTTCAACGGTTCCTAACGTTGCATTTGTCCCTAGTTTCGTCTCCTAAATTAATACAACATCATATGCAAAAAGTATGGCCCAAGGTATCTCGAATGCGGTTAATGGCCCAAGTTTTAACATTTGATATTGTTGATATATGTGATGGACACTACTTTGTTTTTCCGGTATACTACATTATAACGCCTCTGTTGAAACTTTATCACATCTTTTTTAAATTAATAAAAATCGTATGGAGTATATGCAATTTTTACTCCTTTCTCAATAATTTTGTATGAGTTGTCAAAGTAATTTTGTGTAGCTCTTTTTTAAGATCTACTGTTTGATTAATTAATTAATCATTTGACTAATGCTAAATTAAACAGCTAGACCTGTAAAATTAGCAGTCGTGCTTACACGTTTTGATGAAATCGATAATTACATAACTAGAAATCGCCTACGTACATTCTAGCTAATTGAAGATGAAGAAAAGCAAAGTTTTTTATGTTGAAAGTGCAGGGAAAATCAGCATTTCCCTTTTTGTTGCTCTTTTCTGCTTTGTGACTTTGATCACTGCCTTTATTCATCTAACTCGTGACAAAAGATGCATCCAACAACTCAATATTGTTGAACCCAAGACAAAAATATATTCCGAGATTAATAATTCGAGCTGCAACTTGTTTTCGGGCAAATGGATTTACGACAACGTATCATACCCGTTGTTCATTACCAGCCATGATATCACATGCCTGTCACAAGTATGGAAGAAAAGACGTCACTTATCAGAACTGGAGATGGCAACCTCATGATTGTCATGATCTTCCAAGGTATTTTTTTCAAGACATAATCTTTTTCAAGTCATGATTTTGTCACCTATCTGTAATTGTGTCCAACAAACAGGTTCAATGGGACAGCATTTTTGGAGAAAATAAGGGGGAAAAAAGTATTCTTTGTAGGGGATTCATTGAATAGGAACCAATGGATTTCCATGTTTTGTCTAATTGAATCTAATTCTGTTGATCCATCATCACTCAAATCAGACCTCAATAAAGACAACTTGTTCTTCTTCCAGTCAACTGTAAGTTTTTTCTTAATTTGTTTGTTATCTCATATTAATATATATGTAGCTACCCATTATTTAATTTTTTATTTAATGAACTAACTACTAGGAATACAACGTTACAATCGGGTTCTATTGGTCTCCATTTCTGGTGGAATCGAATTCAGACGATCCACATTTCCATCCACAAAAACAGATTAATATATCAGTTAGAATTGCAGCAATTGAAAAGCATGCAATGCACTGGACAGATGCTGATATACTCATCTTTGATTCCTATTTGTGGTGGCAACATTCCATAAAACTCCAGTAAGTATATATATGTTAAATATATCAAACAATGGCATGCCTAATATTTACCAATGATATTAACATTGAATACTTAATGATCAGATGGGGATCATTTGGAAGTTCGGATGCAATCTACAAAACAGCTGAATCGAAGTTACGAGCCTATGAAATGGGCTTGAATACATGGTCAGATTGGTTGGAATTCAATATCAATCGAACCAAAACAAACATGTTCTTCATGTCCCTTTCGCCTTCTCATGAATTGTATGTAATTTCCTTCACTTAAATTATACTATATCTGAAGAAAATCTTGTATTTTAATTATCCAACATTTTTATTTGCAGCGGAGAGGATTGGAAAGTGGAGCAACATTGTTACAATCAAACTCAGCCTATTTTTAAAGAGGGATACTGGGGGATTGCAACGGACCGCAACATGATGAAAATAGCAGAATCAGTTATACAAAAACTGAAGACAAGAGGCCTAAAAGTCCAATATTTGAATATTACACATTTATCCGATTATAGAAAAGATGCTCATCCATCCATTTATCGAGATTTTTTCCATCCTCTAACCGAAGAGCAACTAGCGAATCCCAAGAGCTATTCCGATTGTTTTCATTGGTGTCTTCCTAGGAGTACCCGATGTTTGGAATCAGATTCTTTATTCCTACATCATGAAATTATAATAAAATTAGGATTTATAATAGCTTAAATTTTTTTATTTTTTTTATATATAAACAAATTCTAACGTGAAACCTGTTCTAGAAGTTAATGAGATTGTGTTGCAAGAAGTTATTTCTATAAATGATTATTAACCATCTTATTTATTAACTCAATTTTTGGGTCAGTTTCGTGTTTGGGTCGAGTGTAATGATATTGGGCCGAGTGAACTGGGTCTAACTCGACCTGGTATGGATTGACTCAGCCCTGGCCGAATGGATTCCTTTTCTATGACATACATACACCTCTTGTTTTTTTGCTAAGTTTGAGCTTCCAACTCCAATTAATTCGATTCTTTTTGCATTGTGGTCCTTGTGAGTGTAGGTATTGAATAATTAAGGTAATTTTAAAAAGTTTATGGGTCATAAGCTCAGATTCGCATTGTTCAAAAAATTTGTGGATCACAAACATGTGATTTACTATATGATCAAAATATCGTTACTATAAAATCAAAATATTACTAATACAAAGTCAAAAGTTTATTATTATATGTTTAAAAATATTCTAGCAAATTCATCCAAAAAACTAAGTGTTCAGAATATTTTTGAACATATAGTAATACTGCAATACACTTTTGACCTTGTAATGATCTTATGGTAACATAGTTTTAGTCATGTAGTAGCACAATATTTTTAACTTCAAAAATATTCTAGTAATTTCGCCTAATAAAAATAAGTGTCCAGAATATTTTTGGACTTGTAGTAATACAATTTTGGTCTTGTAGTATAATATTTTTAACTTAAAAAATATTCTAGTAATTTCGCCAAAAAAAACAAGTGTCCAGAATATTTTTGGACTTGTAGTAATACGCTTTTAACCTTACAGTGACAAAATTTAAGTCTTGTAGTAACATAGTTTTTGTCATGGAGTAAGAATAAGATAATATTTGAAAGCAAAAATAAAAAATTTAATTAAAATTTACCCACACAAATTTTGATCTAAATTTATCTTAATTGATTAATACTACATACAAATTTTATGATACTTCCATTATTCTCTATTAATCTGGACGCTTCTAATGGTGCAATCCTTTTCTTGACTTCCACAAATTTTTAAATTTATGATCATTTCCACCGAATCCATCTACGTTGCATTAATATGACTCATAGATTGGGTAGTGGTTGACTTCTTTCATTTCTTAAAAAATAAATTATACTCTTTGGATTTCTTCACCTCAATTGAACGTCCAATTTTTATAGTCCGACACCCTCAATTACAATTCTAGTCACATTAAACCAAAATTAATTAAGATTTTGACTAATGCAAAATTAATTAAATATATATAGTTAGATCTGTCTGTCATAGACCTTGTGAGTTGTGAAACAACACAAACTCTTCCATTCGTGCTTGCACGTAGTATATATATCAATGTATATATGTGACACCTAAAGTTTTGAAGAGGTACATAATTAGATTGTGATTGTGATTGAATTAAGATGAAGAAAAGTAAATTAGTTACTAATTGTTTAGAAACAGGGAAAATCAATATTTCCCTTTGTTTTGCTATTATTATGTTGGTCACATTGCTCACAGTTAACAATGATAAAAATATTTTATGATCATGCAGATGGGGATCATTTGGAAGTTCTGCTGATGCAATCTACAAAACAGCTGAATCGAAGTTACGAGTGTATGAAATGGGTTTAAATACATGGTCAGATTGGTTGGAATTCAATATCAATCGAAACAAAACAAACTTGTTCTTCATGGCCCCTTCGCCTTCTCATATAGTGTATGTAATTTTTTCCTTCACTAGTACATCTGAAAAAAACTAAAATCTTGTATTTTTATTATCCAACATTTTTTATATATTAATATTTGCAGCGGAGAGGATTGGAATGTGGAACAACATTGCTACAACCAAACTCAGCCTATTTTAAAAGAGGGATACTGGGGGGCTGCAACGGACCGCAACATGATGCAAATAGTAGAATCAGTCATACAAAAACTGGAGACAAGAGGCCTAAAAGTCCAATATTTGAATATTACACATTTATCAGATTATAGAAAGGATGCCCATTCGTCCATTTATCGAGATTTTTTCCATCCTCTAACGGAAGAGCAACTAGCAAACCTCAAGAGCTATGCCGATTGTTTTCATTGGTGTCTTCCGGGAGTACCGATGTTTGGAATCAAATTCTTTATTCCTACATCATGAAATTATGATAAATTTAGGATTTATATTAGCAAAATCTTTTTCCTTCTTTTAGAAAAACAAATTTTAGTGTTGATGCAGGCGGCGGAAGCATATAAGTGATGATACGAGAAACACACGATTTCGTTGATTCTAAGAATACCCGAAAAAGTGGCACGAATTCAAATACGTTGATTCAATAAGAATACCGTAATTGCAATTCAAAAGAAGCTAATCTGCTCTTTATTTTTTTTATTATTAAAAAACTGATCCCCTTACAACTTTATCTTCCTCCCTTTTATAATAAGAATGAGTGTAATCATACTAAATGTATTATTGGTAAACTAGAACATAAAAGGAAATACTACATAAATTCTCCAATCAATTAATTTGCCGTGATTCTTCCTCTTGATTTGCTCAACTTGTCAAAAAGAAGGCCAAGGGGGCCGTATCTCCATCATTCTCACCCGGTTGAAAACGATTCGTCCTCGAATCGCTGCTAGCCTCATCCTAATTGTAAAGGTACGAAGACGAGCTAGAACATCTTTGTACTCTTTCGGCCACAAAATAAAGCCAACTTGACACTCAATCACCGGAGCAGTGTGATTTTCATCACCATCGGTAAATAACACAAAACAATTTTTTTCAACCCCCATCGTTGAGTCAAGGATACTGGGATGAACACCCCCAATTATAAAAATATTTTCATTCTCCTCGTCAAAAATTGGAAGGCCACTATAGCCAACGTCAATATCATCAACAAAAATATTGACAAACTCATTGAAAATTGGTGGAACATCATAACCAAAATTGTCATTAGAATATTCATCAAAAATTGGTGGTCCATCATAACCACAATTTTCATCAGAATATTCATAAAAATTTGGAATCATCATCAAGATCGTACCTGAGCTCTGATACCAACTGACGTAGCGGAAGGATAACACGAAAAGATGAACACCTTGAGGTGACAATCTTAACTTTTATTTAATAATCAAAATCAACTCTCTCTTACAATGCACCACCTTGAGTATAAATAGCTTGAGACTTATAAAACCCTAATAATTGAGGTCCAACACTATCGTGAGCTAATACCAAAAATAAAAGATTACAATAGAAGGAAACATGCCGAAATTAATAAAATTGACTAATTAATGCTGCAATAATACTCTTAAATCACGTCTTAATTATTGCTAATTGATCTCCATCTCCATCAAGTGTGCTACCACGTGAAACCTGTTTTTGACAGGTTTATAGTATATAATGAGACAGGGCTACAACAGAGTATCCCATCCGATATCCGTGGCCTCATCATGAAACTGGATCATCGACCTCTTGTTCCATTTTTTCAATTTAATTAGGTGTACTATTCTATTTTATTTATTTTTAAGTATTTCTAAATTATGTTTGGCATATGCATGCAATATTAAGTGATTCAATTGTTAATATCTAAGACAAAGTCTTGTATACAATTGGATATAAATTAAATTTTAATTGTTCAATTAACTTTTTTAAATTAGAATCAATTTTTTTAATTGTCTAATTCAGTTTTCACCTAAAATATAAATATAAATAAACCAGGGATTGACCGGAGAAATTTGTGACCCTAACTAGTGTTGTTATTCGAATTGAGCCTTAACGAGATTCGGCTCGACTCGTTTAGCTTAATGAATCGAGCTCGAACTTGTTAAATACTCGATTTACTAACGAGTCGACTCGAGCTCGACTTATTAGGCTCGATAACTAAATTTTTCTAAAAAAATTCACTAGGCTCGATAGGCTCGTTAACGAATCGAGCTGAACTTAATTTTTAACTCGATAATGTTATCGAGCCGAGCTCGGCCCTTCTATACATATACTTATTTTATTCCTTGTTCAATAAGAATCTCATAAATATAATCCAATTAATTATATACATTTATAATTCCGAAACAACAACAAATCTCTATTCATCAAATCAATGCACTCCGTTTATGCTATAATAATATATCATCATTTTCACGTGCGATATAATTCATAAATTACATTAGATAATCCCAAAAACATTGTATAACACAATCAAGATACCTTCTCAAGCCAAGAAGCTTAAAATCATAAAAAATGAATTGATCGTGAAAAGGACGAAATTAAAAGAAATGTTGGGTGTTATAAAGACATGGAAAAATGCAGTAATGTGTATGTTCCTTGCAAGTTTCCTCATAATGGCAATGGTGGTCATTTGTCCAATGAACAACTGCAACAACATTGTTGGGGTAGAGAATCTACTTCTTCTCAAACAAGAGCAAAGTGGTATAAACAAATCAATTTTGGAATGCAACTTATTTTCAGGTAAATGGGTTCACGACAATGTATCATATCCCCTTTACAAAGAGGAGCAATGCTCATTAATCGATGACAAGTTTACTTCTTGTGAGAAATTTGGGAGAAAAAACTTCAATTATCAAAATTGGAGATGGCAACCTCATCATTGTGATATTCCCAGGTAATTAATTAAATTAAACTATATATATTATGATTCTTAAAATGGAGGTAACATTGCAATTTTATGAGTTGTCTAGTTTGTTTACTATGCACTAAGTTCACAAATAGTAAAATTTATACAATTTCCATTAATTTTGTGTCAATTTGTGTAATTCGTGAAATGAATATGGATATAATTAAAGAACGAAAACTGTAATTTTTTTCATGGGTTTTATATCGGTGATACGTGTAAATGCTAAGTTTATTGTTTCTTAACATGTAAATAGGTTTAATGGCACAACTTTGTTGGAGAAAATAAGGGGAAAAAAGCTTGTATTTGTAGGAGATTCTTTGAGTAGAAATCAATGGAAGTCGATGCTTTGCTTAATTGAATCATATCTTCCACCATCACCATTCAAATCAAGGAAATCACAAGTGAAATTGAAAGGCAACTTGTACACATTTCATTCCATTGTAAGAAGCCTTTTTTTTTTCCTTACTTTTGTGGAAACCAATATATGCATAGTTAAATATGTGAGAATTGATCGTGTTTTATATTTTAATTAACAAAGGAATATAACGCAACAATCGGGTTTTATTGGGCTCCACTGCTGGTGGAGTCTAATTGTGATGAACCAGTGAACCATACGATTATACAAACCCGTATTGTAAAAATGGAATCAATCGAAAAACATGGAAGATATTGGATTGATGCAGACATCCTCGTATTCAGTTCGTTTACCTGGTGGGCACCTCAAGGCATGGCAATCTTGTAAGTATTCTAGAATTTTATTTTTTTTTGGATGAAAATTGTGATACAACAAATATTTTTTTTTTCAAGAAAATTGAATTCAATTAAGGGATTAAAATTAGTGATGTATGAGTATTTTTTTTAAAAATAGTGATATAAACACAAATTACTAATACTACTTACAATATTACAAAATATTGAAGTCATGTTGGATTTTCCCTATAAAGAACCTAACTTTCAGGCTTTATATAACGACTCTTTAATATTTTAGTGTAATTGCACTTTATCATCTAATTATGTAATTTTCGCACATTACTATACACACATTTAAATTATCAGTTTACCCCTAAATTATGAAATGTATCATGCTCTGCCATCTAGTGTAAATTTTATTGAAAATTAATTTGTGTGTTTGTGTGAATCAGATGGGGCTCATTTGAGAGTCCTGATTCAATATACACAGAAGCGAAAAATTATTTGCGTCTATTTGAAATCGTTTTAAACACATGGTCCGAGTGGTTGGAAATGCATATCGATCCAAGTAGAACCAAGATGTTTTTCATGAGTCATTCACCCATTCATTTCGGGTAAATATTTTCATTTTTTTTTTTACACATTTAATTTCTTAAAATTATGTACTTGGTACTAATTTATTAATCATTGAATCTGGTATTTTTTTTAGGGATAGAATGCGGGAAAAATTCCATTGTTACAACCAAACTGAGCCGATTCTCGACGAGATTTATTGGCCAACTTCTGTTCACCGCCCCATAATGCAAATAGTAGAATCCACTATAGAAAATCTTGAACAAAGAGGGCTGAAAGTTGAATATCTCAACATCACTCAATTATCAGGTTACAGAAGAGATGCACACCCTTCAATTTATCTAAAGAAACCGTTCAATAAAAGCAACGATCCCTATATATATTCAGATTGCGTACATTGGTGTCTTCCAGGGGTACCTGATATTTGGAATCAAATTCTCTATGCATATATTATAAAATAGCCTCTAGTTGCTCTACCAATTTTGTTTTAGGTAGTATTAAAATTTAAGTCTCACATGTAGTATGTTAATTTGTTGAAGGTATTCTGTATGAATATAAATATTCGTACATCTAAATCATCTCAGCATTTTTGTCACATGTAGTATGTTAATAGATGGAAAAATGCAGTAACACAAGTCTGTTCGTTGTAAGTCTCCTCGTAATAGCAATGGTGACCATTTGTCCAACGAACAACAACATCAATCAAGGAAAAAGAGGTAAAAATAGTTCAATTTTGGAATGCAACTTATTTTCAGGTAAATGGATTCACGACATTATATCATATCCCCTTTACAAAGATTTTATTTTATGTTAATTATTTAAATAAAATTATATACTTTTATAATATTAATTAATTGGGTGCATGCATGATCAGGTGGGGTTCATTCAATAGCTCGGATGGAATATACAAAAAAATAGACATGCTTCGAAGCTACGAAATGGCTCTAAACACATGGTCCGATTGGTTGGAAATTCATCTCAATCGTACTAAAACTAATCTCTTCTTCATCAGCATGTCCCCCACTCATGACAGGTAGTACTCATTAATTTTAATTTGCCAAACATTAAATTTTCATTTTTTCTAGCTCAAAATTAATTGCAAATATATTTTGCAAAATCTTGAATTTCCAGAATGGGGGAAAATCTTAAATCAAGGCCCAAATAATTTATGTTTGGACCACCATATCAAATTTGGGACCGAAAGGGGCCCTGAAATTGGCCTAATGAAATTAAATTATCATGGGCCCAATTATTTCTACTAAAAACTCTTTAATGTCATTAAAAAAAAGCTATAATGAAAGAATTAAAGTTGTTAAACATAAATATAAGAGTAAATATGTATAAACAAATTAAGAAAATCATGATCTATACATGTTATCAAGATTCAGGAGTTGATAATGTAAGAATAAAGAATTTGATTCCAAACATCAGGCACCCCTGGCAGACACCAATGAACACAATCCGAATAGCTCTTGGGGTTTGCTAGTTGTTGGTCACTTAGGGGACGGATAGTTTGCTTATAGTTATAGATGGAAGGATGAGCATCCTTTCTGTAATCCGATAACTGTGTTATATTCAGATATTCGACTTTTACGCCTCTCGTCTGTAGCTTTCGTATTGTTGATTCTGCGACGTGCATCATCTCGCTAAGTGTTGCAACTCCCCGGTATCCTTCCTTGAATATTGGCTCTGTTTCATTGTAGCAGTGTTGTTCCTCCTCCCAACTCTCACCACTACAAAATGAAATTTATATATATATACTTTCACTAAATTAATCAATATCTAAAGAGAAGTTAGCCTACTTACTGCGTGTGAAAAGGTGAGAGGGACATGAAGAAGAGCTTTGTTTTGGTTCTGTTTATGTTGAATTCCAACCACTCTGACCATGTGTTCAAACCAATTTCATAGCGTCGAAGCCTCGAATCTACTCTTTTGTAGGTTGCATCAGAGCTATTGAATGGCCCCCATCTGATCATACATCATGATCGAGAATTAGGCAGTGTTTGCAAACTCTATGCGTAATCATTAGTATAGTATAGTAATATTAGTACTTACAGGAGAGTCATAGTTTGTGGTAACCACCACATATATGCATCGAAGATGAGTATATCTGCATCAGTCCAATGTCTAGCATGCTTTTCGATTGCTTTAATTTTCATAATACGATCACTTATCGAGTGGCTTTTTGGATCGTCGCAATTAGACTCCACTAGTAATGGAGACCAATAGAACTCGATTGTCGCATTGTATTCCTTCATCAAGGTAATCGTGAATATTTTTTGTTAGACATAATTATACGAATAATAGAAGATGTTACGTCATTATGTAACTAGAAAAAGGACTCACCGTTGACTTGAAGATTCGCAAATTGCCTTCCGTGAAGACTGATTTATTTGAGGATTGGTTGAGAGAAGACTCAATTAGGCAAAGCATAGAATTCCATTGATTTCTATTCAAGGAGTCTCCTACAAATACAAGCCTTTTCCCTCTAATTTTCTCCAACAATACTGTTCCATTGAACCTGTGGACAATAAGAAAATAAAAAAATATAATTAGTTAAAACAAATTAATCTCTCATATGTTATAGGAATGAAATATGTGTGAAACCTTGGAAGATCACAATGATGAGGCTGCCATCGCCAGTGCTGATATTTAACATCATTTCTGCCATTCTTCGCGCACGAAAATTCAGTCATGATGAAAGAACATTGGTCCTCCTTGTACAAGGGATATGATATGTTGTCATATACCCATCTCCCTGAAAACAAGTTGCATTTCGAAGCTGACTCTTCCTCGTTCGTTGTCTGCAGCCTCGTCTCTCGTTCTCTTTGCAAGACCACCGGCAGCTTTCTTGAGACGCATCGAGCTGCATTGTCATAGATTAGATGAAAAGAAGAAGCAACTAAAACTAGGAGACAGAGAATTATGATCAGGTAATCCCACTTGATGATTCTAACATTAATCTTTCCTTTTTCAAAACTCATGCTGCTGTTTTAGTACTACTTTTGTTGTGAATAATTGGACTTCATGTCCAGGAGTATTGGAGTAAATAGTAGTACTAGTGTTTTATTTCAATAATTTCACATGCAATGGTTATTTTAAAATTAATGATGTCATTACTTACTACTTATCAATAATTGCAACACAGAAGAATTAATGTTTTGTTTATAACTAGCTAGGTTGTAACTGTAAGCGCGGTCAACTTCACAACTCATGCCATGTGTGGATGGATGGAAGCTAATACGAAAATTCAACAATACTCTTTAATCAACTAGACAGCAAGAACTACCTCATTATAACCATAATACGTGGACTTATAATCCTATTCATGTTTTAAAATAAAGTAAAGTCTAATGAATAAAATGAAGTTTCTTATTGTACATGAGAGCGGTGTTTTCATAATTGGATCGAGATCAAACCGCATTACTTATCGATTCATGGGTCCAACTGGTAAAATAATTTTATATGTATTTTTTTTCTTCATATTCTTTATATTGGGTTGAACTCTTGTGTACCAGTTACATACATGTAACTTGTTTTGAACTGATATTATACTGTATTTGACATAACTTATAAGTAACATTCACTCATTTTAAAATTTAGATAAGTGGTATCAGTTACATACATGTAACTGGTACCACACAAAAATTTGTCATTTATATTACATTAAAAAAATATATACACTTATAAAGATTGGAGTATTAAAATAACAAATATTAAATTAAAATAATTATTTTTTTTATCTTTGAAATAATGAAATTCATTATTAACATTCTCAATTAAATTGTAAAGAAGTTATACTACTTTATTATATGTTAGAAGAAAGAATCACAAACAAATATATGATATTTTTTGTTACACATTAAATAAAAAGTAGAAAAATATGAGAGTAAATCAATATAAAATCAACAATATTAGTAAAAAAATAAATATATAAAATTTATGTCCCACATCGAATAAGGAGTAGAAAAAATATGAGAGGAAAACATTATAAAAATAATAGTATTACTAACAAACATATGATATTTTTGTTTCACATCGAATAAGGAATAGAATAATATGAGAGGAAATCAATATAAAAACAACAATGTTCGTAAATAACAAATATATGAGATTTATTTGCCATATGAGATTTATGTCGCAAATCGAATAAGGAGTAAAACAAATATTATAAAAGTAATAGTATTAGTAACAAACATGGGTTTTTCTATCGTGAGACAGAGGGTTCGCCCTGTCTTATAAAAGGCGTCCAATGGAGAGTTGACACGTCACTTTGTTTCGTCATTGCAATCGCCCTTCGCAATTACTTAAAATATTTATTTTTTATAAAAAAAATTATAAAATTACTAGAATACCCTTATAATATTATTTTAAAAATACGTACAAATTTACAAAATTAACCCTCTTTTATTTCAAATAATCTCAACCAAATATCTTTTTTATTATAATTCAATTCAATTAAAAATACACCATTAGATATTGTAACACTCCAGAATTAGGCACAAATGACAAAGTGGGATAGCTCAAGTGGTTAGAGCACCACTACCTAGGCCTTAGGTCCTGGGTTCGAGTCATGGGGAGGGGAAAAAGGGATGGGTATTTAACTTCCATCAAAAAAAAAAAAGAATTAGGCACAAATCTCTCTCTCTCTCTCTTTTTTCTTCCCCTTAATATTAATTTAATCGTGTATTAATAGGAAATAATCAATAATACCATTAATAGAAATCAATAATACAATAAACAACAATCAATAATATCATGAACATTAATTAGTAATATTTTATTACATCTAATTCCACATAAATTTCAATAGCCAAAATCGAAGGAATTCAGTGAGTGCGAATCATCACTAGGGTGAACTGCAAAATTTTGTGGGTGCGAGTTCATTGAGGAGTGAAATGAGTAAACAGGTGGGTGTGTGACTGGAATCTGAGGCCCACTCCCCCTGGAAGGCCCAATGGCTGGGACCCCTGGCTGAAGTGCAGCCGCTCTCGTCGGAAGGGTTGCCGCCGACAAGGTCGCGGTCTGCGACTTCCGACAAGGAGAATTGACGGCGACCGTCGTGCAAGTGGTGGCCAAGGCCAAGTCGACGCCGGGAGGATGGGAGCCCGAGTCATTTTCGCGTGAGAGGCCTCGCCGGAGAGAGAGAAGGGAGTCTCCCGCGACTTTCGACAAGAAGAATCGACGGCGACCGCCGTGCAAGTGGTGGCCAAAGCCAAGTCGATGTCGAGAGGATGGGAGCCCGAGACGTTTTCGTGTGAGGGGCCTCGCCAACGAGAGAGAAGGGAGGCTTCGGCGTTGAGCTCAAAATCCGGCGAGCACAACTTCAATCTTCCGGCCATGAGAAGCAGTAGCGGACGGCGATGGGAGTTTTTCCCGTTGGTTGCAGCGGTCGAAGAAGAAACCGACTTCCATGGGGTAGCGACGGCTGGGGCAGGCGACGGAGGAGGTTGTCGAATTTTGGAAGGTGAAGCTGGTGTGGAGGAGTTGAAAATGTGTAGGGGGCACGGTACCCGCGAGTGCATACAAGTATTTGACATTATTTAAAGATGTTTGAATATTTACGTAATTTTATAATTTAATATTTTTATTTATTTTAAAATAAAAGGACATTTTTATCATTTTATATATATCAATTTAATTTATTAGTAGGGCGATGCAGTGCGATTGCATAATGCATAGAGCAAACGCACTAATGCGAAGTGCAATCATATAAATTAAATTCAATATGTCAGATCAACGATCTTACAGTATTTTAAGTATTGTCTTTTGTACCCAACAAACATACATATGAGAAAAAAAAAATATTATGAAAGTAATAGTATTAGTAACAAATAAGTATAAATAAAAAAATTTATGTCCCCCATTGAATAAGAAGTAAAAAAAATATGAGAGAAAAATATTATAATGGGGTCGAATGTGAACCTAATTCTATATTTTAAAAAAGTTAAATATTAAAAAAAAAAACAAAAGAAAAGAAGAAGCAAACCGATGTGACTAATTCACCGGCCGGACTATAAAAATGATTATTTAGGACTTTTCGGACCGATTTCGTGTCTGGTTCACAGTTGAATCGGCTGATTAAAAACACTGCATAAGGTCGTTTCACACAGCACTCTCTAAAAAAAAGGTTTATGAGAATTTTCCATGTATTTTGAGAATCATTTTTCTCATGATCTTCATTGCACGTGGTACATGAATTATTGCATATGAATAGGATGAGAGTTGACATTGAACTTGATGGAATAAATGAGTTTTTGTATGCCCTATTTTAAAAGAGAGAGATTATTACTTTAATCGCAAAATATCTTGATCAAGATCTTAATTCCCTTAATTTTGACGTTTCTTGTTAATGCTTAATATATATATATATATTAATCTATATATATATATATATATATATATATATATATATATATATATCATTTTAAGTATTGTGTATGGGTAGAACATGCTCAACATTGCCATTTGTGATTGATTAGAGCTGGTTTACGAATTATATATTAAAAAAACAATTAGGTTATGTTTGGATGAGTGGATTTAATTTGAGGAGACATTTCAAATGAAAAATGAATTTCAAATGACATGGTTTTAATGAATATTAAAATTCTCACAATCTTAACTAAAAGAAATATGATCTCAAATCTAAGTATTTAAAATTCTTCAATTTATTTTTTAATCCAAATAAGTGAAGTGAATTTTGATGATGAATTTAAAATCTATGAACATAAATCTTTCCATCCAAATGGAGCTTACTGAATTTTTGAATGGAACACAAGCATGACTCTTGGAAATTATCTGTTAAGAATTAATATACAAGAATTAATTCTCAACCTCTCTAACAAGTTCAGAATTTTAGATGAGACGAAATCCTTTCATGGTATCAGAGCAAACCAGGCAAAATGACCTAGTTTCGATTTCTGTTGAAAGTACTCCACCCATTTAAATTGTCCACTCAATGACCTCCTTCCAAACAAAAAGAAAGATAAAATGTGTTAATCCGGCCCACGAGTGAGGGGGAGTGTTAGAAATTAATATACAAGAATTAATTTCACACCACTTTACTAAGTTTTAACTTTTAGATGAGACAAAATATGAATTGAACCCAGGTTGAAAAAGAACCAAATCGAAAATATCCATAAGCCTTTTTGACTTTTTCGATCCAAATTGAATTAATTTGATTTTTTGAGAACAAATTAGGATAGGTAAAGTCTAGTATGCACTCGAGTGCATGCTATACACCCTAGTCCATGTGCATTTTTCAATTTTACTGACTTACACTTTTTGGTAAATGGACACTTTTCAATTATTACTAAAAATATTATTATACAGTTTAATAATTGAAAAGTGCAACAACATTTATCAAAAAGTGTAAGTCAGTAAATTGAAAAATGCAACATGAACTAGGGTGCACAACATGCACTCGAGTCCATAGCAGACCAACCCATTAGGATATTATTCAATTAATTGTACCGAATCATAAAAAAAATGAATAGCCGAATTAAATATATAGTAGTATTAAAGTTAGAATATTATTTCATTAAGTATTTATCATAAATTATATTACGAGTGTATACTCAATTGCATGATGTAATTGATGAATTGAATCACAATTTTGACTTTATTTTAATTTAGTGGATCAAAACAAATTCAATTAAACAATTAAAAATATTTTCAAATCACTTAAAATCCAATTACATACATGAATTTGTCATATTACAAGGTTAATGAGTTCAATTAGAATTATATGATGTTATAAAATATTAAATTACAAGTAATAGATTATTTAATACTAGTAATTACCAATGTTCAACGAGTTTTATAGTTAATTTATTCATAAAGTATACTTATATGTTAAGGATATGATGGAGTATTATTAGCATAATCATATTATATATAAGTGATACCCTTGCAAATCAAGACTTATACACATGTCTTTTGTTGACAATCTCCTTGCATGTGGAGTGGTTCATGAATTATTGCACATGAATATCATGTAAATATATAGACCACTACAAAAAAATAAAAATAAAAAAAATTGATTTTTAGTTACAAAAATCTTATCATTAATAGTTTCTCTAACTAAAAATCTTTAATGATGTGACAGATTCTGTCATTAATTCTCAATTTTCTGTCACTAGCTAGAGAATTAATAATGAGAGAATTTTGTAATTAAAAATCAATTTTCTTGTAGTGGACATTAAACTTTGATGGAATAAATGAGCTATATTTTGTATACCAGCTTCTTTAAGAAAAGAGGGATTCTTGAATTTAATCGCAAAATATCTTGATCTAGATCTTATTCATTTGATGTTTCTTGTTAATACATAATGAAGTACATTTAGTTATTAATTTAACTATTGTATGCGTAGAACTTGGTATTAGTTAAACACAATTACACTATCATTCTGTGAGTGGTTAGAACTGATTTACGAATTATATATTCAAAAGGTTATATGTAACTTGTTTTTATTTAGTATTTAAATTAATATTATATCATATGTGAGCTAATATTATATTGTACTTAAATTAATATTATATTGTATTTACTTAACTTATAGTAACAATCCCATTTAGAAAATTGAATCAAGGTGTATCAGTTACCTGTTAGAAATTTGTGAGTGATTAGTTACCAGTACATACATGTAGAATTGTAGATAATCCCAAAAAAAAAAAAAAATATTTCAGTTTATCCTTAAAAATATAAAGGGTGGGTAGATTGAGTAAAATTGAAAGACGTAGTACATGTAAGGAAAAAAATATTTTTAGGACCACAATTTAGGTGGGATTGTAAAAAGAGGACCATAATTTTACGGACTGGTAAAATTAGATCCGTAATATATTTTTTTCTCGCAATTTTAGATCAAATTAGTTCGCGATCCAATTTAAGATCAAATTAATTCGATTGAGTAAAATTGAGACCCATTTTTTGGGGCCGAACTTTGGAAGGTAGCAAAAAGAGGACCACAACTTTATGAGGTGACAAAAAAAGGATCATAACTTTTTTTTTCTGCAATTTTAGGCCCAATATAAATACTCCCTTCGTCCGGGATTAACTTTCATACTTATTGTTCACCTCCTTTTAAAAAAATATTATGATAAATAGAATTTTGAGATATAATTTTATAAAAAAATAAATAAGTGAGTTGACTTGTGTGTATGCATGTACCATAAAAATAATGATATTAAATATAATATTTTAGATATTGTATGGGTGAAGTTTTTAAAGGACCTAAAAATTAGGTGTAAAGTTTCTTTGGAATGGAGGGAGTATAATTTTTAAAATCACCTCTATCACATATTCCCTTAATTAGATCCATATTGTCTCATGTCTTATATTATTTAAAATATTATTTTACAAATTTTGTCTATAAAATTTTGAATCAAATAATTTGAATATGAATTAAATACTGAAAAATGTTTATTTATAATAACCACACTCGAATTGAATACCGAATTCAATTTCGAAACAAACACGGGAAAGTGTTCCTTTAGAATATGTTCCAAAAATCACGATTTTCAAACGACACAATGTAATTCTAAAAATTATATCAAAACTCTAAAAAAATCACAACATAATTTTACATTAAAATTCCTTTAATTTTAACCCAGTGTCGTCGCCGCCCCCACCCCTCTTTAGCCACCAAATCGAATGAAAAATTATATTTTCTTTTTGTTTATATGCCTACTCATGCAATCATCACCGCCACCTCACCCCTATTTTTCAACAACATCTTCACAACGTAATCTTAGATTTTATGGTAAAAGAGGGGTGGGGGCGGCGATACGAGGTTAAAACTGAATGGATTTTAGTGTAAGATTACGTTGTGATTTTTTTAGGATTTTGGTATAATTTTTAGAATTACGTCATGTCATTTGAAAATCGTAATTTTTGGAACATATTCTAAAGAAACATTTTTCAGTATTCGATTCGAAATTGATTCGTATTTAAACTATTCAATTCTAAATTTTATGGAAAAAAATTGTAAAATAATATAGCACATGAGACCATATGAATCTAATTAAATAAGGGAATATGGGCTAGAGTAGATTTTAAAAGTTGAGTATATATTTATATTGAGCCTGAAATTGCACACAAAAAAAAAGTTTCGATCCTCTTTTTGTCAGTCCATAAAGTTACTGCCCTCTTTTTGCTACCTCCCAAAGTTTGGTCCGAAAAAATGGGCCTCACGTGACTTTCACGTGTATAATCAGACCGAAATTGGATTGATCGAGCTAATTTGATCTAAAATTATGAAAAAAGAAGTTATAGACCTAATTTTATCAGCCTATAAAATTACGGTCCTCCTTTTATAAACATCCCAAAGTTACGGTCCTTAAAAAAAAAATTCTAGTACGAGTACACCAGGGTAAGATAAATGGGTGGTGGGTGAGTGCTTTAAACTAAAATGTAGGAAGTTAACTTAGCAAACTAAGATAAAACGTAGGTCCCTGTCGGGTAGCCTGACCCATTCCCACCCCTACTTGAAGTAGCCCAGTAGTGACAAAAAAAATCACTGAATGTACGTACCTCCGCAAGTTTTAACAATATTTGATATTGTTGATATACGCGCATATATATTTTCTAAATTAATAAAATATATATGCAATATCTTTACCCCCATCCTCAATATTCAATAATAATGTTATTGTATGAGTTGTCAAAGAAAATTTATATATAGCTTTCGTTGTTGATCTACAGTTTCCATTAATAATTAATCCTTTAATTAATTTGAGTAATGCAAAATTAAACTGTACAAGAGAATTAAATATAATGCCAACCATGTGACAACATAAATGTCCAAGCTGTCGTGCTTACACGTTGTGATGACATAATTACATAACAAAAAATCGCTAGTACGTTCATTAATTCTAATTGAATTGAAGATGAAGAAAAGCAAAGTTAATTATGTTGAATCATCAGCAGGGAAAATGATCAGCATTTCCCTTTTTGTTGGTCTTATCACTTTGATCACTGCCTATATTCATCTAACTCGTGAGAAAAAATGCATCCAGCAAACAAAAACATTACAAGAGATTAATGATTCCACCAGCTGCAACTTGTTTTCAGGTAAATGGGTTTTCGACAATGTATCCTACCCGTTGTACGAGGAGGCCCGTTGTTCATTACCGGACATGACATCACTTGCCTGTCACAAGCATGGAAGAAAAGACGTCACTTATCAGAACTGGAGATGGCAACCTCATGATTGTGATCTTCCCAGGTACGTACTATTTTTTTCAAGACATGATATTTTCTTGGAAATACTCCACTACTAATTGTGTCCAAATGCATGCAGGTTCAATGGGACAGCATTTTTGGAGAAAATAAGGGGGAAAAAAGTATTCTTTGTAGGGGATTCGTTGAATAGGAACCAATGGATTTCCATGTTTTGTCTAATTGAATCTTCTGTTGATCCATCATCACTCAAATCAGAACTCTATAAAGACAACTTGAACTTCTTCCAGTCAACTGTAAGTTTTTCCTTAATTTGTTATCTCATACTTCCCCGTCCCACAAAAATAGTCACATTTGACTTTACACACAGATTAAGAAAAATTAATAAATGCAGTCAAATTTAGCTAATGTGTCAATTTTGCCCTTAGAATCTCATACTTCAAAATTTGCTAAGCATTAATTACTCTTATTAATTAGGGGTAAAATTGACAATAAAACATTTAATACTAAAGTAAAAGAAGAAATATGCCTATAATTATAATTTGGGACATCCAAAAAAGAAATACGTGACTATTTTTGTGGGACGGAGGGAGTAATTATGTTATGTAATCATTATTAATAAGTTATTTAATTTTTATTTAATTAATGAACGTACTACTAGGAATACAACGTTACAATCGGGTTCTATTGGTCACCATTTCTGGTGGAATCTAATTCAGACGATCCACATTTCCATCCAGAGAAACAGATTAATAATATATCAGTTAGAATTGCAGCAATTGAAAAGCATGCAATACACTGGACCGATGCTGATATACTCATCTTCGACTCCTATTTATGGTGGCACCATTCCATAACACTCCAGTAAGTATATACTAACTCCGTCCAATTTTATAATTTCTAGTTGAGCTGGGCACGTGTTTTAAAAAATTGATTGTTTATATAAAGAGTAGAAGTTTGAGTTTTGAGACAAAGTAGAGTGTGAAAAACATTTTCCTATTAGGAAATGATAATTATAAATGTAGATTCGATTACTTATAAGAAATTGAGTTGACAAATTAACGATTGACTTTTTTTTACACTTTTTGCTAATGTTATATTTTGCACTTTTCAGTTATAATAACTTACAATTTTCAGTTATACTGACTTGCACTTTTCAGTAATATTGTGTTACACTTTTCAGTAATATTGTGTTTCATTTTTTAGTTATAATGACTTACGCTTTTCATTAAAAACCGTGTTGCACTTTTTAATTATGGTGACTTACACTTTTCAAAATACAAAATTTCGTAAAAAAAATTGCAAAAAAAAAAAAAAAAACAGGAAAAATTGACTGGTCAACTTCAGCCGCACTCCGAGGCGTTGTCGGCGAGTCGGGTTGTTTGCAAAAGATGAAATGGACTTTGAAAAGAGAGTCAAATAGTGTTTGAAATTGTAGGGAGGGAAGCGAATGGGGGTCGGCGATGCGTCCCAGTCGGATGCAGAACGGCTCAGGTCGGTCCGCCGATCGACTCGGGGTGCTGACAAACGCAAATCGATGCGGCGTTCAAAGCTCGGGCAGTCGATATGCCCATTAGACGGCGTTGCCCCGATCCAGGCAGACGTTGCGCGCCTCG